>CM035624.1:28775141-30025141 GCA_020496765.1 Gossypium stocksii
CTCATAATAATCAAGAATAAATAACAAGATCTGTCTTAGGTTTCATCCCCCTCAAGTATTTGAGGGGTTTAGTTCATAATAATAAAAGAAAACATCTCAGAAGTTATAAAATAACAAATCATAAAAGAAACCAAAAACCCCTGAAGGAATTTAGGAGAATCCTCTATGTTGATGCAGAACTTTGGCTTCTGAGATGAATCGATTGGCTTCTCCCTTCGAGTAATCCCTTGCTTCTACCTGTGGTGTGGCAGAAAGACGAGAGGAAAAGAATATAGAGGGTGTGTAAAAGATGGAAGAAGGCCCCCTCTATGTTGCCTAATGGGGTCTTTATATAGAGAAGTTTTGGGGACTCTTTCTTAGCCCCTAAGCATCCCAATTTGAGTGAAATTCTTCTTTCCAGCGACTAGAACACGCCTGTGTGGGTTTTGACAGAGGCCGTGTGATTCAGTACGCCCGTGTGCAGTGGCCGTGCTTGTCGGGGCTTTGTTCGTGTGATCTTTGTGAGGCACGCCCGTGTGGCACGGCCGTGTGGCACGGCTTGGCCCGTGTGATTCGTGCATTTTGGCCCGTTTTTCACCGTTTTGGGCTCGTTTTCTGTTCTTTCATCTTCCCTAGGCCCTCCTGAGTATAAGATATGAAAAAGAACGATTAAGAGCATTAATTCTCACTAAATTGATAATAATTCATCCAAAATATAGGTTAAACATGAGGTAAAAATATGTATAAATTAGCGCTTATCACTTTTCTTTGTATGTTTGTATTAACTTTTGTAATTTTCTATTTTCTAGCAAGTTTTGTATTAAATTTCAGTTCTAATTCACATTTCTAAATCTCATCAAGTTGGATTCTACAATTTTTTCATGGGATTGAAGTGGGTAAGTTGGAATTAAAATATTTGGAAGCTTCCTTCATAAATTGGTTGAGCTTATTCACTCTTTCTATTTTAGTTTCGTTTTCCATTATATGAACGTGTTGAGTTTTTTTGAGTTAAATGAGATTTTTGTTTTGGGAAAGTATCTTGAGATGGTTAATTGTGTTGTTTATTAATTGTATAATGTAGGATATTCTTTAATTTGAATTATTATGCAATTTTTTAACAACTTGATTATAGGTTCTGGTTATATCTGTTCTTTTTGACACAATGCCTAGAACTACCCATAACTCCTCCCTATCCCATAAACAGGAGCATAATACGCTTTAATGCACTCGAACCCATGTTCTGCTGCATTGGTAACAATGATTATGCAAATAGAGCTAAAACTCAATCGAAAAATATTATGCAATTGTTTGTGCTAGAACAATGGTCTTAAGTGTATTATATTGACAACCTATTGCATAGACATGGACCAAGGAAAATGAAGATTGGCCTTGGTTAAGATTGAATTTGTTTAACCTCGTTAAGTGTCGGTGAATCGAGAGACTAGACATATGCTATGTTAATAAGTAAGACCTAAGATGTAATGTAAATATTAAGTTTAGATTGAGATGAGAGACCAATTAAGTTTAAGATTAACAATTCTATAGTTAATTTAAGTTAAGGGCCATTCTACAATCACTAAACGAATCAATTAACCATGCCTTTGACTTGTAAGAAACATGATTTTTTTGAGAGTTTCTTTAATTAATTTTAGTGCACTTATCTAATTAGTTTTGCTCAACTTTAAAATAAAATTTGGTAGTGTTAACAATTCTCAATATGAATCAAGTGGTACTTGAGTTGATAGATAGGGTGTTTAATCTAAAGCAATGACTTAAAATTCAAAATATTTTTCCTTAAGGTATGATCTTTTGGATACTTCTTAGAAGTTTCTTATTGTAAAACTTTATACTAAAACTTGACAATCGTAAGCCCATAATTACAAATCTAATGAAATTTTGAAGTATTTTGAATGTATAAATCAATCAGGTACCTATGACACTTAAGACTTAGTCATATTAACTAAGAAAGAATCACTAGACTCATGAAAGATGGTTCCTTAAGTATGCTTAAGGAAGTTAGTTTTCCACAATGTGAATCTTGCTTAGTAGGTAAAATGGCTAAGAGGTCTTTTAATGAGAAAGGTACAAAGGCTAACCAACCTTTAAAACTTGTGCACACTAATGTATGTGGTCTCATGAGCATTAATGCCCAAGGAAGTTATGATTATTATGTGACTTTCATCGACGGCTATTCTTGATAAGGATATGTGTATCTAATGCACTGCAAAAGTGAAACCTTTGATAAATTTCGAGAGTTTCACGTGGAAGTGGAAAAGCAATTAAGTTTATCCAGAAAGAATCTTCAGTCTGACTGAGGTGGGGAATACTTGTCTGATGAGTTCTTAGGATATTTCATAGAGAATGAGATTTTATCCCAGTTGACTATGTTAGACATGCCACAGTAGAATGGTGTAACTAAGAAAAGGAATAAAACATTGGTTGACATGGTTCGTTCAATGTTAAGCTATTCACAGCTCCCTACTTCCTTTTGGGGATATGAGATACAAACAACTTGTTATATTCTGAATGATGTGCCAACAAAGTTTGCTTGTAAGAAACCTTATGAACTGTGGCATGGAAAGAAACCTGCTCTAAATCACTTTAGAATATGGGGTTGTCCAACATACGTTCTAGATAAGGATGCAAACAAGTTGGATGCATGGATAGAATTGTGCATGTTTGTAGGATATCTGAAAGGAACAAAGGGTGGATTATTCTACAATTTGGAAAATTATATGATCAAATTTTCTACTCATGCTACTTTCATCGAGGAAAGTTTAATGGATAACTTTAAGCCTCAAAGTAAAGTGGTACTCGAGGAACTTTCGGGAGTTGTAGAACAATCACCAAGTTCAATTCTTGAGAAAATTGTAAAAAGACCTGCAAACTATCAACAACAAAAGAGGATTTGTCATAGTGGGAGAGTTTCTAAGAAAGCAAACTTCTTCATCTATGATGGTAGTATTTATAATACGAAAGCCAATCATGAGGATAATAATCCACTCACTTACGAGAAAGTTATGCAAGATGTTGATTCCAAACTTTGGAAATAGGCCATAGATGCCGAGATGGATTCTATGAAATCTAATACGGTGTGGGAACTTGTAGACTTACTGGTTGGGATTAAACCCATAGGGTGTAAGTGGATCTACAAGAAGAAGAGAAATATGGAAGGGAAAGTGGAAACACATAAAGCTAGACTTGTAGGGAAAGACTGAACACAAAAAGAAAACATCAATTACGATAAGACTATAACACTCATATCTCGTTTCTGTTGCCGAAATAGGATACCAAATGTTACCAGTCAAGCTGGAACAATTAATACGCTTGACATTCAATAATCAATTCAATTCCATAATTATAAGTAATATTCAATATAAAAGAGATCATTCAATTTTGGGTCTTAAATCGAGCTTTCGAAGCACTAAAAAGAAGTTACGAACATTTAGGGAACAAATCAAAACAAATCAAAACTTTTGCAAAAAATTCAAAAAATTTCAAGTCAGAGGTCACACGGTCGTATGTCCAGGCCGTGTGATAGAGCCCAACCCGTGTGTCTCCAAACATAGCTGTGTGGCTATCCTATATGTCCTTGTGCGACCTCACATGCCTGTGTGCATGGCCCGTGTAACTCTTTAGTTTGGATCACACAGTCGTGTCATAGGCTGTGTGTTTGCCCATTTGAAAACTATACCTATACCATTGTTAAACACGCTCTGGGCACATGCCCGTGTGGATTGCCTATATGCTTCACACAGCCATGTAACATCACGTGTCCCAGGCCGTGTGAGCCCAAAAATGACCAATTTCAAGCTAAATTTTCACCCAGTTGTTTAGGTACCTAAACACATGCAAATACACAACTTTATAGGCCACAAACCATCTTCAATAATACTCAAACATGTCAAACAATTCAACCTATGTACCTAACCACTGTGCCATCACTGACAGCACAATGCATTTTATGACATTACACCTTCAAGTTCCATATACAAGTTATAGTTTACATAGTTTACACATCAAAACATCTATTGCCATTTCATACCATAGTTCATCATAATGTCAATATTTTCATTCTTGATCAACAAGCTTATCTTAGTAAAACATGCCTAATTTCATTTGTTCTCCAATCACACAACACAAGTTCAAGTAAAACTTTTCAAAACTAAGAACCAATATCATACATACAAAAAGGTCCTAATACATGCCATATATACCAACTAAAATCAAAGTCTACCAAAGATTTCCCAAATAGTGTGATTTTTTGTGCTGAAACAAATGAAACAAATAGGGGTAAGCTTGGATAAAGCTTAGTAAGTTCGTTTAATAAATCGGCAAGCCTTTCCAACCAAACATAATAATTAGTTTAAAATTAAGTAATGAAATTTTCGTAAATTGCAACCTTCGTTTGAGAAGTAACAATCTGTACAGTATTTCAGTATATTCAGTGAGTAATGCTCATTTGATCAACTTTCAATAGAATCAGTAGGTATGGCTCGATAATATATACGTTTTAATAAATTCAATAAATAATGCTCATTTGAGCTTCATTCGGTATATCAGTGGATATTGCTCGCTAAACTTCATTCGGTATATAATATAACATTCAATAATAGTATATTAACAAAGAATATAAAGATTATTAGAAGCTTAAATAAATGGACAACTTACAAGATTGATTTGCTCTAATGGCTCATAATATCTCAATTAGTGATCGATGACATTTCAATTAATTATTTCCATTTCAAATCACACACATCAATATAATGCAACATTGTGCAATTAAGTTCATATAATACATATATAAATGTACTAAAATGAAACCGAGCAAACTTACTTGACTAAATTGCAGCAACGACAAAGGTATAAGGACTATTCGATAATTTTCTCTTTTCCTTGGTTTTCCACTCGTTCTTGATCTAAAATAATATTTCATCCAATTAACTAATTCCAAAAATAAAATTAATTCATTTTATTTAATTAAGTCCTCTTTAAAATTTTTACAAAATTGTCCCCAATATTTCACTTTTATTTAATTTAGTCCCTAAGCCCCAAACATGCAATTTAACCATTTTTTCTTAAAACCCAATACAACCGAACCATCTATAAATTCCCAAAAGTCCATATTTGTAATTATTTCACCTCAAATACAGTTTTTAACCACTTTAACAATTTAGTCCTTAAACGTTAAAATCATCAAAAATCACTTTACAAAGTAGTTCTATCTAACAAGAAAGCTTAATAATCTAATATAAAATTTCATAAACATCTCAATTCCATCAATGGAATAATCCTCAACATTTGACAGTTACACAAATTAGTCATCGAGTTAGCTAGATTAAGCTAATATGAGCTCAAAAACATAAAAATTACTAAAAACGGGCATAAAATACTTACCTATGGATGGAACAAAGCTAGTCGAATGGTTTTCTTTTTTTTTCTCTAGGGTTTTGACAATAGCAACAAAAATAAAGTTACAAGATGATAGAATTCATCTTGTTTTAATTTAATTTTAACTTATTTAAATAATTAAAATTTTACCCCATTCATTTCACTTGATTTTTAAGTAAAAAGAAGCCAAAATCGTCCACTGTAGCCATAATGGCTTAATTACCATTCTAATCCTTTAATTTCCCTTTTTTAACTAATAAAACCATCTTTTCCAATCTTTATGATTTAGTCCCTTTTAAATTAATTAGGATCTAAAAGTAATTTACCAAAATCCAGATAATTCCACATCATTCCTATTATTAAGCCATTTATTGAAGGTTCAACTACACAATTGGTCCTTCAATTATATTAAAATTTAACTAAACAAGCTTATTTTCAATTTAATCCTAACTTAAATAGGACTAAACGAGAAAATAACCCAAAAGTTAGTGGATTTAATCATGCCATCACTGCTTGGACTTTTTGACTATAGTTTAATTACCATTTTTGTCCTTTTACTATTTTAAATATATAGCAATTAACTTTTACCTCTTTTATAGTTTAATCCTTTTACCTCAATTAAACAATAAGTTATCAAAATTACTGGACCCAACTTCAATTCACATATAAAACAATTATGTAAATATTTAAAAAAAATATTTACGACTTTATATTACAGAAACAAGGTCCTAATACCTCATTTTCAATAACCACTTGACTTTTGAACCTAATCACTTACACTAACTTTTAATTCAATTGTTTAAAATCATTGAATCAAAATCTAATATAAAAATTACTATTAACTCGCATAATTTTAATACCAATTATATGAAGTTACTCATCATATTTGTTATCCTAAAACCACTGTTTCCGACACCACTGAAAACATGCTATTACGAAGACCTTTTCTCCGGTAACCATGCTCAAGTCTATCTGCATACTCTTATCCATTGTCGTTGCTCTCGATTACAAGATCCAAAAAATGGATATCAAGATTGCATTCTTGAATGATTATCTTGATGAGACCATTTATATGGTTCAACCGATTGGCTATGTTGTCAATGGAAAGAAGGAGAAAGTTTGCAAACTTCTAAGATCCATTTTTATACTTAAGTAGGCGTCCTGCTCATGGAATAAAAGATTTGATAAAACGATCAAGACTTTTGGGATTAAGCAAAATGCTGATGAACCTTATGTTTATTTGCATATAAAGGAAAAAAAGTGGTCTTCCTTGTTTTGTATGTCGATGATATTCTACTTATCGAAAATAATGTAGGAGAATTATTGTAATAGCCCAATTTAGGGCCAAGTCGAAACAGTGGTTTCGGGACCATGAATCCGAACTAGAAAAATGTATTGTGAGAAAGTTTTAAAGTTTATAGTATGATTGAATGTATGTGTGAAAAATATTGTTAAGCAATTTTATCGATAAAAGGACCAATTAGACTAGTAGCACTAAATTGCAAAAAGTGCAAAATATGTGTTCTAGAAGCTTTGGGTGCATAATTGAAATGAATTTGTAAATTAGAGGTCCTTATTTAGTAATTAGGCCATTATAAATCATGATGGATAAAAATGGACATAGAAGGGTAAAATTTCAAAGTAAGGCCTTAAGGGCATTTTGGTCATTTAGTTAATAAAAGAACAAAAAGGAAAAATAAAGTCAAAATTGTGCTCATCTTTCTCCTGCCTTGGTTGAATTTCACAAGGAAACCATAGCTAGGGTTTCTTCAACTTTCAAGCTTGATAGTAAGTGCATTCTAATCCTGTTTTTAATGCTCTTTATGTTTTTGAAGTCGTTATCACCCGATTTACCTATTTCTACCATTATTTTGAAGTAGGGCTTATGTTTAAAAATTTACCCCTGTGTGACATGCATGTATTTTGATGTCTAATGGTAGAAAATGAAGGTTTAGTGTTAGATAAATGACTTTTGCTAGGTGATTTTTTTGTGAAAATGTCAAAAAGGACATAAATACAAAAGTTGAGAAATGTGTGTAGAAATATGTGAATAAATTAAAAATGTGGGCTGCTATAAGCATGAATAAGATCCGACTAGGCTTGATTTTTGAGAAAAATGAATACTTTTCATTTTACGAGCCTAGGGACTAAAGTGTAAATAAGTGAAAAGTTAGGTGTAAAAATGTAATTTTTCCTTAATATAATTTTTGGGGCCTAATTGAATAATGTGATAATTAAATGAGTTAAATATGTTATTATTGATCAAGAAAGACGAGAAATTAACCTTGACTGAGGGAAGGACAAGGTAGTGGACTAAATCGCAAAAATAGTCATTTTGTACCAAGGTAAGTTTGTATGTAAATAATGCATCATTTTATTTTGCTTTTAATGCTTTAATTTGTACAAAATATGTGAATGATTTATGTGACATAATCGACAAAATTCTGATAAGTGAGGAAAATCCCGATTGAACCTTAGGAATATAATAGGATACGAGTGACATGTCACTAGGAACCTATGTGTGATTATGTACTTATGTGATTTCGGGTGCTAGTCCTGTACGTTTACCAGTGGCTAGGTAATCCTGCATATGTTGCAGATACCTGTTAGCTTGTGAGAGCAGCACTGAGTAGCTACGTCCCAAATGTCAACTTGTGTGAGCAAACTCGTGACTAGCTTGAGAACGAGCATATATGTGAAATGTGATATGAGGTAGCTTAGCTACATATGTGACCCTTATGTGCAAACCTTTTGTGTATACGTTAATAGTCTGAGTGTTCAATGAGAATGATAAAGATGTGAAAATATGTGTTTGTATGACGATGTGGTACAGGTATATACGTGAAATTCATAAGTATAAATTCTATATGTGATGATCGTACGGTAAGATCGTACTTGAGTAAGTAAGCTTATGAGATGTCAATGATAAATGTATTATTTTTTATTATGTGAAATTGCATGGTTAGTAAGTGGTTATGGTGTGATTTATTTGCATATAAGCTTACTAAGCTTTTTAACTTACTCCCTTTACTTTCCTTTGTCTTATAGTGTCACCAAGCTAGCTCGAAACCGAGACTTATCGAAGGCTCGCATCACACTTTTAGAAGCATTGTTTTGGGTATTTGATTTTTGTGGTAGTTTTGAAAGTATAGCATGTATAGGGACTTGGTCATTTTGTTAAGTGTCATATTTGATTTGGCCAAAAATGTTGGCCTAAGTTAGTTGAATGTTCATTTTGTATAAGGCCATTTGAAACAGGTAATGTTGGTTATTGGTATAATCATGTATTGATGTCTTTCATGAATGTGGTAGTTTGCATGATTAAATATGATAATTGTGTAATGTTTATACATGGTGATTGTGGTATGTGAATGATGAGTGGATGCCTTGTTGTGGAGGTTTGGTTGCTTAATGATGTCATGATAAGTCTTGTTGAGTGGGTATATGTGCTTTTGCGTTTTCAGGGTGGAAAATGGCTTAGTAAATAGCCTATATATTGTCTACATGGGTAGACACACGAGCATGTGTCTAGGCCGTGTGGGACACATGGTCTGCCCCATGGGCGTGTTGATAGGTCGTGTGTCCCTTGCAGCATAGTTTTGGAGAAACAAAATGCTCAGTATGGAGCACAGGGGTAGAGACACGGCCGTGTGTAAGACATGGCCACAGGACGTGTGCCCAGGCCATGTAAAGTTTGCACCTTTGATGCAAAATTAAATTCTCTATACGGCCTAGCACACGGGCGTGTGACTTGGCCGTGTGACCTTAAATTGTTAATGACATCATAAACTGAGAGTTACACAGGCTGAGGACACGGGGGTGTCCCGAGCCACACCGGCATGTGTGACCACACGACCTACTCACATGGGCATGTGGCTCTCTAAGATATGAAAACTTTCTAAGTGTTGTAACAATTTTGAAAGTTCTCAGTTTAGTCCTAACCACTTCCAATGCATGTTTTGGGCCTCATAGGCTCGTAATAAGGACATTATGAGTATGTATGAAAGGTTTTGAATTGAATGAAATTTTATGGCCCAGTTTTGTACGATTCTTTGTGTTTAAGCCTAGTAATGCCTTGTGCCTTGTCTTGGCGCCAGACTCGGGTAATGGGTGTTACAATTGTAATCGGTTAAACTATGGTTAGCTCAAAAGTTTAGCATGAAGGACTTGGGTGAAGCTAGTTATATTCTTCAAATTTGAATCCTTAGGGATTGAAAGAATAAAATGATAATTCTATTACAAGCTTCATACATTGATAAGGTACTGGAATGTTTTTCAATGACCGGTTCAAACCCAAATGCTCAGTCAACCATATCAAGTTTTCATCTTTCTTTAGATGACTGTCCTAAGACAATAGAAGAAAGAAAGCATATGAGTAAGATTCCATATGCTTCAGCAGTTGGAAGCCTTATGTATGCGGTGCTTTGTACACATCCAAATATCTGTTTCATAGTAGGAATGAATAGTTGATATTAGGGGAATCATAGTCTCAGGAATTGGTAAGCTGTAAAGCATATATGAAGGTATCTTAAAAGAACCAGTGATTATATACTTGTGTCTTTTTGTAACAGCCTGAACTTGGGCTTTGTCGAAATAGTGGTTTTGGGACCACAAATTCGACGAGGAAATTTTATTTTTATTATATTTTTATGGTCTACAATTTCACGGAATGATTTCATGAAAATTTCGTTTGAAAATTTTGACGTTTGGGCACTCAATTAAGTCCAAAGGACTAAATTTTAAAAAGTGCAAAAGTTGAGTTCTACATGTTAGAGGTGTCCAATTGTTATGAAATTTTAAATTGGAGGTCCTTAAATGGTAATTAGACCATTGGTTAATTTTTTGGACAAAAATGGACATGAAATAGGTGGAATAGAATATTTTTAAGTTAGGCACATTTTGGTCATTTAGTGATTAAATGATTAAATAAACAAAATTAAAAGCTAATTTTTGTCCATCTTCAACCCCATGCTAAATTTCACAAGGGGAAAATCATGGCTAGGGTTTTTCAAGTTTCCAAGCTCAATTGTAAGTCCGTTCTAGCCCCATTTTTACTAATTTTATGTTTTTGAAATTCTCGTAATAAGATTTATCTATTTCTACCACTAATTTGAGATATGGTTAAAGTCTAAGGTTTTGACCCATGATGAATATGTAGTGTATTTTTGTGTTTAACGGTAGAAAATGCATGTTTATGGTTAGATATATAACTTTTACTAAGGGCCAGTTTGGCAATGCTTTTGAGAAGTGCTTTTGAGAAGTGCTGTGGAAAAGTGCTTTTGAGAAGTGCTTTTAAGAAGTGCTTTTGAAAAATTTAAGTGTTTGGTATTGCTGTCAAAAAGTGCTTTTGAGAAGTAAAATGTCTATTTTAGACATGATATTATAAAGTAACAAATATGTATTTAAATAATATTTAAATTAATTAATATTATGATATTTTAGCAAAAATATAAAAAATAATTTATTATAACTTATTGTTAATATTTTAATATATAATATTAATTTTAAATATTTTTAAGTAATTAATATTAATTATTTATTAAATTTAATTAGAATATATAAACTATATTTAAATATTTAAATATAATAATTAAATATTTGTAATTAAATATGAAAAAATTAAACTATATTTCATAGTTTTGTCATAAAATTAAAGAGAAGAAGAATGGAAGAAAAAGATAAAACTTACAGGGAGAAGAGGAACAAACCACTGAAAAATAAAGCTCAAACAAAACAGAAGACAAAAGAGAAGACAGAAGACAAAATATCTTGTAGAAATAGTAAGGGTAAAAAAGTAAATTAATAGTTAGAAGTGCTTTTTGGCTGAGAAAAGCCATTTTTTCCTGCTTTTAGTTCATTCCAAAAGCACTTAATTTAAGTAAAAAAAAGCTTTCCACCGTTACCTGTTCTTTACTGCTTTTGGAGAAAAAGCACTTAATTTTGCAAAAGCTCATTCCAAATGGAATGAAGAACGGGCCCTAAGTGATTTTCGATGAAATTGCATAAAAGGACTAGTTTGTAAAAAGTTATAAAATGTGAGTAAATGTGTGAATAAATAAAAAATTTGGGTTGCTATAGTTATAAAAATGGTTCAACTAGGCCTAAAATGCAAAGAAATTGAATGAAAATCATTTTTCGGGCCTAGGAGCAAAAGTGTAAATATGATAAAGTTTAAGGGCAAAAATAGAAATTTTGCCAAAATTTGAATTTAGGCTGATTTGAGTAGCATGATGAATAAATGAGTTAAATGTGTTGTTATAGATAAAGGAAAACGATATTTGGACTTAGAATTGGGGAAAAACAAAGAATATGACGAATAAGTCCTTTTTACCGGTTGTGCTATCGAGGTAAGTTTGTATGTAAATAATGCATCGTTTTTACTTACGTTATCATATTTTATTATGTTTTATGAAATATGGCTGAGTATCGAATGAAATTGACAAGTAACAAAAAGTGAGAAATTTCCTAGTTAAACTTTAGGAATAGAATAGGATACAAGTGACATGTCACTAGTGACTCAAGTGTGGTACTATGTGAAGGCCACTTTGAGAAGAGATAGCTTGATCACAAGTGTGGTACTAAGTGAAGGCCACTTTGTGAAGAAAGATAGCTTTCGTCACAAGTATGGTACTATGTGAAGGCCACTTTGTGAAGAAGGTAGCTTTGGCTACAAGGGTGGTACTATGAGCAGGCCACAGGGTATTTGTTATTATTTTGATGTGTTCAAAGGGAAATGATTAAGTGTAAACGAATATGACTATGTGATGAATAAGTGAAGGTATGTATGTGTAAACTTATGAGCAATGTGCTCGATATATGATCGAACTTTGGTAAGGTTGATATGGAGTAAATGTTACAATGAATGTTAGTATAGAGAAAACATGAAAGAGTGAAATTTAGAAATAAAATAGTTTTGGACAACAGCAGTTGTGTGACTTTGAAAAATAACTAAAAAATGGTAGAAATCGAATTAGAGGTTGAATAAGATATGAAATAAAATTTTATTGAGTCTATTTTCATATAAAAGAAATGGTGTAAGCAAAAGAATTTCATATTATGAGATTTTTGAATTTTAGTGAGACACAGTCGAATGATTTTTGAATCCCCTATTTAGACTTGGTAAAATCATTAAAAATTGTACAAAAATAATTATGGGTTATAATTTATATGCTTAAAATCATTAATGAGTCTATTTTCAAAAGAAAAAACAGGAACATCATCTGAATCATGTACGAGGAGATAATTAATTTTTAGTGAAGAGGTGTCAGAACCATTAGACAGCGGAACAGGGTGATGTAACGCCCCAAATTTTAGGGTTTTGAATTTTTGCTTGAGTTGGCAATTGCATGGTTTTGTGTGCTGAATTGATGTTTTGGGTGTGGCTAGGGGGCCTTTGGAAGGCCAAGGTTAAAGACTAACTCCTGTCAGAATTTTAATTTTTCGGCTTATGGGAGTATGGATGTTAGTTCTTAGGGCTTAAGAAATGTTGTTGGGGTTTTGTGACACAAAGTAGCACGTGGCAGAGTGGCCTGAGGCGTCATTGTTAAGGGGGGTGCAAGGAGTGTGACGTCAATGGAAAGGGGTCAAAGGTTCGAATCCCCTTGTTGGCGTGATGAGTTATTTTGCTGGTTGGAATCGACAAGTGGTGGTCTAGAATGTAAACTCTTCAGGTTGGAGGAATGATAAGGATGGCATGATCTTGAAAGTTTGGAATATTATCCAAGGGAAATTAGAGTAAATCATGGAGGAAATTGTGGAGATTTTTAAGGGATTGGAAGAGTTGGCCGAATGTAGGTAAGCTGAGTAGGCAAATCGGCTTGGGTCTTTGGGCATTTGGCATTTTCGGCAAATAGGGAGCAGTATGCCAAATTCATTCTTTGGTGTTTCGGTTTAAGCACTTTTTGCTTTTACATAGTGTTGTTTTGACTATTTAGGCATTATTGTTTCTCAAGAAACCGAATTGGCCTAGTTCTCTTCTCTATTCTTTTTCACTTCTTTCATTACTTTTCTTCAAGCCGAAACCCCCTCTTTTCTTTCACTCTGTCGCCACCTCTTCTACTTCAGCCGTATATTGACAACATTCTCTTCTTCTTGTTCTCCCAAACTTCTCTAAGCCAAATCTCTGTTTCTTGTTTTCTCCACTCTTAGCTGACAACAATATCTCTTTACCTTCTCATCCTTATTCTTCTTCTCAAATCCTTGCATGTGCCGAATCTCATTACTTCTTCCTATATTATTATTGACCGAGTTTTATTCTTACTTTTGTGTGCGTATACACTCTTCTTCTTTTCAGATCTGAATCAAGGTAAGTGCATTATTTCTTTCTCTCTTTCGAACGTTCTTATAAAAGCCGAATCTCCTTTTCTCTTATAGGGCAATCAGCCTTTAATCCTTCTTTAGGAACCAATTTGGATCCTTGTTTCTTGACCACTTCGGTTTCTTAGGGGTTCGAGGAGATCAAAGTCCCAAGGGGTGGTGGATTGCTGATATTGTGGAATCAATTTAGGCCTAAAAGGTAGGTTTCAGCCAAGGTAAGTGATTCATGTCGCTACTAGGGATATTAGCTGAATATAATAATGGTTTTTGTAGTTATGGCTAGCAAGCTGGATTGTTGTTTAATGGGTTGTCTGAACGAGTGTAGGTAGATTGCTCGCGGGCTGGTTCAACTCTATTCGTAATCCAGGTGTGTAACGACAGCCCCTAATAGCATAGATCGACAAAAGCCGAAAAGTTGAAATGCTGAAATGCCGTCATGTCGAGGTCTTACAGGCGTGCAAACGCTCATGGGCCGATCTGAACCATCAAATCGTGGGTGGTTGACTGTGAAGGCCATTGTGTGCGATCTTATGCACACGGACTATTTTAAGCCTCGATGGGCCGAAGTGGGGCCCAAGGGGCCTACGGGCCCATATGGGTAAGTTATATGGGTAAGTGATATCTGCTACATTAGATGTTAAGATCTGTGATACTGTATGTGGAATTGGACTGAACAGGCCACACGAACGTATGGGCCCACCCGGGCCTATTAGAGGCTTTTGGGCCCGTAAACCCTGTTTGGCCATATGGACTTTCTGATCACTCGAAGCGATGTTAGACATGCTAGAAGGTCGTGTTAGGTGTTGAGACACCGAGAATTAGTGAAAAGACCAAAATACCCCTTAAGGGTAAAATTACCATTTTACCCCTAGCTACCAAATGACTGATATACCCCTAAAAATAGATTGTTTGATTTATGTATGTTTTTATCTTTATATGTTAGTTTGTGTGTATGTGATATGTAGTAGTACTGCATGGGGTTGGGTTTGGATTCAGAGGAAGTTTTGTATAGTGGCACTGCCACGTATTTTGTTTAGTGGCTCAGCCACGTAATTTGTTCTGGTGGCTCTACCACGATATTTGATTTTAGTAGCTTGGCTGCGAATTTGGTGTGTAGGCTGGGTGGGTTGAGTTATTCCCCACATGGTGTGATGGGCTGGTAGGGTGGTGTGATGGGCTGGACTGGGTTGGGTTGTGCATAAGTTCTGTTCTGTATCTGTAATGGGCCCAAGGCCCAATCTGTTTCTGGGTAGGGCCAAGGCCCAGATTGATCTATATCTGAATAAGGCTTTAGCCCAGTTTGTTTTATATGCCTGATCTTTGCTATTGGTTGGGGAAATTACACACTGGGTTTTCACAAACTAACCTTTTTTTTTTACATATGCAGGTAACCCTCAACCACAGAGGATTTGGAGCTGTGAGGGACTCGGGGTGGCCACATGACTTCTACCACTGGATTTCATTTTTACTATTATTTTTATCATTATTTTAGTTTCGGTATTATTTTTGTAATAAGGCCATTAGGGGTGATTTTATTTTGTTACTCTATTAGCCTACTTTAAACCAGTAGACTAGGACACTCGGGTTTTCAAAATTTATATCGAACATTTTCAAATATACCTCGCGTATCATTTTGGATAATATGATAATAAAAGACTACAAATGAAATCTTGTTTAAATACTCCGAGTTAATAAAAATAATATTAAATTTGATTTTGCTCAAAACCTACAACTTTTTATACAAGGGTTTTAAAAACAGAAAAAGCTGTTTGTCAAAGTGTCCAATTTCGAATAAAACATCCATGTGACACACCAGATCTAGCCATAACGTCTGGGCTGGGTTTGGAGTGTTACAGGTGACTTTAATGAATAAACTGTACTTATTGGCTAAACCAAAAATTCTGAAAATTTTATGGTAAGAATATATGTGAGTCTAGTTTCAGGGAAAATTAGTGGATCTTAATTTAGAGTTATGTAACAGCCCGCTTTAGACCCTAGTCGGAACAGGTGGTTTCGGGACCACTTAACCGAGTCGAATTATTGTTTTTATTGCTTTAATATGTTTTACAGCATGATAGAATCACAGCGTGAAAGTTTGGTTTAGAAATTTTATCGTTTGACTGGTTAATTTGATAAAAATGATTAAATCGCATAAAGCGATAAATTAGGGTTCTATTTGGTAAATGGCTTATTTGACCTTGGCTTTTTAAATAAGGGCCCTTAAATGGTTATTTTACCTTTTCTAAAGCTAGAGGACATTTATGTCCTTAATGAATTATTTTTAAATGGTTTATGTTCAAAGGTTAAAATTGTACTTTAATTATTATATGTTATATTAGATAAATAAAACATGAAAATGCCTTGATTTTATTTCTCTTCCACCAATTTTGAACAAAAGAAAATAAGGGTTTAAGCTTCCTTGATATTCGGCTACTTCAAGCTTCAAATTGAGGTTCGTTTTTGTTCCGTTTTCGATAATTTTTACGTTTTTGTAATCGTTGCTTCGTATATTAACTGACCCATACCTTAATTTCTGATTTTGATTATGTTTTAAAAAAAATGCCATTGATAAATCTATGATATTTTAGAAGATTTTGATGAATTATGAAATATTATGTGGAAATATACAAGAATTTTAAAGTGATTTTTGAAGAAAATGGGTTTTGAGGATTTGATTGTAAAAAGGTAGAATTTTTAAGGTTAAATTTCTGATTTATTGAAAGATATATGCTTGTATAAGTCCCTTGAATATTCGGCTATAGTGAATTGGGGGATTGATTGTGTAAATTGTCATTTTTGTGATGAAAGGACTAAATTGCAAAGTATTGAAAATATAGGGGCTAATTTGCAAATATGTCAAATTATATGTTTTTGGATTGAATTGAAAATGTGAGTTAGTAAATAGCTGAATTTTGCATTAATATAGATAAAGACGATCGAATCCCGGAACTTGATCGGGGAAAACGGAAAATAGACGAGTAGATACGGGATTACGAGGTAAGTTCGTATAACGAATTTAATGTATTTATATATGTTCATACGTATTGTTATTTGAAAATATGAAATGCTAGATGATTAAATAGCCTAATGGAACGAGTATATATGAGATTGAAATAGAAATGTTAAATTGTTACAAGTGATAAATTGAATACCGAGCCCCGTTAGAACCGTAGAAGTCGATAGGATACGAGTGACATGTCACTAGGGCTACAGGGTGGTTCGAGCTCCTGCATTTGTTGCGGACTCACCACGTGCTCATGAGCTACAGGTTTATCCTTCAGGATTACATGTTCAGCCTACGGGCTTACCGATTATCCTTCGGGATTATATGTTCAGCCTCCGGGCTTACCGTACAGGCTCGAAAGAGCATATATGACGCATTGACAGATTACAGGTTATATGTATATACACTGTGTGTGTATCACCCGAGTATCTTTCGATGTTCTTATAGGTTCAACGGGCAATACCGATACATGTTACAGGAAAGGTTAATTGATATTTGAATATATGAGAGAGATGTTATGTGAATACATGAATGGTATAAGGTACATATTATAAGAGTTATGTGCTATACATGAGATAATGAAGTATATGAAATACATGTCATATGAATTGTATGAATGGAATGATACTAGTTACATGATCAACATGTTATGTGAGAAAGTGCAAAAATGAAGGCATATTATGCCATATGATTTACAAGATTTGTATATGTTACTTGAAATGAAGTATTTGATAAGCTTTTATATATGATATGTTATGAAACTACATGAACTAATGAGTATGAGCTTGTGTAATAGGCTATAAGATCATATGTTTGTAATGGCCTTACTTATGGATACCTCATTGAAATGGTAAGCTTTATTTCATGTTATATGGACTTACTAAGCTTTAGAAGCTTATTCCGTTTATTTCTTTCACTGTCTTCTAGATTCGGAAGCTAGTTCGGATATCGGACGAGTCGGGGATCGCTATCACACTATCGATAAACCTTCGGTACTTTTGAGTATTTTGCAAACGTTTGGTCATGGCATGTATAGGCTAGTACTTTAGTGAACATGATATATTTTGGTAAATGATCAAGCTATGAGATGTGGCTTGGATCATATATAAATATAATCAAGTATTAGAGTTGTTCTTTGGCTATATGTGCTTATAGAAAGATATGTGATTTTGATGATGTAACGCCCTGATTTTCGGGATTTTTCGAGTTTTGTGAATTTTAGTGAAATTTTTAAAATTTTGGTGTTCTAAAGGTTGATAATGTATGTACATGTGTTAGTGGGCCTATAGAAGGCCCAAGTTTAAGTTAAAACCCGGTAAAATATTAAGTTGGATTTTCAAGTGAAAGGGGACTTGGTTAAGTGGGCTTTTAAGAAAAACCGTGTAAAATATGTCACAAGTGAGCTCTTGGTAAAGTGGCAAGGTGGAGCCATTAAGCTCCTAGAAAAGTGGCGCCTAAGTGGATATTCAAGGACAAGGGTTCGAGTTACAAGGTAAGCGTAGAGTTCTTTTTAATTTTTAAGCATGTGCCGGGCATGTGCCTAACTTAAGTGAATTTCGGCAAGGGGGCTTTAGGGACTTGGGCCGATTGCTTTAGAGGGACTACTAGGGTTATAACATTTTCTTTTTTCTGTCATGACAATTAGGGTTAGCCACCTTAGGAATTTTTCTCTGTTCTACTGTCAGAAAAGCCAAAAGTTGCCTCCATAGAAAGCTCATAGCCGAATTCTTCCTCTCCACCTCTACCATTGTTTTTTTCATTTTTCTTCTTCCCCTTTGATCTCTTCCCTAGCCGAATACCCACCTTGCACAGATCCACTCTTTCTTTTGCTTTCATTCCTCTTAAAATCAACCATAACCGATTGCTCAAAGTGCCAGAAATCCCGAAAACTGCTTCCTTTCTTGCCGATTTCTTGTAAGCCGAATCACCCCTATTCCTTTCACCTGTTGTGGCCGATTGCTACACTCCCTTGAATCACACCATTGTCGACACCATCACCCAAAATCTACACCCAAAACGCCATCCTCTTCTCTTGTTGAAAAGCTGAAATCACCATAGTTGTAGGGAGATAGCCGAAATTGCAAATCTCAGAGATAAGGTTTCTACTGACGTTTAAGGGTCAGATTTACATCAGATCTGCATAGGAACTGAAGGGAAATCATTGGTAAGTGTTTAATACTTCAGATCTGTTCAATATTTCATATTTGGAAAAGCCGAAAGTTCCTAAAGTTAAGGATTTTGTCGTTTTGGACTTTTGGTAAATCAAGTGGTGTTTTCTTTGTTCTTTTTGGTGTGTTAGTTAGAGAAGAAGGTGATCAAACAAGGAGTTGAAGACATTGGAACATCAGATCTAGATCTAAAGGGATCTAAATCGGCAAGGTAAGAACATTAAGGCCATTGGAGGTGTTGGCCGAATGTGTAAGTAAGGCTTTGGGTAAGTTTTCAATTCAGATTAAGTGTTAATATGGGCTAATCAATTAAGTATTGGATTGTAGGGATTAACGCATAGGAGATCTCGTAGGAGAAACTGCAAAACAGGTGTGTGTTTCGAACGCCCTTCAATGCACAAATCGGCAAAAGCCGAAAAGCTGAAATGCCGAAGTTTTGGTATTTCGAGAGCTTGTGAGCGTGCGAACGTTTTCAAGTTAGTCGGAGAAGGTTAGTTTTGGAATCGGCACTGTTAGGCGTGTTGACCGCTAAATTTTGGACATTATGGTAAGTTGGGCCTCGGTGGGCCAAATATGGGCCAATGGGCGATTTGGGTCCATGTGAGTAAAAATGGGTTTAAAGGTAATATTATGAACTGTAGGCGTGAAAACAGTTAAAACAAGATAACTGATTATGAAATTGGGACTAAATGGGCCTAATGGGCCAATCGACGTAATAGGGCTCATTAGGGGTTTTAGAGCTTGAATGCTAAGACTGAAAAACTGAGTTAACCGGACTTCTGTGACAACTATGTGATTAATAAATACTGTAATAAGCATAAAATCTGTAACATGAGAGCAAAATTACTGAAATACCCTTAGGGTAAGAAATTACTATTTTGCCCCTAGGTAGAAAATTACCGTTATACCCCTAGGGCTAAAATTGACTGTACTGTTTGACATGACTGTTACTGTTATTACATGCCATGATATGTATCTATTGCATGGGTTGGGTTTTGATAATGGAGGAAGTGTGAGTGGCACAGCCACGTTACTGAAAAGGGGCTATGCCTCGTACTGTTTCTGAAAGGGGCTTTGCCTCGTATACTGTTTAACTGAGCAGCCATGCTGTGACTGTGGTGTGTGGGCTGGGTGGGTCAAGTTATTCCCCACATGGTGTGTTGGCTGGTACGGGTGGTGTGTAGCGGTTGGTGGGTTGAGTAGTCTCCCCAAGTGGGTTTGCATTTATACTGTATTACTGTACTGTACTGTTCTGAGCCTATGGGCCAATCTGTTATCTGAATAGGGCTTCAGCCCAGTATCTGTTATAGGGCCTTGGCCCAGATTACTGTTTCCTGAATAGGGCTTCGGTCCAGTATCTGATTGAGACTGGTTAGGGTTTAGGCCCAGTGGGCTTGAGCCAATTTGGGCTTTGGATGGGTTCTGCACACACTGAGTTTTCCCAAACTCACTCTTTCTTTCCATCCTTGCAGGTGAGCCCTAGATCGTGACTTGGACGCTGGGAGGGATTCAGAGTGGCCACGAGGACTGAACTTTCATCATAGTTGGTTTTTTTTTATTATTTAATTACCTTTTATTGGTTTTATTTTGATATGGGTTGTAATAAGGCCGCTATAACTGTTATTCGGGATTTCTCTACCGTTTTATTTCAACCACAAACCTACACCGTTTTCAAAATTAAACAAACATTTTATTAACCAACCTGACTTTACTGAAGACTAAGGAGGACAATAAGACTAAAATGAAACGATTAACAAATGAGATAGAAATTAGGTTGAATAATAATTAAATCAGGAATTTCAAGAAAAACAAGTATTACTTTTCAAAAATCTCAAACATCAGACTTAGTATATAGGACGGCGTAGCATAGTCTAGGTGATGTAGCACACCGGACATGGCCATAACGTCTGGGCCGGGTCTGGGGTGTTACAGATGAGGTTATAAGCTTGCATAATTGATAGGTATATATGTGTGGATGAGTGCAAGGAAATGGTCATTTAGGCCTTTGAGTTGGTGTGCTTGATTTGTGAATGAATTGAGATGATTTTGGGTCCATTTTGTGCTTGAATTGGTTTGTTTTTGGGTGGAAATTTGGCTTAAACCGAGCCTATAACGTGCCACACTGCCAGGGAACACGGGCGTGTTCTTCGACCGTGTGTCCCCTGCACCTTAATGTTTTGGTCAGTTTTGGTACACGGCCTAGACACACGGGCGTGTCTGGTAACTTGTAGCCGTGTGAAATTTGGCAGTATAGTCACACGGTTTGCTCTGTTTTGCACACGGGCGTGTCAGGTAACCGTGTGATATTTGACAGTTTCAACCACGGGGTAAGGGCACGGGCGTGCCTAGGTCGTGGACGACACATGGCCTAACCCCATGGGCGTGTTGGACAGCCGTGTGGGATAAGTCAGATTCAACCACGGGCTGAAAGGTTTGGGCATGTCTGGAGGGACACGGCCGTGTGAGAAGAACATGGGCAAGGGGCACGGCCGTGTGTCCCTAACTTAAAAATTTTGCAAATTTTCCCTATCTTTTAGTATGTTTCCAATTAGATTTCCAATAGTTATATGCATCATTTTATAATCAATTGAAGCATGCTCTGATGATTGATGATACGTGTTGGATCTTGATTAAAAAGTTTAAAATTTTACTTCTCTGATATATGTTACAAGTCCGGTAATGCCCCTTACCTATTCCGGTGACGGTTACGGGATAGGGGTGTTACATTTGCTTGGTATCAGAGCTACGGTTTAGTCGATTCTAGGACTACCGTAGTGAGTATTAGTGTAGCTATACATGCCATGTACATGAAATGTGATAGTGTGATATCTCCTGACGTCCTTTGAAATCTGTTTTATATAGTAATGGATCCGAATCGAGCTTTAGCTGATGATGTTGAAAGTATTGCGCCAGCACCCGCTCAAGAGGCTGTGCCTTCTGAATCGGGCCCTACTGTGGCCAATCAGGAAGAAATTAAACAAGCTTTCTTCCAAATGATGTCTGGATGGTTTAGTGAGTTTGTGCGAGCAAACCCGGCTGCTCCGCAACCTCCACCCCCTCCCGTCCCACAACCTAACCCTAATAATGTACGAGTTGTGGATCCTTTGAGATTGAACAGACCTCCTGTCGATAAGATACGGAAGTATGGTGCTGAGGAATTCTGAGCTTCGGTAAGTGATGATACTGAGAGGGCAGAATTGTGGCTTGAGAATACGATCAGAGTTTTTAATGAACTGGCCTGTACTCCTGATGAGTGCCTGAGATGTGCTATTTCTTTGCTTCAGGATTCAGCATATCAATGGTGGAATACATTGACCTCGGTTGTACCACGAGAACGAGTCGATTGGGATTTCTTCCTGATGGAATTTAGAAAGAAATACATTAGTCAGCGATTCATCGATCAGAAAAGAAAAGAGTTTTTAGAAATGAAACAGGGTCAAATGTCTGTAACTGAATATGAGAGAGAGTTTGTACGACTCAGCAAATATGCTCGCGAATGTGTTTCTACCGAAGCAACAATGTGCAAAAGGTTCAAAGATGGGCTAAATGAAGAAATTCGACTATTAGTCGGAATACTTGAGCTGAGAGAGTTTGTAGTTCTCATTAATTGGGCTTGTAAAGCCGAAGAGCTTGCTAAAGAAAAGAGAAAAGCTGATTCTGAATTCAGAGAAGCTAGAAAAAAGTTTACGGGTAAACCGTATCAGTCTGGATCCAAAAGATCAAAGGATTTTCATCCTCGTCCTGCTGCTTCTACAGGCACATCTATCTGAGAGAAAAGTGTTAAGACTTTTCATTCGAGACCTCAGACGACTTCTGTAGCTAGTGCAGGTAGTGTGAGAATTCCCGAATCAGAGTGCAAGCATTGTAATAGAAGGCATTTTGGAGAGTGTCGACTGATGAGTGGGGCATGTTTTCGATGTGCATCGTTAGATCATTACTTGCGTGATTGTCCTGAAAGATCTGTACCTGATAGAGAACAGTCGACTAAGACAAATAATGTTGCATCGAGAGGTAGACTGTCGCGAAGTGTTGGGAACCAAAGTGGAAATCGCTATATGGCGAGAGATGCTAATGTGAGATCTGAGATGCGTACTCCTGCGAGAGCTTATACAATACGTGCGCACGAGAAAGCCTCGTCGCCTGATGTTATTACCGGTACTTTTTCTCTCTATAACACTGATATTGTTGCGTTGATAGATCCTGGATCAACTCATTCATATATCTGTATAAAATTAGTGTATGAAAAGAATTTAAGTGTTGAGTCTACGGAATATGTAGTTAAAGTATCGAATCCATTAGGAAACTCTGTGTTAGTTGATAAGTTATGTAAGAAATGTCCGTTGATGACTCGGGGATATTATTTTTCGGCTGATCTGATGCTCCTCCCTTTTGACGAATTCGATGTAATACTGGGCATGGACTGGCTAAATGCGCATGAGGCTATTGTGAATTGTCGAAGTAAGAGTATAGAATTGAAATGTCAGAATGGTGAGATTCTTCGGATTGAATCAAATGATTCGAATGAATTACCGATAGTGATTTCTGCCACGAGGGCTTAGAAGTATGTCAAAAAAGGCTATGATGCGTATTTAGCGTATGTGATGAATTTTAGCAAGACAGAATTAAAAATTGAGTCTGTACCAGTTGTTTGTGAGTTTTCAGATGTTTTTCCGGAAGAATTACCGGGTTTACCACCGATTAGAGAAGTTGAATTCGGTATTGAATTGTTACCGGGCACTACTCCGATATCGATAGCTCCATACAGAATGGCACCGACTGAGCTAAAGGAGCTGAAAGCACAGTTACAAGAATTGACGGATAGAGGTTTCGCGAGACCGAGCTATTCACCTTGGGGTGCTCCCGTATTATTTGTGAAAAAGAAAGATGGAACGATGAGAATGTGTATTGATTACCGACAGTTGAACAAGGTAACAGTGAAGAATAAATACCCTCTTTCGCGGATTGATGATTTATTCGATCAGTTAAAAGGAGCTACTGTATTTTCAAAGATTGATTTGAGATCGGGTTATTACCAGTTGCGAGTTAAAGATTCAGATATACTGAAAACTACTTTCAGAACACGATACGGACATTATGAGTTTCTGGTCATGCCTTTCGGGTTGACAAATGCGCCTGTAGTGTTCATGGACTTGATGAACCGTGTATTCAAACCGTATTTAGATAGATTCGTTGTCGTGTTCATTGATGACATTCTGATCTATTCACGGGATGAGGTAGAGCATACTGAGCATCTGAGAATTGTGTTACAAATCCTGAGAGATAAGCAGTTATTTGCCAAATTTAGCAAATGTGAATTTTGGCTTCGAGAAGTCAGATTTTTGGGTCATATTGTTTATGCGGAAGGCATCAGAGTAGATCCGAGTAAAATATCTGCTATTATAGACTAGAAACCCCCGAGAAATGTATCTGAGATTAGAAGTTTTCTGGGATTAGCGGGATATTACCGAAGATTTGTTAAAGGATTCTCGATGATTATAGTGCCGTTGACTCGATTGTTGCAGAAAGATGTGAAATTCGAGTGGACTGATAAATGTCAGCAGAGTTTTGAACAGTTGAAAGCCCTATTAACAGAAGCTCCGGTTTTAGTTCAACCCAAATTGGGGAAAGAATTTGTTATATACAGTGATGCATCTATTATTGGACTGGGCTGTGTATTGATGCAAGACGGGAAAGTCATAGCTTATGCCTCCCGACAGTTAAAGCCGCATGAGAAGAATTACCCGACGCATGATCTTGAGTTAGCTGCTATAGTATTTGCATTAAAGATTTGGCGGCATTACTTATATGGTGAGAAATGTAGAATTTTTACCGATCATAAAAGTCTGAAGTATCTGATGTCACAGAAAGATTTAAATATGCGCCAGCGGAGATGGCTCGAACTACTAAAAGACTATGAATTTGTAATTGATTATCATCTAGGGAAAGCTAATTTTGTAGCTGATGCGCTAAGTCGAAAGTCTCTATTTACTCTGTGAGCTTTGAATGCTCAAATGACGTTATATGACGATGGATATGTTTTAGCGGAGCTAAAGGCTAAACCGTTGATTCTGTAGCAAATTTTTGAAGCTCAAGGGACTGATCCCGATCTGCAAGCTAAACGACTTCACTGTGAGTCTAATTCTGATTCTGACTTTTCTATAAGAAACAGTGATTGTTTAATGTTTCGAAATAGAATTTGCATACCGAAAAATAGTGAACTCATTCAGAAAGTTCTACATGAGGCACATGACAGTCGATTTTCAGTTCATCCGGGTAGCACTAAGATGTATAACGATTTGAAACAGCAATACTGGTGGTCAGGAATGAAACGTGACATATCAGAATTCGTATCAAAATGTTTGATCTGTCAGCAAGTTAAAGCTGAACATCAGGTACCGTCAGGTTTATTACAGCCTATTATGATTCCGGAATGGAAATGGGACAGAGTCACTATGGATTTTGTATCTGGACTACCTCTGACTCTGAAGAAGAAAAATGCAATCTGGGTTATCGTTGACAGATTGACAAAATCTGCACATTTTATACCGGTACGTACTGATTATTCTCTGGATAAATTAGCGGAACTATATGTATCTGAAATTGTGCGATTACATGGTATACCGTTATCCATTGTGTCTGATAGAGATCCGAGGTTTACCTCGAGATTCTAGAAGAAGTTTCAAGAGGCTTTGGGAACGAAATTGAGTTTCAATACATTTCATCCCCAGACCGACGGCCAGTCTGAAAGAGTTATTTAGATTCTGGAAGACATGTTATGGTGTTGTATTCTTGAATTCGAAAGTAATTGGGAGAAATACTTACCTCTGATAGAGTTTGCATATAATAACAGTTTTCAGACGAGTTTAAAGATGGCTCTATATGAAGCATTATATGGTCATAAATGTCGAACATCGCTATACTGGACAGAATTGAGTGAGAGAAAGTTACACGGGGTTGATCTAATCCGAGATACAGAAGAAAAAGTAAAAGTAATACGCGATAATTTAAAAGCAGCTTCAGATAGACAGAAATCATACGCAGATTTGAAATGGAAAGAAATAGAGTTTCAGGTCGGAGACAGAGTATTTCTGAAAGTATCACCATGGAAGAAAATTCTTCGTTTTGGTAGAAAAGGAAAGTTAAGTCCTCGTTTTATCGGGCCATATGAAATTGTGGAACGAATTGGACCTGTAGCTTACTGGTTATCGTTACCATCTGAGCTTGAAAAGATTCACGACGTATTTCACGTTTCAATGCTTCAACGATACCGATCTGATCCGTCTCATGTCATTTCTCCCATAAATGTGGAATTACAGTCTGATCTATCGTACAGTAAAGAACCGATTAGAATTCTGGCCCAAGAAATGAAAAAGTTGAGAAATAAGCGTATAGCACTTGTAAAAGTTCTCTGGTGTAAACACGGAATAGAAGAAGCTACGTGGGAACTCGAGGAAACTATGCGAAAACAATACCCTAACTTGTTCACTGGTAAGATTTTCGGGGACGAAAATCCCTAAAGGGGGGAGAGTTGTAACAGCCCACTTTAGACCCTAGTCGGAACGGGTGGTTTCGGGACCACTTAACCGAGTCGAACTATTATTTTTATTACTTTAATATGTTTTACAGCATGATAGAATCACAGTGTGAAAGTTTGTTTTAGAAATTTTACCGTTTGACTGGTTAATTTGATAAAAAAGATTAAATCGCATAAAGCGATAAATTAGGGTTCTATTTGGTAAATGGCTTATTTGACCTTGGCTTTTTAAATAAGGGCCCTTAAATGGTTATTTTACCTTTTCTAAAGCTAGTGGACATTTATGTCCTTAATGAATTATTTTCAAATGGTTTATGTTCAAAGGTTAAAATTGTACTTTAATTATTATATGTTATATTAGATAAATAAAACATGAAAATGACTTGATTTTATTTCTCTTCTACCGATTTTGAACCAAAAAAAAAAGGGTTTAAGCTTCCTTGATATTCGGTTACTTCAAGCTTCAAATTGAGGTTCGTTTTTGTTCCGTTTTCGATAATTTTTACGTTTTTATAATCGTTGCTTCGTATATTAACTGACCCATACCTCAATTTCTGATTTTGATTATGTTTTAAAAAAAATGCCATTGATGAATCTATGATATTTTAGAAGATTTTGATGAATTATGAAATATTATGTGGAAATATATAAGAATTTTAAAGTGATTTTTGAAGAAAATGGGGTTTGAGGATTTGATTGTAAAAAGGTAGAATTTTTAAGGTTAAATTTGTGATTTATTGAAAGATATATGCTTGTATAAGTCCCTTGAATATTTGGCTATAGTGAATTGGGGGATTGATTGTGTAAATTGTCATTTTTGTGATAAGAGGACTAAATTGCAAAGTATTGAAAATATAAGGGCTAATTTGCAAATATGTCAAATTATATGTTTTTGGATTGAATTGAATATGTGAGTTAGTAAATAGCTGAATTTTGCATTACTATAGATAAAGACGATCGAATCCTGGAACTTGATCAGGGAAAACGAAAAATAGACGAGTAGATACGGGATTACGAGGTAAGTTCGTATAACAAATTTAATGTATTTATATATGTTCATACGTATTGTTATTTGAAAATATGAAATGCTAGACGATTAAATAGCCTAATGGAACGAGTATATATGAGATTGAAATAGAAATGTTAAATTGTTACAAGTGATAAATTGAATACCGAGCCCCGTTAGAACCGTAGAAGTCGATAGGATACGAGTGACATGTCACTAGGGCTACAGGGTGGTTCGAGCTCCTGCATTTGTTGCGGACTCACCACGTGCTCATGAGCTACAGGTTTATCCTTCAGGATTACATGTTCAGCCTACGGGCTTACCGATTATCCTTCGGGATTATATGTTCAGCCTCCGGGCTTACCGTACAGGCTCGAAAGAGCATATATGACGCATTGACAGATTACAGGTTATATGTATATACACTGTGTGTGTATCACCTGAGTATCTTTCGATGTTCTTATAGGTTCAACGGGCAATACTGATACATGTTACAGGAAAGGTTAATTGATATTTGAATATATGAGAGAGATGTTATGTGAATACATGAATGGTATAAGGTACATGTTATAAGAGTTATGTGCTATACATGAGATAATGAAGTATATGAAATACATGTCATATGAATTGTATGAATGGAATGATACTAGTTACATGATCAACATGTTATGTGAGAAAGTGTAAAAATGAAGGCATATTATGCCATATGATTTACAAGATTTGTATATGTTACTTGAAATGAAGTATTTGATAAGCTTTTATATATGATATGTTATGAAACTACATGAACTAATGAGTGTGAGCTTGTGTAATAGGCTATAAGATCATATGTTTGTAATGGCCTTACTTATGGATACCTCATTGAAATGGTAAGCTTCATTTCATGTTATATGGACTTACTAAGCTTTAGAAGCTTATTCTGTTTATTTCTTTCACTGTCTTCTAGATTCGGAAGCTAGCTCAGATATTGGACGAGTCGGGGATCGCTATCACACTATCGATAAACCTTCGGTACTTTTGAGTATTTTGCAAAAGTTTGGTCATGGCATGTATAGGCTAGTACTTTAGTGAACATGATATATTTTGGTAAATGATCAAGCTATGAGATGTGGCTTGGATCATATATGAATATAATCAAGTATTAGAGTTGTTCTTTGGCTATATGTGCTTATGGAAAGATATGTGATTTTGATGAGGTTATAAGCTTGCATAATTGATAGGTATATATGTGTGGATGAGTGCATGGAAATGGTTATTGAGGCCTTTGAGTTGGTGTGCTTGATTTGTGAATGAATTGAGATGATTTTGGGTCCATTTTGTTCTTGAATTGGTTTGTTTTTGGGTGGCAATTTGGCTTAAACCGAGCCTATAACGTGCCACACGGCCAGGGAACACGGGCGTGTTCTTCGACCGTGTGTCCCCTGCACCTTAATGTTTTGGTCAGTTTTGGTACACGGCCTAGACACACGGGCGTGTCTGGTAACTTGTAGCCGTGTGAAATTTGGCAGTATAGTCACATGGTCTGCTCTGTTTTGTACACGGGCGTGTCAGGTAACCGTGTGATATTTGACAGTTTCAACCACGGGGTAAGGGCACGGGCGTGCCTAGGCCGTGGGCGACACACGGCCTAACCCCATGGGCGTGTTGGATAGCCGTGTGGGATAAGTCAGATTCGACCACGGGCTGAAAGCTTTGGGCGTGTCTGAAGGGACACGGCCGTGTGAGAAGAACATGGGCAAGGGGCACGACCGTGTGTCCCTAACTTAAAAATTTCGCAAATTTTCCTTATCTTTTAGCATGTTTCCAATTAGAGTTCCAATAGTTATATGCATCATTTTATAATCAATTGAAGCATGCTCTGATGATTGATGATACGTGTTGGATCTTGACTAAAAAGTTTAAAATTTTACTGCTCCGATATATGTTACAAGTCCGGTAATGCCCCTTACCTATTCCGGCGACGGTTACGGGATAGGGGTGTTACAAGTAGCTCAGGATATAAATAATTTAGTGACTATGACTCGCGTAGACAACTTGATATGAACATAAGTGAATAGTGGAACTTTGTACAATTATGATTGTATTATCTTGAGAACGTATTGTGAAGATTTATAAGAGCATGTTAATAAATTACTTATTATTTACATACCTACTTACTAAGCTATAATGCTTACCCACTTCCTTTCCTTTTTCTTACAGTGTCATATATGTTAGCTTGAGTTGGAGGTTGTTGGAGATTCTATCACACTAACAAGTTATTGATTGGTATTGTATCAATAATTTTCAAGTATTTTTAAGTTTGTGGCATGTATAAGGATTTGATTATGTGTATATATGTTATTATGAGTTGGCCTAGAATGTTGGCCTCTGTTATTTTAAGGTTATTATTGTATAAGGCCATTTAATGTGGTTAATAGTTGTTATGTTAAAAGTCTATGATGATGAATTTCAAAGATGTGTATGCCTGCATGTGTTGGATGAGTAAATATGTGATAATTATGAATGGTAAATGTGATTGGTTGTGTAAGTTGCATGATGTAAATGGTTAAGTGTGTGTGTGATTATGCATGATGAATATGGTTTGTAAACAGTATGTGGATGTCTCAGTGTGGATGTTTGAATGCTTAATAATACCATGTTATGTGATGATAAATTTGTATAAGTGTATAAGTGGGGTGGAAAAGGGCTTGGTAAATAGCCTTACTTATGGCCACACGAGCAGCCACACGGCCATGTGCCCAAGGCCTGTGCCCCTGTTTTATTTTTTTAAGAAATAGTTCAGTGCTTTCAAAAGTTCTCTATTTAGTTCCAGACCACTTCCAAAGTATGTATTGGGCCTCGTAGGCCCCATTTAGGGACTCAAAGGTAAAATTTTGAAAAGTTTTAATTTGGGTGAAATTTTATGACTTGGTTTAATATGTTTACAAGTGTATGTGTTTCGGTAATGCCTCGTACCTATTCTAGCATCGAATATGGGTAAGAGGTGTTGCATTTAGTGGTATCAGAGCTATGGTTTAGTCGATTCTTGGACTAACTTAGCGTGTGCAAAATTCTAGCTATACATGCCGTAAGTGAACTATGATAGTGTGATATCTCCTGACTCTAATGAGATTTGTTTTGCTTAAAACAGGTATGCTTTCCAACCGAGCTAGCATCGATAATGCTGAAAGGGGTTAAGTAAGTTCGTGTAACTTAGTGTATTTATTGATTTGCCTGAATTGATTCTCTATGATTTGTGATGATATGTATGTGTTAATGGATACAATGGATTAATCATAAGTTGAGGAATATAGAAAAAATGTTATCGTTCCGATTGAACATTGCATTTTGATAAATCAGAGTGACTTTTTGCAGTGAATAACATGAAAATTTATTTTGAGATGAGCTTATTACGATTGGTTGATATTCATATGTGATAATACTGAATGTGTTACTAAGATATTTGAAAATGTGTTCATGATTAATAGAAACCTAGAGATGTGTAATCAAAGTACATGATACTATGTTGGTATTGAATGTTATGCTATATGCGTGTATGTATGAGAGTCAGAAATTTAAAGGCTTTACAATCTTCACCCCTTTACCAGTATCGTGTTATATGACAAAGTTCACGAGGTTTATATTGAATAAGCTCATAAGTGGGGAAATTAACGAGCTCAGTGGTGGAATAATTAATGATATGATTAAAGATGAGAATGGCTTAGTGAGTAAAGACGGTTATGAGAGAGATATAAGATTTTTCTAAAGATCATTGGGAATGCACAATGCCACAGTTAGAGAAGGAGTTAATCTCGGTCAATCGACTCATTCAGGTATGATGTCTAAAGATTGTATTTGGTAGGAATTCTTTTGAATTGATTTTTGTTAATGAATGGAATATTCTAGAATTAGTGATGATAGAATTAGTCAGAAGAACAATGTTAGTGTAAAGATGTTTGAGTATGACCGTTACAATTGAGTAAATTATGACTATCTCGTTTGGGTATTCTATGTATTCTTACATTCTTAGAGGTATTTGTGGTTGCTTCTTTTCTGATGAAAGCATTGTTGGTCTGATTAAGTTATGATTGGAATTATTCCATCTTCCATTTGTATCATATTCCGTTACGTCAGAGATAAAAAGTTGATGAATGTATGAACAATGTTTCTTTTCCTTTTGGTTTTCCCTGAGGAATCATTAGGATCTCTATTATTTCATATGAGTAGTATTCTCGGACATTCAGTATGGTCTTGTGTCTCAGATTTTGTTATCTTGGTTTTCTTATCATCCCTATTATTTAATTGATCAAGCATGGCTTATCTTTAAAGTTGATATCGGCAAAAGTGTAGATTATGATAATTCAATTTTAAAGTGTATACTGATTTTCTTCCTTCAGATAATTCTGATTTTTATCAGTGAGTTCAAACAAGATGTCATGTTTCATCTGATTTAATGCAGTTAGTAAATATCTATGACTAGCATGTTGAAAGATTTTGTGTGAATATTGAATTACCGTTGGGTAAAGCAAAAATACTTGGAGATACTTGAATGAAAAATCTTTGCATATTTTGTGAGTGTGCTTTCAAGATTTACCTTATTGATGGTGTCTGGATTCTAGCTAAACTGAAAGCTAAAATGATGTTGCCATTATAAATCAAAAGAGCTCAGAAATGGAATGGTAAGTGGTAAATTAAACGAATACAGTATGAACTGACTTTTGATTCTAAAGTTTAGATCAGATCTGATTACTGTTATTACTATCCTGAGCTAGAATTTATGTATTGGGGAACTTAGGGCTTATGCAAAAAGTTTCCATTCAGAGCTCACCGTAATATCTTGTCTGTTCATCCAAAGCGAAATAGAAAGTACAATGATTTGAAGTAAATGTTCTGGTATACAGATATGAAATCGGTATTTCTAATTTGTATGTCTAATTGTCATTTTTATCGTCAGAGTAAGGCCGAATATCAAATGCAATTAGGACTACTGTGGTCTAGGAGGATACTAGTGTAATGTTGGAAAAAAAGATACCATGGATTTTGTATCGGGATGTCTTTTATCTCCTGAAAAAGAAAGATGCTACTTGAATTATTATTGATGGATGATAAAAATCTGTAAAACTATTCAAAAATCCAAGGGTTATATCATCGACTATGGAAAAAGCTACAGGAAATTCTGAGCACGAGGTTGAATCAAATTGTAATTTTGATAAAAAGATAGAAGCAATTTGTAAAAGTCAAAAACAGTTTCAGATCGACGTAAAAAGTTATATAGAAGTGAAACTTAGTTATATTGGGTTCCAGATTGATGACAGAGTGTTTTTGAAAGTACTCTTTGATAAGGTAGAGGAAACTATGACACTGTTACCCTAATCTCTTCTGGTAAGATTTTCGGGGACGAAAATCCTTAAAGGGGGGAGAACTGTAACAGCCTGAACTTGGGCCAAGTCGGAACAATGGTTTCGGGACCACAAATTGATGAGGAAAAATTTATTTTTTTATACTTTTATGGTCTACAATTTCATGGAATGATTTCGTGAAAATTTTGTTTGAAAATTTCGACGTTTGGGCACTCAATTAAGTCAAAAGGACTAAATTGTAAAAGTGCAAAAGTTGAGTTCTACATGATAGAGGTGTCCAATTGTTATGAAATTTTAAATAGGAGGTCCTTAAATGGTAATTAGACCATTGGTTAATTTGTTGAACAAAAATGGACACGAAATAGGTGAAATAGAATATTTTTAAGTTACGGGCATTTTGGTCATTTAGTGATACAAAATTAAAAGCCAATGTTTGTCCATCTTCAACCCCATGGCTGAATTTCACAAGGGGAAAACCATGGCTAGGGTTTTTCAAGCTTCTAAGCTCGATTGTAAGTCCGTTCTAGCTGTATTTTTAATGATTTTTATGTTTTTGAAATCATCGTAACAAGATCTATCTATTTCTACCACTAATTTGAGACATGGTTAAAGTCTAGGGTTTTGACCCATGATGAATATGTGTGTATTTTTGTGATTAATGGTAGAACATACATGTTTATGGTTAGATAAACGACTTTTACTAAGTGATTTTTGATGAAATTGCATAAAAGGACTAGTATGTAAAAAGTTATAAAGTGTGTGTAAATGTGTGAATAAATAAAAAATGTGGGTTGATATAGTTATGAAAATGGTTCGGCTAGACCTAAAATGCAAAGAAATTGAATGAAAATATTTTTGAGTCTAGGGGCAAAAGTGTAAATATGACAAAGTTTAAGGGCGAAAATGTAAATTTTGCCAAAATGTGAATTTAGGCTAATTTGAGTAGCATAATGAATAAATGAGTTAAATGTGTTGTTACAGATCAAGGAAAACAATATTCAAACTTAGAACTAGGGAAAAACAAAGAATATGACGAATAAGTCCATTTCACCGATTGTGCTACCGAGGTAAGTTTGTATGTAAATAATGCATCATTTTTACTTACGTTATCATATTTTATTATGTTTTATGAAATGTGGCTGAATATTGAATGAAATTGATAAGTATCAAAAAGTGTTTTAGGGTGGTAAAGGGCTTGGTTAATAGCCTTACTTGTGGCCACACGGGCAGTCACACGGCCAAGTGCCTAGACCGTGTGCCCCTGTTTTATTTTTTAAAAAAAAATTCAGTGCTTTCGAAAGTTCTCGGTTTAGTCCCAGACCACTTCCAAAGTATGTATTGGGCCTCGTATGCCCTATTTAGGGACTCAAAGATAAAAATTTGAAAAGTTTTAATTTAGATGAAATCTTATGACTCGGTTTAATACGTTTACAAGTGTATGTGTTTCGGTAATACCTTGTACCCTATTCTAGCATCGAATATGAGTAAGGGGTGTTACAATTTTGGGGAGAACCTTACTCCTATTGGATACACAGACTTAGACTTCCAAACCTGTAAAGATTTGAGGAAATCAACATCGAGAAATGTATTTGTCCTAAGCCGTGGAGTCATAGTATGGAGAAGTGTAACACAAACTTGCACTATTGATTCTACTATGGAGGCCGAGTATATGGTTGCTTTTGAGGCAAGGAAAGAAGAAATATGGCTTCAAAAGGTCTTAACCAATCTTGAAGTCATTCTTGGTACGGAAAAATCTATAACATTGTATTGTGATAACAGTGTTGCAATAGCTAATACCAAAGAAATGAGAAGTTACAAGAGGACGAAACACATTGATTGGAAGTATCACTTGATACGAGAGACAGTAGCTGAAGGAATTATAGATATGGTGAAAGTAGCTTTTGAAGATAACCTTGTGGATCCGTTTACTAAGAATCATGTAACTAGGAGTTTTAACAAACACTTTGAGGATATGAGAATGCTAAACATGACACGTTTACTTCACTAGGGCAAGTGGGAGATTTTTGGGAAATGTGCCCATATTGTAGTAAACATGTAATTGTTTTTTTATGTACTTGCACGATGAATAAATAAATTTTAAATTTCATTATTTTGTCTTTTGTAATTCTGTCTTTCATATTTTGCATACATAGCGAAATTGTGATAAGCAAATATTAGATCATTGATTGTCTAAGTTCAAACTGATGATAAGTGGCATTGTAAGAATGTTTACATTGCGAGAAAGACAACTTACTTCAGTAGATAATCTAAACGAGTCATTAATCCCATAAAAGAATCAAAGTGAGCATTTGATTTACTTACTAAGAAGGATTATTATGTCGTTTACAATTCCAATTGAGAAGATAGCTAGTCTTGGCTATTGGAGCAGTTGACTCCACAGGTACAGACATAGATGTATTTATTGGTAGAAGGATACATTGGATTGAACTTAAGATGAATTAATTTTGAATCCGTTTCTAAATTAATTTAATTGTGATATTAATGGTGTGATTTACCTAAATCCTGAGTTATTCACTGACCATGCGTATGTAACTCATGTGCTTCGATATAAGTGGAGGCTGATGCTCTAAAGATGATTGAGCCGATAGCCGGTATGTTAGGTACATGACTTGTGTATGGCATGACTTTACTAGAAACAGTGGAATTCATAGCTTAATTGAAGAGTTAATGATATCCTCCCATTGGCATTGTATGGATTGATAAATATGGAACGTGGCCATGGGTTGCTTAATCTTGAAAGAGTAGTTTATCACAACCATTTGTTGACAGTGAGTATATTAAACATTAAGCAGACAAAATGGTGATAATAAGATAAAATAGGATTGTACCGAGTGAACAGATTTAACTCAAAGGACGCAAAGACATCATGTGAGGGTAACACACACATGACGAGGTCATCGGACAAAACAGTTGGATGAATTGCTTTCATAAAGAGTATACAATAAGGATTTTTCAATCATGGTACTTCTTGTGGACTAACTCCATGATTAAGTAATTGTGTATTATCTGAACGATGCTTTTGGACATAATTGCATTTACTAGAGCCTACTCGTATATGTTGTAACACCCCTTACCCGAAACAATCACTTGAATCCAGTAATGAGCATTACCAAACTTAACAGAGTACAGACTCATGTTTACAACCAAATTATTATAATTTTACCCTTATCGAGGGTTTACTATCGCAATACTAACATCTCGGATGATTATGATTCAAATCCTATCGCATAGGAAGCCCGAAATATTTTTCACTTTTAAAACAATGTCACACGCCCATATGACACATAGCACGGCCGTGTGATAAGACTGTGTGGCCTTCACACGCCTATGTCTAACGACCGTGGTTGAAACTGTCCAATTGGCCACAGTCACCCCACACGGTCGTTTGGGGGCCGTGTACCTCACACGGTTGAGACACACGGCCGTGTCTCCTGCCCGTGTGGTACACCAGAATTTAAAATTAAGGTGCAGGGGAGGCATGGTCTATGTACACACCCATGGGGACAAACTGTGTGTCGCCCACGGTCTAGGCACACGCCCATGTGCTCTGCCATACAGGCCGTGTCAAGCTATTTACCAAGCCTTGACCTCCCAAAAACACAATTTCACATGCATACCATATGCCTCAACCCATTTCCAATGTCACATACTCAAAATGACTACATTTATAAAACCATTTACAAAACAAGAATCACATATTCACCTATTCTATTTGAATTACAAAACAATACTTATACAAAGACTAGCCACCTATACATGCCAAACTCAGAATATAAAAAATCATGTATACATACACCGAGGTAGCTCGATAGTGTGAGACGAGCCTCTTTCGATCACCAATCTAAATGTGCTCTATGCTCGATAATCTAAAAGGAAGGGAAAAAGAAGAGGAGTAAGCTACAAGTAGCTTAGTAAGTCATAGGTAAACTAATGGCAAATGCACATTAATTAACTAAGGCATTTAATTTCCACATAACATAATTGCCATATTCACATACTTACTCATGCACATTCTTACCAAAATGTGTAAATATAGACATTCACACACATATCATATTCAATTCATTTTTAATTGCTTAACCTGCACAAAGGCTTCATATAACCAAGTTAATTCCCATTGAACATTCAGAACAAAAACAGATATACAGAGGTTAGCACTGAAGTGCCTCACAGATATGTGGCCGAAGCCAGTACAGAAATATGGCAAAAGCCATCAGAATATGTAGCCAAAGCCACCAGAATATGTAGCTGAAGCTACCTCAGATTACAGAAGTACAGACGTAATCCACAGGCCTGCTCACATAAGCTGATAGGTGACTGCAACACATGCAAGTACACCCAGCACCTGGGACACGGAATCAGACAGAATCAGAAGCCCTCAAGTGACATGTCACACATATCCGGAGTCATTCTTACAGTTCAAACGGGATTTATCAAAATAGACACAATCATACGATTTCATAATTCGTAAGTCATATTCACATACTTTCACTTAGAAATCATCAAATAATTAATAATAATGTAAATGTGCTATAATTTACTCATGAGTTACCTCGATAACAAAACGACTAAATCTCGAATTAGTCGACTACCTTTTCTTTTCCGCGATCTCAATCGCTTTCTCTTCTTTCTTGATCCAAATAAACACATTTAACACATTTTATCAATTTCTTACTCAATTTCGTTCACAATTCGGACTTTTGGAAAAAATGACCATTTTGCCCTTATTCTCGTAAACTCAATTTCATTCTAGTTTCTTGCATTTTAGGCTTAGCTAAATCCTTTTTCATAAAAACAGTCCAAAAATCATATATTTTCATATACTTATAAGCAAATTTTCATTTTTCTCATTTTAGTCCCTTAGGGACGTTTCTATCGAAAACTATTCAAAAAAAACCCGTAATTAACACTTCAAAGACTCATTTTCTACCATTACAAAACAATGCACAACCATATCACAAATGGGCATATTTTTAAAAATACATAGTAAAATCATGAAATTTAAGCTTAGAGGAGCTCAAAAATATGAAAATAATCGAAAACGGGTCAAGATTGCACTTACAATTTGCTTGACAAAGTTCAAAACCCCTTTAGCTATGGAGAAAGAAATTTTCGACAGTGAATGGGGAAGAAGATGAACAGTTTTCATCTTTTTCTCATCTTTTATTAACCTTTTAATGATTTGGACAAAAATGCCCTTAGCCATGTTACTAAGAAATTTTTCTAGAACTACCCTTTTTTCCATGCCACTCACTCATGGTTTAATAACATCATAAACACTCCTAAATTCATATCACACTACAATTAAGTCCTTATTTCAACAATTACACACATTTTTATCACATCTTGCAATTTAGTCCCCAAATTTCAATTAGCCACCAAATCACTGAATTTTCTAAACGATTTTCACACAAAGCATATTTAATAAATCCAAAAAACATAAACTTTTCAGAATTTAACTATTTTAATTCGGATTTTATGGTTACAAAACCACTGTTCCGGTTAGACCCTATTTTGGGCTGTCATATTTCTCCCCCCTTAGGGATTTTCGTCCCGAAAATCTTACCAGTAAACAGATGGGGATATTGATTCCTCATAATCTCTTCCGTTTCCCATGTTGCTTCTTCCATTCCATGACATTGCCACAATACATTTACCAGAGCAATTCTTTTATTTCTTAACTATTTTACTTCTCGTGCCAGAATCTTAATCGGTTCTTCATCATATGACATATCTGATCGAATTTGAATTTCAGTAGGTGAAATCACATGCGATGGATCTAACCGATATCGACGAAGCATAAAGACATGAAACACATCATGAATCCTTTCTAACTCCGGAGGCAAAGATAACCGATAGGCTACTGGACTGATTCTTTCGATTACTTCATACGGACCAATATAGCGCAGGCTTAATTTACCTTTTCGGCCAAATCTCACAATTTTCTTCCACGGAGACACTTTCAAAAATACTTTATCTCCCACTTGAAACTCAATTTCTTTTCTTTTCAAATCCGCATATGACTTTTGTCGATCAGATGCAGCTTTTAGATAGTCTCGAATTATCTTTAATTTATCTTCGGTCTCTTTCATCAAATCAGTCCCATGAATATATTTCTCACGAAGTTCAGTCCAATATAATGGAGTCCGACACTTCTGTCCATACAGAGCTTCATATGGTGCCATTTTAATGCTTGACTGATAACTGTTGTTATACGTGAATTCTATCAAAGGCAAATACTTATCCCAACCACCTTCAAACTTTAAAACACAACATCTTAACATATCTTCAAGCACTTGAATCACTCTTTCTGATTGCCCGTCTGATTAAGGATGGAAGGCAGTACTAAAATTTAATTTAGTACCCAATGCCTCTTGTAACTTCTTCCAGAACCTCGAAGTAAAATGCGGATCTCTGTCAGAAATAATGGATACAGGCACACCATGCAATCTAACTATCTCAGAAACATATATCTCTACTAATTTATCCAAAGAAAAGTTTATCCTCACAGGAATGAAATGAGTTGACTTAGTTAATCGGTCAACAATCACCCAAACAAAATCTTTCTTTCTCGGTGTTAAAGGCAATCCGAAAACAAAATCCATGGTAATCCTTTCCCATTTCCATTCGGGAATCATAATTGGTTGGAGTAGTCCTGAAGGTAACTGATGTTCTGCTTTTACTCTCTGACACACTAAGCACTTTGACACATATTCAAAAATATCTCGTTTCATGCCCGGCCACCAATACACTTTCTTTAGATCTTGATACATTTTTACACTACTAGGATGTACTGACCAACGACTATCATGAGCTTCATGCAAAATTTTCTGAATCAGTTCAGTATTTTTTAGCACACAAACTCTGTCACGAAACAATAGACAATCATTTGAATCAATTCAAAAATCAGAACTATTATTGGCTTCACACTGAATTCACTTTGCTAATAATTCACTATCAAATTTCTGAGCTTAACAAATTTCTTGTAAGAATAACGGCTTAGCCACTAACTCGGCTATCAACGAATCATCATCAGACAACGACAATTTTGTATTCAAGGTTCTCAAAGCAAATAAAGATTTTCTACTTAAGGCATCAGCAACCACATTTGCTTTACTCAGATGATAGTCAATCACAAGTTCATAGTCTTTTAATAATTCCAACCATTTTTGTTGTCGCAAATTCAAATCTTTTTGAGTCATTACAAACTTCAGACTTTTGTGATAGGTATACACTCTACACCTTTCACCGTACAAATAGTGTCGCCAAATCTTTAAGGCAAAAACTATCGCAGCTAACTCTAGATCGTGAGTCAGATAATTCTTTCCATGTGGCTTTAATTGCCAAGAGGCATAAGCTACTACTTTTCTTTCTTGCATCAAAACACACCCAAGTCCATTTAGAGACGCATCGCTGTAAACAACAATTTCTTTCCCCGACTCAGGTTGCACTAACACTAGTGCCTCAGTTAAACACTTTTTCAACTTTTCAAAGCTTTGCTGACCTTCATCAGTCCACACAAATTTAACTTCTTTTTGTAACAATCTCGTGATCGGTGAAGCTATTATCGAAAAACCTCTTACAAACTGATGATAATACCTGACTAAGCTCAGAAAATTCCTGACTTCAGACACATCCTTAGGAGGCTTCCATTCTACAATTGCTGAGATCTTATTCGAATCTACTCGGATACCTTTTTCCAAAATAATGTGCCCCAGAAACCCGACTTCACTAAGCCAGAACTCACTTTGCTGAACTTAGCATACAGTTTCTCCTCTCTCAAGGTCTGAAGTATAATTCTCAAATGTTCAACATGCTCAGATTCATTTTGAGAATATGTCAAAATGTCATCGATAAAAACCACTACGAATTTATGTAAATAAGGCCTGAAAATTCGATTCATCCAATCCGTAAAAATGGCCAGAGCGTTGGTCAATCCAAATGGCATTACCAAAAATTCATAGTGACCATACTGGGTCCTAAAAGCAGTCTTAGGCACATCAGACTCCTTAACCTTCAATTGGTAATACTCGAATCTCAGATCAATTTTAGAAAACACAAACACATTCTTAAGCTGATCAAACAAGTCATCAATTCTAGGCAACGGATACTTATTCTTCACTGTTACTCTGTTAAGCTGATGATAATCAATACAAAGTCGCAACGACCCATCTTTCTTCTTAACAAACAAAACTGGGGCACCCTACGGAGAAGAACTAGGTCTCACAAATCCTTGTCGGTCAACTCTTGTAACTGTGCTTTCAATTCCTTCAATTCTGTCGGCGCCATTCTATGCGGAGTAATCGATATCGGAGCAGTACCCGGAAGCAATTCGATACCGAATTCAATTTCTCTATCCAGAGGTAACCCTGGCAATTCTTTAGGAAATACATCTAAATATTCACATACCACAGGCACAGATTCAATTTCCTTTTTAGACACCTTAGTATTCAACACATAGGCCAAATATGCCTCATAACCACTTTTCAAACATTTATAAAGAGAATTGCAGAGATCACAATCGGAACACAATCTGACTCATCTGTTTCAATTCAAAGTATCTCACCATTACCACAATTCAATTCAAGAATCTTTTGTTTACAATCTATTTTAGCACCGTGCAAAGTTAACCAATCCATTCCCAAAATGACATCAAATTCATCAAAAGGTAGAAACATTAAATCAACAGGGAAACAATGACCACGAATCATCAAATGACAGTTCTTACAAGTTTTATCTACTATCACATGTTTTCCAAACGGATTCGACACTTTGACCATAATTTCAGTGGACTCAATGCACAAATTCTTATCAGACACTAATTTCACACATATATATGAATGAATTGATCCCAGATCAATTAAAGAAAGAACAGAGTTATCATAGAGAGAAAATGTACTAGTGATCACTTCAGGTGAAGACGCTTCCTCACAAGCCCTTATGGCATACGCTCTTGCTGGAGCCCTCGTTTCAGATCTTGTGGTAGTATCCTTCTTTTCACTTTTACTGCTATTTACAGGTCTCACATTCCTTGATGGTCTTCCTCTACTCACATTACTCAGTCTCACATTCTGAGATTTCTCAAACCCTTCTCTTTCAGGACAATCGTTGATAAAATGATCTTAAGACCCGCATCTAAAACAAGCCCGGTTATGCAAATAACATTCACCCAGATGTCTTTTTCTATAGTGTTGGCATTCGAATCTATCAGATCTAACACTACCAACACTTGTTACGGAAGTGGTTTGACCTTTCGGATTGGAGCGTTGCTTACCACGATCTCTCTGAGAAAAACTTACCGAAACATTTGATCGAGAACTCATCTCTCTTGATTTCTTTGACTGTGACTGAAATGATCGGCCCATTGATCTCTTTCTTGCATCTCTAGCTTCACCTTCAACTTTTCTTTTCTCTTTGCTCAATGCCTCGGCCTTAATGGCCCGTTCAACAAGTAATACTAATTCTTTTATTTCCAGAATTCCCACAAGTAGTCTGATATCCTCGTTCAGTCTATCTTCAAACCTCTTATGAAGTATTTCTTCAGTAGTTACAAACTCTTGAGCATACTTACTTAATCTAACAAACTCTCTTTCATACTCAGCTACTGACATTTGCCCTTGCTTTAATTCTAGAAATTCTTTCCACTTCTAATCGATAAACCGCTAACTGATATACTTTTTACGAAATTCTTCCAAAAAGAAATCCCACAAAACTTTCTCTTTCGGAACCACTGATATCAAAGTCTTCCACCAGTGATAAGCAGAATCTCGTAACAATGAAGTGGCACATTTCAGACTTTCTTCTAGGGTACAAGACAACTCATCTAACACTCTCATAGTGTTCTCTAACCAGAATTCAGCTTTCTCTGGGTCATCATCCATGTTAGCTCGGAATTCTTTATCCCAATATTTTCTTATCTTATCTACCGGAGGCTTAGGTTGTCTTACCACTTCTGTTCGCGCAGAAGCTATAGGAACTGCTTGAGAAGCAGGAGGGGGCAGAGGAGGTTGAGCATTCGGATTCGCCCGAATGAACTCCGTATACAATTGCTCATCATATGGAGAAAGGCTTCTCGAGCCTCAACTCCCTAACCCTAAGTCTCGGGTCTACTCTCAACAGGCGTTGTCCCTTGTGCGGGAGCAGGCGCATTACTTTGAGCATCATCAGCAGTATCTTGATTGGGATCCATTTACTATAATAGAAAGATTTCAAAATCATTAGGAGTCGTCACACTATCGAGTCTTAGATATGGCATGTATAGATTGACTATTACACTTACTACGTTAGTCCGAGAATCGACTAAACCGTAGCTCTGATACCAATAAAATGTAACACCCCTTACCTGAAACTGTCACCTGAATTGAGTAATGAGCGTTACCAAATTTACCAGAGTACAGACTCATGTTTACAACCAAATTATTACAATTTTACCCTTATCGGGGGTTTACTATCGTAATACTAACATCTCAGATGATTAGGATTCGAGTCCTATCGCATAAGAAGCCCGAAAATTTTTTTACTTTTGAAACGACGTCACACGCCCATGTGACACATAGCACGGCCGTGTGATAAGACTGTGTGGCCTTCACACGCCCATGTCTAGCGACCGTGGTCGAAATTGTCCAATTGGCTATGGTCACCCCACACGGTCGTTTGGGGGTCGTGTACCCCACACGGTTGAGACACACGGTCATGTCTCTTGCCCGTGTGGTACACCAAAATTATAAATTAAGGTGCAGGGGAGGCACGATCTGTGTACACACCCGTGGGGCAAATCGCTTGTCGCCCACGGTCTAGGCACACACTCGTGTGCTCTGCCATACAAGCCGTGTCAGGCTATTTACCAAGCCTTGACCTCCCAAAAACACAATTTCACATACATACCATATGCCTCAACCCATTTCCAATGTCACATACTCAAAATGACTACATTTATAAAACCATTTACAAAACAAGAATCACATATTCACCTATTCTATTTGGATTACAAAATAATACTTATACAAAGACTAGCCACCTATACATGCCAAACTCAAAATATCAAAAATCATGTATACATACACCAAGGTAGCTTAATAGTGTGAGACGAGCCTCCTTCGATCACCAATCCAAGTATGCTCTATGCTCGATAATCTAAAAGGAAAGGAAAAAGAAGAGGAGTAAGCTACAAGCAGCTTAGTAAGTCATAGGTAAACTAATAGCAAATGAACATTAATTAACTAAGGCATTTAATTTCCACATAACATAATTGCCATATTCATATACTTACTCATGCACATTCTTACCAAAATGTCCAAATATAGACATTCACACACATATCATATTCAATTCATTTTCAATTGCTTAACCTGCGCAAAGGCTTCACATAACCAAGTTAATTCCCGTTGAAGATTTAGAACAGAAACACATATACAGAGGTTAGCACTGAAGTGCCTCACAAATATGCGGCCGAAGCTAGTACAAAAATATGGCAAAATCCATCAGAATATGTAGCTGAAGCCACCAGAATATGTAGCCGAAGCTACCTCATATCACAGAAGTACAGACGTAATCCACGGGCCTGCTCACATAATCTGACAGGTGACTGCAACACATGCAAGTACACCCAGCACCCAAGACACGGAATCAGACAGAATCAGAAGCCCTCAAGTGACATGTCACACATATCCAGAGTCATTCTTATAGTTCAAACGAGATTTATCAAAATAGACACAATCATACGATTTCATAATTCGTAAGTCATATTCACATACTTTCACTTAGAAATCATCAAATAATTAACAATAATGTAAATGTGCTATAATTTACTCATGACTTACCTCGATAACAAAACGACTAAATCTCGAATTAGTCGACTACCTTTTCTTTTCCGCAATCTCGATCGCTTTCTCTTCTTTCTTGATCTAAATAAACACATTTAACACATTTTATCAATTTCGTTCACAATTTGGACTTTTGTCAAAAATTACCATTTTGCCCTTATTCTCGTAAACTCAATTTCATTCTATTTTCTTGCATTTTAGGCTTAGCTAAATCCTTTTTCATAAAAACAATCCAAAAATCATATATTTTCATATGCTTATAAGTAAATTTTCATTTTTCTCATTTTAGTCCCTTAGGGACGTTTCTATCGAAAATTATTCAGAAAAACCCGTAATTAACACTTCAAAGACTCATTTTCTACCATTACACAACAATGCACAACTATATCACAAATGGGCATATTTTTAAACCCTAATCCCTTCTCAAATAAATAGTAAAATCATGAAATTTAAGCTTAGAGGAGCTCAAAAATACGAAAATAATCGAAAATGGGTTAAGATTGCACTTACAATTTGCTTGACAAAGTTCAAAACCCCTTTAGCTATGGAGGAAGAAATTTTCGGCAGTGAATGGGGAAGAAGATGAACACTTTTCATCTTTTTCTCATCTTTTATTAACCTTTTAATGATTTGGACAAAAATGTCCTTAGCCATGTTACTAAGAAATTTTTCTACAACTACCCTTTTTGCCCATGCCACTCACTCACGGTTTAATAACATCATAAACACTCCTAAATTCATATCACACTTCAATTAAGTCCTTATGTCAACAATTACACATATTTTTATCACATCTTGTAATTTAGTCCCCAAATTTCAATTAGCCACCAAATCATTGAATTTTCTAAATGATTTTCACATAGAGCATATTGAATAAATCGAAAAAACATAAAATTTTCAGAATTTAACTATTTTAATTCAGATTTTATGGTTACGAAACCACTGTTTCGGTTAGACCCTATTTTGGGCTGTCACATATGTCTAGTTGGTCCTTCCGCTAGCTCAACAAAAGGTCGATCGGACTGCTTTTGAATTAGATAAAAATTATATGACTTTGGAAATAATTTAATTGAGTTGATTTATTTGATATGGAATTAAATTGGGCAGTTGTAAGAATTGTTCAACTAGAGAATTTGATTAAATAATTTTCTTTAAAAATTAATTTGGAAAGTCTAAGTGATTTTTGGGAAAATTAATTTTGATCAAGTAAAATTAAATTAATCAAATTAATTAAAATTAATATGATATTTTTAGAAATTAAATTTCAAGTCAGATAATTGGCCCAATGGATAATTGAACTTGAAAATTGAAATTGAGGTTGTAAATTATGCCTGAGAGTCCAAAAAAGAGACTACGACCCAAAACCTAATCAAACTGGGTTGACAACCGGACCAGTTAAGCCGTCTGTAACAACCCATTTTTCTATAGTGTCAGAAATAGTGGTTTCAGGGCCACAAATCCAACAAGCGAGCGCGTAAATATTATTATTTGATATTTATGAGTCAATTATAGTATTAAAATAAATTTTGAATTGGCAATTTAAGCTATTTGAACGAATAATTAAGTTCAAGTGGAATAACCCTAAAGTCAAGTGGTTTTAGAAATTAGGTATCTGAACCTCATTTCTATGAACCGAGCCCGAAATATTTTATTAAATATTCATGATGTGTCATTAAGGTTGCATTAATGTTTCATTAAGAAATTTTAATGTTTAGATAGTTAATTAATTGAAAAGGACTAAATTTTAAAAGCCACTAAAGTTGAATTCTATTAGTTAAATGGATCAATTAGCTTTCAAAAGGTGAATTAATGGACTTGAATGGTAATTATACCATAGTTAAAGTTAGTGGATAATCATGGATAGGTTGCATGGTAAATTTTGTGAATTTTAAAGGTTATGTTAGTAATTAAATAATTAAAACTAAAATAATCTAACCTAAATGATCATCTTCTTCATCCTTTATTTTTGTTTTCAATCTAATAACTATGGTAAGGGGAGGAAAACCATTTGGCCAAATTAATTTTGGGTGCATGGTATGTGTGTTGATCCCCTTTTTAATTTTAAATTTTTATGTTCTTAAGCTCGTATTAGCTCAACCTGACTAACCTGGGGGTCAATTTGTTAAATTATTAAATGTTTGAAATTTTACCATGGATGAAATTGAAGTGTTCTTGAAATTTTATGCTAGATTATTAAGGTTTGTTGTTAAATATAAGTATTTTGTTAAGTAATTTTTGATGATTTTTAAGTGTAGGGATTGATTTATGAAAATGGTAAAATTCAAAGAAAATATTATAAATTGTGGAGAAATATGGGCTATTATAAGATTGGGTAAAACCGGCTAGCATGCTTTATGATTAAAAATGATGAAATTGCAAGTTTCGGGTTTAGGGACTAAATTGCAAAAAGGCTAAACTTTGAGGGTAATTTTGATTGTCATTATTATAAATGTTGGAATGGGATTAACTAAATAAAAATGGTTAATTTGCATGTTTTGGGCTTAAGGACTAAATTATATAAAAGTAAAATGTTCGGGGCAATGTTGTAAAAATGTCAAAAAGGACTTAATTGCTTAAAAATGAATTGATTTCTCTGCTAGAATTAGTGAATTGAATGGAGTTATTATTTTAGATCAGGGACGAGTGAAAATTTTAGGAGAAGAGAAAATTATCAAATAGCCCATGTAATTAGTTGTTGCTATAATTGTAACAGCTCGTTTTTTAGTTGTGTCAGAAATAGTGGTTTCGGGGCCACCAAATCTGACGAGTAAGTTTGTAAATATTATATTTAATATTTACGAGTTAATTGTGACTTTGAAAAGGTTTCTGATATAATGATTTTTGTTTTATAAGCGTTTTATTAAGTTCAAGTGGTAAGACCTAAAGGTTAAGTAGTTTTAGAAAATGAGGTATCGGGACCTCGTTTCTATAAATTAAGCCGTAAATATTTTTATAAATAATTATAGAGTGTCATTAAGGTGGTATTAAAGTTTTGTTGAAAAATTATAATGTTTCAATAGCTATTTAATTAAAAAGGACTAAATCATAAAAGATGTAAAATTTGATCACTATTTGATTTGAATGATTAAATGGTTAATTGAATAAAGGAACAGTGACTTAAATGACATTTAGACCATTTAAGAATGTAGTGGACAGTTTTGGGTGTCTAAAAGCATGAAAATTTGATGTTTATTAAATGGACAAAAGGGTAATTTGACTATTAAATAAAATAAAATAAAATACAAATTGTTATATCATCAGTAACAACCCAAATTAGGGCTTAGTCGGAATAGTGGTTTCGAAACCAAAAATTTGAAGTAGAAAAGTATATTTTATGATTATTTTTAAGTTTATGACATGACTGCATGATAGTGAGAAAATGCTAGGAAGGAAATTTTATGAAGAAGTGATTAATTTGTCTTTAAGGACTAATTTGCCAAAATCTCAAAATATGAGTCTCTAGAAGGTTTAAGTATGAAAGAGCATTAGAAAAATTATTTTTGTATTATTTTATGTGTTATAGTATTTTTGTGAGAATGCATGAACATTTTAGTAAATTAATTTACGGGATTGAAGGCTTAATCGCGAAAAAGGACTAAATCGCATAAAGGGTAAAAATTGCGAATTATTAGTAAATTGTGTAAATTAGCTAGAGAACTAAATTTGGAGGCCTTTAAAGGGCAATTCCACCCCTTTTATTTAGGGTGGCCGACCAATGTAACTAAAGGGGTAAGAAAAGTCAAAGTTTGGTGAGATTTTTGTCAAAAAAATTTGATAAAATATTACCTATGTTGCCTAGCCTTATTTTTATCCAATTTTAGTCTTCTTCTTCACTGAAATATCAGCTTTCTAAAGGGGTTTTGAAGCTTCAAAATTTCAGCAACCTTTAGCCCTTAAAGGTAGTGATTTTAAGGTCTTTTCTTAAAAATTTTAGTACTTTTGAGACCCTTACAACATAAGCTATCTATTAAGGGTTGTATTTAGCATTTTGGTTGAAATTTTAAAATTTGACCATGAATGTATGAATGTTATTTGCTGGAAATTTAAGAAGAAAAGTGAATGTAAGTTGCTTGATAAACAACTTTTATAAAGAAGTGTTCATAGAAAACACATAAAGAGGACCTAAGTTGTGTGTTAAATGCATGAAATGATGGAAATTTGAAGTTTCCATAAGAGTAAAAAGGGTTTAGATAGGCATGAGAAATAAGGAAATTTGATAAAAATCAATTTTCGAGCATAAGGGCAAAATGGTCATTTTGCCAAAGTTTACGGGCAAAATGGTCAATTTGCCAAATTGTGAATTAAAGGTTGTCATAATCAATATGATGATTAAATTATTGAATTTTATTCATTATAGATCAAGAAACATGAAGCCCAAATCAAAACCGGGGAAAGGGTAAAATAGTGGATTAAACCGAACATTTGCCACATTTTGGATTCGAGGGAAGTTGTGTATGTGATAATCTAGCATTAATTATTATGGAACTTTTATAGTGATTGCTATGATATCTATGTTGTTGCCATGAAATTATTGACATTAATTTCCACTAAGAAATGATGTGGAAATAATAGAATAATTTTGGTTGAATGCTAATGAATACGAAAGATACCGTTGTTCTACCATGAAGAATTGTAGGTCCCGTCTAAGACCATGTCAAGGACATGGCATCAGCACCAAACTAGGATCCCAAATAAGACCATGTCTAGGACATGGCACTAGCACCGATATGGGTCTCGAACAAGACCATGTCTGGGACATGTCGTCTGCACCGAGATGAGATATAGGTCCCCTATAAAACCATGTCTGGGACATGGCATGGGCATCAGTTGACGATCCCATGTAAGACCATATCTGGGATATGGCTTTGGCATCGACTTGAGATCCCATGTAAGACCATATCTGGGATATGGCTTTGGCATCTTACCAGGAGAACAATATTACGAGTATCCTTCAGTATTCTAAGTACATTAATAATGGAAGTGTTCAAATTGATTAAGTTAATAAGAAGGACTAAAGCTTGTGACGAGTATTACAGGTACTCTCGAACAAGTTACGAGAACATAAAAATGTAAGTTATGAGATTGATTAATTCATGAGAATGAGCAAAGTATGATATTGAGTTAGTCTCGAAAATGTGTAAATCGTGAGTACGAGTAAGTTATGAGAATCAGAAGGTTACGATCATGAGTAAGAAAATTAAATGATGTTTTCGAATTACTTTAGATGGAATGATGCTTCACTGTTTACGTTGCTATTTTTATCTTATTGACTTACTAAGCATTTTATGCTTACTCATTCTATTTCCTTTCCTATGTAGGCTTGCCGAATTAGCTCAAGGATCATTAAAAGTTGGAGCTCGAAGTCACACTATCAAGTCTTCCATTTTGGTATAGTTGTGTTAGTCATTTCGGATATGGCATGTATAGGTCTTTTAGTTATTTTGGTTCATGACTCATATTAGTTAGCCAATTGTGCTGGCCATTTATAATCACAACTTTCATTTTGCAAATGGCCATTGGAAATGGTCAAAACTATCCAAGTTGTTTTTGTGAAATGAAAATGAATTTCATGGAACTTGTGAAAGGTTGTTAGTTATTTATGTATGCATATTGGACATGGATTGGTCGATGTGTGGGCACTTATTCAGGGGCATTTAGATGAGTATTGGTGCTATGTTATGAATTGGTTAAGTTATGTTTGGTTGTATTTCAAGGTGGCTAAGGGCTTGGTAAATAGCCCTATTTCGTCGACGCGGGTAGACACACGGGCGTGTGTCTAGGCCGTGTGAGACACACGTGCCACACATGGGCTTGTCGCTAGACCGTGTGTCCCTTGCACCTTAGGTTGGCCAAGTCAGGATAGCACACGGGCGTGTGCCATGGCCATGTGACTGCTGATGTTAGAAACAGAATACTCAGGTTTTTACACACGGGCCAAGAACACGGGCGTGTCAAGGCCGTCTGAGGGACACGGGCTGGGCACACGGGCATGTGCCAGGCCAGGTGAAATCTCATAGAGGTTCAAAGTAGAAAATAAATCCACACGGGCCATTACCATGATCGTGTTTAAAAGTCACACGGGCGTGTTTTCCCATCACACGGGCGTGTGACGTGAATTTTAGTAGTATTCGAAGAAATTTTCTTAAGTGTCCGGAATGGTCCCGATTCATTTCTAAACTACGTTTTAGGCCTAGTAGGCCTACAAGAGGGTCCATAGGGCAATGTTTGAAAAAATTTTTAATTGGGACTCATTCCATTGAGATGAAGTTGAAAGTTTGCATGAGTTTTAGTACGGTAATGCCTCATACCCTCCTCCAGCATTAGTTACAGATAAGGGTTGTTACATTTAGTGGTATCAGAGCTAGTGTTTAGTCGATTCTAGAACTAACCTAGCACATGCACGAGTTTAACTATACATGCCAAACTTAAATAAATATGTGATATGATAGTGTGATGACTCTTGATAATCTAAATGTGTTTTTTTAAAGCAAATGGATCCTGATCGAGCTACGACAAACTATGTAGAAAGTAATGCACCCACTCTTATGGAACGGACGGTGCCAGCTGGGACCAAGAATAGACCAGCTATTGTGAGTTAGGAAGGAGACACTCGAGAAGCCTTCTTCCAAATGATGAACGAGTGGTTCTCTGAGTTTGTTCGAACGAGCCCGACCGCTCAACAACAAGCTCCACCCCTCCAAATACTTAAACTACCTCAGTTGTTCCTTAAATTGTAGAAGTAGTAAGATAAGAAAAGCCCCCAGTCAATAGAATCCAGAAGCAAGGGGCAGAGGAATTCTCGGCTACTAAAGATGATGACCTGGAGAGAGCCGAATTTTGGCTAGAGAATACCATCAGGGTTCGATGAATTATCTTGCACTCTGGAAGAGTGTATGAAGTGTGTCGTATCCCTCCTACGAGATTCTGCCTACCAATGGTGGAACACCCTTGTGTCGGTGGTACCAAGAGAGAAAATTAATTGGGAGTTTTTCCAAGAAGAATTCCGTAAAAAGTACATCAGTTCGAGGTTTATTGATCAGAAGCGTAAGGAATTCTTGGAACTGAAACAAGGTCAGATGACGGTAACAGAATACGAGCGAGAGTTTGTAAGACTAAGTAAGTGCGCTTGAGAATGCGTATCCACCAAAGCTACTATGTGTAAAAGGTTTGAAGACGGATTAAATGAAGATATTAAAATGTTTGTGGGTATCCTCAAATTAAAAGAGTTTTTGGTACTCGTGGATAGAGCTTGTAAGGCCGAGGAGTTGGCCAAAGAGAAGAGGAAGGCCGAGATAGAGTCTCGTGACTTAAGAAAGAGGCCGTTTGGTAAGCCATTTCAATCTTCTTCCAAGAGATCAAGGGAGTTTACTTCACGGTCAGTTGCTTTAGTAGGATTTTCAAGTAAGGGCAAGAGCAAATAGAATATGGTCTCCAAAGCTCAGACGACCTCAGTTGTAAGTGTGGGTAATACTCAACCCAATAGACCTGAGTGTCCTCAGTGCGGTAGGTGACACCCTAGCGAATGCTAAGCACATGAGAGGGCTTGCTTCAAGTGTGGCTCTCAAGACCACTTTATTAGAGAGTGCCCTAAGATGGTCAAGAAAGATAGAGATAAGAGTGCAAGATCGGGTAATGCTCCCTCTAGAGGTAGACCCCAGAGAAACCCAGGTTCAGGAGCAAGTAGTAAAGGTGCTCTAAAATATTAGACTGCGAGACCCGAGGGTAGAGCGCTAGCAAGAACGTACGCCATTCGCGCTCATGAGAAAGCATCATCACTCGATGTAATCATGGGTACATTTTCTCTTCATGAAACTTTTGTTATTGCTTTGATAGATCCGGGGTCTACCCACTCGTATATTTGCATGAAACTAACTTCTACCATGAATATACCTGTAGAGTCTACGGAATTTGTGATACAAGTCTCCAATCCTGTAGGCAAGTATGTATTAGTAGACAATATTTGTTAAGATTGTCCTTTGATGATTAGGGGTCATTATTTTTTGGCTAACCTCATGCTTTTACCATTCGATGAGGTTGATGTGGTCCTTGGTATGGATTGGCTAACCACTCATGGTGTGATAGTGAATTGTGGTAGGATGTTTATTGGATTGAAATGTGAGAATGGTAATGCTCTTTGAGTTGAATCTGATGAATCTAAGAGCTTACCTATAGTGATTTCTTTTATGGTTGCTCAAAAGAGTATAAGAAAAGGGTATGAAGCTTAGCTAGCTTTTGTGATGAATACAAGGGAGTCGGAGTTGAAAATTGAGTTAGTGCCAGTGGTTAGTGAATATCAAGATGTCTTCCCAGAAAAGTTGCTCAGATTACCTCCAGTTAGAGAGGTAGAGTTTGGTATAGAGTTGGTCCCCGGCACTACACCTATTTCTATTACTCCTTATAGAATGATTCTGACCGAGTTAAAGGAGTTGAAAGCTCAGCTACAAGATTTGACAGACAAAGGTTTTGCAAGGCCAAGTCATTCTCCATGGGGTGCTCCTGTGTTATTCATGAAAAAGAAAGATGGTTCAATAAGGTTTTGCATAGATTATCGGTAACTTAATAGAGTGAACATAAAGAACAAGTACCCTTTGCCGAGATAGATTTGAGATTCGAGTACTATCAGCTAAGAGTTAAGGAGTCTGATGTGCCTAAGACGGCATTTCAAAAAAGGTATGGTCATTATAAATTTCTCGTAATGCCATTTGGGTTGACTAATGCTCCAGCAGTATTCATGGATCTAATGAACCATATCTTTCGGCCATACTTAGATAAGTTTGTTGTGGTCTTTATTGACGACATCATAGTTTATTCCCAAGACGAGAATGAGCATGCCTAGCAATTGAGGACAGTATTACAAACCTTGCGAGATAAGTAGCTTTATGCCAAAATTAGCAAGAGTGAATTTTAGCTTAAAGAAGTTGGATTTTTGGGCCACATCGTTTCAGGTGATGGCATCCGAGTTGACCCAAGTAAAATCTCGACAATTGTTGAGTGGAAGTCACTGAGAAATGTATCTGAGGTCAGAAGTTTCTTAGGCTTGGTAGGTTACTACCGAAGATTCGTCAAGGGATTTTCTATGATAGCCACTCCAATGACGAGGTTATTGTAAAAAGATGTCAAGTTCAAGTGGAACGAAAAATGCCAACAAAGTTTCAAAAAGTTAAAGACATTATTGACTGAGGCTCCTATTTTAGTGCAACCCAAATTGGGAAAAGAAATTGTGATCTATAGTGATGCATCCTTAAATAGATTGGGTTGTGTGCTCAGGTAAGAAGGTAAGTGGTCACATATGCCTCGAGACACTTAAAGCCTCGTGAAAGAAATTATCCCACCCATGACTTGGAGTTGGCTGCGATAGTGTTCACGTTAAAGATTTGGAGGAACCACTTGTATGGCGAGCAATGTCGAGTGTTTACTTACCATAAAAGTTTAAAATACTTGATGACTCAAAAGGAGTTGAATCCGTGGCAAAGAAGATGGTTAGAGTTGATCAAAGATTATGAGTTGATTATAGACTACCACCCAGGGAAAGCGAACGTTGTTGCGGATGCATTAAGTCAGAAGTCGCTATTTGCATTGAAAGCTATGAATGTTCAGTTGACACCAACCGATGATAGTTCGATTTTAGCAAAAATGAGAGCTAGGCCGGTGTTCATTCAAGAGATTTGTGAAGCACAATCAAGTGATAAGGAATTGCAAGCCAATAAGATTTAGTGTGATGTGGGCACTAATTCAGATTTTCAAATCGGTTCAGATGGTTGTATAAAGTTTCGAGGTCGAATCTATGTACCTAAAGATGATGAGCTAATTCGGAGGATCTTTCATGAGGCACATAGTATCCGAATGACTATCCACCCCAGTAGTACCAAGATGTGCAACGATTTGAAGCAATGTTATTGGTGGCTGAACATGAAAAGAGATATTTTCGAGTTTGTAGCAAAGTGCTTAATTTGTCAGCAAGTAAAAGCTGAACACCAAGTGCCCTCTGGTCTATTACAACCCATCATGGTTCTTGAGTGGAAGTGGGACTGTATTACTATGGATTTCATGACGGGTTTGCCGATGACACCGAAAAAGAAAAACGCTATTTGGGTTGTGATCGATAAGCTTACAAAGTCAGCCCATTTTATACTAGTACACATAGATTATTCATTGGATAAGTAGGCTGACTTGTACATTTCTGAGATTCTGCGACTTCATGGAGTACCATTATCAATCATTTCGGATAGAGATCTGAGATTCACATCATGATTTTGGAGGAAGTTATAGAAAGCTTTGGGCACAAAATTAATTTTAGTACTGCTTTCCACCCACAGACCGATGGGCAGTCGAAGAGAGTAATTCATGTGCTTGAGGATATGCTCAAATGTTGTGTATTGAAATTCCAAGGTAGTTGGGAAAAGTGCCTACCTTTGGTAGAATTCGCCTATAATAATAGCTTCCAGTCGAGTTTAAAAATGGCGCCCTATGAGGCCTTATACAGGCGTAAATGTCGAACGCCTTTGTATAAGACGGAGTTTAAGGAAACTTAGATTCATAGGGTTGATCTGGTCAAGGAGACAGAAGAGAAAGTAAAGGTAATCTGAGATTGTTTGAAAGCTGTGTCTAACAGACAGAAGTCGTATGTTGATTTGAAACGAAAAGAGATCGAGTTTCAAGTCAGTGATAAAGTATTTCTAAAAGTTTCTTCGTGGAGAAAGGTTCTTTGATTTGACCAGAAAGGAAAACTAAGTTTGCGTTTCATCGGACATATGAAATCACCAAAAGGATAGGACTGGTAGCCTATCGACTAGCTTTGTCGTCTGAGTTGGAGAAGATCCATGATGTATTTCACGTCCATGATATATTTCACGTGTCTATGTTGCAATGCTATCGATCAGACCCTTCACATGTGATTACCCCGACAGAGATTGAGATCCAACCGGACATGACTTATGGTGAAGAACCGCTTAAGATTTTAGCTCGAGAAGTCAAGCAATTAAGAAACAAAAGTATTGGCCTTGTGAAAGTATTGTGGCAAAGACATGGGGTAAAAGAGGCAACATGGGATCTTGAAGAAACCATGAGAAACCAAAATCCCTAAGGGGGAGAATTGTAACAGCCCAAATTAGGGCTTAGTCGGAATAGTGGTTTTGAAACCATAAATTCAAAGTAGAAAAGTATTTTCTGATTATTTTAAAGTTTATGACATGATTGCATGATAGTGAGAAAATGCCATGAAGGAAATTTTATGAAAAAGTGATTTGTTTTTAAGGACTAATTTGCCACAATCTCAAAATATGAGTCTTTAGAAGGTTTAAGTATGAAAGAGCATTAGAGAAAATTATTTTTGTATTATTTTATGTGTTATAGTATTTTTGTGAGAATGCATGAACATTTTGGTAAATTAATTTACGGGATTGAAGGCTTAATCGCGAAAAAGGACTAAATCGCATAAAGGGTAAAAGTTGCGAATTATTAGTAAATTGTGTAAATTAGCTAGAGAACTAAATTTGGAGGCCTTTAAAGGGCAATTCCACACCTTTTATTTCGGGTAGCCGGCCAAGGTAACTAAAGGGGTAAGAAAAGTCAAAGTTTGGTGAGATTTTTGTAAAAACAAAATTGATAAAATATTATCTATGTTACCTAGCCTTATTTTTATCCAATTTTAGTCTTCTTCTTCACCAAAATATCAGCTTTTTGAAGGGGTTTTGAAGCTTCAAAATTTCGGCAACTTTTAGTCCTCTAAGGTAAGTGATTTTAAGGTCTTTTCTTAAAAATTTTAGTACTTTTGAGAACCTTACAACATAAGCTATCTATTGAGGGGTGTATTTAGCATTTTGGTTGAAATTTTAAAATTTGGCCATGAATGTATGAATGTTACTTGCTGAGATTTCAAGAAGAAAAGTGAAAGTAAGTTGCTTGATAAACAACTTTTGTAAATAAATGTTCATAGAAAACACATAAAGAGGATCTAAGTGTACAATGAGTAAGTTGTGTGTTAAATGCATGAAATGATGGAAGTTTGAAGTTGCTATAAGAGTAAAAAGGGTTTAGATAGGCATCAAAAAATAAGGAAATTTGATAAAAAACAATTTCTGAGCATTAGGGAAAAATGGTCATTTTGCCAAAGTTTAGGGGCAAAATGGTCAAGTTGCCAAATTATGAATTAAAGGTTGTCATAATTAATATGATGATTAAATTATTTAATTTTATTCATTATAGATCAAGAAACACGAAGCCCAAGTCAAAACCGGGGAAAGGGTAAAAATGGTGGATTAAACCAAGCATCTGCCACATTTTGGATTCGAGGTAATTTGTGTGTGATAATCTAGTATTAATTATTATGGAACTTTTATAGTACTTGCTATGATATCTATGTTGTTGCCATGAAATTATTGACATTAACTTCCAATAAGAAATGATGAGGAAATAACAGAATGATTTTGGTTGAATGCTAATGAATACGAAGGATACTGTTGTTATACCATGAGGAATTATAGGTCCCGTATAAGACCATGTCTGGGACATGGCATTGACACCAAACTGAGATCCCATATAAGACCATGTTTGGGACATGGCATTGGCATCGATATGAGATCCCGTATAAGACCTTGTCTGGGACATGGCATCGGCACCGAGATGAGATATAGGTCCCTTGTAAGGCCATGTCTAGGACATGGTATGGGCATCTAAAAGTGATGCCGTATAAGACCATGTCTAGGACATAGCATGGGTGTCAGTTTACGATCCCGTGTAAGACCATATATGGGATATGGCTTTGGCATCTTACTAAGAGAACGACATTTTCGGTATCCTTCGGTATTCTAAGTACATTAATAATGAAAGTATTCAAATTGATTAAGTTAATAAGAAGGACTAAAGCTTGTGATGAGTGTTACAGATACTCTCGAATAAGTTATGAGAACAAGAAAATGTAAGTTAAAAGATTAATTAATTAATAAGAATGAGCAAAAGACGATATTGAGTTAATCCCGAGGATGTGTAAGTCATGAGTACGAGTAAGTTATGAGAATTTGAAGGTTACGAGCATGAGTAAGAGAATTAAATGATGTTTCTAAATTACTTTAGATGGAATGATGCTTCACTGTTTACGTTGCTATTTTTATCTCATGTGACTTACTAAGCATTTTATGCTTACTCCTTCTATTTCCTTTTCATATGTAGGTTTGCCGAATTAGCTCGCAGTTCGTTAAAAGTTTAAGCTCGAAGTCACACTATCAAGTCTTCCATTTTGGTATAGTTGTGTTAGTCATTTTGGATATGGCATGTATAGGTCTATTAGTTATTTTGGTTCATGACTCATATTAGTTAGCCAATTGTGTTGGCCATCTATAATTACAAGTTTCATTTTGTAAATGGCCATTGGAATTGGTTAAAACTATCCAAGTTGTTTTTGTGAAATGAAAATGAATTTCATGGAACTTGTGAAAGGTTGTTAGTTATATATGTATGCATATTGGACATGGATTGGTCGATGTGTGGGCACCTATTCAGGGGAGTTTAGATGATTATTGGTGCTATGTTATGAATTGGTTAAGTTAAGTTATGTTCGTTTGTATTTCAGGGTGGCTAAGGGCTTGGTAAACAGCCCTATTTTGCCCACACGGGTAGACACACGGGCATGTGTCTAGGCCATGTGAGACACATAGGCCACACATGGGCGTATGGCTCGACCGTGTGTCCCCTGCACCATAGGTTGGCCAGGTCAGGATAGCATACAGGCTGAGCACATGGGCGTGTGCCATGGCCGTGTGACTGCTGATGTTAGAAACAGAATACCTAGGTTTTTGCACACGGGCCAAGAACATGGGCGTGTCAAGGCCGTGTGAGGGACACGGGATGGGCACACGGGCATGTGCCAGGCCAGGTGAAAACTCATAGAGGTTCAAAGTAGAAAATAAATCCACACGGGCCATTACCATGATCGTGTTTAAAAGTCACACGGGCGTGTTTTCCCATTACACGGGCGTGTGACATGAAATTTAGTAGTATTCAAAGAAATTTTCTTAAGTGTTTAGAATGGACTTGATTCGTTTTTAAACTATGTTTTAGGCCTAGTGGGCCTATAAGAAGGTCCATAGGGTACTGTTTGAAAATTTTTTTAATTGGAACTCATTCCATTGAGATGAAGTCGAAAGTTTGCATGAGTTTTAGTACAGTAATGCCTCATAACCTACTCCGGCATCGGTTACGGGTAAGGGGTGTTACATCATCATTTTGGTGTCTTCTTCACAAATTGAAAGAAGAAAAAATCCATGGTTATGAAAGCTAGTTTTGGCCATGTTTCATTCCTTGCATATCAAGATTGGGTGGAAAATCGAGGAAAAAGAAAATTATCAAAATGCCCCTAAACTTTGGTATTTCTTCAATTTAGCCAGGTAAGTTTGTATAAACTGTATTATGTATAATTTTTATTAAATTGAATGTTAATATGGGATTATATTATGATTAAATCAAAATATATATGTTAGTGTGCAATTTACCGTGTTATGAAACGACATAAATCCAACGATGTATGACGATTACTGGGCCCCGTTTGAACTTTAAGAATTCGTAGTATACTAAGGAAATGTCATTAGGGATTATCGATTCTCAGCTCGTATGAGCTTACTAATTTCAGCTCGTAAGAGCTTACCGATTTACAGCTTGTGAGAGCATACTGATTCACACCTCATATGAGCATACATTGTAACACCCCTTACCCGAGACCGTTGCCGGAATCGAGCACGAGGCGCTACTAAACTTAATCTATCACTTAAGCAGCCTTAAAACGTTTATTTAAGCTTCTCGAAATTTGCTGCCATTCTGCGTCATAGTCGTTTAAAAATTCATATCTCGAGTTCTGAAACTTGAAATTAAGATATGTAAATTTTATCTGAAACTAGATTCATATATCTATCTACTAATTTTTTTATAGAATTTTTGTCTAGGCCAATTAGTACGGTTTATTAGTTAAAGTTACCCCTGTTTCATAACTCGACTGCACTAACCTCTACTTACTACGAACCACTTTTCTTCTTGTAAAAAATTCATATGACTATACCATTTGTTTCTATTAAAACTAGACTCAATAAGTATTCTGAACATATAATGTAAACCACCTAATTATTTTTTTACGATTTATGGTGAATTTACAAAGTTGGAATAGGGGATCCGAAATTCGCTCTAGCCCTATTTTACTAAAACTCAGATATCTCATAAAATACAATACTTTTACCTTCTTTTCTTATTCCATATGAAAATAGACACAATAAGATTTAATTTCATATATTATTTACCATCAAACTATGTTTCTACTATTTTTAGTGATTTTTCAAAGTCACGTCATTTCTGCTGCTTGAATCTGTTTTTAAGCTACTTTCACATTTTCCTTAATTTCCATGTAATAGTTACCACTCAATCATACATACTATTAAACATGTGTATGATTAGTCATTCCATTAGCTATTCACTAACAAGTATTTACACCCCATTCATTGAACATATCATAAGAACATCCATACCAAAAGAAGCCAAGTCCCTATACATGCCATACACGAAACGAAACGTCTAAATATACCAAAGTGATTCCTTCGATAGTGTGATCGGATCTCCGATGTTTCCTTCGATCCCCAAGTGGCAAGAACTATAAGAAGAAGGAAATAAAGAGAGTAAGCACTAGGGTTAGTAAGTTTACAAGAAAATAAACACAACATTCAACACAATGAATAATTATGCATAATGTCACCTAGCATCATAAACTTTCTTTACATCTCATTTTCTACCTTCTTCTTTATTCACTTACCTTCTTTCTTACCTGACCTTTCATTATTCATAAATATAATCTACCTTTCCTTTGCTGATAATCCACTGTAATTTAACTTGTACAATGGCCCGTTGAACCTCTCAGAATACTAAGGATACTAGGGTCTTTCCTGTCTAACAATATCCTGCCAATGCCACGTCCTTGACATGGAGTTACATGAATTATTCTTGTCTCCAATGCCATATATCTAACATGGGCTTACATGGCTCATTCCTGTCTCCAAAGCCATATATGTGATATGGACTTACATGGCTCATTCCTGTCCTGTCGACCCCAAATGTCATGACATTTTGTATCCTAACACTCCTAAGGTTCAAACGGGGCTTTCTAATGCTTTTTCTCTGTCACATCGACCTTAATTCAACTTTGGATATTTTCATAAGTTAAATATATAAATGCTGGAAATTGACAATATCAATGTAAAATGAAGAAATATTGCGTTTATTTACCGTAAACTTACCTCGATACAAAATGTGACTAAACTTTACAATTTAGTCCTTTACTTTTTCCTTTTCCCGATCTACTCTCGAACTTCATTCTTCTTGATCTATAATAGCAAATTTAGCTTATTTAATACTCACATTTATCAAAAAAGCCCTTTACTCAAATTTTGGCAAAATTACATTTTTGCCCCTAAACTTTTACATATTTACACTTTTGCCCCAAGGCTCGGAAATCAAAATTTATCATAAATTCTTGTATTTTAAGACATGCTGATCATTTATTTACCAACAACATCTTCAAATTCCTACTATAACATACACTTATGTATAATAGGTATTTTTACCTATTAAGCCCTTTTACTCGTTTTTACTTAAAACCGAGTAGCACAAGTTGTCTAACATAATCTAAAACCAACCTCATATTCTATCATAAAACATCAAAATACACAAATTTCACCTATGGGTATTTTTCCAAATATGAACCCTAACTTAAATTATTGCTAGCATAAGCTTTATCGAGCTACCGGGATTCCAAAAATATAAAAATTAATAAAAACGGGGCTTAGAATCACTGACTATGAAGCTTGAAAGTCCCTAGCTATGGAGAGAGGTGATATTCGGCCAAGGCAATGAAGAAGATGATACAATTTTGTCATCTTTTTCCTTTTTAATTCATGTTAATAACCAAATGACTAAAATGCCCTTCCTTACTAAACTTTCAAAAATTCCACCCATGTCCAATTTTTGTCCATGAGCTTAGAAATTGATCAAATTGCTATTTAAAACCTCCTAATTAATATTCCAAAGCAATTTCATACTAAAACTTCTAAGTTGCAAATTTTGCAACTTATTCGATTTAGTCCCTAATTTCAAATTAAGCACTTTACGCATGGAATTTCCTCTCGAAATTTTCACACTATCATGCAATCATATCATAAACCTCAAAATAATTATAAAATAATTATTTTTATCTTGGATTTGTGGTTACGAAACCACTATTCCAATTAGTCCCTATTTTGAGATGTTACATTTCTCGCCCCTTTAGGGATTTTCGTTCCCGAAAATCTTACCTGTGAAGAGATTTGGGTATTGTTTTTGCATGGCCTCTTCGGGTTCCCATGTAGCCTCATCCACCCCATGTCTATTCCATAAGACTTTCACAAGAGCAATACTTTTATTCCTTAATTGTTTTATCTCACGAGCTAGAATTTTTACCGGTTCTTCACCATAAGTCATATCTGGCTGAATTTCAACCTCTGTCGGAGAAATCACATGTGACGAATCTGACCGATAACATTGTAACATCGACACATGGAACACATCATGAATCTTCTCTAACTCAGTCGCAAAGCTAGTCGATATGCTAATGGTCCAACTCTCTCAATCACTTCAAACGGTCTAATAAAACGTGGACTTAGCTTGCCTTTCCTGCCAAATCTGAGAACTTTCTTCCACGGGGATACTTTCAAAAATACCTTGTCGCCAACCTGATACTCAATCTCTTTTCTTTTTAAATCTGCATATGCCTTCTGCCTGTCTGAAGCTGCTTTCAAACAATCTCTGATAACTTTCACTTTTTCTTCTGTTTCTTTAACTAGATCAACCTCATAAATCTGGCTTTCTTTAAGCTCTGTCCAATATAAAGGTGTACGACATTTGCGTCCATACAAAGCTTCATAAGGTGCCATCTTCAAACTTGACTGGTAACTATTATTATAGGCAAACTCTACCAATGGTAAATATTTTTCCCAACTGCCTTGAAATTCCAATACACAACATCTAAGCATATCTTCAAGTACCTGAATAACTCTCTCTGACTGACCGTCGGTTTGGGGGTGAAAAGCCGTACTAAAACTCAACTTGGTGCCTAAAGCTTCTTGTAACTTTTTCCAAAACCATGAAGTAAATCTCGGATCTCTATCTGAAATGATCTATAATGATACTCCATGTAGTCTGACTATCTCTGAAATGTATAACTCACAAGTGAATAATCCATACGAACTGGGATAAAATGAGCCGATTTAGTTAGTTTATCAATCACAACCCATACTGCATCTTTCTTTTTCGGTGTTAACGGCAACCCTGACACAAAATCCATAGTAACTCTGTCCCATTTCCACTCCGGAACTAGCACAGGCTGCAATAATCCCGAAGGTACCTGATGTTCGGCCTTTACCTGTTGACAAATCAAGCATCTGGAAACAAACTCTGAAATATCTTTTTTCATTCCTACCCACCAATATAATTTCTTCAAATCATTATACATCTTTGTGCTACCTGGATGAATAGACAAAGAACTACTATGTGCTTCCTGTAAAATCTTCTGAATAAGCTCATCATTCTTTGGTACACATATTCTGCCTCTAAACATCAAACCACCATCAGAACCAATCTGAAATTCTGATTCTATGCCTGACTCACATTGAACTCTTTTAGCTTGTAACTCATTATCATCTTTTTGAGCTTCACAAATTTCTTCAAGAAATACCAGTTTAGCTCTCAATTCAGCTAAAATAGAACCATCATCCAACATGGTTAAATTGGTATTCAAAGCTCGCAATGTAAATAAAAGTTTTCTACTTAAAGCATCAGCAACTACATTTGCCTTACCTGGGTGATAATCAATCACTAACTCATAGTCTTTAAGCAACTCCAACCATCTTCTTTGCCTCAAGTTCAAATCTTTTTGAGTCATCAAATATTTCAAGCTTTTATGATCGGTGAATATCTGGCACCTTTCACCATACAAATAATGTCTCCAAATCTTCAATATAAATACAATAGCAGCTAGCTCTAAATCATATGTCGGATAATTTTTCTCATGTGGCTTCAATTGTCTAGAGGCATAAGCAATCACCTTTCCTTCCTGCATGAGTACGCAACCAAGCCCATTCAAAGACGCATAATTGTAAATAACGAATTCTTTACCCGGTTCTGGCTGTACTAAGATGGGAGCTTCAGTCAACAATGCCTTTAACTTATCAAAACTCTGCTGGCACTTCTCAGTCCATTCAAACTTAACATCCTTCCGTAGCAATCTTGTGAACGGGGTAGCTATCATAGAGAATCCCTCCACAAATCGTCTATAATAACCAGCTAAGCCAAGAAAACTTCTAACTTCTGAAACATTCCTGGGAGGCTTCCAATCGACAATGGCTGAAATTTTGCTCGGATAAACTCTAATACCTTCACCTGAAACAATATGTCCAAGGAATCCAACTTCTTGGAGCCAAAACTCACTTTTACTGAACTTAGCATACAACTGATTATCTCTTAGAATCTGTAAAACTGTTCTCAAATGCTCTTCATGTTCAGTCTCATCAGGTGAATAAATCAAGATATCATCAATGAACACAACTACAAACTTGTCCAAATACGGTCTAAATATTCGGTTCATTAAGTCCATAAAAATGGCAGGAGCATTAGTTAAGCCAAACGGCATCACAAGAAATTCATAATGACCATACTTAGTTCGGAATGCAGTCTTCGGAACATCTGACTCCTTAACTCGCATCTGTTAATATCCGGATCTCAAATCTATCTTGAAAAACACAGTGGCTCCTTTCAACTGATCAAACAAATCATCAATTCTAGGCAATGGATATTTGTTCTTGATAGTTACCTTGTTAAGTTGCCGATAATCTATGCACAATCTCATTGAACCATCTTTCTTTTTCACAAATAGCACTGGTGCACCCCATGGTGAACTACTAGGTCTTACAAAGCCTTTATCAGTTAATTCCTATAGCTGAGCTTTCAATTCTTTCAATTCCGACGGGGCCATTCTATAAGGAGTAATAGAAATGGGTGTGGTACTTGGAATCAGCTCAATACCAAACTCAACTTCTCTAACAGGAGGCAAACCTAGTAATTCTTCTGGAAATACATCTGGATACTCGCACACTACGGGCACTGATTCAACTTTCAATTCTGAATCTTTAGTATTCAATACAAAAGCAAGATAAGCCTCATACCCCTTTCTCAAATATTTCTGAGCTGTCATAACAGAAACCATGGTAAATGAACTATCTGACTCATCTGAATTAACCCGAAGAATTTCACCCTTTTCACATTTCAACTCAATGAATTTCCTTCCACAATTCACTACAACATCGTGTGCAGTCAAGCAATCCATGCCTAAAATAACATTAAACTCATCAAACGACAATAACATGAGATCGGCCGGAAAACAGTGACCTCTAATCATTAAGGGGCAATTTCTACATACTTTATCTACCAATACACACTTGCCTAGTGGATTTGATACTTTAATCACAAATTCTGTGGATTCTATAGGCATACTCATATTAGGCATCAATTTCATACAAACATAGGAATGGGTTGAACTCGGATCAATCAAAGCAATGACATTAATATCATGTAGAGAAAATGTACCCGTAATCACATCGGGGGAGGATGCCTCTTCGTGAGCACGAATAGCATAAGTCCTTGCAGGGGCTCTAACATCTGGTCTCACAGCCGAATCTCTAGAGGTACCTCTGTTACTTGCTCCTACTCCTGGTTGCCTCGGTGATCTGCCTCTAGTAGGAGCATTTCTGGATCTAGCGCTCTGTGTTACCTCTCGGTTAGCCACCTCTGGACATTCTCGCACAAAATGATCTGGAGAACCACATTTATAACAAACATTTTCACCTGCCCGACAAGGACCATAATGAAGTCTACCACACCGTGGACACCCTGATCTACCCGGTCTAGCATTATCCACACTTGCGGTCAAGGTGGTCTGAGCCTTCGGATCCTTAAATCTGCTACCTCTATTCTGATTGGAATGCCCTGCCGAAAAACTAGATCTGGTAGGAAACTCTTTGGGTCTCTTGGATGTAGCTTGAAATGATCTGCTCATCTATCTTTTCTTTGTACCTCGTGTCTCAATTATAACTTTGCCTTTTCTTTTTAACAGCTCCTCCGCCTTACAGGCTCTCTCAACTAAAATAACGAACTCTTTTATTTCTAGAACACCCACTGATAGCCGGATATCATCATTTAACCCATCCTCAAACCTTTTACACATAACAGCCTCTATGGACACACATTCTCGAGCATATTTACTAAGCCTGACAAATTCACGCTCATAATCGATCACTGTCATATTACCTTGTTTCAACTCCAAGAATTCCTTTCTCTTTTGATCAATAAACCTCTGACTGATGTACTTTTTACGAAATTCTTCCTAAAAGAAATCCCAAGTGACCCTCTCTTTTGGTACAATTGATACAAGTGTCTTCCACCAGTGGTAGGATGAGTCTCTAAGAAGTGATACTACACATTTAATACATTCCTCAGGTGTACAAGATAATTCGTTAAAGACTCTGATAGTATTTTCTAACCAAAATTCTGCTCTTTCTGCGTCATCGTCTTTTGTTGCTTGAAACTCTTCTGCCCCATACTTCCTGATTTTATCAACTAATGGCTTTTCTCTTATCACTGTACCTGTGACTGGGGGAGGGTAGCCTGAGAATCATGAGGGGGTGGAGGTCTAACTGCCGGATTCATACGAACAAACTCGGTAAACCAATCATTTAAAGCTTGGAAGAGAGCTTCTCGAGTCACTCCTCCCTGATCAACTGTTACTGACCTATTCTCGGATGGCACTGCCCCTTTCGCGAGAGTAGGCGCATTACTTTCCATATCATCATCACCAGCTCGTTCGGGATCCATTACTATAAAACAAAATATTTAAAAATTGTCAAGAGTCGTCACACTATCAAAATACAAGTATGGCATGTATAGTTAGACTCTTACTCACACTAACTGTTCCGAGAACCAACTAAACCTGCTTTGATACCAATAAATATAATACCCTTGCCCGAGACTGTCACTAGAATCAAGCACAAGGCACTACTAAACTTAATCTGTAACACCCTCATCCGTCACCGGAATAGGTCATCCATCATTAAACATCTAATACAGTCCTCAAGGCAAACACGAATTTACAAAGGAACTCTTTTTAGGGGACTAATGTAAACAAATATGTATAGTACAATTCTTGCATTAACATCAATATCACTTATGCATATAAGTACATACAATAGTGGCTTACAAAGAAACATACAATAAGTACATAAACAAAAATAATCATTTGTTAACATTGGTAATTCAATAAATGTAACCACCATCGGATATGCACACATATATGTATATATGTCTTAACCGAATGTACCATCAAACTAGATCATTTCACAACCATTGATTTTAAATACGGGACTAAGCTATTTAAAAATAACCAGCCACTTTCGCATGGCTTTAATATTTACACAACCAAAATATATATAACTTGTTTCAAAAGGAGAGTTAAGACTATACATGCCATTCACTAGAGTTAAAAATAATTAAATACCGAACGAGACTTTGATAGTAGAGATGACTTCAATACTGGAACTCCCGAGACCGTAGCTTCCGATCAAAATCTACAAAACTGAAAGCAGGGACAACAAAGTAAGCAATTAAGTGCTTAGTAAGTTCTTAAATAACTCAGTCAAATACATATGAAGGATACAAATTAACTTCTCATGTCTATAACCTGCTTTGGCCGAAAATGAGCATATCATTTTACTAATTACTCACCGACATAATTCAAAGAGAACGCAATGAACCCAAGGATTATATAGATATATATATATATACAGCTCAAGGTTGGATTTCTTAAACATACGAATGATATCAAACGATGGTTCACAGACTCTTCACCAGGCTCAACCAAACCAACTCTAATGATATTCTAAACCATTAAGAGTCTAGAATGCGTACCTGCCCTTCTTACCTTAAGTGCGCATATGTTATAACTAGAGCAATATTATTTACACGTGAGCTTATACATTTAACTTATATCCGATTTCCACAACGAAAAGTTCTCAGGATCACTAAAATCTTATCCTTGGCTTTAAGCCCTTCGAGACTAAGCTCGATTTTAACTCTGGCTCGGAAGCCCTTCGAGACCAAGCTCGGCTTTAACTCTGGCTCGGAAGCCCTTCGAGACTAAGCTCGGCTTTAACTCTGGCTCGGAAGCCCTTCGAGACTAAGCTCGGCTTTAACTCTGGCTCGGAAGCCCTTTGAGACTAAGCTCAGCTTTCGACGAAGTTTATAATTACCCTTATCAGCATACATATCTTGTCACCTTTCAAATAAAATGAAACATAACAACCTCGGCATACTACCGACCATTCTACGTACGGTTCATTTGCTTGTAAGCAAGGGATACAATTTCATATCTAAACACATTAAGGTTCCACTTTAGTATTTGGTCTCTAACATTTACTCATTTTCTCATTTCCAAATTTTGCATTCGGACATATCATTTGCTATTTGAGTTCACATAATTTGCTATATAAATATTATAACTTCACTTTATCATACTTAAAGATTTGTTACTCAAGAACTTACCTCGTATTTTTTGGAGAAACTTCGATTTGACTATTCCGTGACCTTGGCCTTCCCTTTATCCGAAGTTGCCCCTCTAGGCTCTTGAGCTTAATTTGAACAATACAATAATATCAAACTCTATTCAACATTTCTACTGATAGTTACACTTTCATTCTAATCAAGACATACATTCGGCAAAGCACCATTATAATACAATTTATAACTAAATTCATTGATCAAGTAATAAACAAAGTCTTTTAACCCAACTCGGTACTCATGCCATCCCAATTAACAAAGACCGAATATAATAGCACCTAAATGCTTTAGCCATAAACCGTTTTCTAACATTTATTTAGTACATAAATCCCCCCATAAAGATAAGTTCACAATTGGTTTAGGTTCGAACATTAACAACCACATCGGAAGTTTTCAAGCTATCATTTAGTGAACCCAAGTCCATGCTAATTTAGTCTCAAAATGTCTACGAATAAGTTCTCACTAATTCTGCCCTTAACACCATTTTTTTTTTAACTAAATTCTATGAGCATCAATCGGCTCTACTAAGGAAGGCTTAAATGTACAAGCCAACAAGACTAATCTTGAGCCTCCCAATTATTTCCCCAATTTCCTATCCACACACATTCAGCAATAGTATAAGGATTCAATTCAAATTATCACAATTAACTAGTTCATCCCTATATCAAAAATTGTTCAACAAGTATTCACCCTCATAGAACACTATGGCCGAATGGCCTCCTAAAGTTTGTTTCACCAACCGAAAGTGAAAGCCAATTTCATACAAGGAAGATATCAACTACTCTTGTTAGCTTAACGAAATCATAGTTTAATTCTACTTTAAGGAAAAATGGCCACTTAAAATTTGAATCTATTAATCAAATTCATACATTCCAAAACTCCACCATTCGCTAGACTCTAGGCTTGGCCGAAAGCCTTAGTTCACCAAGACTAAAAGTCCTTACTAAGGTGACGGTTAGGACTTCAATTCTAGCTAAATTTTATGAACTCACACAAAGTCCATCCATTTTAACCAAAACAAAACACCAACTCCTCTATCATGACCATAACCGAACGTTCATGGCTTAGCTCACCAAAAACTAATACATGGGTTTCATAACAAGCTTCAAGTGCAACTAAATTTCACAAATTTCAAAAGAAAATTCATGAAGATTTACCTTAATTTGAAGCCACTAAGATGACCGAATGGGGTTCTATTTTCTCCCCTTTTCTCTTCAACTCACGGCAAAGATGAACAAGAATGAGTTCACTTTGTTCTTTTCACCTTTCCTTAATTTCATTTATTTTTTTATTGAACTAATTTATAAAATAAGCCATTTCAACATAAAATACCAATAAAAAAATGCATATTTTAACTATCACCATCATTATGGCCGGCCACTACTTTCAAAAAGGAGAAATTGACATGCAAGTCCTCTTTTTTCTAGTCCATGTATTAATTAGCCTTCTAAATTATCCTAGCATATTTTTTTCAAGTTCTCACTTTAGTCCTAATTCATGAAAATTCACAACACAAAGAAAATCTTAAGGCATGCTATTATCACCCCGATACTTCACATATAACGGACATACAATATAACATTTAATTTTCGTAGTGACTCAGTTTTGTGGTCCCGAAACCACTTCCCGATTAGGGTCAAAATTTAGGGCTATTACAACTCTCCCCCCCTTTTTTTGGATTTTTGTCCTCGGAAATCTTACCGATAAACAGATTTGGGTATTTTTCCTTCATAAATTTCTCAGGTTCGCAAGTCGCTTCTTCGATCCCATGCTTGAGCCATAGTACTTTTACTAATAGAACCTTCTTGTTTCGTAATTCTTTTATTTCGCGGGCTAAAATACGAATTGGTTCTTCTTCATAGCTCAAATCAGGCTTAATTTCAATTTCTGACGGACTAATCACATGCGAAGGGTCGGATCTATAGCGACGGAGCATCGATACATGGAAAACATCGTGGATCTTTTCAAGTTCAGGGGGCAGAGTTAGTCGGTAAGCAACCGGCCCAATACGTTCTGAAACTTCATACGGTCCAATAAATCTTGGACTCAGCTTGCCCTTACGACCAAAGCGGAATATCTTTTTCCACGGCGAAACTTTCAGAAACACCTTATCACCAACTTGGTACTCGATGTCTTTACGCTTCAAGTCTGCGTACGATTTCTGACGATCAGATGCTATTTTCAAACTGTCACGAATTATGCTCACTTTCTGCTCCGCTTCTCTAACTAAATCAACTCCGATAATCTTATTCTCACTAAGCTCGGTCCAAAACAGAGGAGTACGGCATTTACGACCGTAAAGAGCTTCGTAAGGTGCCATCTGGATACTTGTCTGAAAGCTGTTATTATACGCGAATTCAACTAGCGGTAGGTATTTCTCCCACGAGCCCCTAAACTCGAGGACGCAACATCGCAACATGTCCTTGAGTATCTGAATAACCCGTTCAGATTGACCGTCCGTCTGCGGATGAAAAGCAGTACTGAAATGAAGTTTAGTACCCAAAGCTTCCTGCAGCTTCCTCCAAAATCTAGAGGTAAATCGAGGGTCTCGATCAGAAACGATAGAAGTCGGTACCCCATGTAGTCGCACAATCTGAGAAACGTACAATTTCGCTAACTTATCAAGCGAAAAGTCAGTGCGAACCGGGATGAAATGGGCTGATTTCGTTAATCGATCAACCACAACCCAAATGGAGTCCTTTTTGCTCGGCGTCAACGGCAAACCCGACACAAAGTCCATTGTAACGCGATCCCATTTCCATTCGGGTATCAAAATTGGTTGAAGTAATCCCGACGGCATCTGATGTTCCGCTTTTACTTGCTGACATATTAAGCATTTAGATACAAAATCAGAAATGTCTCGTTTCATACCGTGCCACCAATACTGTCGCTTCAAATCGTTATACATTTTCGTACTGCCCGGATGGACCGACATTCGACTACTATGAGCTTCATCCAAAATCGTCGAAACTAGCTCTGACTTCTTCGGAACACATAATCGGTCTTTAAATCTCAAGCAATCATTTCCATCGACTCGAAATTCTGTATTCGCCTTCGACTCACATTGAACTCGTTTGGCAACTAAGTCTTCATCGGCTTTCTGCGCCTCACGAATCTGTTGAAGTAGCACAGGTTTTGCTACTGATTCGGCAATCAACACATCACCTACTGACATGGCTAGCCCCGCGTTCATTGCTCGCAAGGAAAATAAAGATTTTCGACTAAGAGCATCCGCAACGACATTAGCTTTCCCCGGGTGATAATCGATGACAAGCTCATAATCTTTTAGCAACTCAAGCCACCGTCTTTGTCTCAAATTCAAATCTTTTTGGGACATTAGGTACTTGAGACTTTTGTGATCGGAGAAAATATGACATCTTTCACCGAATAGATAGTGTCGCCAAATCTTCAAAGCGAAAACAATAGCGGCTAACTCAAGATCGTGAGTTGGGTAATTTCGCTCGTGAGGCTTTAACTGTCTCGAAGCATAAGCAATAACATAGCCTTCTTGCATCAAAACGCAGCCTAAACCGTTCAGAGATGCATCACTATAAACTACAAACTCTTTGCCGGATTCTGGCTGGACTAACACTGGAGCTTCCGTCAAAAGGGTTTTCAGCTGGTCGAAGCTTTGCTGACACTTATCCGACCACTCGAACTTGACATCTTTCTGCAGCAGTCTCGTCAATGGAGTCGCAATCATCGAAAAACCCTGGACGAAACGCCGGTAATAACCAGCAAGTCCTAAAAAGCTTCGAACTTCGGTAATGTTTTTAGGGGGTTTCCAATCGAGGATAGCTGAAATTTTGTTCGGATCAACCCGAATACCCGAAGCAGATATTATATGACCCAAGAAGCTGACTTCATGCAACCAAAATTCGCACTTACTGAACTTCGCATACAATTGGTTATCCCGTAAAGTCTGAAGTACCAGCCTCAAATGCTCGGTATGCTCTGATTCATCACGAGAATAGATCAAAATATCGTCGATAAACACTACTACGAAGCGGTCCAAAAACGGCCTAAATATCCGATTCATCAAATCCATGAATACTGCAGGGGCGTTGGTGAGTCCAAACGGCATCACTAAGAACTCATAGTGGCCGTATCTCGTTCTAAATGCCGTCTTCGGTACGTCAGAATCTCTGACTCTCAACTGATAATAACCGGATCGCAGATCAATCTTCGAAAATACTGAGGCTCCTCTCAACTGATCGAACAAGTCATCAATTCGGGGCAACGGATACTTATTCTTCACCGTGGCTTTGTTCAGCTGTCGATAGTCGATGCACAATCTCATAGTCCCGTCTTTCTTTTTCACGAACAAAACCGGTGCACCCCAAGGTGAAAAACTAGGTCGCGCAAAGCCCCTATCCGTCAACTCTTGCAACTGAGATTTTAATTCTTTTAATTCAGTAGGTGCCATACGATACGGGGCAATCGAAATCGGCGTCGTACCTGGAATCAACTCGATACCAAACTCGACCTCTCTTACAGGAGGCAATCCCGGTAATTCTTCGGGAAAGACATCTGAAAACTCGCAGACTACGGGCACCGTCCCGAATTCTCGGTCGAAAACTTTGTTATCTAGCACAAAGGCCAAATAGGCTTCATAACCCTTCCTCACGTATTTCTGAGCTGACATGGTCGTAATTATTGCAGGTGGCCCACTTAGATCAATGGACTCGATTCGGATTATTTCATTATTCGAACATCGCAAATCGATAGTCTTCCGCTTACAATTTACTATCGCGTCATGAACGGTCAACCAGTCCATTCCCAGAATAATGTCAAATTCGTCGAATGGTAGAAGCATCAAGTCGGCCGGAAAACAAAAATCTCGAACCATTAGTGGACATTTCTTGCATACTTTATCAACCAGAACACAACGGCCCAAAGGGTTCGACACTCGAATTACAAATTCAGTAGACTCAACAGGAAGAGTCTTACTGGAGGCTAAAGTTTCACATACATACGAATGGGTTGAACCGGGATCAATCAGAGCAATAACATCAGTGTTAAAAAGTGTGAAAGTACCAGTAATAACATCCGGAGAAGAAGCTTCCTCACGGGCACGGATAGCATACGCTCTGGCAGGTGCACGAGCCTCGGATCTAACCGCAGTGTCTCTAGTCACTCTCTGACTGCCGCTAATATTTTCGCCCCGACGTGGTGGTCTACCCCGTGAAGCTGCGCCACTAGGTCTCTGAGTCGGATCAGGAGTACGTTCCTCATTTCTCGGACAATCTTTAATAAAATGGTCGGCAGATCCACATCTGTAACAAGAGCGATCGCGATGCCTACAACTCCCCGGGTGCCATTTACCACAATAGCTGCAATCCAGTCTATCCCGACGTTCATTTCCGACACTGGCAATAGAAGTGGTTCGCGAACTCGCGGGAGGTCGAGGACGTTCATATTTAGGAAAACTCGATATATTTTTAGATCGGCCCATGTCATCTCTAGTCTTCTTGGACGATTGCTGAACAGATTTCCCCGCGGACCTCTTACGGAACTCTCTATCTCCACCTTCGGCTTTTCTTTTCCCAATACTGAGTTCTTCTGCTTTACAAGCCCGCTCGACTAGTACGACAAACTCCTTAATCTCCAGAATCCCCACCAACAATCTGATATCTTCATTTAACCCATCCTCAAAACGCTTACACATGACGGCTTCAGAAGATACACATTCGCGAGCATAGCAGCTGAGGCGTACAAACTCTCTCTCGTACTCGGCCACTGACATCTGACCTTGTTTGAGTTCTAGAAATTCCTTCCGTTTATGGTCGATGAATCTCTGACTGATGTATTTCTTACGGAACTCGGTTTGGAAGAATTCCCAATTAACTCGTTCTTTCGGAACAACAGAAACCAGAGTATTCCACCAGTAGTAGGCAGCGTCATGTAACAGAGACACCGCACATTTAAGACACTCCTCGGGTGTGCAGGACAGTTCATCGAACACTCGGATGGTGTTGTCGAGCCAAAACTCGGCCCGCTTGGCATCGTCACTAGGGGTAGCCCGAAACTTTTCGGCCCCATATTTTCTAATTTTGTCCACAGGGGGCCTACTTGATCTCATTGGATCGGTCACAGGAGGGGTTGTGAAAGTCAGAAACGGAGTATTTGGGGGCGGAGGTTGTGGAACAGCCGGATTTGATCTAGCGAATTGAGCGAACCAGTCACTCATCATCGCATAAAAAGCTGGTCTAATATCATCATCTCGTTGACCCATATTTGGCTGAGAGTCGGGTGGCGCTGTCCCTTGCGCGGGAGCAGGAGCTACACTCTCAACATCGTCCGCTACGGTTCGATCAGGTTCGGGATCCATTCTATACCAAAAATCACATTTCAAATATCAGAAGTCATCTCACTATCAAAATGACACCAGATGGCATGTATAGCTAGACTCATACTTACTACGGTAGTCCGAGAATCGACTAAACCGTAGCTCTGATACCAATAAAATGTAACACCCTCATCCGTCACCGGAATAGGTCATCCATCATTAAACATCTAATACAGTCCTCAAGGCAAACACGACTTTACAAAGGAACTCTTTTTAGGGGACTAATGTAAACAAATATGTATAGTACAATTCTTGCATTAACATCAATATCACTTATGCATATAAGTACATACAATAGTGGCTTACAAAGAAACATACAATAAGTACATAAACAAAAATAATCATTTGTTAACATTGGTAATTCAATAAATGTAACCACCATCGGATATGCACACATATATGTATATATGTCTTAACCGAATGTACCATCAAACTAGATCATTTCACAACCATTGATTTTAAATACGGGACTAAGCTATTTAAAAATAACCAGCCACTTTCGCATGGCTTTAATATTTACACAACCAAAATATATATAACTTGTTTCAAAAGGAGAGTTAAGACTATACATGCCATTCACTAGAGTTAAAAATAATTAAATACCGAACGAGACTTTGATAGTAGAGATGACTTCAATACTGGAACTCCCGAGACCGTAGCTTCCGATCAAAATCTACAAAACCGAAAGCAGGGACAACAAAGTAAGCAATTAAGTGCTTAGTAAGTTCTTAAGTAACTCAGTCAAATACATATGAAGGATACAAATTAACTTCTCATGTCTATAACCTGCTTTAGCCGAAAATGAGCATATCATTTTACTAATTACTCACCGACATAATTCAAAGAGAACGCAATGAACCCAAGGATTATATAGATATATATATATATATATATATACAGCTCAAGGTCGGATTTCTTAAACATACGAATGATATCAAACGATGGTTCACAGACTCTTCACCAGGCTCAACCAAACCAACTCTAATGATATTCTAAACCATTAAGAGTCTAGAATGCGTACCTGCCCTTCTTACCTTAAGTGCGCATATGTTATAACTAGAGCAATATTATTTACACGTGAGCTTATACATTTAACTTATATCCAATTTCCCCAACGAAAAGTTCTCAGGATCACTAAAATCTTATCCTTGGCTTTAAGCCCTTCGAGACTAAGCTCGGTTTTAACTCTGGCTCGAAAGCCCTTCGAGACCAAGCTCGGCTTTAACTCTGGCTCGGAAGCCCTTCGAGACTAAGCTTGGCTTTAACTCTGGCTCGGAAGCCCTTCGAGACTAAGCTCAGCTTTAACTCTGGCTCGGAAGCCCTTCGAGACTAAGCTCGGCTTTCGACGAAGTTTATAATTACCCTTATCAGCATACATATCTTGTCACCTTTCAAATAAAATGAAACAAAACAACCTCGGCATACTACCGACCATTCTACGTACGATTCATTTGCTTGTAAGCAAGGGATACAATTTCATATCTAAACACATTAAGGTTCCACTTTAGTATTCGGTCTCTAACATTTACTCATTTTCTCATTTCCAAATTTTGCATTCGGACATATCATTTGCTATTTGAGTTCACATAATTTGCTATATAAATATTATAACTTCACTTTATCATACTTAAAGATTTGTTACTCAAGAACTTACCTCGTATTTTTCGGAGAAACTTCGATTTGACTATTCCGTGACCTTGGCCTTCCCTTTATCCGAAGTTGCCCCTCTAGGCTCTTGAGCTTAATTTGAACAATACAATAATATCAAACTCTATTCAACATTTCTACTGATAGTTACACTTTCATTCTAATCAAGACATGCATTCGGCAAAGCACCATTATAATACAATTTATAACTAAATTCATTGATCAAGTAATAAACAAAGTCTTTTAACCCAACTCGGTACTCATGCCATCCCAATTAACAAAGACCGAATATAATAGCACCTAAATGCTTTAGCCATAAACCGTTTTCTAACATTTATTTAGTACATAAATCCCCCCCATAAAGATAAGTTCACAATTGGTTTAGGTTCGAACATTAACAACCACATCGGAAGTTTTCAAGCTATCATTTAGTGAACCCAAGTCCATGCTAATTTAGTCTCAAAATGTCTACGAATAAGTTCTCACTAATTCTGCCCTTAACACCATTTTTTTTTTTTAACTAAATTCTATGAACATCAATCGGCTCTACTAAGGAAGGCTTAAATGTACAAGCCAACAAGACTAATCTTGAGCCTCCCAATTATTTCCCCAATTTCCTATCCACACACATTCGGCAATAGTATAAGGATTCAATTCAAATTATCACAATTAACTAGTTCATCCCTATATCAAAAATTGTTCAACAAGTATTCACCCTCATAGAACACTATGGCCGAATGGCCTCCTAAAGTTTGTTTCACCAACCGAAAGTGAAAGCCAATTTCATACAAGGAAGATATCAACTACTCTTGTTAGCTTAACGAAATCATAGTTCAATTCTACTTTAAGGAAAAATGGCCACTTAAAATTTGAATCTATTAATCAAATTCATACATTCCAAAACTCCACCATTCGCTAGACTCTAGGCTTGGCCGAAAGCCTTAGTTCACCAAGACTAAAAGTCCTTACTAAGGTGACGGTTAGGACTTCAATTCTAGCTAAATTTTATGAACTCACACAAAGTCCATCCATTTTAACCAAAACAAAACACCAACTCCTCTATCATGACCATAACCGAACGTTCATGGCTTAGCTCACCAAAAACTAATACATGGGTTTCATAACAAGCTTCAAGTGCAACTAAATTTCACAAATTTCAAAAGAAAATTCATGAAGATTTACCTTAATTTGAAGCCACTAAGATGACCGAATGGGGTTCTATTTTCTCCCCTTTTCTCTTCAACTCACGGCAAAGATGAACAAGAATGAGTTCACTTTGTTCTTTTCACCTTTCCTTAATTTCATTTATTTTTTTATTGAACTAATTTATAAAATAAGCCATTTAAACATAAAATACCAATAAAAAAATGCATATTTTAACTATCACCATCATTATGGCCGGCCACTACTTTCAAAAAGGAGAAATTGACATGCAAGTCCTCTTTTTTCTAGTCCATGTATTAATTAGCCTTCTAAATTATCCTAGCATATTTTTTTCAAGTTCTCACTTTAGTCCTAATTCATGAAAATTCACAACACAAAGAAAATCTTAAGGCATGCTATTATCACCCCGATACTTCACATATAACGGACATACAATATAACATTTAATTTTCGTAGTGACTCGGTTTTGTGGTCCCGAAACCACTTCTCGATTAGGGTCAAAATTTAGGGCTGTTACATAATCTATCACTTAAGCAGCCTTAAAACGTTTATTTAAGCTTCTCAAAATTTGCTGCCATTCTGCGTCATAGCCACTTAAAAATTCATATCTCGAGTTCCAAAACTTGAAATTAAGATATGTAAATTTTCTCTAAAACTAGATTCATATATCTATCTACTAATTTTTTTATAGAATTTTTGTCTGGGCCAATTAGTACGGTTTATTAGTTAAAGTTACCCCTATTTCATAACTTAACTGCACTAACCTCTACTTACTACGAACCACTTTTCTTCTTGTAAAAAATTCATATGACTATACCATTTGTTTCTATTAAAACTAGACTCAATAAGTATTCTGAACATATAATGTAAACCACCTAATTATTTTTGTACGATTTATGGTGAATTTACAAAGTTGGAATAGGGGATCCGGAATTTGCTCTAGCCCTATTTCACTAAAACTCAGATATCTCATAAAATACAATAGTTTTATCTTCTTTTTTTATTCCATATGAAAATAGACACAATAAGATTTAATTTCATATATTATTTACCATCAAAACATGTTTCTACTATTTTTAGTGATTTTTCAAAGTCACGTTATTTCTGCTGCTTGAATCTGTTTTTAAGCTACTTTCACATTTTCCTTAATTTCCATGTAATAGTTACCACTCAATCATACATACTATTAAACATGTGTATGATTAGTCATTCCATTAGCTATTTGCTAACAAGTATTTACACCCCATTCATTGAACATATCATAAGAACATCCATACCAAAAGAAGCCAAGTCCCTATACATGCCATACACGAAACGAAACGTCTAACTATACCAAACTGATTCCTTCGATAGTGTGCTCGGATCTCCGACGTTTCCTTCGATCGCCGAGTGGCTTGGCAAGAGCTATAAGAAGCACTAGGGTTAGTAAGTTTACAAGAAAATAAATCACAACATTCAACACAATGAATAATTATGCATAATGTCACCTAGCATCATAAACTTTCTTTACATCTCATTTTCTACCTTCTTCTTTATTCACTTACCTTCTTTCTTACCTGACCTTTTATTATTCATAAATACAATCTACCTTTCCTTTGCTGATAATCCACTGTAATTTAACTTGTACAATGGCCCGTTGAACCACTCGGAATACTAAGGATACTAGGGTCTTTCCTGTCTAACAATATCCTGCCAATTCCATGTCCTTGACATGGAGTTACATGAATTATTCCTGTCTCCAATGCCATATATCTAATATGGGCTTACATGACTCATTCCTATCTCCAAAGCCATATATGAGATATGGACTTACATGGCTCATTCCTGTCCTGTCGACCCCAAATGTCATGACATTTTGTATCCTAACACTCCTAAGGTTCAAACGGGGCTTTCTAATGCTTTTTCTCTGTCACATCGACCTTAATTCAACTTTGGATATTTTCATAAGTTAAATATATAAATGCTAGAAATTGACAATATCAGTGTAAAATGAAGGAATATTGCGTTTATTTACTGTAAATTACCTCGATACAAAATGTGACTAAACTTTACAATTTAGTCCCTTACTTTTTCCTTTTCCCGATCTACTCTCGAACTTCGTTCTTCTTGATCTATAATAGCAAATTTAGCTTATTTAATACTCACATTTATCAAAAAAGCCCTTTACTCAAATTTTGGCAAAATTACATTTTTGCCCCTAAACTTTTACATATTTACACTTTTGCCCCAAGGCTCGGAAATCAAAATTTATCATAAATTCTTGTATTTTAAGACATGCTGATCATTTATTTACCAACAACATCTTCAAATTCCTACTATAACATACACTTATGTAGCCCTTTTACTCGTTTTTACCTAAAACCGAGTAGCACAAGTTGTCTAACATAATCTAAAACCTCATATTCTATCATAAAACATCAAAATACACAAATTTCACCTATGGGTATTTTTCCAAATATGAACCCTAACTTAAATTATTGCTAGCATAAGCTTTAACGAGCTACCGGGATTCCAAAAATATAAAAATCAATAAAACGGGGCTTAGAATCACTTACTATGAAGCTTGAAAATTGAAGAAACCCTAGCTATGGAGAGAGATGATTTCGGCCAAGGCAATGAAGAAGATGATACAATTTTGTCATCTTTTTCCTTTTTAATTCATGTTAATGACTAAATGACTAAAATGCCCTTCCTTACTAAACTTTCAAAAATTCCACCCATGTCCAATTTTTGTCCATGAGCTTAGAAATTGATCAAATTGCTATTTAAAACCTCCTAATTAATATTCCAAAGAAATTCATACTAAAAACTTCTAAGTTGCAAATTTGCAACTTATTCGATTTAGTCCCTAATTTCAAATTAAGCACTTTACGCATGGAATTTCTTCACGAAATTGTCACACTATCATGCAATCATATCATAAACCTCAAAATAATTATAAAATATTTATTTCTATCTCAGATTTGTGGTTACGAAACCACTATTCTGATTAGGCCCTATTTTGGGATGTTACATACATGTACAAGAATTGATGGATTACAGCTTAGCACACTATGTGTGAGCTATCCTGAGTATCCAACGATATTCTAAATGGTTTAATAGGCAATATTCTGTAACGAGATGATATGAGTTCGATACGAACTATTATAGGTATTTGCATGAAATATATGGAAATGATTTTACATAATATATAGATACACGATGTGGATGTTACATGTATATGGAACTTGATTAAATTGTTGAGCTCATCCATGATTATTGATTCATATATGAATTTATATGACTAATGTGGTTGGTGTACATGCTTAGGCTTTGGCCAAGTTGTGGTTGGATTATGCCCCGTTAAACTTATAAGTTGCATTGAAATGGTAAGTGCTTAAATGGAATGTAACACCCTAAGACCTTCTTCCATCATCGGAATAGGGTTACAAGGTATTACTCAACTGAATACAACTTCCGGACATTTAGATAAACACATAAATAGAGGCTCATTTATTCACTATGTAATAACGAATATTAATGAAATTTAAAACATTTAAACTTTGTCCGAAATCACCATATGCAACCATGAATCATTATCAAGTATGCCTAACATAACCATGTACATGTTATAGCTCATAGCTAATATTTGACATCAAGTATACAACCAAACTTATTACCACATGATTACACTTAACTTATTTAAGCTAACGCATTTTAGCAACTAACAATATCATATCATCAATACTTATAAATTCTGATACATTAAATACATCACTTTCCAACTTACAACAGATCATTGTATTAAAAAACGCATCATGCACTATTCATGTGGTCATCTTCCAAAGCTTTAGTCGATTACACACATGCTTAAGCATTTTATATCGTTCACTAATCATTATCAATAATCTATTAATATATATATAAACCATAACCATTTTTAAACGCAGCATTAAACAAAACCATGGAATGATATTTAACAAAACGAACAAGCCATTTTCGCATGGCTTAAATACACATAAATTCATAATATAACTTGTTTCAAAAGAGAGTTAAGCCTATACATGCCATCTTTCAAAATATAGATTTTTAAAGAGTACCAAAACAGTAACGATAGTGTGGATGACTTTGGACGTGAATCTCCGAGCTCGTATCTTTCAATCAAGATCTATAAAACAGAGTAAAAAAGACACTCGAAGTAAGTTAATTAGCTTAGTAAGTCTTAGGTAAATTAAACAACTTAACTTAATTTAAACAAATTAATCACATATACAGGATTGAATAGTAACATCATTTGGCAAAATGTACATAGCCACATTGCACACATTTTCATATACTTAATATTTCTTTAAAAATGCAAATTCACATAGTCACAAAATTGTATAGCACAATGTCAATCCTTGATTCAATATAATAGAGTTAATTCGAGGCACCATGTCCACTTATAATTTCAATGATTATAATCACATATGAACAAAACGTATACCTCCATGTATATAATTCCATAAGGGCTGAATATACATAATCACTTATATGCACTAATAACCAATCATTCAATTAGCTTCAAATTCATATAGACATGAACCAAATATTCACAAATGAACATAATCAAAATCCAATTCAAATCATTCTCACATAAATGGGTAAGTATCACATACCTGGGCCACTTAATACGTATTACGAATTCAATTTGTCATTTTAGCACAAGATCTCGTTGTCATATACTTTAATTAAATTCACCGGCACTTGGCTTGCTAGGTATAAAACCCGAGTTTCATCACTAGATCTAAGCCTGCTAGACTTTTTTTTAAGTCTGAAATTACTTCACCGGCATTACGCCTGCTAGGCTCAAAGCCCGATAGCATTTTACCGGCATTACGCCTGCTAGGCTCGAAGCCCGATATTATTTCCTAGCTTTAAACTTGCTAGCCAACATCAGAATATCACATTACGATAACTAATTCACACGTTTATTCATATTTTCCGTAACTTATGTTTCAACTTATGTATAGCTGAGGCACATATATCCTTGTACATAGGTATTCATAATTCAATAAAACACATAAGCTTAGTTTACAAATCATAGCACATAGTTTAACAAATTTGACTTAGATACACTGATCATATTCAGCTTATAGCCTAAATTCAAAACACTCTCGGCACATTGAATGTATAAAATCAAACATTCACTTATCATATTTATACAATCATAAACATACAAAAGAATCAAGCTCAAATACTTAAGAACTTAGTTTGGATATTTTCAAACAGTTACGAATTGGCTATTCAACTACTTTAGCTTTCCCTTTATCCAAATTTGGCTCTCTATGCTCTTGAGCTTAATTCAACAAATTAAAACTAGTTTAATCACCTCACCAACTTATTATAAACAACAAAAACTAATTTTCTCAATGAAACACATACATTTGGCAATTTCATCTCAATCCATCTCAAATGCATTTAAGATTAATTCATCATTCAAATTCCCAAAGTCACAATATCACTAATTAACCGAATATACTTAAACTCATATACATATTTTCATAAATCAACTTTAATATCTCATACTTATAAATATCAAGTAGCCGAATATACATATGCTTATAACAAAGTATCATACACTATTAAAATCATTTTATCAATGCATAAAGCCGAATCTTTAACATTTGTTTACAAATACTTATGTAATAAATCTTAATACCACATAGCCGAAAGCACATATAACCTTTAGGAAAATTACAAAATTTACACTTTAATAAATTATACATATATCAATAGGCCAAATATCCATTAAATAAATATTTGCAAAATTCATTAACACATTTGGCAAATACACATACATTAACAAAGATTTTAGCATAATTTCAATTTGGTACCACACTAGCCGATTACTAATAACATTAAAACCACACATATAAATCAATTAGTAAGCTCAACCTCAATAACAACAATTTATTCACATCCTTACTCATGTCCACATTCAGCCATTACAAAAGAAATGTACATCTAAATGCATATTAACTTACATTTCCATTTAAAAGCTTCAAAACACCCACTATTTTCTTCATTCCCTTCCATGGCCTAAAGTACAAGCCTCAACCAAACTCAAAATTTCAACATGGGCTATGAAAGGAACTTAGCAACTAACTCAATTTCACAAAAATTATCAAGAAATAAAATCAAAACATACCTCCAATTTGATTCACCAAGGCCGAATATCAAAGAGTCTTTTTTTTTTACTTTGTTCTTTAAGTTTCAGCAATGAGAGAAAGAATGAGTAAAAACCACTTTGTTTTCTTCACCCACTAACTCATATTAAAAATCATATTTCATTTTATGCTTATTTTTATTTGACAAATAACTCATCAACTATATAAAGAAAATGAAAACAATAATGCTTTCATGCATGCAATGGCCGGCCACTAATTTAAAGATGTTCTATTTGACATGCAAGTACCCCATATTGGTAAACCACCTAATATTCGGTCACTACAAATTTACCTATCACATTTTCAAAGTTTATCAAACGAGTCCTCTTTCATAATTCAACATCCAAATGACAGAATCAAAGCACGAAATTTCCACACATGCAATTTCACATATAATAAACATAGAATATAACATTTAATTTTTTTTTGACTCAGTTTCGTGGTTCGGAAACCACTTTTCCGATTAGGGCCAAATTAGGGCTGTCACATGGAAATATGCTTGTGTTCATGAAAGAGTGATAAGGTTTAAACTATGTAATTCCTTGTCAAATGGTTTATCATGTGACTAATTCCAAAAGGAGCTATGTTTAAATGCACTAGCTTGTGGCTATGATTGAATGATATGCTTAAGTCTTATGTATTATGAATAAGAAACGGGTGTGGAAATGTAATGACATAGTAAGTTCATACATGAAGTGTAAAATGATAAAAAGAAAAAGGAATGAAGAATTGAATAAATGTTGTTGTTTGAGCTAATAAGAATAAATGCGATGGAAAGTAATGAAATGCAAAAGAAAAGAAGAAAATTTGAAAGGGTTCAAAGTTATTTAAAATCCTACTATGCTAGGGATGTTATGTATAAGTGACGTTGTGGATTTATTCACTTTGTGAGTTGTTGAATATGGCTTCATGAATCTTACGGTATCAGTATATGATTATTATTAATATGTATAAATTTCATATTTGAAATGGATTGATATGAATAAAATTTATACGACCTTACTAAGCATTCGTTACTTACGTGGTTGTTTTTCCTTACTTTTTAGATTATCGAAAGCTCGCTTGGGTCAGAAACTAGTTGAAGATCCATCACACTATCCATCGGCCTTATCGGTACTTTCAGATGTTTTTATTTTGGTTATAATGGCATGTATAAGCATTTTTGGCTAATGTTTGGCCTATGTGTTTTGGTTGTTGAAATAGCCTTATGGTTTGGCTTGTGTTAGGGTAACTTGGTTGTGATTATAATATTTTGAATGTTGATAAAGGTTTGGTTTTTGGCATGTATATAAATGGCCTTAAATTGGTTGATATCAAATCTTGTTATGCTAAAAATGTTTAAATTAGAATGATTAATTAAGTATGCATATTATAAATGTCTTGTGGTTGGTATGAATGTGGTAATTTGGTACATTTTCTATAAATGACATATGTGATCTTTGGTGCAAATTATTGAATGGTATATTTGAATACGTAATGGTACATGTTTAGATGATGAGTTTGAAGTGCCATGGGGCGTATTGGTTGTTTGTTGTTATACCTTATTTTAATGGTTTGATTATGCATGGTTTTGGTGTATTTTTTGAAGGCTTGTAATATATGCAAAAGTGCTAATAGGTACATGCTAGATTGGGTGAGAAAAACGACTTGAAAATGGCCTATTTTTGGTCCCCATAGGAAGGGACACGAGCATGTGTCTCAGCCATTTGTTACCCACGACTAGGTGACATGGTCGTGTGTCCCCTATAGCTTTTAAAGGGTTACAAGTCAGGCTGTTACACGACCTAGCACACGGCCTGGCACACGAGTGTGTGAGGCCATTTCGAGGGGCACACAGCCTACCACACGGGCATATAGGTTGGCCATGTGACCCAAGTTAGTGAGTACACGTGTAAGAACACGGGCTGGGACATGACAATGTGTCCCTACTTCGTGTAACACCATGATTTTCTGGATTTTTGTGATTTTGGTGAAATCTTGAAATTTTAGTGTGTTGGTTATTGAAATTGTATTGAAGTATGTTAGTGGGTCTTTAGAAGGCCCAGGCCTAAGATAAAACCCGGTAGAAATATCAAATTTTAAATTTAAAGTGAAGGGGACTTGGTTAAGTGGGCCTTTAAGAAAAAGTTAGTGAAATAGGACACAGAGAGGCCCTTAGTAAAGTGGCAATATGGTGCCACTAAGCTCTTAAAAAAGTGGCATGTGGGCAGGTGTTCAAGGGCCAGAGTTCAAGTTGAATGGCAAACGGTGGTGTTTTATTTTTGTGCATGTGCTGGACATGTGATGGAACTCAAGTGGAACTCTACTAAAGAGAGTTTGAGTGGTCCATGGAATTAGATTAGATAAATCAGGGAGAGAAATAATAGGAATTTTGAAGGGAAGCTTGCGGTGGCCGAACAATGGATTTTTGTGGGAACATATCAATTTTGGCTTAGGGTTTTGGGACACAATCGGCTAGGGAGTGTTTAGGGTGTTAGCCGAATAGCTTTGGGGTCTCTTAAGGTTTATTTTGGCTCTTCTTTTCTTAGCTGCCGATTAGGTATAGTGATAGGTTCTCTTCTCTTCTCCTCCCTCTTTTTCACAAAAGCCAAAAGTGTGGCAAGAACCCCCTTATGCCGTTTTTACCAAAAGAAAACCCTCTCCTCCCTTCTTTCATTCTTTTCTTTTCTTCTTTTCTTGTTAACTGAATACTGAATAGGGCTTCGGCCCAATAGTTATTGAGACTGGTAGGGCTTAGGCCCAATGGGCTTGAGCTGGTTTGGGCTCTAGATGGGCTTTCTTTACACACTGAGTTTCCAAACTCACCCGCTTTTCTTTCCATCCATGCAGGTGAGCCCTAGATTAACGGACTTGGAGTTGGGAGGGATTCAGAGTGGCCACATGGACTGTAGTTAATTAATTAAGTTTTTATTTTATTTTATTCTACTTTATTTCTGTATTTATTTTAAATTATTTTCATTATGGTTTTGGGTTGTAATAAGGCCAATCTAATTATTTTGGTTTTGTTTTTCAACTTTTTATTTATACTATACTGATAATGCTATGTACAAAGCTACGTGAGTTTTCTTAAAAATTATTAAACGTTTTCAAAATCAAACACACGTATCAAATGAGTAACAAAGTTAAACCTTATAATAAATCTCTTAATAACTGGTAACGGATGAGGCGTCACCAATAAACCGGGAATTTTTCTTAAGACTTTAAATAGCAGTTTTGCAAAGCTCGCCCCAATCTTAGTAACTAGGTCACAAGGTTAGTTGTAGGTGATGTGATACACCAGACTTGGCCGTAACGTCTGGGCCAGGTTTGGGGTGTTACATTTAGTGGTATCAGAGCCCAGTTGTAACAACTTGGCTGTGGATCGGGTCCGAAAGGTTTTCAGAAAATTTTAAAATTAGGGCCCAAGAATGGTACTTTGAAATCAGTTTTGGAAAAATTCTTACAAAAACCCTTTGTAAACTCGTTTTCTTTTTTACATACATTCCTGGGGTTTTCTTAAAAATGCTTAAGTTCTAAATGGGCTTTCTAAAATCGGGTATCTGAAGAAGTGGCACACTGAATCCTCGGCATCAAGTCTGTAAGTATTCTTTTCTTATACTATACTGTATTGAGATATCTCTGTAGATAGAACTGAGACCCTATTATGATACTATAGATAGGGTGGTACTGAAAACTATAGAGACTGAGACTGTAGGGAAACTAAACCCTAGAAGGCTGAGACTGTAGCTAGGCTACGAAATCGCAAGAAAACTCTGAAACTCTATTCGTACATAAGACATTCTGTAATGAACAACTGAAACATTAAACTAATCATAAAATTCGTAATCAGATAAGACGTTATGAGTACGAGGGCTACTCATGGACGAGGCCGTGGACATGGCCGAGGCAGTGTTCAAGCTGGGTCTTCATCTTCAGAACACTTGCCAGCTGAGGAGGCACGACCGCCATCGGTAGCTAAAAATGGGCCGTATGATCGAGCCGCAGGGATGATGCCTTGTCCCAGGCCATGCTAAGTGTTCAAGAAAGGGTTGCTGGAGCTAATGTTGGGCCAGTGAGTAGGGGATCCATTTCTGAGTGACTCCAGGCTAACGGAGCAGAGGTTTTTAGGGGCATATCTAGAGTAGCCCCAAATGTAGCTGAGTACTGGCTGGAAGCTACGGAACGGATTATGGATGACCTGGATTGCTCGGTGGAGTAAAAGCTAAAGGGAGCGGTGTCATTGCTGTGAGACGAGGCATATCAATGGTGGATCACTGTGAGAGAGAGTACCCCAGCTGAGCGGGTAACATGGGAATTGTTTAAGATGACTTTCAAGGGAAAGTACGTCGGAGCAAGTTATATGGATGCAGGTAGGAAAGAATTTTTGAACTTGACTCAGAGCAATAAGTCTGTTGCTGAGTACGAGGCGAAATTTTTGAGGTTGAGTCGGTATGCCAGCGGTATAGTTTCTACTGAGTACGAGCGCAGTATTCATTTTGAGGATGGCCTCAGGGATGAGCTAAGGGTGCTGATAGCTCTGCAGAGGGAGCGCGATTTTGTTGCGTTGGTGGAGAAGGCTAAGATAGCCGAAGAGGTGAAGCGTATTGAACGACAGAACTGTGATAAGGATCGAAACCGATTTAGGAGGTATTCTGGACCATCTGGTGCTGCAAACCGAAATGTCAAGAGAGCTAGAGTGGAGACACCAGTTTGAGCAGTTCCGGTAAATATAGTTAGACCACAGGCTTGTGGAGATTGTGGTAGAGTGCATCTGGGAGAGTGCTGGAAGCATACTGGGGCATGTCTTCGATGCAGGTCCAAGGAACATAGAATTAAGGATTCACCCAGGAGGCCAGCTCAGACTCAAGTTACTGAACAGAGGGTGGCTCAACCAGTGCGAGGTGGACCGCTACCACCGAGAGGCCATGGTCAAGGTAAAGGCGGCAATGGTAATGGTCGTGGACGTGGAGCACCTAGCATGGGTGCTGGAAATGCTGAGGCTCGCTAGCCAGTATTGGTTTATGCTGCTCGTTGCCGAGAGGAGGATGATGCACCTGACGTCATAACTGGTACGTTTTTTATCTCTAGCATGCCATACACTGCTCTGATAGATGTGGGATCAACTCATTCGTATGTTGCATGTAACATTTCTGGGTCGTTGGGTGTGCACTCTGAGGAAACGGTGAGTGGAGTAACTATGATAAGTCCACTAGGTCACTCGGTTAGGGTAGATAAACTCTATAGAGAAGTGCATTTAGAGACTCAAGGTAAGATCTTTACTGGAGACTTAATGGAGCTACCATTCGGAGAGTTTGATCTGATTTTGGGAATGGACTGGTTGACTAAGCACAAGGCGAATTTGGATTGTGCGACTAAGAGAATGGTGTAACACCCCAAACCTGACCTGGACGTTACGGCCAAGTCTGGTGTGTCACATTGAAGTGTTTTTCGAAAACCATGTTTTCATTGAAAGCCTTTCGTAATGTTTAGAAACTTTTATCGAAAAATTTGCATAAACCTTAGTTCGTGTTTATCTTTCCAAAACATGAGTTATTGTAATAATTAAAACTTTGTTAACAACTTTGTAAAATCTTATAGGAAATTTTGAAAACTCGTAAACTTCTGTAGTTGCGGAAAACATGTTATCAGAAAATCAGATCCCCTTTGTTATGGCTTAAAGTGAATGGATACTATGCACCAGGTAGGATTCAAGAGAAGAGGAGGTGAGTCATTTAGACTGCTTAAGTACCAAGCTCTTCCTAGATCCACTCCTAGACATGCACACATCCATTGCCACACTTTAACCTTGTGACTTGTCTATTTTCAAATTAAGTTTAAACATATTGAAGATATATATTTATGAAAAACATTTACAAGAACATTTAAAAATTGCGGAAGCTTTGCTTGGTTATCATGTTATTTTGAAAACAAGTACTTTTATAAAAACCGCGTCTTAAAATCATTCATTTTCAAATTGATTTAAATAATATCCTACTTAAACTAAAGTCAATTTAAATAAGTAAAGAATAAAAACCCAAAATAAAAATAATTAAAGAGGCCCTTATTACAAACCCAAAACCAAAATAAGAATAACTAAGATTAAATTAAAATACTGAATTAATTAATTTAAAACCCGAAACGCAGTCTTCGTAGCCACTCTGAATCCCTCCCAGCTCCAAGTCCACAGTCTAGGGCTTACCTGAAAGGATAGAAGGAAAAGGGGTGAGTTTTGGAAAACTCAGTGTGCAACAAAGCCCTTTCAGAGCCCAAATCAACAAAAGCATACTGGGCCGAAGCCCTAATTCAGTCTCAACATATACTAGGCCGAAGCCTTTTCAACTTTCGATTACTGGGCCTTAGCCTTTTTTCATATATCAATGCACTGGGCCGAACCTTTTTCTGTAAACGGTATGGCCCATAGGCCTATTTCAATATCACATATAAACATCAATGCATGTATGCAAAACCCATTTGGGGAGACTACTCAACCCACCATCCGCTACTCTCCACCCATACCAGCCAACACACCATCTGGGATGCTACTCAACCCACCCCGCCACTACTCTCCACTGGCAGCATAGCTGCTTTATTATATAACATGAGGCCTAGCCTCTTTCGGTAACTAGGGCAAAGCCCTTTTCGATAAACTGGGGCAAAGCCCTTTTCGGTAAACTGGGGCAAAACCCTTTAGCACTTCCTCCATTCATATAAATTCCAACCCATGCATAAAATGAACATATCATGGCATATCATGTACAATAATAATGTCACATGCATTTCAATCAAAATAACACCCTAGAGTACAATAGTCATTTTCGCCTAGGGGTAAAATAGCAATTTTTACATTGAAGGGTAATTCAATAATTTTATCAAATATTAGGGTTTTCATGCTCATTAACAATTATCAACAATTTTCAAGCGTTTAAACAGTATTTCTAGCCCATTTTAACAATTTCGAGTTATTGGGGCCAAAACCCCTAATGGGCCCTACGTAGCCGATTTAGTCATCTAGGCCCATTTAACCTATGTTCCATAACGGTTTTAACAGTCTCAACATGCAATTTATCCATACTTCATTTTCTATCAAATTTACCCAAATGGGCCTGAAAGCCCATTGGGCCTGATTTCAGCCCCACGAGGCCCAAACTTACCGACTTGCATGAAATTGTGCCGTTACCTGTCCCATCGATACCGATCACCGATCTCATCGTTTCTAACTAATCTTGGCACAATCGCATATTCACAAGTTATTGAAATGCCGAAATTTCGGCATTTTAGCTTTTCGGCACTTGTTAACTTAAGCTACTAAGAGGGTTCGTTACACACCTTATTACGACAAACGATGACGAGATCTATTCCAACTCAATCCTACATTCATTAAAATTACATTAATATCTAAAAACAAAATCAAATGCTCACTATTATTACAATATACATATTCGGCCAACCTCCTAAAAATGGTCTAACTCACTTACCTTATCAATCTTTAACTCTTAGATCCAAATCCAAATCGCCTTGAAATCATTGATCTTGTTAGCCTCCAAATAAATCTTGATCGCTAGCCTTCGATTCGCACATAGAAAACCGAATAAAAATACTTAATTCAATCTTGACAAAAATCGATAGTCTCCCTAAAGTATTTAGGGATTTTCAACTTATTCTCGAATTACTAAATAAAATAAAATAAGATCTGAATATTTACCAAAGACGTTCTTGTCAGAAACGTTTCCAACACTTTTTTCCAAATCTTAGATTCACTGTGAATCTATCTTAATCGCGAGTATAAAATAGGTCTAATAATTAATTCCCCCAAATCACTAAAATATGAAGCTTTGGCTTTGAAAGAGGTGACGAAAGAAGCAAAAGAAATTGTATGAGGAAAAGTGAAGATGATCGGTAACAATCTTGAGAAGAAAAGATTGTTTTAATAGAATTTGGCTTCAAAATAAAATAAAAATAAAGAGGAATAGCTCAGCTTTTTTTTAGGGAAAAATAGAAAAGGATATAAGCAAAACGAATCCGATAAAATTGAAACAAAATCCCGATTGAAGGGAGAAGCACAATCGGCTAAGAACCATTCCCCAATTTAAACCCGTGCTTATCCTTATTTGCTGACACCGTTTGAAACCAACTCAAACTCTTCTTAAACCAACAGCAGTCCACCGTTTGACCGACTCCACTGCTGGGAAGAGTTTTAATCCTGTACGGCAACCTCCACGCGCACCCAGCAAAAAGGACCACCCGCTTGTGCGCGCTCCTGCTCGAACTTGGGATCTCAAGGGTACCCAGCATGCTGCTGGCCACTCCGCCGTAGCTTTGCTTTCAATATAATATGGTTACCTTAAATTTTAAACCATACCTGTTGCTGTTCCTGATTCATTAAAAATAAAATCAAAATTCCGCCAGCGACTGGACTCGAACCCATGATCCTTCGGAACTCTTAGCACACTGCTGCCACTGCGCCACAGGCGCCCTTGTGGCATAACTCGGTCGCAACGGTTCTTAACTCTTACCTCGCGTGACCTGGCTTCTAAAAACAAAAACAACCCTTGCGCTTACCGTGCCTTGAACCCAGGCACTACTGCAACCTCCTAGCGTGCTTAGCCACTGAGCCAAGCACATTCGTCTATACTTAGTCTTGCACAATTATTTAAAAAGCCTTATCTTCCAGTTTTCCGCATAGAAGCAAAATCTAATTTTTTTCCTAAAATTTTGGATTAAGCCCAAAGTTTTTTCCCACAATATAACTACTTCCAAATTTATTTAAAAACTAAATTTAAACACCAAATATTATATATTTTTAATAACAATAATAATTATAATAAAAACTTTATAAATATATTTTTATCCAATAATAATTATAATTAAAAATAATAAGATTTTGTCTAATAATAATAATTAAATTTTCATATAAAAAGTTTTAAAAATATAAATAGATACAATAATATTTTTCCAATAAATAAACATTTTAAATACAGAAAAAAATTTATCTCATAATCACAATAATTTAATTTTCATAAAAATTTTAAAACATTAGTAATAATAACAGAAATATTTTATCAATAGCAACAATAATAATAATATATAATTTCATAAATATCAGTAATAATAAATATAGATAAATTCCCTAATAGTAATTTAATTCAAAAATTTTCCTTAAACGATAATATTTAAAACTTCTCACTTATTCAAATTTTCTTCTATCCGAATCACGACTCAAAGTCCAATTCTTCTAGGCCCAAATTCAGGGTGTTACAACTCTACCCCCTTAAAGAAATTTCGTCCTCGAAATTTCAAACCATCAATTAACCGTATTACTTAAGTCCAACCACCATACTTCTGCTGCGCACTCCAACTCTAGTTGCAAATTAAGTACATAGGTCATTATGAGAAATTCACATACCAGCATTCGCATCTAAAGCGTTTTCGTCCTCTTGGCAACGTGCTGCGTAAACTAAAGCTGGCTGCCTTGCCTCAGCATAACCCGCGCCTCCGCCTGGTGCTCCACGACCGCGCTCATTACCATTTTCACCCATTACTTGCCCACGGCCTCTCGGTGGTAAGGGTCCTCCTCGTACCGGTTGAGCAACCCTCTGATCCGCCACCTGATTCTGATTCTGCACTGGTCTCCGAGGACATTCTTTGAACTTATGCTCCTTGGACCCACATCGGAGACATGCCCCAGTTCTTTTCCAACATTCTCCCAAATGCGTCTTACCACAATCTCGACAAGACTGCGGCCTAATTGTATTCATCGAAACTGCCTGAACCGATTCCTCCACTCTAGCCTTCTTGGCATTTTGGTTTGCTGTAACACCCTGCACCCCTATCCGTCGCCGGAATAGGGTATAAGGTATTACAAATCTAAATACAGCCTACCGAGGTTCATAGTTACATACTAGACATAGATTTATTTAGTTCAAAACGCGAATGTATAACACTTGCAATTTAGTTCGGACGGTATGTCATATCTCATTAAAAGAGTTTCGTAAACATATCATGCTAGTATATTTCTACCATGTGGCTACTAACAACTTGGCCGAATTAAACCTTTCATTGACCGAACTCCCTATTAGCAACTCTTTGCATATGGGGTACTAACTAAATAGCATGCCACAACATTAAACCATACAAGTATCATCCACACATATATTCAACACAAAGACTAGGCAAGCCATTTTCGCATGGCTAGAATAGTTACAACTCAAAATGTAGTTTGAATCAACAAAATGAGATTAGCCTATACATGCCATTGACCCAAAATAACCATCAAAAGTACCAAAATAACAGCGATAGTGTAGGTGATTAAGGCTTCAATCCCCGAGTCCGTAGCTTCCAAAATGAGATCTATAAAACAGAGGAAACAAGGGAAACGGAGTAAGCATTACAATGCTTAGTAAGTTTTAAGCAATGTCACAGATAAAGCATTAAATTCTAACATAGTTATTCGTATCTTAGTTTCCCTCTTCCTTTGGGTAAGTCACCCTTTTTCCAAATATATACATTCACGTCACATACGGAAATGGATAGCTTTCACTCATAGTAAGTTCACGTAAACATATACATGTCACAAAAATTCACATAACATTTCACATAGGCCAATTGTACTTTGATCATGTTAATAATCTCATTTCATGAACACATATGAAATCACATAATGACCTTAGTATTCGGTCCAAAATCCAGCTTGCATATAAGCCAAGGGTACATACCTGTATAACTTAACACTTTCAGCGCAATTCATTAGCGATCGTTACCTTGAAGACCATTAGTCTTAGGCTTTATTCTCATCATCATCGAGATCTTTAGCTCGGGTAAACTCTATACATAGCCATCGGGTCTTTTCCCGGATATAATCTCCGCATATAGCCTTCGGGTCTTAACCCGGACATCATCTCTGCATATAGCCTTCGGGTCTTAACCCAGACATCATCTCTGCATATAGCCTTCGGGTCTTAACCCGGATTCGCATCACAATTTCTCATACATATATATATATTCGCATGTAGCCAAGTTTCACATAGCAAGATTTCACTTGCAATTCAATCAATTCATGTGCATACAACATGTAACATGCTTCTCGACTTTATATCATAAATGTACATATAATTCAAACTTATACACGTATACTCTTCTTTTCTAGACTATCGGTCCAAAAATCAAACATACATGAGCAATGCATTTCAAATCTCATTTCGGTTCTTTTTCTCTATGAGCCATTCGGCTATATAGCAAACATAAATAAGGTGTCTTTCTGAATAGGACATCGTTCAAATATCAGCATGTATGTCATGGCATTTTAACTTAAATACCAAATTCGATTACTCAAAACTTACCTTGAACTTTCACGAGGAATTACGAGTTGGCTATTCGACCACTTTAGCCTTCCCTTTATCCGAACTCGTCCCTCTATGCTCTTGAGCTAAATAAAACATTTAACTCTATTAATCCTTATTCAAGCACCTCAATGAATCATTTTCAGTCATAGTCAAATCATACATGCATATTCTTCTCATTGCAAACACACATGCACATTGGAGCATTTCACATACATATCACAAGTCACAACAAGCTGATTTTCTGAGCAGCATTCAATAATTCACTCATAAATGGAGCTACGAAACTCCAAATGTAGTGCTGTAAATTTTGCATGAAAATAGACTCATTTATCTTTAATCCATAAAATTTTCATAATTTTTGGTTTTGTCAATCAATACCAGAATTTTCTTAAAGTTTCCCTATTTCACTGCTTGATTAAACTGACCACTCTATACTACAAACCGAATTTCTCCTTGTACAGAGTTCCAAATATGTCCTCACCTATTTTATTCGAAACTAGACTCATCAAGGAGTCTAAGCATATAAATTTTGTCTCATAAAAATTTTTATACAATTTATAGTGATTTTCCAAAAACAGAGCAGGGGACTTCGAAGTCAATCTGACACTGTCTCACTCTACTCTAAAAATCTTTTTATCGGGAATTCCTTTGCTTGCAAGGTTTCTTTTATAAGAAACTAGACTCATTAAGCTTCAATTACACAGTTTATTCAGCCTTTAATTCAACTTGCACAATTTATGGTGATTTTTCCAAAACACGTTACTGCTGCTGTACCAAACAGATTTTTATACAAAATCCACTCTTTAATGTTCTTATGCACATACTTAAAACATAGCATTTCCTAAGGCACCATTTAGAGTTGTCATTAACCTTAACATATATATACATACACAATTCACATCCATTCAAGCTACAACATCAACTAACAAAGAATTTGCACACTTACTACCCAATTCATTCAAATTTCACATTCAACTAATACAAAATCATATATGAATAATTTAATTATAGGATCCCAAAATTAAACAAAATTTCATACTTTACCACATTAACCAAATGCAATTTGCTCAAGATAGTCACTCATAACAAAATTTTTAACTAATCTAGATTCACATATTTTCATCCCTTGGTACACAACATCAATCAACAACAACCTAAACTCATCAAGGTCATGGCCGAATACCTTAGCTACACTTTCTCTTATTTCCAAATACAAATAACCTCATTTACAAAGGCATTTGGCACTTCAATACACTCCTAAATTTCAAGGCTTCAAAGCTTTCATTTTTAACCAATTTATTACCCATCTAATTGCTCAAATAGATTTCTAATACAAGAATTAAACCAACCTACTAACCTTAATACCAATTTCGGCAAGTAACCACACACATTCCTTTCAATCACTTCTATTTAAGCTTCCAACTCATGGAACATAAAGAATAGAAATCTCCTTCTAACATTTCTATCTTAGCCGAATGCCCCATGCTCCCCAAGAACCAAAATTTACACATGGGCTAAGTCATAGACCTAACCATCTACCAAAATTTCATCAAATCTCAAAGAATTAACCAAAAACTTACCTTAATCAAGCAAGAAGAAGACCAAATGCCTAGTTTCTCTTCCCCCTTTTTCTTCTTTTGGTTCACGGCAATAAAGAAAAAAAATGAAAGGCACATTGTTCTTTTCACCCTTTATTTTATTATAAATCATCTTTTATTTTTATGACAACTAATTACAATTTCTTTTATTATTAATATTAGACTAAATAACAATTCACAAATTGCCAAAATTTCATCATTACCTTCCACTATCATAAAAGTGGGCAATTTGACATGCAAATCCCTTATTTTGCATGCATTTATTAATTAGTCTTCACACATTTGTCTAACACATTTCCAAAGTTCACTACTAAGTCCTTTTTGGTAAAATTCAAATTTATAACTCTAAATTGACACACCAAACATGTCACACATGAATTACCACATATTATAGGCATCAAAATGAATATTAAATATATTTTATGCCTCGGTGTTGTGGTCCCGAAACCACATTCCGACTAGGGTCATTTTAAGGCTGTCACATTTGCAACACCAGATGGTCCAATATCCCTTCTAAGGCGATTCCGATCCTTCTCACGGTTTTGTCGCTCAGATCGCTTTACCTCCTCAGCTATTTTGGCCTTCTCCACCAAAGCAGCAAAGTCACGCTCCCTCTGTGGAGCTATCAGCACCTTCAGCTCATCTCTGAGTCCATCCTCAAAACGAACGCTACGCTCGTACTCGGTAGAAACTATTCCGCTGGCATATCGACTCAACCTCAGAAATTCCGCTTCATACTCAGCAACAGATTTATTACCCTAGGTCAGATTTAGAAATTCCTTTCTGCGAGCATCCACGTAGCTTGCTCCAACATATTTCCCTTTGAAAGATGTCTTAAATAACTCCCAAGTTACCCACTCAGCTAGGGTACCTTCCTTTATAGTGGTCCACCACTGGTACGCCTCATCTCGCAGTAGCGACACAGCTCCTTTCAGCTTCTGCTCCTCCGAGCAGTCCAGGTCATCCATAATCCTATCCGTGGCTTCCAACCAATACTCAGCCACATTTGGGGCTACTCCAGATACGCCCCTAAAAACCTCTGCTCTGTTAGCCCGGAGTCGCTCAGAAATGGATCCCCTATTCATGGGCCCCACATTAGCTCCAACAACTCTTTCTAGAACCCTTAACATGGCCTGGGACAAAGCGTCGTCCCCTGCGGCCCTATCATACGGCCCATTATCAGCAACTGGTGGCGGTCGTGCCTCACCAATGGGCATATGTTCCGAAGATGACGATCTCGTTTGGACACTGGCTTGGCCACGTCCACGGCCTCGTCCACGGACAGCTCTTGTACTCATAACGTCTTATCTGTTTATAAATTTTATGACATTAGTTAATGTTTCAGTTCTTTATGACAGAATGTCTTATACTCATATATAGTCTCAAGTTTTGTTTTCGCGTATTCGTAGCCTAGCTACTGTCTTAGTCTTCTAGGGTTTCTAGTTTCCCTCATGTCTCAGTCTTATACTCATAGTACTATCTCATTCACAGTATCATATCAAGGCTTAGCCCTATTTACAGTATCATATCAAAGGTTCAGTTCTATCTACAGAATTATCTTAGTGCAGTACAGAATATAAAGCAGAAATACTTACAGACTTGGTGCCGGGGATTCAGTGTGCCACTTTTTGATTTATCAGATTTCAAACAAATCAAATAGTTTTAGGCCTTTTTAAAATTAATTTATCAAACATGTCAATTTAAAGAAGACAAGTTAAAAAGAAAACTCGTTAAAACGAAAATTTTCAAAAAATTTGATTTTTCCAAAAATACCCTTCTTGGGCTTAAAATAAAAAAAACCTTTTTGGACCCGATCCACAGCCGAGTTGTTGCAACCTGGCTCTGATACCACTAAATGTAACACCCCAAACCTGGCCTGGACGTTACGGCCAAGTCTAGTGTGTCACATTGAAGTGTTTTTCGAAAACCATGTTTTCATTGAAAACCTTTCGTAATGTTTAGAAACTTTTATCGAAAAATTTGCATAAACCTTAGTTCGTGTTTATCTTTCCAAAACGTGAGTTATTGTAATAATTAAAACTTTGTTAACAACTTTGTAAAATCTTATAGGAAATTTTGAAAACTCGTAAACATCTGTAGTTGCGAAAAACATGTTATCAGAAAATCAGATCCTCTTTGTTATGGCTTAAAGTGAATGGATACTATGCACCAGGTAGGATTCAAGAGAAGAGGAGGTGAGTCATTTAGACTGCTTCAGTACCAAGCTCTTCCTAGATCCACTCCTAGACATGCACACATCCATTGCCACACTTTAACCTTGTGACTTGTCTATTTTCAAATTAAGTTTAAACATATTGAAGATATATATTTATGAAAAACATTTACATGAACATTTAAAAATTGCGGAAGCTTTGCTTCGTTATCATGTTATTTTGAAAACAAGTACTTTTATAAAAACTGCGTCTTAAAATCATTCATTTTCAAATTGATTTAAATAATATCCTACTTAAACTAAAGTCAATTTAAATAAGTAAAGAATAAAAACCCAAAATAAAAATAATTAAAGAGGCCCTTATTACAAACCCAAAACCAAAATAAGAATAACTAAGATTAAATTAAAATACTAAATTAACTAATTTAAAACCCGAAACGCAGTCTTCGTGGCCACTCTGAATCCCTCCCAGCTCCAAGTCCACAGTCTAGGGCTCACCTGAAAGGATAGAAGGAAAAGGGGTGAGTTTTGGAAAACTCAGTGTGCAACAAAGCCCTTTCAGAGCCCAAATCAACAAAAGCATACTGGGCCGAAGCCCTAATTCAGTCTCAACATATACTGGGCCGAAGCCTTTTCAACTTTCGATTACTGGGCCTTAGCCCTTTTTCATATATCAATGCACTGGGCCGAAGCCTTTCTTTGTAAACGGTATGGCCTATAGGCCTATTTCAATATCACATATAAACATCAATGCATGTATGCAAAGCCCATTTGGGGAGACTACTCAACCCACCATCCACTACTTTCCACCCATACCAGCCAACACACCATGTGGGGATGCTACTCAACCCACCCCACCGGTACTCTCCACTGGCAGCATAGCTACTTTATTATATAACATGAGGCCTAGCCTCTTTCGGTAACTGGGGCAAAGCCCTTTTCGATAAACTGGGGCAAAGCCCTTTTCGGTAAACTGGGGCAAAGCCCTTTAGCACTTCCTCAATTCATATAAATCCCAACCCATGCATAAAATGAACATATCATGGCATATCATGTACAATAATAATGTCACATGCATTTCAATCAAAATAACACCCTAGAGTACAATAGTCATTTTCGCCTAGGGGTAAAATAGTAATTTTTACATTGAAGGGTAATTCAATAATTTTATCAAATATTAGGGTTTTCATGCTCATTAACAATTATCAACAATTTCCAAGCGTTTAAACAGTATTTCCAGCCCATTTTAGCAATTTCGAGTTATTGGGCCTAAAACCCCTAATGGGCCCTACGTAGCCGATTTAGTCATCTAGGCTCATTTAACCTATGTTCCATAACGGTTTTAACAGTCTCAACATGCAATTTATCCATACTTCATTTTCTATCAAATTTACCCAAATGGGCCTGAAAGCCCATTGGGCCTGAGTTCAGCCCCTCGAGGCCCGAACTTACCGACTTGCACGAAATTGTGCCGTTACCTGTCCCATCGATACCGATCACCGATCTCATCGTTTCTAACTAATCTTGGCACAATCGCATATTCACAAGTTATTGAAATGCCGAAATTTCGGCATTTCAGCTTTTCGGCACTTGTTAACTTAAGCTACTAAGAGGGTTCGTTACACACCTTATTACGACAAACGATGACGAGATCTGTTCCAACTCAATCCTACATTCATTAAAATTACATTAATATCTAAAAATAAAATCAAATGCTCACTATTATCACAATATTCATATTCGGCCAACCTCCTAAAAATGGTCTAACTCACTTACCTTATCAATCTTTAACTCTTAGATCCAAATCCAAATCGCCTTGAAACCGTTGATCTTGTTAGCCTCCAAATAAATCTTGATCGCTAGCCTTCGAGTCGCACATAGAAAACCGAATAAAAATACTTAATTCAATCTTGACAAAAATCGATAGTCTCCCGAAAGTATTTAGGGATTTTCAACTTATTCTCGAATTACTAAATAAAATAAAATAAGATCTGAATACTTACCAAAGACGTTCTTGTCAGAAACGTTTCCAACACTTTTTTCCAAATCTTAGATTCACTGTGAATCTATCTTAATCGCGAGTATAAAATAGGTCTAATAATTAATTCCCCCAAATCACTAAAATATGAAGCTTTGGCTTTGAAAGAGGTGACGAAAGAAGCAAAAGAAATTGTATGAGGAAAAGTGAAGATGATCGGCAACAATCTTGAGAAGAAAAGATTGTTTTAATAGAATTTGGCTTCAAAATAAAATAAAAATAAAGAGGAATTGCTCAGCTTTTTTTTAGGGAAAAATAGAAAAGGATATAAGCAAAACGAATCCGATAAAATTGAAACAAAATCCCGATTGAAGGGAGAAGCACAATCGGCTAAGAACCATTCCCCAATTTAAACCCGTGCTTATCCTTATTTGCTGGCATCGTTTGAAACCAACTCAAACTCTTCTTAAACCAGCAGCAGTCCACCGTTTGACTGACTACACTGCTGGGAAGAGTTTTAATCCCGTACGGCAACCTCCACGCGCGCCCAGCAAAAAGGACCACCCGCTTGCGCGCGCTCCTACTCGAACCTGGGATCTCAAGGGTACCCAGCATGCTGCTGGCCACTCCGCCGTAGCTTTGCTTTCGATATAATATGGTTACCTTAAATTTTAAACCATACCTGCTGCAGTTCCTGATTCATTAAAAATAAAATCAAAATTTCGCCAACGACTGGACTCGAACCCATGATCCTTCGGAACTCTTAGCACACTGCTGCCACTGCGCCACAGGCGCCCTTGTGGCATAACTCGGTCGCAACGGTTCTTAACCCTTACCTTTGCGTGACCTGGATTCTAAAAACAAAAACAACCCTTGTGCTTACCGTGCCTTGAACCCAGGCACTCCTGCAACCTCCTAGCGTGCTTAGCCACTGAGCTAAGCACATTCGTCTATGCTTAGTCTTGCACAATTATTTAAAAAGCCTTATCTTCCAGTTTTCCACATAGAAGCAAAATCTAATTTTTTTCCTAAAATTTTGGATTAAGCCCAAAGTTTTTCCCACAATATAACTACTTCCAAATTTATTTAAAAACTAAATTTAAACACCAAATATTATATATTTTTATCCAATAATAATTATAATTAAAAATAATAAGATTTTGTCTAATAATAATAATTAAATTTTCATAGAAAAAGTTTTAAAAACATAAATGATACAATAATATTTTTCCAATAAATAAAAATTTTAAATACAGAAAAAATTTTATCTCATAATCACAATAATTTAATTTTCATAAAAATTTTAAAACATTAGTAATAATAACAGAAATATTTTATCAATAGCAACAATAATAATATATAATTTTCATAAATATCAGTAATAATAAATATAGATAAATTCCCTAATAGTAATTTAATTCAAAAATTTTCCTTAAATGATAATATTTAAAACTTCTCACTTATTCAAATTTTCTTCTATCCGAATCCCGACTCAAAGTCCAATACTTCTAGGCCCAAATTCAGGGTGTTACAAATGGTGTTAAGGACTACTGAGGATGAGGAAGTAATGGTTATTGGGGAGCGAAGGGACTACTTGTCCAATGTTGTTTCGGCCTTAAGGGCTAAAAAATTGATTCGCAAGGGTTGCGAGGTGTACTTGGCTTTTGTAAGTCAGACTGAGACTGAGGACTTGACTGTAGAGACATTTAGAACTGTTAAAGAGTTCCAAGATGTTTTTCCGGAGGAGCTTCCTAGATTACATTCGAATCGAGAAGTCGAGTTTGGAATCAACTTGCTGCCTGGAACGGCTCTAGTGTCTATCGCGCCCTATAGGATGACACTGAAGGAGTTAGTGGAACTGAAAGCACAAATCCAAGAGTTGTTGGATAGAGGTTTCATTAGACCGAGTGTGTCTCCGTGAGGAGCACCGGTACTATTCGTGAAGAAGAAGGTTAGGGTGATGCGTATGTGCATCAATTATCGCCAATTGAACAAACTAACGATAAAGAACAAGTATCCTCTGCCAAGAATCTACGATCTGTTTGACCAGCTCAGAGGAGCTTCGGTGTTTTCCAAGATCGATCTTCGATCTGGATACCATCAGTTAAGGGTAAAGGAGAAGAAGAAGATAGGTTCGGTTCTAAGTGCATTCGGTGTTTGACCTGCAACTTTTATGGATCTGATGAATCGAATGTTCCAACCTTACTTGGACCTATTCGTAGTCGTCTTTATCGATGATATCTTGGTGTATTCAGAAACAGAGGAAAAACATGATGAGCATCTCCGTATTGTTCTGCAAGTACTGAGGGAGAAGCAGCTCTATGCAAAATTCAATAAATGTGAATTTTGGCTTCGAGAAGTGACTTTTCTGGGTCACGTTGTTTCTACTAAGGGGATTAGGGTAGATCCTCAAAAGATTGAGGCAGTTCTGGAGTGGAAGCCACCAAGGTCAGTATCGAAAAGTCGGAGTTTTCTGGGTCTGGCAGGGTATTATAAAAGATTTGTAGAGGGATTCTCTCTGATTGCTGCACCGTTGATGAAATTGTTGAGAAAGGGAGTAGCATTTGTATGGACCGAGAAACAGCAAGAAGCCTTTGATAAGTTGAAAAAGGTATTGACCAAGTCGCTAGTTTTGGTACAGTCGGAGTCTGTGAAAGATTTTACTTTGTACAATGATGCGTCTCATGTGGGACTAGGTTGTGCACTGATGCAAGAGGGTAAGGTGGTCGCTTATGCTCCGCGTTAAAAATCTGGAGACATTATCTATATAGAGAAAGGTGTATTTTATACATAGACCATAAGAGTCTCAAGTATTTGTTGACTAAGAAGGAGTTAAATCTTAGGCAACGAAGATAGATAGAGTTACTTAAGGATTACGACTGTTGGATTGAGTACCACCCAGGCAAGGCTAATGTGGTGGCTGATGCACTGAGTGGAAGGGCTGTTGCTGACTTGAGAGCGATGTTTGCTCGTTTGAGTCTATATGACGATGGAAGTCTGTTAGCGGAGTTGCAAGTGAGACCAACTTGGACTGAGCAGATTAAGAAGAAGCAGTTAAAGGATGATTCGTTGGTTCCCTGATGTCAGCATGTTGAGAATGATGAGAATTCAGATTTTGGATTGAATACTGATGGAGTTCTCTACTTTTGTGGAAGAGTTTGTATTTTGAAGGACTCTGGCTTGAGACAGGTAATTTTGAAAGTGACTCATGGTGGACCTAGTGCCATGCATCCTGGAGGGAATAAGCTGTACCAAGACTTACGAGAGGTGTATTGGTGGCCTGGACTTAAGCGAGATGTGACTGAATTTGTGAGAAAATGTCTGACATGCCAGCAAGTAAAGGCTGAGCATTAACTGCCTTCTAGACTGTTGCAGCCAATAAAGATTCCACTGTGGAAGTAGGAGAGAGTTACCATGGATTTTGTGAGTGGGCTACCTTTGACACTCTCCAAGAAGGATTTTGTATGGGTGATTGTGGATAGGTTAACGAAATATGCCCATTTCATACCTATCCAAACTGATTACTCACTTCAAAAGTTGGCCAAACTGTATGTAGTAGAGATAGTACGACTACATGGGGTGCCAGTATCGATTATTTCTAATCGAGACCCTAGGTTTACATATCGATTCTGGCAAAAGTTGCATGAGGCGTTGGGCACAAGATTGGACTTCAGCACTGTGTTTCACCCCCAGTCAGATGGACAGTCAGAAAGGGTTATTTAGGCTCTGGAAGACATGTTAAGAGGTTTTATTATCGACTTTCAAGGTAGTTGGGAGGACTACTTGCCATTGGTGAAATTTGCATACAACAACAACTATTAGGCAAGTATTCAGATGGCTCTATATGAGGCACTTTATGGGCGAAGGTGTCGTACGCCTACGTGTTGGACGGAATTGGGAGAACGACAAGTTCTTGGACCAGAGTTAGTGGTAGATACTGAGAATAAGGTTAAGTTGATTAGAGATCAGTTAAAGGAGGCATCTGATAGGCAAAAATCATATGCTGATCTAAAGCAAAAGAAAATTGAGTTCTCTGTAAGGGATATGGTATTTTTGAAGCTCTCGCCTTGGAAAAAGATCTTAAGTTTTAGCAAGAAGGGCAAGTTGAGTCCATGATTTTTTGGGCCTTATCGGGTTCTTAAATGGGTAGGGCCAGTAGCTTATCAGCTGGAGTTGCCGTTGGAGTTGGATCGTATACATGACATCTTCCATGTGTCCATGCTAAGACGATATTGATCAATCCTTCGCATGTCGTACCAGTGGAAGAGATTGAGGTAAAGATTGATCTGACTTTTGAAGAGGAGCTTGTGAAAATACTGGATCGCGAGGTCAAAGTGTTGAGAAGGAAGTCAGTTCCGTTAGTAAAAGTGCTTTAGCGCAACCATGGTAGAGAAGAGGCTACTTGGGAGCCAGAATAGGTGATGCATCAGCAATACCCTTACCTATTTGGATCAGGTAAATTTCGAGGCTGAAATTTCTTTAAGGGGGTAGAGTTGTAACGCCCTAATTTTTGAGATTTTTCGGGATTTTTGTGATTTTGGTGAAATCTTGAAATTTTCTTGTTTTGGTTATTGGAATTCTGTTTAAGTATGTTAGTGGGTCTTTAGAAGGCCCAAACCTAAGATAAAACCTGGTAGAAATATCAAATTTTGAATTTAAAGTGAAGGAGACTTGGTTAAGTGTGCCTTTAAGAAAAAGTTAGTGAAATAGTACACAAAAAGGCCCTTGGTAAAGTGGCAATGTGACACCACTAAGCTCCTAAAAAAGTGGCATGTGGGCAAGTGTTCAATGGCCAGAGTTCAAGTTGCATGGCAAGTGGTGGTGTTTTATTTTTGTGCATGTGCTGGACATGTGATGGAACACAAGTGGAACTCGGCTAGGGAGTGTTTAGGGTGTTAGCCGATTAGCTTTGGGGTCTCTTAGGGTTTGTTTTGGCTCTTCTTTTCTTGGCTGCTGATTAGGTATAGTGATAGGCTCTCTTCTATTCTCCTCCCTCTTTTTCACAAAAGCCGAAAGTGTGGCAAGAACCCCCTTGTGTCATTTTTACCAAAAGAAAACCCTTTCCTCCCTTCTTTCATTCTTTTTTTTCTTTTTTTCTTGTTAAGCCGAAACAACCTCTTCTCTCTACTCATCTCTTCTCTTCTTTTTCTTCAAAACCGAATCTGCCATTCTTTTCTTCTCAAGCCAATCGACTACTCATAAAAGCCAAAATCCCAAAAGGTTCTAGGTGTGCTGATTTCTTCTTGTTTGTAAACCCTTACTTTCTTGTCTCTTTAACTGAATTGCATAGCCTTGTCGACATCCCTTTCTCTTTATTGCAAAGCTTCCATTTTTCCTTCTCTTTTGTTGTGCCCAAAAACCAAAATCACCATATTTATAGAGACTTGGTAGCCGAATCCTTAGACCTCTAAGATTCATTCTCTGCTAGCATTTAAAGGCTAGATCTGCATCAGATCTGAGTAGAAATGGAAGTGAAAGCATTTTTATTAAGAGAACCTATGGTAAGTGCTCGAAATCTCTGATTCTATTCTTTATTTCGGGATTTAGAAAAGCTGAAACCCCTATGTGCGTAGGGAGGCTGTCGATTGAGGGGCTTAAGGCTCTATGGGTATTAACAATCGATTTATTTTTTGTTAGTATGATTTAGTGGCTACTGATTGAGGGCTTGGACAAGTGGAACAACTAGATCCAGATCTAATCACTAAATTCCACAAAGGTAAGATCTCAAGGGCCTTAGGTGATGATGGCCAAATGTGGTAAGAGGTGTTTAGGTTGGTTATTTTCGGATTTGTAACCTAATATTGTAGTTAAAAATTGTAGGGAAATCGTGTGGGAGATCTCACTATACTAATCACAAATCAGGTGTGTATCGAACACCCTCTTGTAGTTCAAATCGGCAAAAGCCGAGAAACTGAAATGCCGAAATTCTGACATTTCGTAGACTTGCGAGCGTACGAGCACTCATGGGTTGGTTGGAAGCGGTAGATCTGTAACTAAAATCTGTAAAGTTAGTGAGTGCGCGATTTCATGCAGTTCGGTAAGGTTGGGCCTCAATGGGCTAAAATTTGGGCCCAATGGGCTTAGGGGCGTGTTTTGGTAGACTGTTGTTAAAAAACTGTTGAAACTGGTGAACTGATCATAAAATTTGGACTAATGGGCTAAAGTAGCTATTAGACACTGTCAGGCCTATTAGGGGTTTTAGGGCCCAATAACTAAGAACTGTTAAAATGGGCTAGATAAGTTACTGAAATGAAAATGAGACTGTTGATTATTTTCTTTCCTTTTGTCAAAAATTGAAAATTCGATTTGAAAAATCATGATTCTTTTGTTGCATTTTTTTGTGTTATGATTATTGTAGTTGGTCATGTAGAATACTTTTGTATTACATTGCATGACCGTTATGGTTACACCTTTAAGTTGGAGTGAGAAACTATGTCTTCGTGAGGTTTTCACCTCCGCATGGGCTATTGGACTGCTTTCGGGATATATCCGTACCTATGTCATCGTGAGATTTTCATCCCCGCATGGCCATAGGGAAATGTATCCCCTAAATTGAACTCAGCCCATATGAGCCTATAATGGGTGAGGATTGGGGAATTTGTTAGTTCAAGTACCTCTGCTTTAGAACCAAACCCCATGTAGAAAGCCCTAAGAGCCCACCCTAGGTAGATTCGCGCCAAACCTTAGTGGTTACCCAGATAGGTGATTTATTTTTTTGTTTATTTCTCATGTGCTAACGTGTTTTTTATTGTTTTGACTGCATTGCATTACATCATTATAAAGAGGAGGTGTTGATTCAAATTCGATTGTTAAATAGAAGAGCTTGTCATGAGAAAATGAATTTCTTGATAAAGTGGATTATAATGCGGTCGTTCGAATATGGTCCAAGTAAACACAACGAGAGAAGACTGATAGTCCGTGAAGGAATCCAAGACTTTATTTTATTGCCCAAGGATTCAAGCTGACAAAGACTATTCGAAAGTCACCACATCTCGTCTTTCTTGAAGAGGCTAATGAGCATTGTGGAGATAAGTGAGCAGTGAGCTGCGCCCCAGATCAAGTAAAAAAGCTAGTAGAGACATTTATTAGAAAGTTCGCGAGATTGGACCTTAATATCTGGATAAGAAGAAAGGGATCAATGTCTTCGCTTGGAATATGAGGGAAAGGCCGTATAAATATCTATTTTATGTAAAGAAATTTGTTTTCTAGAGAAGTTGTTATAATGGAATTGAATTCAGAATCAACGCCTCTCTTTCTTTTTGCATTTATTTCATGCATTTGCATTACATCGCATCATATGCATTAAAATCCATAGAAAGACCCTAATTAGTTGAAGTTATTTCAAAAAAAGAGAGAAAGAGAGAAAGTTAATCTGGAAACTAAACATCGTTATGGTACTGTCGCTAAGACAAAATATATGGATCAAAGCTTGAACAATTTCAAAGAGATATGCAAGACTAGCTACAAATACAACTGCAAAAGCAATTGGCAAAGATCCAACAAGATATAAGGGACCAAATGATGAAAGCCCAAAGAAATATGATGTCTCAGATGACCCAACTACTAAATAGGGTGATGGACAAGGGAAAAGGCCCCATGACTAATACTAGTAAGGATAATGAGGACTATTCTCCAGGTTGCACTCCAACGTATGTACAGACACAACCTGAGGTGTACCCTCGAAGGCCATCTATCACAATTAGGCCCCAACAAGGTCAAGCTGGTACTACAATGCCCATGAACTTCCAAGCTGGCTCAGGATCTAACCCAGGAGATAACCCAATTAATCCTGTTATCCTGATTTGGATATAGCAGAGAGAGAAGGGGCAAGAACTGAATTGCCAAGGCAGTTAGAAGACCGTTGTAAGTGGTTGGAAGAAAAATTCAAGGCCTTGGAAAATGCTGATAATCACAATGGAATTGATTCCAGATTTGGTGCTTCCTCACAAGTTTAAAATGCCAGAATTCGAGAAGTGCAACAGGACTAACTGTCCTAAAGCCCATATTACCATGTTCTGTAGATGGATGACTGGGTTTGTTAATAATGATCAACTACTAATCCACTGCTTCCAAGACGGTTTGGTGAGGGCAGTATCCAAATGGTACAATCAACTATGTCGTGCTAGGATTAATTCGTGGAAAGACCTAGCACAAGCATTTATGAAGTAGTATAGTCATGTGACAGACATGACTCTTGACAAAATTACCTTACAGAACATGGAGAAAAAGTCGAATGAAAGTTTCAGGCAGTATGCACAAAGATGGAGGGAAGTTGCCATACAAGTTTAGCCGCTGCTTTTAGAAAAGGAAACCACGATGCTTTTCATCAATACTGTAAAAGCCCCATTCATTAACCATATTTTGGGAAGCGCCACCATAAGGATTTTAGATATAGTAATGTCTGGCGAGATGATTGAAAATGCAGTAAGGACTGGGAGGATAGACATGGGAGAAAGCACAAAAAGATCAGCCCTGAGAAACAAGGAAAATGAAGTATCCTAAGCATGCATCCCAAATCGGTCACTGTAGGCCAACCGGGGGCTGTAACCACTAGCTATCAAGGTTCTTCAAAGCAGGAATCTAACTCAAGGCCAAATGCAAAAAGGCTCCAGTTCACACCCATCCCGATGACATACAAGGAGCTGTATCAAAATTTGTTTGATGCGCATGTGGTGTCTCCATTCTACTCAAAACCCATGCAACCTCCGTTCCCAAAATGGTATGATACGAATGTCTAATATGAGTACCATGTGGGAATAACGAGACATTTAATCGAAAATTGCACTACGTTTAAAAAGTTGGTCGAGAGGTTTATAAAAATGGGAATTGTGAAGTTTGATGATTCACTAAAACCTAATCGCTCTGATAGGGCAGTAAATGCAATAACTAAAAGAGGGGGCAAGAGTTGTGATTCTTTGAAGAAGTTAAAAGCCTAGAAGGAATATCAGGGAATTTGAACATTAATGACATATCCAAAGAGGGAGGTTGGGAATAAAAGTTTCCAAACCCTTGCATGCTTGGGAGTGTTTTAGACAATGGGCCTGTGGAAGAGATCCTTGTATTTTTAGGGCTAATTTAGAGTAATATTCAAAACACAATTGTTGCTTTAAGCCTAGAGGCAATAAGAATCCTTTTGTGAAATAGGCTTGTGTCCAAATTTTTTATTTCAATAAGATGCATCTTTTTGAACAAATATTCTTTTATTCTTTCCATGTATAAATTCTTTTGTTCTTTAGACTTTTTTTTCCAGATATTCTTTTATTCTTCATTCATGATCATACCATATAAATAATCATCTTTAGAATCATTTATTCTTTGGAATCGGCCTTCGTACCTACAATAGGTTCCCAAATATCAACGACATGAATGACACTGCTACTGACTCAAAATCTCCTTTTGAGTGAGATAGGTGTCTAGAGGGATCTCAGAATTTTAAAGATGACATAGATTGTGACCTATCTTCTGATTTGTTAAGGATGGTAGAACATGATGAAAAATAGATCCTACCTTACATAGGGTCAGTGGACATTGGGAGCCTAGGAAAGGGGTGAAGATCGAAGCCTAGCTCACCACAAAAATAAGGCAAGACATCATTGAGTTATTTCCAAGAATTCAAAGATGTTTTCGCACGATTATATCAAGACACGCCTGGGAAAATCTTAAAAGGGGTCCATAAGGGTGTTTAAAGAACATGATAATGGTTCTACAATAGCCAGGCTAATCGTGAGGTTCGGGTACTACTAGTCCACCATAAAAGGGAGATTGCTTCAGTTATGCTGTAAATGCCAAATTGAGGAAGACAAGACTAATGTGCCTCCTCTATTTCTTCACAGATTTTCTATATGTGGGGCATGGATATTACGGGGCCGATCTTGTCAAAAGCTTCTAGTCGACATCGATTCATCTTCGTGGTTGTTGTTTACTTCACTAAGAGCGTGGAAGTAACTTTATATGCCAATGTTACAAAGTCGATAGTCATTAAATTCTTAAAAAAAAAAGATCAGGTGCCGATAAAGAGTGTTAAAAAGGACAGTGTCAAAAGTTTACAAGTCTATTCAAAGATCAGACGCTGTATCACAATGCAGTAATGGCAGCAACAAAAAGGGAAAAAATAAAAACACAAACAACAAAACAAGGATCATGGGAAAGATAAATGAGACTTGTAAAGATTGGCATAAAGAAGTTACCATTTACCTTCTATCTTATCGAATGTCGGCCAGAACCTTCACTGGGGCAACACATTTGTTTATGGAATAGAAACGGTTCTGCCAATTGAACCTAATCGAAGGAAAAAAGGTTAAAAGCTATCTGTCACGGCCAGATGATGCAAACTTACAATAAAGAGGTTCATCCTAGAGGATTCCACGAGGGGGACCTGGTATTGAAAAATCCTTCCTGTACAAAAGGATTTCAGAAAAAATGGATGCCAACCTGGAAAGGGCATTATGTGGTAAAGAAGGCCTGTTTTGGAGAAGCCTTGATATTGACTAAGCTGGATAGCAAAGACCTGCCCAATCTGGTACATTTAGATTCTGTTAAGGAGATTTACCAGAAAAGGGAGAGACCAAGGTGAAAACCCGCAAAGGGCGCCTAGAGACCAAAAAAAAACTAAAAAATCAAAAAATCAAAAAAATTAAAAAAAAAAAAGAAGAAAGAAAAAGGAGAGGCCAAGGCGAAAACCTGCAAAGGGCGCCTTGAGACCAAATGAGTTTTTGAGTTAAAAACTCGAAAAGGGCGGCTCAAATTTTGATTGAAGGTGGGGCATGCAGTAGTCTCGCTTTCTCTTAATTAACAATGAAGAAGAATGCTACGTCTTGGGGCATCGACAAAGTACTCTAGATCCCCTAAGCACATATTGAATTCAAAATGGTCCTCAAGAAGTTTGTATAAAGAAGCTTAGGCTGCGATATTTGGGGCACCTAGTTTCCATCTTACCTATTTTGAATTTGTTATCTTTGATTACCTTATTCTTTTCAAAATACGCTCCCAATAAACTTTCTTCTTAATTGCATTTGCTATCTTTACTTAACTTGTTTGTTTCAAGGTAGGCCCCCAATCAATTTTGTTTATTGGCATGATCTTTTTCAAGCATTTCACATTCAAATAACGATTAGTGGACTAATAATACTTTCATAAAAGGAGTTTCGCATATTACTTGGAAGCTTCTAAATAGTACAGGAACCTGAAACAGGATTATTGTTTAGAACTCACCAAGCTAAAGGGTTGGAAATATTTGAGAAGAAAAATTTTAAATTGAAACTATATCTTTAAATTTTCTTTAAAAAATAGTGATTGAACAAAACGACAAGGTATTGTGTCGGTGATAAAACTTCGATGAACAAATAAGCAATGTTCACCAAGCATTAAGAAGGAGATTATCCTTGGAGAAGGAAATTCTACATTCATGCATCACACCCAGAGAATGGTGTAACAGATCAAATTGATACAAGTCCTTACTCCTGAGTTGAAAAGGGATGGATTGAAAATGATACAAGTCCTTACCTCTGAATTGTAGTGGGATGGATTAAAGATGAAACAAGTCCTATACGCTTGGGTTGCAATGGTGTGGATTATAGATGATATGAGTCCTATACCCTTGAGTTGCAGTGGGATGGATTGAAAATGATACAAGTCCTATACCCTTGAGTTGCAGTGGGATGGATTGGAAATGATACAAGTCCTATACCCCTGAATTGCAGTGGAATGGATTGAAGATGAAACAAGTCCTATACCTCTGAGTTGTAGTGGTGTGGATTGAAGATGATACAAGTCCTATACCTCTAAGTTGCAGTAGGATGGATGGAATAAACTAAATTTTATCCCCCTGAAGTGGTAATGGGGCAAACCAGTTGAGCAGAATGTGATTGTTTCTTTGGGTTTTCTGTCGAAAAAGCCAGTCGAACAAGATGGCAGCATATTACGTCAGTGATAAAGCCCTGATGAACAACAAACATTGATGCCCTAAATATTAAAAAGGATCATTCTCATGACATTTTGCATTCGTGCATATATCATTCATAACACATTCAGTTAGGAGCATTTAATTCATTCTGATCATAGCATCATAATCATTTTGCATAAGCATAAGCACATAAAATCAATTCTACAGGACAAGCTCCCTAGAGGGTGGTGTAGCAACATCGGTGAATTAATAGAACTTGTCTTCTTGAAGTTACAACAAAGTAGATCGAAGACACCAGTCTTGCCTCCTTAAGTTTACAGTGGAGCACGTTGAAGATAGCAGATCTTGTCTTCCTGAATTTGCAGCGAAGTAGATCAAAGATATCAATCTTGCCTCCCTGAATTTGTAGCAGAGCAGCTGAAGATAGTAGATCTTGTTTTCCTGAATTTGCAGTGAAGTAGATCGAAGATACCAGTCTTGCCTCCCTGAGTTTGCAGCGGAATGGACTAACGATAGCAGATCTTGTCTTCCTGAAGTTACAGTGAAACAGATCGAAGACACTAGCCTTGCCTCCCTGAGTTTACAGCGAAGCAACTGAAGATAACAGATCTTGTCTTCCTGAGTTTGCAATGAAGTAGATCAAAGATACTAGTCTTGCCTCCATGAGTTTGCAGCAGAAGAGACTAAAGACAACAGATCTTGTCTTTCTGGAGTTGCAGTGAAGTAGATTGAAGTCACCAGCCTTGCCTCCCTAAGTTTGCAGTGGAGTAGGCTGAAGATAGCAGATCTTGTCTCCCTGAAGTTGCAGTGGAGCAGGATAAAAATATGCAAACCTTATCTCCCTGAATTTGCAGTAGAGCAAGTTAAAAGTACCAGTTTTTATCTATTTGAAGTTGCAGTGGAGTAGGATAAAAATACGTAAACCTTATCTCCCTGAAGTTGCAGTGGAGCAGGTTGAAATTACCAATTTTTCTCTCCTTGAAGTTGCAATAGAGTAGATCAAAACTACAAGTCACTTCTCTCTGAAACAACATTGGAGTGGTTCAAAGCCACCATCCTTATCTCCCTGAAGTTGCTGTGGAGTAGGATAAAAATACACAAACCTTATCTCCCTGAAGTTGTAGTGGAGTAGGTTGAAATTACCGATTCTCATCTCCATGAAGTTGCAGCAGAGCAGACTGAAGAAAGCAAATATTATTTCCCTAGAGTCGTAGTGGAACAAATTGAAGCTACAAATTATGGTAGATCTTATCTTCCTGAAGTTGCAGTGAAGCAGATTGAAGCCACCAACCTTATCTACCTGAAGTTGCAGTGGAGTAGGGTGAAATTACCAGTTCTTATTTCCTTGAAGTTGCAGAGGAGCAGACTAAAGAAAGAAAATTATAACACCCTTGAACCCCTGTCCGTCGCCAGAATAGGGTTACAAGGTATTACTCAACAAAATACAGCCGTCGGACATTCAATTCATATAAGTACGACATTCAAAATCATACGCTTTTGAATTTTTTTTTTTTACAGACAAACATAAGATTCGGCATTCTACTGGTTCAAGCTTTAAGATGTCAACTAATAACCATTTTATTATCATGTTCAATATAATATAAGCATATTAGCCATTTACTAATAAAGTAAATTGATTAAACAATTCATATTTATAAACATGACTACACATGGACATTTTATGAATTTGCAATTAAGAAATGTGGTCAAGCCGTTTTCGTACGGCCTTCGAATACACACCAAAATTAAAGTTGTTCCAAAAACAGGTTTATCTACACATGCCATGTAACACTTCTTACATGTTAACTCGATAGTGTGATGTTATCTCCGGCCCTTCCAACACGAGCTATTGTACAGACCTATATAAAAAAAATAGGGAAAGAGAACGGGGATTAAGCTTTAAAGTTTAGTAAGTTCATAAGAAAACAATAAGCAACTAGCTAACAAGTTTTATCAATGTTTGCAACAAAATCACAAATTCACTGCAAGCTGTCTTCCTAAGCAACAGTCACTAAATTATTTATAACTGGAGCTACAAAACTCCAAATCAAGTGCCATTAATTTTCCTTGAAAATATATTCACATATATTCTATTCATAAAATTTACAAAATTTTTGGTTTAACCAATCAATACCAGATTTTTCCTAAATTTTCCCCTGTTTCACTGTTTGACTATTCTGAACACTCTTCACTTCAAATCAAATTTCTCATTATACAGAATTCAAAATATGTTCTTGTTTATTTCATTTGAAACTAGACTCTTTAAGGAGTCTAAGCATATAAATTTTATCTTACAACCATTTTTGTACATTTTATAATGATTTTCTAAAGATAGATCAGGGGATCTCAAAGTCATTTTGAATCTGTCCCACGCCACATCAAATATCTCATTATTAGCAATTCTTTTGCTTACACGGTTTCTTTTATAAGAAACTAGACTCATTAAGATTTCATTATACAATTTATTTAGCCTCTAACTCAACTCCAACAATTTATAGTGATTTTCTAAAATCACGTTACTGCTGCTGTCTCAAACAGATTTACTACAAATTTACTCTTTAACACATTCTTTGCATTCATATTACTTAAACATGTATATCACCAATCAACTTCATCACATTTTTATAATTGCACTTAACATATCAATACTTCTAATCACTTGTCCGATGCACTCCTTTCATACACATATATATATATAAACATATGTACATATAGTAGTTTAATTCATCAATATTTCTTTATCATCAAATGAATCATTCAGACAACTATTAGATTTCCTTATAAGAACATAAGAAATCACTCATATTCTTGTCACACATATAAAGTAACTGAATATAATCCATACCTTGCACTTGCATATTTGGCCGAATGCAACTTAATTTGATAGGCCTTCAAATAGCAAATTGTAACATTACAATATAGGTATACCATTAATCTCATGCTCAAAATAGTTCAACGGTACTTAGCCTGCTATCACCTCACCAGCATTACGCCTGCTAGGCTCAAAGCCCGAAATCACATTACGTAAATCAATTCATATCTGGCCATAACATATATACATTTACGGAAGGGCTTTCATCATTCAATTAAACCACATAGGTACAATTTAGGCATCGTGACACATAGTCATCAAATTCATTTATAAGCACAAGCCACATACGGCTTAGGGCCCACATTCAATTCACTTTCGATTAATACCAAAATTCAGTACTTCATATTACATTTGGCTTTCCCACATAATTAATAATAACATATATAAACATAATTTCTTTTAGTTCTCAACTAATCACAATTTGTGACAATCTCTTTTATTACACATATGACATAATATATCCGTTAACATACTCATTAAACACCTCACTTTTCACATCCAATCCAATTGATATATATAAACATATATAATATCTATCTTCGGTTAATAATTTCCATTCCATACTAATTCGGCATATTGACGAAATAAAAACAATATTTTTTTTTTATTTTAGCTATTTTCGTTTAACCATTAAGCATATCGAATCCAACTTAACTCTTAAGAACTTACCTTAAAAATTATCGAGTAACTACGGATCGACTAGCTTCGCCTTCCCCCTATCCGAAATTAGCTCCTCTTTGCCCCTGAGCTAAATTAAACAATTTGATTCTTTTAATCAATAATTTAACTACTTACACTCATTACTTAAATATTATACTCGGATATATCTTTATTTACTGAAGACATAATATAAGTATTTACTTAAGGATATAAGTACATATTCACGTTTATAACTCATTCACGTCATATCAATGCACATTCACTAAACCAATATTCACCGATTCAATCAACAAATTCCCAACTAAATGCTTAAGTCCAAAATCAGCAATCATTTAAGCAAAAACACATTAGTCGATGGTTACCTATCATCTAATTCACCTTCAATCATCTCCATTTACGAACACATACACAATTGAGTAACTAAAGGGGTCATTCAGCATCTAACAAGTATAGATTAACAAGTTAATTTACAAATACTACCAAGCTGCTGCTTAAATTTGTATTTTGGCAAGGAACCAATTAACAAGCCTTAATTCAAATTTATAACAATATGAGTATACACAATTTAAAACATCTATCATAACTTCAATATGGACAATCACCATATGATTTAGAAGATTAAATCACTCAACAATCATCACTGATTACCCACATCTTCAACTTATTCATTCAATTAAAATATCCCCGGATCAATTACCACATTCGGTATGGAAATATACTAATTTAACAAATCTAAATACATCATTTGAAGCATCAAACTCAATCCCTTTAAACAACTAAATCCTAGCCGAATACCCTCAAAGACAATTTGACCAAACCAAGCAAAATCTCATAATTTAACTCACAAACTCAATTTCACACAAATTTTAGCATCATTACAATCACTAATCCTTCATTCATCAAATTCTATCAATATTTATCAAATTCTATAACTTTCAATCCAAGACCGAATATGTAGCATCACTAATTCAAAGAATAAACTCATCTATCATCACATTTAATAACAAAACCTTAAACACCATTAAAGACACTCAAACCTCCCATGGCCGAATGCACATTCCTTTACCAAAATCAAAAATTCAACATGGGGTTTATAAAGGATTGCATATAGCTCACAAATACATCAAAATTAACAAGAAATAGCATGAAATTCACCTTGAATTCTTGAGCTTCAAATGACCGAACCACAAAGGCTTTTTTTTTTCTTTCTTAAGGTTAACTATTAATAATATAATTTTTTTTCTAACATAAAAATGTATAAATGTCTTATCCAATACATCATGGCCAGCCACTAATTTAAGAATGGGGAATTTGACATGCAAATCCCCACATTTTAATCCATGCAATAATTAGCCACTACAATTTGACCTATCACATTTTTAAAGTTTCTCACATAAGTCCTTTTTAATTAATTCCACATCCAAATGACAAAATCAAAGCATGAAATTTTCACACATGCATATCCACAAATAATAGGCATAGAATACAATATTTAATTATTTTCATGACTCGATTTTGTGGTCCCGAAACCACTTTTCGACTAGGGTCAAGTTAGGGCTGTCACAAAAATCTTATTTCCCTAGAGTCATAGTGGAACAAATTGAAGCTACAAATTAGGGCAGATTTTATCTTCTTGAAGTTGCAGTGAAGCAGATTGAAGCCACCAACCTTATCTCCCTGAAGTTGTAGCAAAGTAGACTGAATATAGCTAATCTTATTTCCCTGGAGTCATAGTGGAATAGATTGTAGCTACAGGATACAATCTTTATCTCCCTGAAGTTGTAGTGGAGCAAGAAAAATAAACACAAACCATATCTTCCTGAAATTGCAGTGGAGTGGATCAGAGCGACAATTCCTATGCCCCTGAAGATATAGTGGATTGGAATGAAGCTGCTTGAAAAAAGAAGTGCCAAGAAGTCAAGATTCGGCAAGACCGGACAAAATTGCTCCTTTTATAGTCCTTGCTCCATTCTCGTTACACGAAAATGAGCAAAGAAGGGTAGCTGTAATAGGCCAATTTAGCCTGGGTCCATACAAAAAAATAATAAGCCCAACATAATAAAACAAAGTCCAAGTCCAGTTCAAAATTACAAATATATCATTTGGCCCATCAGAATGGCGCATTGCTTGAAAAGATTGAAGGTCCATCTACAAGCTTGGAAACATAATCTTCAAGGATATGCAATCTTAGATATGATATGCAATCTTAGAAGATATGATTTTGTAATCTTAGAGATTTAATTTGTAAATACCCTTTAATCTTACCCGTTGATATAATTGATCTGTGCTGTTGGATTTAGGGGGCTCAACTATAAATAGAGGCCTCTCCCTTCACTGTAAATCACTTGAGTTTTGGGGAAGCAATAAGAATTCTTGAGAGCATTCACTCAAATTTCTATCCCTCTTGCGTTCTTATTTTCTGTGGTTTGTTCTTATTTTATTCTTTGTTCATCTTCGTTTTTTCAACCTTTTTTATTTATCCATTTAATTTTTTAATTATTAATTATTCTTTTTATTTTTAATCATTTATTTATTATTTTTGTATAGAGATTTATTTTATTTTCACCCTTTTGCAAATTTGTATTTTATTTATTTATTCCAAATTTTTATGTGGTATTTATTTCAAGCTATTTTATTCCATTATTTTTTATATTACTTATTTTAAATAGTTTTATTTTGATTAAGTATTCTTATACAATTACTTTAAACTATCTTATATATCATTCATTTTTCTTATTGTTTTATATAACGATTATGTTAAAGTAGTTTTATTTCATATCATTTTAAACTATTTTATATTATCTATTTTAAGTTTTCGTATATTATTTATTTTAAATTTATATGTATCTTTTTATAATTTGTCACGTATCATTTTTTTTTAAGTCATTCTGTACTTTATTTATTTAGATTGATATATATATTGTTTTATATATTACTTATTTAAACTTACTTCTTATATAATATTTATTTTAAAATTCATTTATATATTACTATTTCATATATTATTTATTTTTATCTTTTTTTTAGATTTATTTCAAACTTTTACATATATTACCTACTTTAAAATTTTTATACATATAATTTATTTTTAAATTGCTTTTTATCGTCGATTTCAAAATCCTTTTCTTTCACATTATTTGCTTTAACATTGTCCACTATTATTTGAAAGCTTGGTACATTTTGTTTTTTATTTTTTTTTATATTTGTTTTTTAAATAATTTTATTAATCTTTATTTATTAATGTGGCCAAATATACATTCATATTTTAAAATCCACGATTTTTTTTAAAACTTAAAAATAAGACAATATTCGATATTGGGAGTTTTGAGAAAATTGTGCCCTAACTTACTGGGTTTCGATTTTTCTCATTAAGTCCAAATGATTGAGTACCCTTTTTGAAATTAAAACATATGAATTTTAAATAAAAAACCTATTCTCGGGAATTGAAGATGATGTGTCCTAACTCACTGGATGCGATGTTTTGTCATCTCGAGGCAAAGATTTCTAAAGGCAAAGGATATTCGATGTTTGGGAAATTCGAAAGATTGTGCTCTAACTTACTGGGTTTCGATTTTTCTTTTTGAAATCCAAATAATTAAATGTCCATTTAAAATTAAAGGACATGAGTTTTAAAAATCAAAAGGATCGTGTTTTAAAATCTTTTCAAAATTTTGACATTAGAACGTTAATTAATCAATTAGGTACCAATTTTTGTGCGTTACGAGGGGCTACCGACTCCCGAGCCCATTTTCTTGAATTTCGTAGACCAAAATAATTATTTTAATAAATTAAAATGTTTTATTAAAATGATTAAGTAACGCCCCAAATGATTTGGGTGTGTTTAGTTGGCCTTTGGAAGGCCTGGGCTTAAGCCTAAGTCCTGGTGAAATCTTATTTTTTGCTTCAGGAAAACCTAGGTGTTAGCATATAGGGCTTTTAAATTAATGTTGTGGATTTGTGACACAAGAAAGCTTGTGGTAAAGTGGCAGAGTGACGCCACTTAAAATGCAAGGGGGTGGCGTGATGTAGCTTGTGAGGGAGCCCAGGTTCGAATCCCTTTGCTTGCAAAATATTCTTATTTTGCTACTTGGACAAGGTAAGAGGTGGACTACAAGTTAAATTCTGAGGGAAGGTGTTTGAGTTGCTCATAGGATTGGATTGGGGGAGTGATAAGGGGAGATTTTCAAGGAGAAAACTTAACGATGAGATGGAAAGGAAGTGATGGCCGATTGTGAGATTGTTTGGAGTGCAAATTTGGCATAGTGGTGAAGGTTCAACATTTCGGCATATGTGGTAAAAGAGTGTGCCGAATTCTTTCCTTTAGGTTTTGGGAGTTGCATTTTTGGTCATTCTTTTAATGTCAAATAGGTAATTTTGAAGGGTGCTTTTCGTTCTTTTCCGTTTCCTTTCTCTCCTTCTCCCTTTTGTTCAAAAAGTTGAAACTCCCTAAGCTCTCAATCTCCCCTTGGCCGATTGGTATAATAACCGAACCCCCTATCTTCTTGTTTCTGTTTTTCTTTCCAACCTTTCCTCTAATTCTATCCTCTCTTGTACTCCCAAATAGTCAAACCTTATTTCTCCACTTTAAAAACAATTGCTCTCTTGGCTGATTCCTTCAAAAATTTATTACCTATTTTCTCAAATATTCACTTCTCTAGTTTTGGTTATCTAGTCGAATACCTTAGATCCATTATTATTCTGCGTGTTTCGGTTAGGTCTATGATAGATCTGGGCTCAGGCTAGTGATCAGCGGGTTCTTCTGTTATCAAATCAGTTTAGCAAACCCTTGTGGTAAGTACCCTATTCTTTTTCTTTTATGTTTCTTGTGAATAAAGAAAAGCCGAAACCCCCTATCTTCTTGGTTGCTATCAGTTTTTGACCCCTTTGTTAGGTATCCATTATAGTCTATTTCATTTGGGTTTCTTGCGTATATTAGTGTGATAAAGGATGATCTCACAAGGAGCGGTTGGTGGCTAGGGGCATCGTAATAACTTAGATCTATTGGTTAGATCTCGGCAAGGTAAGAAAAGGGTAACTTTCTCTAGTGTGGGCGAACTGTTAAAAGATTTTGGTGGATATGGTTAGTAAGTTGAACAGATCGTTTAATGGTTTGTTTGGGCGTTTGTAGGTTGATCGTTCACGAGGTTGTCTGATGCTAATCGTAAACAGGTGTGTAACGACGCCCTCTAGTAGCATAGATCGGTAAAAGTCGAAAAGTCAAAATGTCGGCATTTCGAGGTCTTGCAAGCATGCAAATGCTTGTAGGCCGAACCGAAACCACGAATTGTGGGTAATGGACTGCAAGTGCTGCTGTGTGCATTTTTCGTGCACTTAAGCTATTCTGGGCCGAAATGGGCCAATGGGCCTATGGGCCCATATGGGTAAAGTTATGCTGTAAGTGTTTTCTGGTACGTTAGATGTTAAATCTGTGACAATATGCATAAGCTTAGACTGAGTGGGCCACATGAGCATGTAGGCCCTCTCAGGCCCATTAGGGGTTTTGGGCCCGAATACACTATGTGACTATATGGACTCCCTGAGTCGCTTGGAGTAACGTTAGACCTATTAGAAGGTTATATTAGGTGTTGAAACATTGAGACTTAACGAAATGACCAAAATACCCCTGAAAGGTAAAATTACCATTTTAACTCTACTTGTCAAAAGACTGTTTTACCCCTATAAATAGGTTGACTGTTTTGTGTATGACTATATCTGTATCTGATAACCTGTATGTATATGATATGTGGCACTCTAGTCTACATAGGGTTGGGTTGTATTTGGAGGAAGTACTGTATAGTAGTGCTGCCACGTGTTCTATTTAGAGGCTCTGCCTCGTAATTCTGTTCTGGTGGCTCTGCCTCGATCTCTGTATTAGTAGCTCTGTTGCATCTGTGGGGTGTAGGATTTTGGTATAAACACTTCATGATAATAAAAACAGTTTTAATCTAATTTTGCCCAATAACTACAAGTTACTAGTCATGGACCTCCAATAAATAACATAACTAAATGTCAAAGTAACTGGTTAAGAATAAATCCTCCATGTGAGACACCAGATCTGGCAATAACATCTGGCCGAGTTTAGGGTGTTACATTTAGTGGTATCAGAGCCTGGTTTCAACAACTCGGCTATTGAATGGGTTCGAAAGTTTTCTTAAAATTTAATTTAAAGACTTAACTTGTTTTTAAAATTCGATTTTGAAAACTTCTTTGAGAAATTCCTTTCAAAATTGGTTTCTTTTTCAAAAATATTTCCTTTCTGAAGTCTAGGGTTTTTGAGAAGTTTTCAAACAAAGTTGATTTAAAATGTTTGTTTTTGTCAAAACTTGAAATACTCTGAAGATGGTTACTGAAAAGTGTGGCACACCGAGTCTTCGGCACCAAATCCGTAAGTATTCTCTGCTATAATGTATTAAAGTAAACTGTGATATTAAAATATTACTATAGATAATGCTAAGACCCTATTGAAACTCCGTAGTTAGGGTAACACTAAGATTGTAGAAGACTGAGACAGTAGGAAAAACTGAAACCTCTAAAAGACTGAAATTGTAGCTAGACTGCAATTATGTGAAAACAAAGCCCTAAACTACTATTTTTGTATAAAAACATCTGTAATAAACACTGAAATTATGAACTAATTCATAAAATTCGTAAATTAGATAATACGATATGAGTACAAGAGCAGCACGTGGAAGAGGCCGTGGTAGAGGCCGAAGAATTGTGCAGGTTGGATCTTCATCCCTGGATATATGCCTATTGGTGAGGTACGAGTGCCACTAGCGACTGAGACAGGGTCATATGATTGGGCTGCAGGGGACGATGCTTTGTCCTAGGCGATGCTTCGTGTTCTAGAAAGGGTTACTGGAACGAGGACTGGAACAGTGAACCGGGGATCAATTTCTAAACGACTTTGGGCTAATAGAGCGGAGATCTTCAGAGGTGTATCTGGTGTAGCCCCGAATGTGGCCGAGTACTAGTTGGAGGCTACGGAACGGATAATGGACGATCTGGACTGCTCAGTGGAGCAGAAGCCGAAAGGAGCAGTATCTTTACTGCGTGATAAGGCCTACTAGTGGTGGCTTACTGTGAGAGATGGTACACCAGCTGAGCGGGTGACTTGGGAGTTATTTAAGATGGTCTTCAAAGGGTAAATACATTGGGGTGAGTTATGTGGACGCCCGAAGGAAGGAATTCCTAAATCTGACTCAGGGTAGCAAGACTATAGCGGAGTATGAAACTGAATTATTAAGATTGAGCCGGTATGCTAGTGGGATAGTTGCTACGGAATATGAATGCAGTGTGCGATTCAAGGATGGCCACATAGATGAGCTAAGAGTACTGATTGCTCCACAAAGAGAGCGTGAGTTTGCTGCCCTGGTGGAAAAAGCTAAGATAGCTAAGGATGTGAAGCGCCCGGAGTGCCAGAATCGTGAAAAATACATAAATAGATTTATGAGGGATTTAGGGTCCTCGGGTGCTATAGGGAGGTCTGTTAAAAGAGCTAGAATGGATGAGATGGTTCGAGCAGCTCCGGTGAATATGGTTATATCGTAAGCTTGTGCGGACTGTGGAAAGATACATTTGGGGGAATGTTGGAGGCATTCTGAAGCATGTTTTTGGTGCAGGTCCAAAGATCATCGAGTCAAAGATTGCCCTCAGAGACAGGCACAGATGCAAGCTGCTGAATGAGAGTTGCTCCGCCAGTGAGAGGTAGTCAGCAACCACCAAGGGGCCAAGGTCAGGCCAGGGGCAGTAATGAAAATGGACATGAAGGTAGAGCACCGGGCAGAGGTGCTGGGAATGCTGAGGCATGACAGCTGGCGTTGGTCTACGCTACTCGTCGCCGAGAGGAAGGTGACGCACCTGACGTCGTAATCGGTACATTTTTAATTTATAGCATGCCATACACTGCTTTGATTGACATTGGATACATACATTCGTATGTTACGTGTGATGTGTCTGGGACGTTAGGTGTGTAATCTGAGAATACTATGAGTGGGGTATCTGTGATAAGTCCATTGGGTCACTCGGTTAGGGTAGACAAACTTTTTAGAGATGTGCCCCTAGAGACACAAGGTAGAATTTTCTCTGCGGATTTGATGGAGTTACCATTCGGAGAGTTTGATCTCATCTTAGGTATGGAATGACTTGTTAAGCATCAGGCGAACTTGGATTGTTCTACCAAGTGAATGGTATTAAAGACCTCGAAGGATGAAGAGGTAACTGTAATAGGGGAGCGTAGAGATTATTTGTCTAATGTTATCTGAGCATTAAGAGTTGAAAAGCTGATTCGCAAGGGTTGCGAGGCGTTTCTGGCGTATGTGAGTAAGTCTGATTCTGAGGGCTTGTCCGTGGGTGAAGTTAGAACCGTCAAGGAGTTTCAGGATGTTTTTTCGGATGAGCTTCTTAGGTTGCCTCCAAATCGTGAAGTCCAATTTGGAATCGATCTGTTGCCTGGAATAGCTCCGGTGTCCATCGCTCCTTATAGAATGACACTGAAGGAGCTGGTGGAGTTAAAGGCACAAATCCAAAAACTTCTGGATCAAGGTTTTTTCAGACCGAGTGTGTCTCTGTTGGGAGCACCGATAATATTTGTTAAGAAGAAAGATGGGATGATGCGCATGTACATTGATTATCGTTAGTTAAACAAACTGACTATTAAGAACAAGCACCCTCTGCCAAGGATCGATAATCTGTTTGATCAGCTAAGAGGAGCTTCGGTATTTTTCAAGATCGACCTTCGATCTGGATATCATCAGCTAAGGGTTAAAGAGGTGGATATCCACAAGACAACATTCATGACTCGATATGGTCATTATGAGTTCTTGATAATGCTGTTTGGATTGACGAATGCACCAGCAGCCTTCATGGATCTTATTAACTGGGTATTCCAACCCTACTTAGATCAGTTTGTGGTCGTCTTTATAGACGATATCCTGGTGTATACGAAAACTGAGGAGAATCATGATGAGCATCTCCAGATTGTTCTACAAGTGCTGAGGGAGAAGTAGCTGTATGCAAAATTCAGCAACTGCGAATTTTGGTTATGAGAAGTGACATTCTTGGGTCATGTTGTTTCTTTTGAGGGGATTAGGGTGGATTCTCAAAAAATCGAGGCTGTTCTAGAATGGAAGCCACCGAAATCTGGGTTCGAAAATTTAGAGTTTTCTGGGTTTGGCAGGGTATTATAGAAGATTTGTGGAAGGGTTTTCCATAATTACGACACCGTTGATGAAGCTTTTAAGAAAGGAGTAATGTTTATCTGGAATAAGAAAGTTTCAAGAAGTTCAAGAAAGTCTTGACTGAAGCACCTGTGTTAATTCAGCTGGAGTCTGGAAGGGATTTTACTGTGTATAGTGATGTGTCGCATGTTGGATTGGGTTGTGTGCTGATGCAAGAGGGTAAAGTGGTTGCCTATGCATCACGACAACTTAAGCCTCAATAGGCGAATTACCCTACGCAGGATCTAGAATTGGCGACGGTGGTTTTTGTGCTAAAGATCTAGAGGCACTACTTGTTTGGAGAAAAGTGTATCATATGCATGGATCATAAGAGCCTCAACTATCTCCTGACTCAGAAGGAGTTGAACCTTAAGTAACGAAGATGGATAGAGTTGCTTAAGGATTATGATTGTTCTATTGAGTATCACCAGGGCAAAGCTAACGTGGTAGCTGATGCTCTGAGTCAGAGAGCTGTATCTGATCTGAGAGCAATGTTCGCTTGTCTCAGTATATATGATGATGGTAGCTTGTTAGCTGAATTGCAAGTAAGCCCGACCTGGATGGAGCAAATTAAGGAGAAACAATTATTGGATGAGTCATTAGTTTCTCGGATTTGACAGGTAGAAGAGGGTGAAACTTCTAATTTTGGATTGAATAATGAATGAATTTTGTGCTTCCGTAGGAGAGTTTGTGTCCTAAAAGACTCTGGTTTGAGGCGGTCTATACTGCAAGAGGCACATGGCAGTCTTTTTCCCATGCACCCTGGTGGGAATAAGTTGTATCAGGATCTACGGTAATTGTATTGGTGGCTTGGACTTAAGTAAAAAGTAACGTAATTTGTGGGTAAGTGTCTGACATGCTAGCAAAGGAAAGCTGAGCATCAACTGCCTTCTAGACTTCTGTACCCAGTCAAGATTCTACTTTGGAAGTGGGAAAGGTAACCATGGACTTTGTGAGCGGGCTACCCTTGACTCCTTCCAAGAAGGACTCAGTTTGGATAATTATGGATAGGCTGACCAAATCTGCTCATTTTATACCCGTCTGAACTGATTATTCACTTCAGAAGTTGGCAAAGCTATATGTAGCTGAGATAGTGCGACTTCATGGGGTGCCAGTTTCGATTATTTCTGACCGGGATCCTAGGTTTACATCTCGATTCTGGCAGAAGTTGCATGAGGCGTTGGGAACATGGCTAGACTTCAGCACTGCTTTTCACCCTTAGACGGATGGACAGTCGGAGAGTGTGATTCAGGTTCTGGAAGATATGCTAAGAGTGTGTATTATTGATTTCTGGGGTAGCTGGGAAGATTACTTATTGTTAGCGAAATTTGCATATAACAACAGTTATGAGGCGAGTATTCGAATGGCACCATATGAGGCATTGTATGGTCGTAGGTGTCGTACAACTACTTGTTGGACGAAATTGGGGGAACGTTAGGTTCTTGGGCCAGAGTTGGTGGCAGACACTAAGAATAAGGTTAAGTTGATTAGGGATCGATTAAAAGAGGCGTCTGATAGGTAGAAGTCTTTTGTCGACTTGAAGCATAAGGAAATTGAGTACTCCGTGGAAGATTTGGTTTTCTTGAAGGTCTCGCCTTGGAAGAAAATCTTAAGGTTCGGAAAGAAGGGCAAGTTAAGTCCACGATTTATCAGGCCTTATCGAGTTCTTAAACAGGTGGCTTCGGTAGCATATCAGCTAGAGCTGCCTCCGGAGTTGGACCGGATTCACGATGTGTTCCATGTCTCCATGTTGAGGCGATACCGTTCTGATCCCTCACACGTGGTACTATTTGAAGAGATTAAAGTTAAGCCTAACCTGACTTTTGAGGAGGAACCAGTACAAATTCTGGAACGTGATGTCAATGTGTTAAGAAAGAAATCAGTCCCTTTGGTAAAAGTGCTTTGCCGTAATCACGACAGAGAAGAAGCTATGTGGGAGCCTGAGGAGGCAGTTTGTCAACAATACTCTCACTTGTTTTGGCTAGGTAAAATTTCGAGGTCGAAATATTTTTAAGGGGGTTAGAGTTGTAACGCCCCAAATTTTATGGTTTTTTGAATTTTTGCCTAAATTTATTTTTGCATGGCTTGATGTGTTGAAGTAATGATTTGGGTGTGTTGAGTGGGCCTTTGAAAGGCTTGGGCTTAGGCCTAAGTCCTGGTAAAATCGTTCGTGGGGTTGTCCGACGCTAGTCATAAATAGGTGTGTAACGATGCCCTCTAGTAGCATAGATCGGCAAAAGCTGAAATGCCAGCATTTTGAGGTCTTACAAGTGTGCGAACGGTTGTGGGCTGAACTGAAACCACGAATCGTGGGTAATGGACTATAAGGGCCGCTATGCGCGTTTTCGTGCACTTAGGCTATTCTAGGCCTCGATGGGCAAAAATGGGCCAATGGGCCTACGGGCCCATATGAGTAAAGTTATGTGGTAAGTGCTTTCTGGTACTTTAGATGTTTAATCTGTGACAATATGCATAAGCTTAGATTGAACGGGCCATATGAGCGTGTGGGCCCCCTCGGGCCCATTAGGGGTTTTGGGCCCAAATACACTATGTGACTATATGGACTCCTTGAGCCGCTCGGAGCTACATTAGACCTATTAGAAGGTCGTATTAGGTGTTGAAACATCAAGACTTAGCGAAATGACCAAAATACCCCTAAAGGGTAAAATTACCATTTTACCCCTAGCTATCAAAAGACTGTTTTACCCCTAGAAATAGGTTGACTGATTTGTGTATGACTATATTTGCATCTGATAACCTGTATGCATATGATTGTGGCACTCTAGTCTGCATGGGGTTTGGTTGGATTTGGAGGAAGTTCTGTATAGTGGCACTGCCACGTGTTCTGTTTAGAGGCTCCGCCTCTTAATTCTGTTCTGGTAGCTCTACCACGATCTCTGTAGTAGCAGCTCTACTGTGTCTATTGTGTGTAGCGCTGGGTGGGTTGAGTTATTCCCCACATGGTGTGATGGGCTACTACGGGTGGTGTGATGGGCTGGACTGGGATTGGTTTTTGCATATATTCTGTTCTGTATCTGTAATGGGCCCAAGGCCCACTCTGTTTCTGAATAGGGCCAAGGCCAAGATTGATCTATATCCAAATAGGGCTTCAACCAGACTGAATTGCATGTCTGATCTCTATTGTTGGTTGGGTTAAATTACACACTAGTTTTCACAAACTCACCCTATTATTTTCACCTATGCAAGTAACCCCCAACCATAGAGGATTTGGAGCTACGAGGGACTCGGGGTGGCCACATGGTTTATGTATCCAGATTTCTCTTTGTTTTAATTGATTTTTATTTTAATTTCGGATTTATTTTGTAATAAGGCCACTATGGGTGTTCGGTTTTGGGTTACACTATTATTTGCTTTGAAGTGGTAGACTAGGGCATGCGGGTTTTCAAAATTAATAGCAAACGTTTTACACTATTATTTACGTAATGGATGGATGACTTAATAAAAAGAACGACAACAAATGGGATTTTGGTATAAAAACTTCATGATAATAAAAACAGTTTTAATCTGATTTTGCCCAATAACTACAAGCTACTAGTCATGGACCTTAAATAAATAACATAACGAATTGTCGGCGTAACTGGTTGAGAATAAATCGTCCATGTGACAGACCAGATCTGGCCATAAAGTCCGAGCCAGGTTTGGGGTGTTACAGATTAATCTCAAGGTGACCAGATCACACCTCGAAAAAAGATTGGTGGCGACTCCATTTTCGTTTTAAAAGTCAATCTCGTTTTTTCAAAATAAAAATGGTTTTGACACATGCCACTCACTTGTAAAACAATAAGAATTGGCATTACTCCAACTTGTCAAATTGATAGTGTGATGCTACCTTCGACGATCTCCAACCCCGAGCTAACCTGATAATACTAAGAGAAAAGAAAAGAAGGGTGTAAGCTTTATAGCTTAGTAAGCCGGCATGTAATGACAAGCAATTTAACTAACAAGATGTTTCCATTCTTAAAAAGTATTCTTACGATAATGTGATCTTAGTTTCACATGATTTCACCTTTTTGCCCACATTCACCTTAGGCTGTCTTCTTGAGTCACCATCGCTAAATTAATTATATCTAGAGCTACAGAACTCCAAATCTAGATCCACTAATTTTCCTTGAAACTAGACTCACATACCTTCATACCATAAAATTTCCAGAATTTTTGGTTTAGTCAATCAATACAGTTTCTTCATTAAAGAGTCCCCTATTTCACTGTTCAATAGCTCTGACTCTTCTTCACTAAAAATCAAATTTCTCATTATATAGAGTTCGGATAACCTTCCCGTGTTTCGCTGTTCAACAGCTCTAACTCCTCTTTACTAAAACTCAAATTTCTTATTATATAGAGTTCAGATAACCTTCCCATTTGTTTCTCTTGAAAGTAGACTCATTAAGGATTCTAAGAATATAAATTACACACAATAAAAATTTTTATACATTTTTTAGTGATTTTCCAAAGTTGGAATAGGGGATTTTCGAAACCATTCAGACCCTGTCTCACCAAAATTTAAATATAAAATTCAATTGCTCACACCGTTTATTTTAAGTGAAAATAAACTCAATGGGATTTAATTTCATATCTTATTCAGCATCTAATTCAATTTCCACTATTTATGGTGATTTTTCAAAATCATGTAACCGTTGTTGTTCCAAACTGTTTCACTGAAAATTTTACTCTCCCATGTTTTCTGCATATTACTTTCATATATGCACACATCACACCAAGCATGGTCAATACTAGCCATTCAAATGAATAATCATCACCAATATTTACGAGTATTCATAGTACTGCTTACACCATATCAACCTTACCACAATTTTAATCACATATCAAGCACGTTGCTCACATTACACCATTCTCTCATACACCTTTGCCCAAATATGCACCTGCGCTTATACATCACATAAACACACAATCTCTTTTAGTAAACTTTCTAGTTGAACCCTTCAGAATAACATCCGATACTTGGTGCTTTCAGCACATAGCACCACCAACACATAATCCAGCTCTCGTGTACACATGGTGAACTCTCATTATCACCCATGTAACCTAGCCATTAAATCTCGTAGCTCTCGTGCCTACATGGTGTCCAACACTCGGAATCACACATGCGACCTAGCTACTTATAACATAGCTCTCGTGTTTGCATGATGTACCTTCGGTAACATACATGTGACCTAGCTATTTTAAACCTACAGCACTTGTGTACACATGGCATACATCCAGTATTACGCATGTGACCTAGCTACTTATAAAATTATCATCTCGTAGCTTTCTTGTACACATGGTATACACACCGTATTACACATGTGACCTAGCTACAACATAATGTCTCATAGCTCTCTTATACACATGGTGTCCTACCCTCAGAATCACACATGTGACCTAGCTACACATTATCCGTATCATTTGTTTTCCGAAGGTTCAATTGGGAACCACAAATTTCCATAATTCTCAAAATTATAAAAACCATCCAACATTACCCTTAACATACATTAGATTATTCTTATGAAATTAAAAATCAATGTATTACTTACATATAAACTAACCATTTCACATAATCACCATAGTCATAAAAAGCAGTTTTGAATACAACATTTTAATTCATTTTCATGTCACCTATGTCACCTTGTGTCATGGACATATTTTTAAATCAATTCACCAACATAATATACTAAAAATGTAATTCAACAAAATCAGTTTAATACCAGAATTTAGGTTTAAAACATACATTAAGACATTATTGCATTATTATTATCACACCAACTTACCTCGGACACGAAAATGACATTTTCCCGATTCAGTCCACAACTCGATCTAAGCTCGAATCTCGTTTTCCATGATCTATAATATCACAATCAAATCATTTATTAGTCACATTATTCAATGTGACCCAAAAATCACATTATAGAAATTTTACGTTTTTGCCCCTAAAATTTCACATATTTACACTTTTACCCCTAGGCTCGTAAAATAAGTTTTATTCAACTTCCTTGTATATTGGACTTAGTTGAACCATTTTATCTTCTATACCAGCCCCTAATTTGCACTAAATCACTCACTTATGCACAAATTTACAACTTTTGCATTTAAATCCTTTTTACGGTTTTCACCAAAAATCACCTAGCAAAAGATGTTCACCACACTTCAACCATTCATTTTCTACCATTAGACATCAAAATACACAATTATTCAACATGGGTAAATTTTTAAACTCAAACCCTAGGTCAAAATAATGGTAGAAATAGCTAAACTAAGTTACTGGGATCTCAAAAATGTAAAGAACTTTTAAAACGGGGCTTGGGTGCACTTAATACTGATCTTGGAAGCTCGAAAACCCTAGCCATGGTGTTCATAGCAATATTCAGCCCTTGCATGAAGAAGATGGACACATTTTGGCCTATTTTTCTCTTTTTATTTCTTTTAATTACCGAATGACAAAAATGCCCTTAAAGGCTTTTCTTTCAAATTTGTCCTATTCATGCCCATTTTTGTCCAAACTAAAATATAATGGTCTAATTGCCATTTAAGGATCTCCACTTTAAAACCCCACTTCAATCAAGTACCTTTTATGAACAAGAACACACATTTTTCACCTTTTACAATTTAGTCCTAAACACCAAATTGAACACCCAATCGATAAAATTTCTTAATGAAAATTTCCTACAATCACTCTATCACATTATAAACTTTGAAACTTAATCGCAATAAATTTTTCTACTTTAGATTCATGGTTTTTGAAACCACTGCTCCGTTTAGGCCCTAATTTGGGCTATTACAATTTTAGGGATTTTTGTCCCCGAAAATCTCACCAGAAGGAGTTGCTTTCAACCTTAATGAAACACTTTCACTAATTTTCCAAAATCCCAAATCAATTAAACATCGTATATCTTCTTTCAATAACTTTTAAACTTTAACACACAATGCTGAAACACCTCATCAAAACTCGAATTACTCACCCAGAGTATATATACTCAATAACTAGAATATTTACTCACATAACTGTACATTTTATTACCCATGGATGAAAGAATGTGCTACTACTGAGCTTCGTACCAAAACTTCGGCATCAGTTCTGGATTTATCAATATGCATATTCTACTTCGGCATATCTATAACAACAGGAGAAATAAACTCACTCTAAACTCATTTAGATTATCTTTCGCTGTTACATTTCTGAGTTTCTTAATTTCACAAAGAAAATCCCGCTTTAACATTTAACATTGCTAGAATTGGACCATTATCAAGTAAGATCAATCAAGTAATCAGTACTCACAATTATTAATAAAGAATTTTCATCAAAGTATCTGTGACTATAACTATTTTCTCAAAGATTGATAAAAAATCTTCTCAAAATCTTTCATTATTTCTAATCTATTGATAAAGTCTTAAACTTCAATTCTTTTTCTGTAGCATTAGACACTTTCACCCATTAGAATTAGAAAGCATATAACATCTTTTCGCCGAACATACAAGCCATCATCCTATGTTTTGTATTAAAAACATTACAATCTGTTCCATAATACATCACTGACAAAAATAGCAAATTCTTTACTCCATTTTTTTAAACTAAGCTTAGAACAAAATGTAACCATGCATAGCTTAGTTAAATTCTCATAGTCCAATGGCTTTGTAAATCGGTACACCTTTAATGCATATAATTGTAACCACGTCTCAATAAACTAGCTTACTTTCATAAGAACAACTGGGTTGATTTCAACCATCCAGTGGTAACATATAAAACACTCTTTTCCTCATACTACTACCACAACCAAAAAACGTACATTTATTCACAATTCACCCAACATGTAAATCAAAGGTCTTACAACCATACTAGTTCAAGGAAACAAACATCCTAATTGAATTCATCAATTTTTTTTATTCAAACTTACCATTGAAAATAGAATCCATCCCCAAATTTTGAGCTTATGCTCTCATCATTTATACCTTACCGTTGTCAAGTCCTTTCAGGAAAGTTACAGAAATTCAGATACCATAATCACCATATTCTCATTATCGAGTCTAAAAATACATTAGCTCTGGACTTCTTTTGTATCAGAGATTATACACTCTCCAAACATCCTCATATCTGTATACATTATTATTTATTTCACGACTGAGCTCATTAGCTCACACTATTGAAATTATTCAACATGATTCTTGCAAAATTTCGTCATAAGACAACACCGACAAGGGTGAGATCATAAAGCCTCTAACTTGACTCTCTTGAGCACACACATATGACTTATCTTTCATCACTAACGTGATATCACCAAAATCATATAGTTCATTCCAAGCAAATTTACACACTTATTTATCATACAAATGTTTTCTGTCATCCGCAATTTCAAGCAATGGATTTACTTACTTGAACTCAGCATTAATATCCAATTAAATTTCCATCATTTAGCTTTAAATTTTTTTTCTTACCATTTTTGTCAATTTAGAGAATGCCTTATGGGATTGAGTATGTCGCTTACTCAATGCCATAGTTCAACTACGGTCTTACTCACATCACGATGCTATAGCCTAGTTATGGTCTTACATAAAGTCTCATATCGATGCCATGTCCCAGACATGGTCTTACATATATCATAATGCCATAGCCCTGCTATGGTCTTACATACCGTCACGATGCCATAGCCCAACTATGGTCTTACACGTACTCACATATACTGCCATGGTCCAACCATGGTCTTATTCGTTAATTCCTCATTTAACGATCGTACTCATTTCCTGTGTTCTACTCAATTTGATTTTCCAATTCAATTTTCATACCATTATAAAATTTCATGGCTCAATAACAAAGAAATAAAACAAAACATCATATTATCTGTAGTTGAACACTTAAACATAAGATTCCACCATATGAACATACTGTTTACACTTATTCAAGCAAGTGTAGATACACACAAATTCTGTCTATTTGAATGAGTTTGTTTATCATTTTCACTTAATCAAATATGTTGAGTATGTAACATCATATGCATGCCAAGTAAACACGGAAAGGCTTATCACCATATAAACTTTCACTTTATTTTATTTTTCCACATTTCTCAACTTATGGTTATCTCACCTTGTACATTAACACATACATATTATGAACTTCTATTCATACCTTTCTAAGTTTCATCTTATCATAACTGTACTTTACTTAATTGCTTTAATATCACTATCAGCATAATCGAATGTAGCTTGGTTGGAGAGTACCTCTGTCTAAACAAGATAGTTCTCATTCGCGTCGGGAGACATCACACTATCACGAATTTGTGACATGTATAGTTAAACGCTCACACACACTAGGTTAGTCTAGGAATTGAGTAAACCATAGCTCTAATACCACAAAATGTAACACCCTTTACCCGCATCCGACGTCGGGATAGGGTACGAGGCGTTACTAGACTTAAACGCACATGAATATGTAAAACTGAGTCATAAATTTTTGATCTTATTTAAAACTTCTCAATTTCCATCTCAAAGTCCCTTATACGGCCCTATGAGGCCCAAAACATACATTGGTAATAATTCGGGACTAAATCGAGAACTTTTGAAACTTTTGAAACACAATTAAAATTTTTCATATTTTGGAGAGTCACACGCCCGTATGGGTAGGCTGTGTAGTCTCACACGCTCGTGTCCTCCCCCCGTGTAACTCTCTATTTATGACATCAGTACACATTTAAGGTCACACGGCCAAGTCACACGTTCGTGTGCTAGGCCATGTCCTCCACACGCCCATGTGCTAGGCCACTATTTATTCAGTGAGAAATGTCACATTTATTCAGATCACAAAAGCCTGAAATTCTTGATGACTAAAAAAGATTTGAATTTGAGATAGCGTGGATGGTTAGAATTGCTAAAACACTACAAGCTTGTGATTGATTATCATCTGGGAAAGGATAACATTGTTGTTGATGCTTTAAGTTGAAAATCCCTTTTTTCTCTTTGTGCAATGAATGCGCATATGACTATGTCTGATGATGGTTTGATTGTAGTTGAGTTAAAAACAAAACTGTTATTTATTCAACAGATTTATGAAGCTCAGAGAATAGATAATGATTTGATAGAAAAGCAGGCCTGATGTGATTCAAATGTTGAGTCAGAGTTCAGACTTGATGTTGAGGGTTATTTGAGTGGCCTGGTATGAAATGCATTTCTAACTTTGTTTTGAAATCTTTAATCTGTCAACAAGTAAAAGCTTAACATCAAGTACCTTCTAGGTTACTTCAATCGATTATGATTCCTGAGTGGAAATGGGATAGAGTCACAATGGATTTTGTATCGGGTTTATCGTTGACACTAAGCATGAAAGATGCCATCTGGGTTATTGTAGATAGATTGATTAAATCGGCTCATTTTATTTCAGTTCGCACTAATTATTCACTTGATAAACTTGCTAAACTGTACATTTCTCAGATTGTGAGATTGCACGAGGTACGTATTTCTATTGTTTAAGATAGAGATCTGAGGTTCATATCGCGATTTTGGAAGAAACTGCAAGATGCACTAGGTACGAAATTACATTTTAGCACTGCTTTTCATCTACAGTCAGATTGCCAATCCGAATAGATTATTCAGGTTCTCGAGGATATGTTGAGATGTTGAATTCTTGAGTTTAAAGGTACATGGGAACGACATGTAACACCCCAAACCTGGCCCAGATGTTATGGCCAGATCTGGTGTGTCACATGAACAATTGGTTTATCTGTGCTCTTCTTTTAACAAAACATTGTGTTGTTCGTAATAAAACCATGTTTAATAGCTTGTAATTAATGAACATTATCAGGTTTAAAAATCGTATCCATTACCAAGTAAAATTCATATTTAAAAGATCTCATTGTTGTGTTATCATGGTTGAGTTATCCAATCCTTATTAAGGTATGTTTAAAAAAAAAACGTTTGATTAAATTTGAAAACCCGCATAACCTAACCTACCATTTTAAAACAAACAATAAAAATAAAACCCAAGACCAAATACCCAAGTGGCCATGTTACAGCATAAATCTGGAATTTAAAAATAAAATATAAATAAAGTAAATTTAAGAAAAACTAAAAAAAAAAGGAAGCATGAATCACGTGGCCACCCCGAATCCCTCACAGCTCCAAGTCCTCTATGGCTGGGGGTTACCTACATGGATGGAAATAATAGGGTGAGTTTGTGAAAACTCAGTGTGTAAAGTAACCCAACCAGTGTGAAAGACCAGTCAAAACTTAGTCTGGGCCGAAGCCCTATTCAGATCCAAATCAAATTGGGCCTTGGCCCTTTTCAGAAACAGAGTGGGCCTTGGGCCCATTTCAGATACAGAACATAATATATATATATAAGAATGTATGTATGCAAAGCCCAAGCCCAATCCAGCCCTACACACCACCCGTACCAGCCCTACACACCATGTGGGAAATAACTCAACCCACCCAGCCCTACATACCACAGACGCAGCAAAGCTACTAATACAGAAATCGTGGCAGAGCCACCAGAACAGAAATACGAGGCAGAGCCTCTAAGCAGATTAAGTGGCAATGCCACTTTTAGCATTTCCTCCATATCCATAACCCAACCCTATGCAAACTAGAGTACTACATGACATGGGCATACAGCATATCAGATACAATAACATGCAAATTAGTCAACTATTTCTAGGGCAAAACAATCATTTAGCCTCTAAGGGTATAACAGTCATTTAGCATCTAGGGGTAAAACGATAATTTTCACCCTTCAAGGGTATTTTGGTAATTTAGCTACATCTCTAAGTTTCATGCTTAATATGACCTTTTAGCAAGTCCAACGTCACTCCGAGCGACTCAAATAATCCTTACATTCATATAATGCAATTGGGCCCTAAAACCCCTAATGGGCCCGAGGGAGCCCACATGCTACTGTGGCCCGCTTAGTCTAATTTTTACACATATTATTACAGATTTAATATCCAGTTTACCAGAAATCACTTACCGCATACTTTTACCCATATGGGCCCGTAAGCCCATTGGGCCCTATTTCGACCCAAAACAGCCTAAGTGCACGAAAACGCGTACAGCAACCCTTACCATCCATTATTCCAGATTCATGATTTCGGGTTAACCTACGAGCGTTTGCACACTCGCAAGTCCATGAAATGCTGGCATTTCGGCATTTCGGCTTTTCGACTTTTTGTCGATCTAAGCTACTAGAGGGTGTCGTTACACACCTACTTGCGAATTACGTCGAGATCCCGCGAACGATTAACCTACAATAGGCCAAACGAAATGTTAATCTTATGGCTTGGCTTACAAGCCACCTCTAGTCACCCCTAATGGTATTCGGCCAATATTATACAAAATCATCATCCACTTACCTTTACCGAAATCCAACCAACAGATCTAGATCACCTTGCGATCACTTATCCACCAACACCCTTCACGAGATCAACCCCTAAGATAGGCTATGGAATCACAAGCAGACAAAAAGAGAAAACTTTGAATCGGTTTCCAAAGATAAAGGCCGATATGTGGAAAAAGATTAGGGGGTTTTGACTTTTTATTAACCACTTGAAAGGAAATAATAAGGAAGAAGATCACTTACCCAAAAGTTCGCTTGCTTGCCTTGACAGAAGAAAGAACCACTAATCACTAGCCTAACCCTAGATCTATTATAGATCTAATCAAAACGCAAGAGAAGGAGATGAATGGCTGAAAAGGGGTGGAAGAATAACAGAGAAAAGAGGATGGGATTCAGTTTTTAAGAAGAGCACACTAAAGAGAGTTTGAGGTTTCGATTTTGAAAGAAAAAGTGGAAGAATAAGAAGCAGAAGAAGAAGAAGAAGTTATGACAAGGGAAGAAATGGCGACAGAGAGATGAGAGGCTTGAAGGTTTTAGCTTTTCAGAGTAGAGATGAGGAAGGTTTGGCCAAAGAAGAAATCGGTAAGAAAAGATTTAAGGTTTCGGGTTTTCAGCTTTTGAAGCAGTCGGCCAAGAAGGGTTCTAAGTGAATCAATTCAAGCAATGGAGAAAAGAAGAAAAAGGAGAAGAAGAAGATAGGTTCGGCCCTTATGTAGTCAGCCAAGAGAAGATTTGGGGTTTAGGGACTTTCGACTTTTGAAGAAAGAATAGAGGAAAGAAAGGAAAGAAGAAAAGAAGGGATGCACTACCCAATCAGCATTCACACACAAATGCAAATCCCGAAACTCAAGGCAGAAGTCGGCTCCTACCTACCAAAATGTCTAACTCAAAAGTCCCAAAATCTCAAAAGAGTGCCCTCAAGAAATCAGCACACTCCTTTCCCACAATGCCGAAAATGATATCACCTAAGGTCCCTAGACGAAATTGCAACTATAAAGTCCCCTATTTGGCCAATTCTTGCTCCTCACTCAACTCCTCAATTTTCTCCTTGATAATCACCCCTTATCACACCTTAATCCAATCCCATGAGCAACTCAAACACCTTCCCTAAGAGTTCAACTTGGATTCTACCTCTTACTATGCACATGCAGTAAAATAAAATAAATACCTTGCTCACAAAGGGACTCAAACCTTAGCTCCCTTACAAGCTTCCATACGCCACCTCCCTAAGCTTTAAGTGGCACAACCTTGCCATTCTACCACAGGTTTACTTGTGTTATAAAACCCAAACAATAACTTAAAAGCCCACTTAGCCAAAGTCCATTCTCACCTAAGGCTACAATTTAAATTTTTCCAGGCTTTAAACTTAAACCTAGGCCTTCTAAAGGTCCACTAATCACACCCAACACAGTCATAACACATCAAGCCATGCAAATTAAATTCACGCAAACATTCAAAAACTCTAAAATTTGGGGCGTTACATGACACCTACCATTGGTTGAGTTTGCGTATAATAACAGTTTTCAATCAAGTTTGAAAATGGCACCATACGAGGCTCATTATAGTAAAAAATGTAGAACACCGTTGTACTGGACTGAGCTCAGTGAGAGTAAGATACATGGGGTCAATTTGATTAATGAGATAGAACAGAAAGTGAAAGTAATTCGAGAAAGTCTAAAAGCAACTTTAGACAGTCAAAAATCGTATGCAGATTTGAAACGGAAAGACATTGAATATGAAATTGGTGGTAAAGTATTTTTGAAAGTATCACCATGGAAGAAAGTGTTACGGTATGGCCGGAAAGGCAAATTGAGTCCTAGGTTCATCGGACCATATGAGATCATAGAGCGTATTGGGTCGATTACTTATAGACTGTTGTTGCCACCTGAGCTGGAAAAGATACATAATGTATTCCATGTTTTGATGTTACGGAGATACCGATCGGACCCTTCACACGTGATTGCTCATACTAAGGTTGAGATTCAGTCTGATATATCATATAATGAAGAACCAATTAGAATTTTAGCTCGTGAGATCAAAGATTGAGAAATAAGAAAATTTCTTTAGTAAAAGTGTTGTGGCACAAACACGGCGTTGAAGAGGCTACATAGGAGCCTGAAGATGTCATGAGACAGCAATATCTGAATCTGTTTAACGATAAGATTTTCGGGAACAAAAATCCCTAAGGGGGGAGAGTTGTAACAGCCCAATTTAGACCCTAGTTGGAAAAGTGGTTTCAGGACCACATATCTGAGTTAGAAAAATATTTTATTATTATTTTTCATGCTTATAATACGTGAATTAGCATGTGTGAAAATCTTGTATGAAAATTTTATCAATTGAGTGCCCAATTTGCAAAAAGGGTTAAATCGCAGAAAATGCAAAAGTGGCCTTCTATTTAATTAAGGGCCAATTGTTATGCTCTTTTAAATGAAAGGTCCTTATGTTGCAAATGGACCATTAGTTGAATGAGTGGACATTAATGACCTGGTTTTATATGTTTTATATGTTTATTAAACAAAGGTTGAATTAGTAATTGAATTCTTAATATGAATAAAATAAAACTAAAGCATAAAATCAAGGCTATTTTGTGTTCTTCCACTGATTTTACAAAAGGAAAAACAAGGGTTTATAGATTTTGAGCATTCGACCATTGCTAAACCAAAATTAAGGTATGTTTCACTCCGGTTTTCGATGATTTTCATGTTTTTAAGATTATTGCTTAGTTTACTATAAAGCTCATGTTGTAATTTGAAGAATTGATGATGTTTATGAAATGTGCCATTGATGAAATGGTAAGTTTTTTGATGTTTTTGGATGAATTATGAAAGATATGTGTTTGATAAACATATTTTGTTCTTGGATTTTTGATGAATTTAGCTAAATAGGGCTAAATTGTGAAAATGAAATATAGAGGGACTAAAATGTGAAATTGATTAATTATGTAGGCTTGATGAGACTATGGGAAAATTCGGCTATGCTATATTAAAAAGAAATTTTGTGTATTTGATGATTTTGTTGAATAGGGACTTAAATGTCAAAATGTGAAAATGTGATGGCCAATTTGTAAAGTGCCCTAAATATGTGTTCTTGAGTTGAATGGATTGAGTGTGTGATTAAATGATTTAATTTTAATACGTATAGATCAAGAAAAGTGAAATCCGAAATTGGATCAAGGGAAATTGAAAGTCGACAAGTAATCGACTTATTTCGACAAACCACACTCGAGGTAAGTTCATAAGTAGTAATTTCTCTATAAATATTGTTAATTGCATTATTATCGTATGAATTGTGATGAATGAAACCTCAAATGAGGTGAAGATTGTGAAATGGATGTTACGGATGTGATATTAAAGGAGATGATATAGAGAGAGCTCGGTTGAACCTTAGGATTAGTTTTGGAATGTAGTGACATGTCACTAGGATATAATTTTTGGCTTCGGGCCATGATATTAGCACTACGGGTGTGAGAAATACCTTGATTTGGCTACGAGCCATGGTATAGATGTTCCAGGATAAGTTACCTTGAATTGGCTACGGGGCCATGGTATAGGTACTTATCGAATGAAATGTTCATAAATTCAATTTTTAATCTGGATGGTTCAACGATTAAGCTAGAGTTGTGAACTTGGAAAAGGTTAGTATAGATGGAGCAGGTACATATGATGTATGTATTTGTATATGAGGACTATGTGATTAATTCATGTAAATCATGGAGGAATGTCCATGTATTTGGGTAAGCCATGCTATAAGGCATAGATTAAGGTTTGTGAAGTTATGTTCATGGTTTGAATTGAATAAATGGTTGATTTATTAATGAGATTGTGTAATGAGTTACTTGCTTATGACTTACTAAGCTTTTAACGCTTACTTGGTGTGTTCATTCCTATTTTATAAATTATCGAAGCTACTGAAGGCTTGGGAATCGTTGAGGATCTTCATCGTTCTATCTGAACTCAAATTGGTACCTTTTGTGGTTGTAAATAGCAAAGTATGGCATGTATAGGCTAGGGGTTAAATGAATATAATTTGAGTTGTATGTAAGTTATGTCAAGTGATTTGGCTAACTAAGTATGAGCATATGCATGTTTTGGTATGTGTCAAAAGGATGCAAATTATGGTATGATTTATGAAGCATATATGGCCTAATTGGAAATGGTCATTTTGGTATAAACCAAATGGAAATTTTGGTAAGTTTTAGTCATGAATTGAGTTGGTAAATGATTGAGTTAGGATGTATGTGTTTGGTTATGAATATGGTTTGATATATGGTATGTTTTGATATGGAAAAGATGTATGAATTGGTTGATATTGAATTGGATATATTGATGTTTGTATTAGGCATGAAATTGGCTAAAATTGGGTTGTAAATGTTGCATATTGTTTCATGTAGGTACAAGTCAAATTGGGGTATGAAAAATGGCTTAAACCAAGCCTATTTTCTGCCACACGGTCAGAGCACACGGGCATGTGACTCGACCATGTGACCCCTATTTTCTGGGTAATTTGGTAAGAATGGTACACGGGCTAGATATATGGCTATGTCTAATGACCGTGTGACCCCTGTTTTGTAGGCATAGAGGTTAGTATAACACACGGGCTAGACACACGGGCGTGTCTGGTAACCGTGTGGCTAACTTAGGTTGACTCACAGACTGGACACACAGGTGTGACTAGAGACCGTATGACCCTAGGCAGTGTTGCACACGGGCTAATGTGAGTTGTAAGGCACGGTCGTGTGGAGGACACGGCCTAGCCACGTGGGCGTGTGCCCTGTTTATCAAAGAAAAATTTCTTAAGTCTTTAAAACTTTCAAATGTTATTGGTTAGTCTCGGCTAATAGGGGTAGTATCAGGGTGAATATAATGTGTCAAACTATTTTCATTCTAAAACCATTTTGTATAGTCAATTCTTCAATTCTGAACCAACCTAAGCTGTAGAACGTTACAAGCTGAAAAGTCCTATGTGACCTCATTGAGATGACTCTTGGGTGAAAATTAAACTAAGTATTGTCATTTCTGACCACTTGTAATCTTCAAACATAAATGTAAATTTTGGGTACTTCTTTCGATGGAATAGTATGATTAACATTATTGCATTTGTTTGCGTTGTAACCTAGTGAACTAACATGTTTCATATTGAATTGAAAATCAGAAGTAAATCATATATCGTGCTAGAATTACGTGTTTAATTCACATTGTCTCATGTATTTAGCATGCTCAAACATTGTTTAGTTGTTTTTCTATTTTCAGATTTGATGTGTTTTTATTTTGTTGCGTGAGGACATGTAACAGCTTAAGTGTGGGGGAGTTTGATCTATCACAATTTGTTGTGGAAACTTAAAGTCTTTTTGGCACTTAAAGAGCTTGTTTTCTAGCTACTTTACATGTTTTTATTATGTTTTTGGTTTTTATTAGTTTAAGTTTAATTTTTGCAAAATAAGCATTTTTACACAATTTTTAGCCATATGATGATGTAATGGGCTTATACGGGCTTAAGGATGAACTAACGAGTTACTCGAGTGTGCAGAACATTGATTTTGGGCTGAGAATGCAATGAACGATGACAACAGCGCGACATCGAGATGTGGGGCTACAACACTAGACCACGAACCCAAAGAATTCAGGCTCGAAAGGTAGTGTCATGGCACCGGTCCTGTGGTGTCGTGACACCGGGCAACGAACAAACATAATTTTTTGCTACAAATAGGAGTGTTTAGCCCTACTTTGGGGGGTTTTTCCAAGTGAGCCACTTAGTTTAGGTTTAGTGTAACACCTTACACCCGGCCCGGTCATCGAGCTCGAGTAATAAGACGCTACATCAAACATCAAACTCATGCATATTCGCATAATCTCAAATACATGCAACCATCGTCAGGTTCAAATTGTTAGGGGACTATTGAGTTTTTAATACCTTGGCAACATTTAAATCAACTTATCAAATGTTTATCAACATTAATAATAAGTTAATCATGCTTGGAGACCATTTAACAAAAGCTCCTAAAGAAATCACGTAGGTATTGATACTCAATCTCAGGTATCGATATTTATAAAGATAGGTATTGATACCATTAGAAAAATTAGTACCTTTTTAGCATTCTATTTCTTCGCAAAATAATGGAACCAAATAAATTATCAATACAAAGCAAAAAGTATCTATATTTTCACCCCGAGTATCAATACTCGAAGAAGGGTATCGATAGCAAATTAAGCTCCCGACTTCCTGCACATTTTTTTCAACATGGACGTATCAATACATATGCCCCAATTATCGATACCTCTGTACAAATCAACAAAAATTATAGCAAAACAGGGTATTTAACATATTCAATCACATAACACTTCAACATGCATCCATAACTTCAGTATTCGACATCAAAATGTCTATATTTATAGTTCATAGCAATTTCAATAATTCAAGCCAAGACAAACCAATAACATAATATTAAACATCCATCAATTCCTAAAAGTCTAAAATCATATTAACTATTTAAGACATAATAATAATCAACCAAAAACGTCTACCACATTGCTTTATTCCCATAGTTCAAAGAATAATATGAATTTGACCTACTTAAAAATTGAAGCCTAACTTGGATCACTTCCTTAGAATTCCGCACCCCTTACACCGTAACGTTAATTATCTGTAATGGTTTAAAATGAAGTGTGTGAGCTTAACAAGGTCAGTGAATGATCAGAAAAACCACCAATAGACATGATACCATACATTAAATGAGAGCAACCAAAACATGTTTACATACATTTTTAACTATGGTGACATACTAAAGATTTATACATTATCTACCAACTCATCTAACTTAATTTTTACATATAAATAAACATACATCACATTTCATAATCATTCATTTAAAGATAAATGGAACTTTAGGCTATCAAACATATAAGTGGGCTTTATCACCACACATTAGATACACAGATCTCCAACACATCATTGTCTCGAGGAGTCAAACATATCCCAAAAGTGTAGCAACAAGCTAACACTCTTCAACACACTAACGTATCTCGATGAATGGAGCCAAGCTCACATTCCCTATAATAGCCCATTTTTCGTAGGCAACATTGTAGAGGCTGATAGGTTTGAAGTCAACAGGGAAAGCTTAGGAGTTAACTTTAGGAATGAGAGCAATGATTGTTATAATCAGTTCTCTGAGCAAAACTCTAGAATGAAGAAAGGAAAGAGAAGAGGAGATATTGTCATTGCACATAATGTCTCAGAATTTTTAATAGAAAACAATAGGTTTTCCGTCAATTCTTGAAGCTTTGAGAGCTTCTAATAGAAAAATAAATTCTTTGACTTCATTAGTAGAAAAGGGTTAGTTGAAAAAAAAAAAGAATTCATTTTGGGAGAGCGTGGGATGTCCAAGGAATGTAAGCATTCTAAAATGGCATCATGATTCATTGTACAAGCATAAAAAAGTTTTTTTTTCTAAAGTAGCCAACGACGACTTGACTAATAAAGGTGGGATTATCAACCCAGATATTACTAAAGTCATAAACTCTTTCAATTCTATTCATCACTCTTCTATGCTTGGTCATATGATGGAAGAATTTAGTATTCCAATCTCCTAATTTATTCCATTACATTCAAGATTTTTGGATCTAGTGTAGTTCCTGTTGCATGAGAAACTCTAGATTTCCTCTAATGTCTTTTTTTTTGTTTCTCAAGAGATTGAGAAGAGGAGAGATCAGATTGAGCCTTCATTAGAGCATTTTCTAGATCAGGCTTTCTTTTATGTAAATCATCGAAGATATCTTCCTTTCATTTACGAAGGACAAGCTAGTAATTTTAATTTTATAGACCAAGCTATAAAACAAGGATACCTCAATTTGTAAGTTGTATACCTCTTGTATAATCATTCTACACTAAAGGTGAAGACTCCACATTACCTCAAAATGATAGGGTCCTCGATGGAAAGGAAACCTTTTATTGGTAGACATGATCATTGGGCTGTGGTCCAAATGAATGATCGAGAGATTTAGAAAGGATAAATTCATGCAGTGGACGAAACAATGATCATTAGCAAAGGTTCTATCAAGTCTTTACTATACAACCTTTTCTAGATTTCGATTGTTCGAGTGAAGTAGGAACTTTTTGTAGGAATTTCCAATAAATTATAAGAATTAAGGCATTAAAGAAGGTTAAAAGCTCCTTTAAAATCATTTGAATGGGGGAGAATTTATCATTGTACCAAATCACTTGGTTGAAGTTCCTAAAACAATCCAATTCTCATTCTTATTAATGTTATTAGAGAAATGAACAAGTTGATCCCAAAGAGATTTCCTCTCATTAGCTTTAAGGTGACCATAGATGCAGGTTAGCCATGTTTTGAAGTTATTATCCTTAATATAATAAAAAGGCAGATTTTCATTTGTTGAAATAACAGAACAATAAATGCTTTTACGCCAAAGGAAAAGGGTACTACCACCACAATCAATACCCACAAAATGCTCAAAATTCCATCTTAACCAAAATCTAAGACAGTAGTAATGCTTAACTTTGGTTTCCATAAGAAAACATCAATCAACTTTGAATCTATCAATAAGGTGGGAGCATTGGAACATTGTTAGGGGATTTCCTATTACCCTAGCATTCTAGCTAAAGACTTTCATGATAACATGCCTAAACCATTTAGCAAAGGCAATAACAACAATATCATTTTCAACAATTAAAACATAATCAACAATAATAGGTCAAGCAACATTGGAAAAAGAAACAATAAAAACAACAGTAAATTAATCATGAACAAAAGAGATATTTTAAGTAGTAATAGTTGAAAAATCTTGAACAGAAAGAGGAGATTCATTTCGGTTTGCATTTTTATCATTATTTGGGGAAGATAGAGTTCTTCTTTATAGCGATCAATGACTCACTACAGTGGAGCTTCCACTTGCAAATCTTTTTCTTTTTTAATAAACATGTAGGCTAAAGTCACTGATGGACATAACCTTCTTTAGCATCACAGAGAACGATAGCGGGAAATGAGTTGGGTTCAGGATCTTCAAGGTTGGTAGTGTGTCTTCATTTAGTACCACCATGACCATTAGAAGAATATTCCACTCCCAAACTATTGCCAATAGGAACTGATAGAAAGAACCATATGGCGTATAGCTTTCATGGCTAAGAATGTCTTTTGGCTCTAACTCAACCACTGGCATAGAATTCAATCTATCCAACATAATGATGACTTCTTGATTAGTAGCAATGTGTGATATCTGTTCGGATCGATCTGATTAAGAAACAAGTAAAAAATAGCAGAAGAAATTGATAAAGTGAACACACAAATTTAAAGTGGAAAAACCCCTCCAAAAAGGATAAAAAACCACAGGCAAAGATAATTTTACTATAATGGTAAAAGAACAAAGATTACAAAAGATGGAGATAGAAACTGAACCCCAAAATCTCGAAAACAAAGAACCCTCAAAACGTAAACACAAAATTCTCTAAATGTGTTATGAGTTCTAATCTCTAATGGATGTATTTTCTAAGGTTATAAAAGAACCTATTTATAGGCTAAATTCATAGGTCAAATAATTATAAAATAACCTAGACTAATCAGAGTTTGATTGAAATAACTAAATAGAGTTTAACTGGAACATTACTTCTTAAATTTGATTGAAATAGGAGTCTTACTTACAAATCTCCACCTTGACTCATATTTCCACAATGCCATCTTTGTTAAAGCCCGCCACGGGCCTACCTTGAACTATGTAAGGAATTAACTGATTGGAATCTATGTTTAAAAATTGGAAGACTTCTAGCCTTCGACTTGTACACTGCCAAATCAAAACTAACTCAGGTTTGATTTTCACGAAAACACTGCCCTAACTTTTCAAAACCTGCATCCAAAAGAGAACCTCTCTTCAATGAAATGATCATACATTTTTCCCTCCTATGACCAAGTTGCCTCCGCTCCAAAGGAGTTAATTTAACACCCTGAATTTGGGCCTAGAAGAATTGGGCCTTGGGCCTGGGTGCGGGTGTGAGATAGTTCGAAATAAAATTATTGATGTGTTGAATTTTGTTATGGAAGGTTATTATTAATGGGTTAATGTGGTATTTTAGTGAACTGCGAAGGATTCATAGTGTGGGGAAAAGTCTTGGGCTAATTTTTGGGATTCTGGGATTTTTATGATATTTGGTGTAATGTTGAAATTTTGATATATGGATGTGTAATTCGTGTTTGGAATGTGTTATTGGGCCTATAGAAGGCCCAAGTGTTGGTTAAAAACCCGGAGAATTGTTGGATTTTTGGACTTAAGGAATAGAGCACTTGGAAAAGAGGAGTTGTAAGGAATTATGTGTGTAATAAGACACAAAAAAGGAATGTGGTGTAGTGGCAAAGTAGCGCCACTTAGGGGACAAGGAAGCAAAGGGTCCAAGGTTCAAGTCTTGGCTCTTGCAATTTATTTTGGTTTTTCTTTTAAATAAATCTGGAAGCAAGTAGGTGAGCTTTAAAGTTAAATGTGTTGGACTTATGACACAAAAGAGCTTATGTCCGAGTGGTGATGGCTTGACAGGGTTACTGAGAGGACTTTGGTTCAAATCCCATTACACGCAAAGGTTGATTATTTTGCTAACGCTTTAATTTTGGGGGGATTGATGGAGAATCCCACATCGGAAAGCTAACATGAGAGCAGGTGAGGAGCTAGCTTTAAATAGAGCAAACCAGTAGGAGAGTAGGCACAGCCTTCTTGGCTGATCCCTTTCGCTTTATGGCATGCCCGTTTGGGTTGGGCATCGGCTAAGAGTGTTTGGAGCGCGGATTAACTTCAGTCTCCTATCAGGTGTGTATTTCTCACTGCTCTAGCGGTAGGACGGCTACTTCGGGCTGCGATGGGCCGAAGAGGCCATGTGGGCCCAATGGGCCTGCGGGCCCAATTGGATAAGTTGTTTGATTGTATAGTAAATATTGGGCTAGATTAGGTGAATCTCATATCTGTGGCTAGATTTGGGCTAAAAGGGCCACACGAGCATGTGGGCCCATTTGGGCCGACAATGGGCCCTAGGCCCATTCGCATTGTTATCTTTGTTTAGAAATGCTTTAGTTTACAAAGTTACTAAAATACCCTTGGTTTACAAAATTACTGAAATACCTTGGTTTACAAAATTACCGAATTACCCTCGATTTGCAAAATTACAAGAAATATCCCGATTTATAAAATTATCGAATTACCCTTGATTTGTACAATGACAGAAGTACCCTCGATTTGTAAAATGATGAACATACCCTTGATTTGTAAAATTACTATTTTACCCCTAATTTGTAAAATTATCATTTTACCTATGATTTGTAAAATTACCGTTTTACCCCTAATTTGTAAAATTACTATTTTACCCTTAATTTGTAAAATTACCGTTTTACCCCTAATTTGTAAAATTACCATTGTACCCATGATTTGTAAAATTATCGTTTTACCCTTAATTTGTAAAATTACTATTTTACCCTTAATTTGTAAAATTACCGTTTTACCCTTAATTTGTAAAATTACTATTTTACCCTTAATTTGTAAAATTATTGTTTTACCCCTAATTTGTAAAATTAGCATTTTACCCATGACTTGTAAAATTACCGTTTTACCCCTAATTTATAAAATTACTATTTTACCCCTAATTTGTAAAAATTACTATTTTACCCTCGATTTGCAAATTTACCGAAATACCCCTGTAGGGTAGAATTACCAAGACACCCCTATGGGGTAAAATTACCGTTTTGCCCTAGGGTGTTAAATGACTGTTTTGCCCCTCGTGGGTAAATGACTAACTTGTGTGATGATTGGGCTAGTTTGACCGTGGATATAAGTTGGTGATATGAATGACTTGACTGTGATCTATTCTTATTTTTGGGATTTGGAAAAGTTGGAATCCCATGTGTTTAGGGAGGCTGTCGAAATAACGCCTAAGGCTTTAAGGGGCTGTTACCAATTATTTTACTCTGTGCTTGTAAGGGTTAAAGGTTGCTGACTAAGGGCTTGGATCAGTGGAGCGTTCAGATCCAGATTTGGATATCAACTTCAGTAAAGGTAAGGATTTAGGGCCTTGTCCATAGATGCCCGAATATGGTAAGAGTATGTTAAATTTAGTTATCATTGATTCGTGGTCTAATGTTTTAGTAATCGAATGTAGGATTGACTTGGATCAGATATAGTCATCGTTCGTTGCAAGCAGGTGTGTAATGAACCTCATAGTAGCTTAGATTAATATTTGCTGAAAAGCCAAAATGCCTAAACTTCGGCATTTCGAACTTGTGGTTTTGTGAATGGTTTGAGCTGTGATACATACGATAAGATCGGTGATTGGATCGATAGAACAGGTAAGGGCACGATTTTGTGCACGATGGTAAGTTGGGCCTCGATGGGCTGAAATTGGGCCCAATGGGCTTACGGGCCTATATAGGTAAAAATGGGCAATAGACATTTCTTAATAGACTATAGGCTTAAAACTGGCTGAATTAGTAGTTAATTGTAGGATTTGGACTAAGTGGGTTTAGACGACTGAACTAGCTACATAGGGCCCATTAGGGGTTTTTGACCCATAACTCGGTTGTACTAAAATAGGCTAAAATTGCTGTTTAAACATTTGGAATTGATGAATAAGCATGGAAAACCCTAATAATGGATAAAATTACGTAATTACCCTTAAAACATGAAAATGTTTATTTTGCCCTAGGTGAAAAATGTCTATTATACCCCCAGGGTTTCATTCTGAATATGATAATTATGATATTGTTATTTTACATGCTATGACATGATATGCACATGATATGCACACGATATGCTATGACATGTATACGATATGCCATGTTTTACACATTAAATGCATGGGTTGGGTTAGTATATGATGGAGGAAGTGATAAAGGGCTTTGCCCCAGTTTACCGAAAAGGGCTTTTGCCCTAGTTATTAAAAGAGGCTTGGCCTCCAGTTATATGATAAAGCAGCTATGCTGCCAGTGGAGAGTTTGGTTGGGTGGGTTGAGTTTTTCCCCACATAGAGAGCTTAGTTGGTACGGGTGGAGAGTAGCGGATGGTGGGTTGAGTAGTCTCCCTAACTGGGCTTTGCATACATACATTGACATTACATGTGATATTGAAATGGGCTTTGCACACATTCACTGATATTATATGTGTTGTTAAAATGGGCCTTTGGGCCATACCGTTTACAGAAAAGGCTTCGGCCCAGTGAATTGATTTATGAAACATGGGCTAAGGCCCAGTAACCAATATTTGAAAAGGGCTTCGGCCCAGTTATATGTTGAGACTGATTTGGGGGCTTAGGCCTAGTATGCTGATATTGATTTGGGCTCTGTAAGTGGTTTGTTGCACACTGAGTTTCCAAACTCACCCCTTTCCTTCCATCCTTGTAGGTGAGCTTTAGATTGCTGGACTTGGAGCTGGGAGGGATTCAAAGTGGCCACATGGACTGGGCTGTTGGATTTTTAATTAAGTTACCTATTTGAATTTAGATTGAATTATTTATTTCTGGTTTTGGGTTGTAGAAAGGGCCTCTTTAATTATTTTTATTTTGGGTTTTTATTCTTTACTTATTTAATTTGTTTTAGCTTAAGTATGAAATTATTTAAATTGTTTCTTAATCGGTTAGCTCTATGGCATGGTTTTATAAAAGTGCTTGTTTTCAAAATATCTCCATAAATAGAGCAAAGCTTCCGCAAATTAAATGTTTTCGTAAATAAATATTTCAGATGGTTAAAGTGTGGCAATGGTCGTGTGCATGTCTAGGAGTGGATCCAAGAAGAGCTTGGTACTTAAGCAGTCTATTCGACTCACCTCCTCTTTTCTGGAATCCTACCCGGTGCATAGCTTCCATTCACTTTATGTCATCACAAAGAAGGTTTAATTTTCCGATACTTAAACTGTCTTTCAAACTAACATGTTTTCGCAACTATAAAGGTTTTCAAGCTTTCAAAATTTTCAATTAGATTTTACAAAGTTGTTATGTTTGATTATTAAAATGAAATCACGTTTTGGAACAATAAACAAACACAAAGCTAATTAAGAAGGGTTTTCAACAAAAACACGGTTTTTGAAAAACACTTCCATGTGACACACTAGACTTGGCCGTAACGTCTGGGCTGGGTTTGGGGTGTTACTGTTAACTTCGACTCCGTAATGGACGAGGGACATCTAATTTCGCCGGTCACTGTAGAACCTTCTAGAATATAAAGGTTGTCGGTTCTTTTACCTTTTAACAAAACGAGAGCTCCACGAGATACTTTAATACTGCTCGACTCAATGTTCATTCTGCATTCTTTCAAGTCTAAAATACTAAAGGAGATGAGGTTTTTTCGTAAATTAGCTACATACCTGACATCTAAGAGTGTCCCAATCATCCCATCGTGTATCCTAATTTTAACAGTACCAATACCAATTACCTTACTAGATGAATTATTTCTCATGCACATAACTCCACCTTCGACTGAACTATATATGGAGAACCATTCTTTATTGGGACACATGTGGAAAGAACATCCTGAATCTAGGATCCACACAGATGTAAGCTTGGATTTATCTCTCGTTGACACTAATAAGAAAGCATCACCGCTTTCATTGGTCAAACTAGCACCAACTACATCTTCCTTGCAACAGCCCGACTTAGGGCCTAAACGGAACAGTGGTTTCAAAACCAAAAATCTAGAATAGGAAATTTTATTTTGATGAATTTTTATGGTCTATGATTTGATTGAATGCATGTGTGAAAATTTCGTTAAGTAATTTTATCGATAAAGTGTTCAATTCAGTTACTAGGACTAAATTGCAAAAATTACAAAATGTGTGTTCTAGAAGCATTGAGCGCTTAACTGAGATGAATTCATAAACTAGAGGTCCTTATTTAGTAAATAGACTATTTTGTGTCATGATGGACAAAATTGGACATGGAAAGGAAAAATCTCAAGGAAAGGCCTTAAGGGCATTTTGGTCATTAGGTTAATAAGTTAATAAAAAGGGAAAAAGAAGTAAAAAAATTTGCTCATCTTCTTAATTTGTGTGCTGAAATTTTGAGAGACTCCATAGCTAGGGTTTTTGACATTTTCAAACTCACAAATAAGTGCATTCTAGCCCAGTTTTTAATGTTCTTTGTATTTTTGGAGTCATTATCAACCAATCTAGCTATTTCTACCATTAATTTGAGGTAGGGTTTATGTTAAAAAATTTACCCATGTGTGACACCGTTGTATTTTGATGTTTAATGGTAGAATATTAATGTTGGATGTGTGATAAACATCTTTTTCTAGGTGAATTTCATGAAAACCCCTAATAAGGACCAAATTGTAAAAGAGGAAAAAAATGAGTAGTAAAAGTTTGATTTGATGAGGAATGTGGGCTGATATGAACATATATATGGGTCGGCTAGGCTTGGGTAACCAAGAAATTGAGTACATTTCATTATACGAACCTAGGGACCATATTGTAAATATGTGAAAGTTTAGGGGCAAAATTATAATTTTTCCAAAGTATGATTTATGGGTTGTTTAGCCAATGTGATAATTCAATTAGTGTAATTTGTCATTTTAGATCAAGAAACATGAAGTCTGGACTTAAACCGGGAAAAGAACAAGGTGGTAGATTAAATCGAACACCTACCCGTATTTGGATCCGAGGTAAGTTTGTGTATAATAAATCAACACTATGATATTATGTATTTAATGTTTTGATGTTGTATGAAATGTGTGTTGTTTTCATGAAATTTGTTAATGAGATTTCGATAAAGAAATGATGAAGTTATATTATATAGAAAATCCCGATTAAACTTTAAGAATACGAAGGATACCATTGTCATAACATGAGACTAAGGAGGTCGCGTATAAGACCATATCTGGGATATGGCATCGACTCCGAGTTGAGATCCCGTGTAGGACCATATATGGGATATGGCATCAGCATCAAAATGTGATCCCGTATAAGACCATGTCTGGGACATCGTATCGGTATTGATATATGATTTCGTATAAGACCATATATGGGATATGGCATCGACATCAATATGAGATCCCGTATAAGACCATATATGGGATATGGCGTCAACATCAATATGAGATCTCGTATAAGACAATATTTGGGATATCGCTTCGACATCAACATGTGATCCCATGTAAGACAATATCTAGGATATGGTATTGGCATCCTATAATGTGAATGACATTTCTGAGTATCCTTTGGTATTCCAAGTGGTTCAACGGGAAAAGAATTAAAGTTGAGGTTAAAGATGAGAAAGACTAAAGTTATGTGATGAGTGATACAGGTACACATGAAAAGCTCACGAGAAATGAGCTCAGTATAATATGAATTGTCGGTAAGAAAGAGCATGAGTAAGCTATGGCAATGATCAATGATAATTATGTGCTAATTCATGATGTGCTTTATGGATGTTAATTCAAGATCTATGTTGTTACTTATTGCATACAAACTTACTAAGCTTTAAGCTTACTCCCACTCACTTTTCCCTTTCCTTGTAGTATCGCCAAGCTAGCTCGGGGGTTAAAGAAGTCAGAGCTTGATTCACACTATCGGTTTGATCTTTTAGGTATAGTGAATTCCATTATTTTGAGTGCGGCATGTATAGGAACTTGGTCTTTTGTTATGTCATATTGGTTAGCCATATGTGTTGGCTATTAATGTTACTTGATTTATTTTGTAAACGACCATTGGAATTGGAAAAATTTTCCGAACCAACTCAGCATCTTTTGGGACACAAACTCTGTCTCGAAACATCAAACAGTCATCGGTCCCGATTCAAAAATCTAACTCACTCGTCGATTCACACTGAACTCTTTTGGCTTACAAATCACTATCACTTTTCTGAGCTTCGCATATTTGCTGAAGAAACGTTGGTTTAACTCTCATCTCTACCAAACTGAACCATCACTAGACAAGGTCAAACTCGTATTCATAGCTCTCAAAGTAAACAAGGATTTCCTGGTTAAAGCATCTGCGACCGCATTCACTTTTCTCAGATGATAATCAATACTAGCTCGTAATCTTTCATCAACTCTAGCCATCTCCACTGCTGTAGATTCAAATCCTTTTGAGTCATAAAGTACTTTAGACTTTTATGATCAGTGAATACTTGACATTTCTCACCATACAAATAGTGCCTCCAGATCTTTAACGCAAACACAATGGCGGCTAGTTCCAAATCATGTGTCAGATACTTTTTTTCATGTAGCTTCAATTGTCTCGAGGTATAAGCTATCACTTTGCCTTCTTGCATCAATACACATCCAAGACCGTTCAATGATGCATCACTATAAATCACAAATTCTTTTCCAGACTCAGGTTGTACTAACACTGGAGCCTCAGTCAACATTGCCTTTAGTTTCTCAAAACCTTGTTGGCACCTTTCTGTCCATTCAAACTTGACATCTTTCTGTAACAACTTCATCATCAGAGTAGCGATCATGAAAAATCCTTTAACAAACCGTCTGTCATAGTTGGTTAAACCTAGAAAGCTTTTAACCTCTGACATGTTCCTCGGTGGTTTCTGTAATACCCCATTTTTGCCCGGCTCCATACCACAAAATGATAAAAAATAAATAAATAAATAAATTCCAAGCCCAGTTCAGAATATATCATTTGGCCCAATCAGAATGGCCTATTACTTGAAAAGATTGAAGGTCCATCTACAAACTTGACGTATATGGAAACATAATCTTCAAGGATACGTAATCTTAGAAATGATATGTAAATCTTAGATATGATATGTAATCTTAGAAGATATGGTATGCAATCTTAGAAGATATGATTTTGATATCATAGAGATTTAATTTATATATACCCTTTAATCTTAGCCGTTGATGTAATTGATCTGTACCGTTGGATTTGGGGAGGCTCAACTATAAATAGAGGCCTCCCCCCTCATTGTAAAACACACTTGAGTTTTGGGGAAGCAACAAAAATTCTTGAGAGCTTTCACTCAAATTTCTCTCCCTCTTACGTTCTTATTTTCTGTGGTTTGTTCTTATTTTATTCTTTGTTCATCTTCATTTTTCAACCTTTTTTATTTTGATTTAATCCATGTTTCCCTATTTTTTTATATATTTTTTTAATAATTTTAGTATCATATCAAACTATTTTATTTTTTAAAATATTTTTTTAAATATTACTCTTAGTAAATTGTTTTTTTTTAATTTTACTCAAATCATTGTTTTAAAAAAATATATTTCATTTAATTGTTATTTTTATCCAAAAATTGTTTTTTTTTAAGTAAAGGCAATATTTGGCATTTAAGATTTTCGAGAAAAGTAGTGCCCTAACTTACTGGGTTGCGATTTTTCTCGTCAAATTTGAATATCAAAGTACCCTTCTAAATGTTTTAAGTTTTAAAATATAAACAACTATTCTTGAGATTTCAAAACATTGTGTCCTAACTTACTGGATATGGCGTTTTGTTGTTTCAAGATAGAAATTTTCCAAAGGCAAGCTTAGCTTCGAAGATTTTGAAATATTGCGTCCTAACTTATTGGATGTGATGTTTTGATTCGTTTGAGATAAGTGAGTCTTAGTTTTCAAGTTCGCGGCATTCAAATAATTTTCTTTGAAAAGAGGATTGCATTTTAAAATCTTCAAATTTTCGACATGAAAGACATCAAATAATCAATTAGGTACCAATTTTTGGGCGTTACGAGGGTGCTACTCCTTCCTCGTACGTAACTGACTCCCGAACCCATTTTCTCAAATTTTCATAGACCAAAATGTTTTACAAGGTGATCCAATCACACCTAAAAAGATTGGTGGCGACTCCCATTTTCATTTTTTAAGTCGACCCTGTTTTTTTCCAAAACCCATAAAAAATGGTTTCGACAGCGTGGCTACTCCACTGGGGACCAATAAGAGAGTCAAGCCGTATAATTGATTATTCTTTGTCTTAATGTCGGAAATTTGAAAAATTTTAAAATACAATCCTCTTACATTACATGTGTTTGAATTACTACTTATGTTTGTTATATTTTGGCGCGCATTGCACTTGCATGACCGTTGTGGTCACACCCTTAAGTGGGAGTGAGAAATTACGCCTTCGTGAGGTTTTCACCTCCGTGCAGAATAGTGGATCACTTTCGGGATACATCCGTACCCATGTCTTTGTGAGATTTTCATCTCCGTGCAGCCATAGGGATATGTGTCCCCCTGAACCGAACTTGATTCAAATGAGCCTATAATGGGTGAGGATCGAGGAATCTGCTGGTTTGGGTACCTCAACTTTAGAACTGAACCACATATAGAAAGACCGTAAGAGCTCAACCTAGATAGAATTATACCTTAGTTATTACCCTTGCAGGTTATCTTTGAGTTTATTGTTATCATGACTATTTCCTTTCTTTTGTTGCATATCATTTCGCAATTAAAAGGTATCGATTTTCGGTCAGTTTCTAAGTTAGAGAGTTTGATTATGGAGAACGAACTTCTTGATAGAGTGGAAGGCGACGCTAACATCCATATATGGTCAGAGCAAACTTAGTTAGTAAAGGGAGATAGTCTAGCTATGGGATATGTGTCAGAGTTGGCAGACTACACTCGTATCAGTGTCACAGAGAATAATCACCATGAGTTAAAGGAAATATAGGATCAATGGAGCAGCGAAGCCAAGCAATTGTTCTACAACAACTATGGGGACTTGCAGTACTTGCTTGACTTGAAATTATACGAGAATTTGTTTCGGGCCATCACTCAGTATTAGAATCTTGTATACAGTTGCTTTACATTTGGAAAAGCCAATGTGGTACCCGTGGTGGAAGAATATTCGGTTTTGTGGCGTTGTTCTAAGATTCAAGTTGATAAAGTTTACTCAAGGGCTAACTATATTCCAACTTTTGTGAGGAAGTTGATGAACATCATGGGGAGAGGAGCGAGCTAAAAAGGAAAAAAGCAAGAGGGAAATGGGGCAGCGTTGGAATGCCTGCCTCTTCCACCACTAGTGCTTCCTAATGTTGCTCCAATCAAAGCAGAATTGGATGCAAGGAAGATTGTTCGACACCCTATGGCAAGGCGTGCTATAGGAACTAAAGGGCAGAAGGTAATGTACTCACCAATCACTTCAAGGTGAATAAGAAGAGTACTGATGGACACTTCTTCCATTACAATATTTCTCTTTCATATGAAGATCATCGATGATAAGAGTGTTGAAAGGAAAGTGATTAACAGAATGCATAGGACCTACAAAAGTGAGTTGGATGGAAAGAATTGTGCCTATGATGGTAAAAAGGTTTATTTACTATAGGACCACTACCAAACAACAAGCATGAGTTTACTAATTAGCGACAATGGAAATGCAAGCCCTGATGGCCTGCCCAAGACGCAAAAGAAAGAGATTAAAGAAGACCATATCATTTAAAGACCTTTAAAGTGGAGATTAGCCATGCTGCGAAGATACCTATGTAAGCAATTCAAATGCTTTGCAGGGGCAGAAATCTAAAGACTCTCAACAAGCACTAAAGATGTTAGATATCATTTTTGCTGCAAAGCAAGAATATCTACTTGTTTGCCAATCTTTCTTTCAAGATAATTAGAACAACTTCACAAACATTGGAGGAGGTGTCCATGGCTGTAGGGATTATCTCATGGGTGAAGCCATAGCTCAAATTCGAGATGGTAGTAGATCATTTATGGACCCTGAAGGTACAAGCTGATACATTAAGCGCGAAATACGAGCTACAGTCAGATCGTGGTCAAAAGTTAGCTTTGTTGTTTTTGAGAGTTAAAGCTTTGGGCCATAGGGCGAAGGCGTATTTATAATCCATTCATATGTAAAAATATTCTTTTTCTAAATAAAGTTTTCTAAATAAATTGAATCGAGATCGATACCTTTTTGCATTCATGCATTTGCATTACATTACATCAAAGAAAAGAAGATGTTAATTCGAAATTCGATTCCTAAATAGAATAGTTTGTCATAAGGAAACAAATTTCTTGATAAAGTAGATTATAGTGCGGTCGTCTGAATATTGTCCAAGTAAACACGAATACATGATGTAGATTATGAGAGAAAGCTGGTAGTCCACGGAGGAATACATGATGTAATTGCCAGAGATTCAAGCCAACAAAGGTTATCCAAGAGCATGACGAGAGAAAGCCGAAAGTCCACGAAGGAATACATGACTCGATTGCCAACGAAGATTATCCAAGAGCCGGCACTTTTTGATGAGTATCGTGGAGATAAACGAGCAAGAGATCAAGGCTCAGATTAAGTAGCAGGGAGCTAGCAAAGGTAACTTTTGGAGAATTTACAGGATTCGACCATGAAGAAAAGATCAACGTTTACTTGGACTATGAAGGGCAAGACCGCATATGTAATCTATTTTCATGTAAAGAAATCTATTTTCTAGAAAAGTTATTCTAATGGAATTGAGTTCAAGATCAACATCTCCTTTTCTTTTGCATTCATGCATTTGCATTGCATCATAGCACATGCACATTAAATTCATAAAAAAAATCCTAATTAGTTAAGGTTAAAAAGAGAAAGAAAGAGAGAAAGAGAGAAGAGGGTCATGGCTGAGTGAAAAGAAGACACTCTCTTATATATCCTAAACTTTTGTATCAAGAGGGATAGCTTACCCGGAGACGGGGGTGTTTGGAAATGAAAGTTGTTCCATCAAGGGACTGATTAAGGGAATCTGGAGGGTATTCGTCCTTACAAACCAGGAAAGTCCTTAAACAACTGGACTGCGGAAGAACTTCCTGTAGTCTTTAGAAATTATACAGAGCAGTCTGCAGAACACTCTTGTTACTCTAAAGCCTAGGAGTAGCAAGATTTCATTTGTGAAATAGGCTCGTGTTCAGACATTTTTGTTTCAATAAAACATACTTTTGTTATCAATACGAGCGAATATTCTTTCATTCTTTTATACTGATGAATATTCTTTTGACCTTTAAAATTCTTTCCAAATTTTCATTGCATAGTCATTATTGAATTCATTTCTTCCTTGTACATTCTTTTGTGCCTATCTTAGATCCCTAGATATCAATGACAGGGGCAATGATACTACAGATTCAGAGTTCCTTTTTGAGCCTAACATGTGTTTAAAAGAGCCTCAGTACTTTTGACAGAAATTTTAACTTGTTTCTGAATTTGTCGGAAAGGGTAAAGCAAGAAGAGAAATAGATTTTACCCCATGGAAATATGGTAGAGAATATAGCCTTAGAGGAACGAAAGGTTGTGAAATTGGAACACGCATAGCCAGAGAGCCAAAACAAGATCCCGTCGAAGATATTATTAAAAGAGGTCCATGGAAATTTCAGAAAGACGCATGCAAGAGGGTTCATAATGACTAAGGGCAAACATAAGGACACTGCTGGTCCATCTTGGAAAGGGATTACATCAGTTACACCATAAATGCCAAATTTAAGTAGTCAAGACTTATGGGGCATGTATGTTATGAGCTTGTGCTCGTCAAAAGTTTCAAGCTGACAATGAATCATCTTTGTGATTGCCGATTGCTCCATTAAGAGGGAGAGAGTAGTTTCATATGCTAATATTACAAAGTCAATAGTCATCGATTCAAAAAAAAAGAAGAGAAAAGAAAAAGAAAAGAGAAAAAAATGAAAAATAATAAAAGGTCCAGAAAAGATCATCCTCAACTGCACAATGTCAAAGATTTGCAATCTGTTCAAAGATTAGGCACCCTATCACAGTACAACCAAGGTTGCCAAAAGAAAAAAGAAAAAAGAAAAAATAAATTACAGAAGATGACCGAAACTGGTAAAGATTGGCATAAGAAACTACTACTTACTCTCTATGCTTATGCTGGAGCAAACACCTTCAATTCCAATTGTTTCAGAGGTCCCAACCCTCATCCTGGGCATGGATGTGTTTCATGACTCTCCTGAATAGCCCGATATTCTATCAATCGCTGCGGTGGTCAGCTCCAGGCAGTGGCTTTTAATTTCCTACTATAGAGCATCCGTGCATGTACAATCTCCTAAGCTTGAAATGATAGATTCTCTCTCCAAACCAATTTCTGACAAAGTGGATGAAGGTATCAAGAGGGAAGCTCTCTTAGATTTTTATCCAAGTTCAGGGAAGAGGAAGCCTGATCAGATCATTATCTCCAAGGATGGAGATAGCGAGTCTCAGTTCAGTCAAATGATGTACAAAAGACTTGATCAAGTTATTGAGGCTTGCAAGCTCCTTGACAAGAATTGGAACCCTAAGTTTGTGGTTATTGTTGTAAAAAAAAACCATCATACCAAGTTTTTCAAGCAAGGATCTCCTAACAATGTGCTACCTGGTACTGTCATTAACAACAAAGTATGGCATCTGAAGAACAATGATTTTTACCTTTGTACTAATGCTGGAATGATAGGAACTACAAGATCAACCCACTATCGTATTCTCTTAGACTAGGTTGGGTTTTCAGCTGATGATCTGCAGAAGATTGTTCATTCTCTATCCTACGAGTATCAAAGGAGCACTACAGCCATATCTGTTGTGGCCTCTATTTGCTACACTCATTTGGCAGCCTCACAATTGGGGCAATTTATAAAGTTTGTGGATGCTTCAAAGACATCATCGAGCCATGGTAAGGTGACTACTCCGAGAGCACTTTATGTACCTCAGCTTTCCAGGTTAAAGGATAATGTCAGCAACTTCATCGTTGAATTTGTCAAACGAAAGCCAGGACTACTGTTGGGGCAATCCCTTTCTCATAAGTTTATGAATCGAGATCTTTTCCTCCAAGCTTCGATGGAGTCAAGAATTGAATACCTTTAGTGAGCTTAACTTGAAAGTATTCATCTTAATCAAATGTACCAAGAATGGATGACACAGACTTATGATAAAGAGGGTTCGTCCACAAGAATTTCTCACGGAAGCCAAGGTGAAAACCTGCAAAGGGCGCTTTGAGACTTCTAAATTCAAAAAAAAAAACAAAAACAAAAAAAACGAAAAAAAGGAAAAAGAGAAAAAAGAAAAATAAAAAATAAAAAAGAAAATGGAGAGGCCAAGGTGAAAACCCACAAAGGGCGCCTTGAGACCAAAGGGGTTTTGAGTTGAAAACCCGAAAGGGCAGCTCAAATTTTGAAAGGCATGCAGTGATCTTGCTATACCTGATTCGACAAGAAGTAAAATACGTTACATACCGGGGCATCAATAAAGTGCTTTGGATCTTCTAAACACACGTAGTCCTCATGGAATTTGTATATAGAAGCCCAAGCTGCGATATCTAGGGCATCTGATTTTTTGTCCTTTTTACTATCTTTGGATTCTCTTTCTTCTCAAAGATAGATTCCTAGATTAACTTCCTTTGTTTTTTTTTGATAAATCATTCAAACTCTAATTATCCTTAAGATCAATTTATTTGTCGTCCATTATTCATAAAGCATGTTGCATTGAAATAATGACTAATGAACTAAAATATTTTCACAAAAGAAGTTTTATATATTACTCTGGAAGTTTCTAGATAATACAAGAAACTGAAACGGGACATTTGTTTAAAGAATTCCTGTGTGTAGAAGTTAGAGGTACTTAAAGAAATTAAGATTACTTCTGTTGTCCCAAATGGTGGGACAAATTAAGCAAAGTATTGACCGTAAGAGAGGGTCATTTCAAAAATATCTCCAGTGGGTCGTAACATTCGGGGAATGGTACAATAGACCAAATTGATGGGAGAAATACAAGACACACAAGTAGAGTATGATTGATACGTCGAGAGCAACAAAGTGGAAATCTCGATAGATGAATGAGTGATAACATCTGAAATAGGAATCATTCTCATGACATTTATTGCATCATAATATGTTTAATTAGGAAAGTATTTGACTCATTTCAATCATGGCATCCTAATCATTAAGCATAAGCATTCTACAGGTTATGTCCTCTAGGGGACAATGTAGATCGAAAATTTCAGCATGGCGTCCCTGAGTTTGCAGGGAGCAGGCTGAAGATTTCAGCATGGCATCCTTAAGTTTGCAAGAAGCAGAAAGTAGATCTTGACTTCCTGAGTTTGTAGTGAAGCAGATCGAAAATTTTAGCATGGCGTCCCTGAGTTTGCAGGGAGCAAGTTGAAGATTTCAGTATGGCGTCCTTGAGTTTGCAATGAGCAGGTTGAAGAAAGCAGATCTTGACTTCCTGAGTTTGCAGTGAAGCAGATCGAAAATTTTAGCATGGCGTCTCTGAGTTTGCAGGGAGCAGGTTGAAGATTTCAGTGTGGCGTCCTTGAGTTTGCAAAGAGCAGGTTGAAGAAAGTAGATCTTGACTTCCTGAGTTTGCAGTGAAGCAGATCGAAAATTTTAGCATGGCGTCCCTGAGTTTGCAGGGAGCAGGTTGAAGATTTCAACATGGCGTCCTTGAGTTTGCAAGGAGTAGGTTAAAGAAAGCAGATCTTAACTTCCTGAGTTCGCAGTGGAGCAGATCAAAGAAATCAGCATGGCGTTCCTGAGTTTGCAGGGAGCAGGTTGAAGATTTCAGCAAGGCATCCTTGAGTTTAAAATTAGTAGGTTGAAGAAAGCAGATCTTGACTTCATGAGTTCGTAGTGAAGCAGATCGAAGATATCAGCATGGCATTCCTGAGTTTGCAGGGGACAGGTTGAATATTTCAGCATGCGTCCTTGAGTTTGCAAGGAACAGGTTGAAGAAAGCAAATTTTGACTTCCTGAGTTCGCAGTGAAGCAAATTGAAGATATCATCATGGCGTTCATGAGTTTGCAGGGAGCAGGTTGAAGATTTCAGCATGGCGTCCTTGAGTTTGCAAAGAGCAGGTTGAAGAAAGCAGATCTTGACTTCCTAAGTTTGTAGTGAAGTAGATCGAAGATATCAGCATGGCATTCCTGAGTTTGTAGGGGGCAGGTTGAAGATTTCAGCATGGCGTCCTTGAGTTTGCAAGGAACAAGTTGAAGAAAGTAGATTTTGACTTCCTGAGTTCACAGTGAAGCAAACCGAAGATATCAGCATGGCGATCCTGAGTTTGCAGTGAGCAGGTTGAAGATTTCAGCATGGCATCCTTGAGTTTGGAAGGAGCAGGTTGAAGAAAGCAGATCTTGACTTCTTGAGTTCGCAGTGAAGCAGATCGAAGATATCAGCATGGCGTTCCTGAGTTTGCAGGGGGCAGGTTAAAGATTTCAGCATGGCGTCCTTGAGTTTGCAATGAGCAGGTTGAAGAAAGCAGATTTTGACTTCCTGAGTTCGCAGTGAAGCAGATCGAAGATATCAGCATGGAATTCCTGCACTTACAGGGAACAGATCGAAGACATAGCAGATCTGACCTTCATGTGTTTACACCGAAGCAGATCCAAGATGATTTGGCATCCCTGTGCTTACAGGGAACTGATCGAAGACATAGCAGATCTGACCTTCATGTGTTTACACCGAAACAGATCCAAGATGATTTGGCATCCCTGTACTTACAGAGGACAGATTGAAGACATAGCAAGATCTGACTTTCATCAAAGCAGATCCAAGATGATTTGGCATCTCTGTATTTGACCGGGAGCAGATCGAAGAACTCAAGACTCAGCGAGCCCGGGCAAAATGGGTCCTTTGATAGTCTTTGCTTTATTCCTGTTGCACAGTAATAAGCAAAGAGGGGCAGCTATAATACCCCATTTTTGCCCGGGTCTATACCACAAAATGATAAATAAATAAATAAATAAATAAATTCCAAGCCCAGTTCAGAATATATCATTTGGCCCGAACAGAATGGCCCATTACTTGAAAAGGTTGAAGGTCCATCTACAAACTTGACGTATATGGAAACATAATCTTCAAGGATACGCAATCTTAGAAATGATATGTAAATCTTAGATATGATATGCAATCTTAGAATATACGGTTTGCAATCTTAGAAGATATGATTTTGATATCTTAGAGATTTAATTTGTAGATACCCTTTAATCTTAGCCGTTGATGTAATTGATCTGTACCGTTGGATTTGGTGAGGCTCAACTATAAATAGAGGCCTCCCCCCCTCATTGTAAAATACACTTGAGTTTTGGGGAAGCAACAAAAATTTTTGAGAGCTTTCACTTAAATTTCTCTCCCTCTTACGTTCTTATTTTCTGCGGTTTGTTCTTATTTTATTCTTTGTTCATCTTCGTTTTTCAACTTTTTTTATTTTGATTTAATCCATGTTTCCCTAATTTTTTTATATATTTTTTTAATAATTTTAGTATCATATCAAACTATTTTATTTTTTTAAATATTTTTTTAAATATTACTCTTAGTAAATTATTTTTTTTAATTTTACTCAAATCATTGTTTTAAAAAATATATATTTCATTTAATTTTTATTTTTATCCAAAAATTGTTTTTTTAATTAAAGGCAATATTTGGCATTTAAGATTTTCGAGAAAAGTAGTGCCCTAACTTACTGGGTTGCGATTTTTCTCGTCAAATTCGAATATCCAATACCCTTCTAAATGTTTTGAGTTTTAAAATATAAACAACTATTCTTGAGATTTCAAAACATTGTGTCCTAACTTACTGGATATGGCGTTTTGTTGTTTCAAGATGGAAATTTTCCAAAGGCAAGCTTAGCTTCGAAGATTTTGAAATATTGTGTCCTAACTTAGTGGATATGATGTTTTGATTCGTTTGAGATAAGTGAGTCTTAGTTTTCAAGTTCGCAGCATTCAAATAGTTTTCTTTGAAAAGAGGATTGCATTTTAAAATCTTCAAATTTCTGACATGAAAGACATCAAATAATCAAAAAGGTACCAATTTTTAAGCGTTACGAGGGTGCTAATCCTTCCTTGTACGTAACCGACTCCTGAACCCATTTTCTCAAATTTTCGTAGACCAAAATGTTTTACAAGGTGATCCAATCACATCTAAAAAGATTGGTGGCGACTCCCATTTTCGTTTTTTAAGTCGACCCTTTTTTTTCCAAAACCCATAAAAAATGGTTTCGACAGTTTCCATTCAACAATAGCTAAAATCTTACTTGGGTCAACTCTAATACCATCACCCGAAACAATATGTCCCAAAAATCTGACTTCTTAGAGCCAAAACTCACTTTTACTGAACTTTGCAAATAATTTCTTCTCTCTCAAAGTCTGTAACACCATTCTCAAGTGTTCGGCATGCTCGGACTCGTCTCGAGAATAAATTAGAATGTCATCTATAAACACAACCAAAAATTTATCCAAGTACAGTCAGAAAATTTGGTTCATTAAGTCCATAAAGATAGCCAGTGCATTAGTTAAGCCAAATGGCATCACAAGGAACTCATAATGTCCCTTCCTCGTCCTGAATGTTGTCTTTGGCACATCTGACTCTTTAACCCTCAATTGATTGTAGCTAAATCTAAAATCTATTTTCAAAAATATAGTTGCCCCTTTCAACTGGTCGAACAAATCATCTATTCTTGGAAAAGGATATTTATTCTTCATAGTTTCCTTGTTGAGTTGTCGGTAATCGATGCAAAGTCTCATGGATCTGTCTTTCTTCTTAACGAATAACACCGGAGCACCCTAGGGAGAAAAACTCGATCTCGCAAATCCCTTATCTGTTAACTCTTGCAACTGGGATTTTAGCTCTTTCAATTTGGTCGAAGCCATTCTATATGAAGCATTCGATATTGAGGTAGTCCTTGGTAATAAATCAATAATGAACTCCACTTCTCTAACCGGTGGCAATCCTGCCAATTCTTCTAGAACACATCCAGAAAGTCACAACTACTGGTACCGATTCAATCTTCAATTCAGACACTTTGGTGTTCAACACATACGCAAAAAATGCTTCATAACCCTTTCTTATAAACCTCTGAGCAAACATAGACGAAATCACAACGGGGGGCTTACTAGATTTATCTATTTCAACCCAAAGAACCTCAGTATTTTCACATTTTAATTCAATAAATTTCTGCCAACAATTTACCTTGGCATCATGCAATGTCAACCAATCCATACCTAAAATAACATGAAACTCATCAAATGGAAACAACATTAAGTCAGCCAGAAAACAATGACCTCAAAGCATCTAAGGACAATTCTTGCAAACTTTATCCCCTAAGACTCAACTGGAAAATGCATACTAGTTACCAAATTCATGCAAATATAAGAACGCGTTGATTCAGGATCAATCAAAGCAATGACATTAGTATCATAAAGAGAAAATATACTAGTGATCATATCAGGGGATGATGCATCTTCCCGAGCACGAATAGCATAAGTTCTCCCAGGCACTCTAACTTCCGATCTTGCTGCTGAATCTTTAGGTACACCTTTGCTACTGCCCCCATATCTCATATTTCTCACTGGTCTCCCTCTAGCAGTAGTGTTACTCGATTTAGCATTCTGAGTATTTTCTTTCTCAACCAATTTATGAGAATCTTTAAGGAAATGATCTTAGGATCCACATTTAAAATAAGCCCGGTTGATCATCTAACATTCACCAAAATGTCGCCTAGCGTAATGTTGGCATTCAGGCCTATCAGATCTCACATTCCCAAAACTCACTATGGATGTAGTTTGGGCCTTAGAACCCGAATTTGCTTCCCATGATCTCTTCTAGGATTCCCAGCTGAAACATTCTAACGAACGTGCTTATCCCTCAGTTTCTTTGACGAGGACTGAAAGGACTTACTCATTTGTCTCTTCCTCGAGTCTCTCGCATCGAGCTCAGCTTTTCTCTTTTCCTTTCTCAACTCTTCAACTTTGCAAGCTCGTTCTACTAGCACAAAAAATTCTTTCAGTTCCAAAATTCCAACAAACATTCTAATGTTTTCATTCAATCCATCCTCAAACCTCTTACACATAATAGCTTCTGTAGACACACATTCCCAAGCGTACTTACTAAGTCTGACGAACTCTCGCTTGTACTCAAATATGGTCATACGGCCTTACTTCAATTCCAAAATCTCCTTACGTTTCATATTGATGAGCCGCTAACTAATATACGTCTTTCGAAGTTCCTCTTGGAAGAAATCCCATGTGACATTCTCCCTCGGAACCACAGATACTAGTGTCTTTCACTAGTGATATGCCGCATCCCTCAGCAAAGATATAACACATTTTAAACATTCTTCGGATGTAAAAGAAAGCTCATCAAACACTCTGATAGTGTTTTCTAGCCAGAACTCTACCCTTTTAAGGTCATCATCTACATTAGCCCTAAATTATTTAGCTCTGTACTTACGAATTTTATCAACCGGAGGCTTATTCAATCTTACCATCTCCACACCTTGGGGAGCTATGGGAACCGGTTGAGCAATGGGAGGGGTGTATGTAACACCCCTTACCCGTATCTACATCGGGACAGGGATTGAGGCATTACCAGACTTAAACACACTTACACATACAATTTTGAGTTGTAAAATTTGTGTCCAATTTAAAACTTTTTAAACATATTCATAACGTCCCTATTACGAGCCTACGAGGCCTTAAACATACATTAGAGGTGGTTAGGGACTAAACCAAGAACTTTCAAAACTTTTACAACACTTAGAAAATTTTTCATCAAAACAGGGTCACACGTTCGTGTGACTTGGGACACGCCCGTGTTGGTAGGCTGTGTGGTCTCACATGCCCGTGTCCCAGCCCGTGTGAAAAACATTGAGCATTCTATTTATAACGTCATTAACCATTTAGGGTCACACAGGTAGAGACACGGCCGTGTGCTAGGCCGTGTGGCGAATTTAATTTTCGCATTAATGATGCAGACTTCACACGGCCTGGGCACACGCCCATGTCCTATAGTCGTGTTCTTCGCACGACTGAGACACACGGCCGTGTCTCTGCTAGTGTGTTTACTACTAGACATTCTATTTTGCAAAATTTGGGTGCAAGGGACACACAGCCTCTTCACACACCCATGGGGCTGACCGTGTGTCACCAACGGCCTAGACACATGCCCGTGTGAACTTTAAGGCTATTTTCCAAGCCATTTTCCACCCTCAACCTCATTCACATACTTATACATCTCAATAGCATTTAACATAACATTAATTGACAATCAACATCCATAAACATGGCTTGAACATGACATTCACTTATCAACAAAGGCAATAACTTGTGCATGCACATATAAATATGTTTATAACCCAATTAGCCAATGTGAGTCAATTTATGTGGCTACAACCCAAATCAAATCCTTAATCATTGCAAGCCAATACATTTGCCCATATCAATAACACATACACAAAATGACTACGTCCCTATACATGTCATAGACTCAAAGGTTTACGTACATTTACCCAACATGATAACTTGATAATGTGATAGTATCTCCGGCAAACACCAACTCAAGCTAGCATACAACCCAATAAGATATGGGAAACGAAGGGTAGTAAGCTACAAAGCTTAGTAAGTTCATATACAGATAATAATCATCTTATAATTTATTTTCCCACGACCAACAATATAACCACAAGATAATATAACTCATTCGATCACATTATCTGTTCTATCAATTTGCAAACATAATTTAATGTATTTTGTCATTTATTTAGCAATCAAAAGCTCTCCATTATAACAAAATACCACAATTAGCCAATCATTCCCAACCTCATATTATACATACAATTTAATTACGATTATTTATTTTTTAAATATATATATTTTAACATCTTTCATTCAATTGAAGCACATATTTCTCATCATCGTTTTAAATGGCAATTACGCCAATCTTTTTTTTTCTCATATTCGATAAACAATAATTTGTGCAAATAAAACATGCTACATCGTAATTCAGTTTGGCTTGAAAGTCAATTACACAATCACCAATTGAATTTATAGTATATTTCATACCTCACAAGTATGGACCAATAAACACAAATCTTATTTCATTTTCGTCATTTTTACACACTTTACAATTTATTTAATAGGAGAAAACTTGCACAAATATTATTATCCTCATACTCATAACTTACTCAATCTCTATCTTTTCAAGATTGGACATCATTTCTTATGAGGTTTACGTACATACCTGTACCAATTCGCAACAGAGCCACATACACTTGCTCATCTTTAACTTATCCAGTTGAACTCTCAGAATACTAATGGATACATAGAAAGTTTGCACATAAGTGCCACATATATGTAGCCGAAGCTACCTCTTATCACTTGTAGCCGAAACTACCACTTATCACTTTTCACATATATGCTCATTCTCGAGCTAGTCACGGGTCTGCTCACACAAGCTGATGATCGGGTCGTAACTACTCAGTGCTGCTCACACAAGCTGACAGGTATCCGCAACATATGCAGAACTACCTAGCCACTGGTAGACGTACTAGACCAGCACTCGAACATCACTTAATTACATAATCACACACTTGGGTTCCTAGTGACATGTCACTCGTAACCTACTCTATTCCTAAGGTTTAACCGGGATTTTCATTCATATTTATCACTTATTGAAACTTTATTACATTTGTTATATCATTTACACAATTCATACAATATATCAGCATATAAACATGAATCATCAATGTATTATTTACATATAAACTTACCTCAAAACTAAAAATGGTGAAAAATGACCTAATCGTCGAATACTCATTTTTCCTCTTTCTAGTTCTGAACCTCGTTTTCTATGATTATGGAGCTTAGAAGCTTGAACAAAACCCTAGCCATGGCTTCTATGGTACATGCGACCAAGGAGAAAAGATGAACAAAATTTTGGCCTTTATTTGGTTTATTAATTCATTTAATTACTAAATGACCAAAATGCCCCTAACTTAAAAATATCCTATTTCACTTATTTCATGTCCATTTTTGTCCAACAATTCAATCAATGGTCTAATTACCATCTAAGGACCTCTAATTTAAAAAAAAACTCATAACAATTGGGCACCTCTAGCATAAAGAACTCAACTTTACACTTTTTACAATTTAGTCCTTTTGACTAAATTAAGTGCCCAAACATCAAAATTTTCGAACGAGATTTTCTCGAAATCATTCCATGAAATCATAGGCCATAAAAATTTAATAAAAATAAATTTTTCCTCGTCAGATTTGTGATCCCAAAATCACTATTTCGATTAGGCCCAAAACCAGGCTGTTATAGTGGAGGAGGTTGAGAATCTAGGTTCACCCGAATAAACTCTGTATACCACTCATTCATCATGTGGAGAAAGGCTTTCCAAGCCTCTCATTCGTGGCTAGTTGTCACGTGTCTACTATTGGGTGGCGCGGTCCCTTGGGCGAGAACCAGCGCATTACTTTTTACGTCATAAGCTACAGCTCGGTCGGGATCCATTTACTATATGAAAATATAGTTTAAAAAGGTCAGGAGTCGTCACACTATCACAATTTATGTATGGCATGTATAGCTAGTCTCATACGCACGCTAGGTTAGTCTGATAATTGACTAAACCATAGCTCTGATACCACGAAATGTAACACCCCTTACCAGTATTTGACACCGAGACAGGGTTCGAGGCATTACCAGACTTATCCGCACTTAAACATACAAATTGAATCATAAAATTTACGTCTAATTTAAAACATTTCATACATACTCATTATGTCCCTAACATAGGCCTATGAGGCCTTAAACATATATTGGGAGTGGATCGGGACTTAACCGAGAACTTTGAAGCACTTAGAAAGTTTTACATCAAAACAGTGTCATACACTCGTGTGACTTGGGACACGCCCGTGTCGGTAGGCCATGTGGTCAAACAAGCCCGTGTCCTCACCCGTTTGAAAAATATTGAGCATTCTGTTTATGACATCATCAACCATTTAGGGTCACAAGGCCAAGTCACATACCCGTGTACTAGGCCGTGTCGAATTTAATTTTCGCATTTAAGTTGCAGACTTCACACGGCCTGAGCACACACCCATATCCTAAGGCCGTGTCCTTCACACGGCTGAGACACACTATCGTGTCTCTGCCTGTATGTTTACTACTAGACATTCTATTTTGCAAAATTACGGTGCCAGGGACACACGTCCTATTCACACGCCCATAGAGATGACCGTGTGTCACACACGGCCTAGACACAAGCCATTGTGGACCAAAATAAGGTTATTTACCAAGCTATTTGCCACCCTAAGTCACATATACACTTACACCAATTCACAAGCACATAACACGACCTATTTGAGCAATCAAATGTCCACAACCCAGACATCAATTCAACATTCTCATGTCATAACTACCATGCATAAACATTACCTATTCAACCATTTAAAACATACATTTTCGCACACCCGTGAAAGGCATCATCACATACTTATACTTATACCAATATAAGCCAAATTCAAATGGCCTTATACAAAATGAATCAAGTATCATCATAAGCCAACATATTTGGCTAAACCAATATGACATATAACAGAAAAACCAAGTCCTTATACATTCCATACTCAAAATGTTAAGACTAGCTATACCCAAATATTCCAATTTACAGTGTGATTGAGTCTTCGACGTCCTTCAATTCTCGAGCTAGCTTGCCAATACTATAAAACAAAGGAAAGGAAATAAGGGAGTAAGCTAAATAGCTTAGTAAGTTTATATGCAAATAAATAACATCTTAACCATGCAAATTCATATAATGAGAATTAATACAGTTACTATTGAACTCACATATGCTAAACTTACTCATACATAACTTAACGATAACATCACTTATAACGTTCATACTTACGAATTGCTCGTACACACCTGTACCACATTATTGGACAAACTCACATATTTTCACATATATTGTTATTTTTCCCGTTGAACACTCGGAATATTAACAGATACATCGGTAGTTTGCACATAAGTGCCACATATGTATCTAAAGCTACCACTTATCACATTTCACATGTATGCTCATTCTAGAGCTAGTCACGGGTCTGCTCACACAAGCTGAGGGTCGAATGTAGCTACTCAACGCTGCTCACACAAGCTTATAGGTATCCGCAACATATACAGGATCACTTAGCCACTGGTAAACGTACACAACTACCACCTGGAATCACTTAATCACGGAATCACACTTAGGTCCCTAGTGACATGTCACTCGTATCCTATTCTATTCCAAAGGTTCAACTGGGATTTCTCACTTATCACTTATTGAAACATTCTCAAATACATCCAATGAGTCATTTACACAATTCATACAATATATAAGCATATAAACATAAATTATCGATGTATTATTTACATACAAACTTACATTGGTACAAAAATAGCAAATTTTACGATTTAGTCCACAATTTTGCCTTTTCCCCGATCTAAGTCAATTCCTCATCTTTCTTGATCTATAATGACACATTTAGCTCATTTATTACTCTATTTTTTTCAATTTGACCCAAAAATCATATTAAGGCAAATTTACATTTTTGCCTCTAACTTTTCACTTATTTACATTTTTTCCCTAGGCCCGTAAAATGAAATGTATTCATTTTTCACAAAACCCAAGCCTAGTCAAACCTATCTCATGCTTCTAATAGCCCACATTTTCTTTCAAATCAGATTTTTACCACCTATTTTATAACTTTTACAAATAGGTCTTTTTGGACGTTTTCACCGAAAATCACTTAGTAAAAGTCGATTATTACACAACTAACATTCATTTTCTACCATTAGGCATCAAAATACATGCATTTCATACATGGGTAAATTTTTAAACATGAACGCTAGCTCAATTTAATGGTAGAAAGAGGTAAATCGGGTAATAACGACTTCAAAAATGTAAAGAGCATTAAAACGAGGCTAGGATGCACTTACTATCAAGCTTGAAAGTTGGCCAAACCCTAACTATGGCTTTCCTTGAGAATTTTGGCCAAGGAGAGAAGATGGACACCAATTTTGACTTGATTTTTCCCTTTTTATTCTTTTATTAACCAAATGACCAAAATGCCCTTAAGGTCTTTCTTTAAAATTTTACCATTCCATGTCCATTTTTGTCCATCATGACATATAATGGTCTAATTACTAAATAAGGACTTCCAATTTAAAAATGCATTTCAATTAAGCACTAAAAGCTTGTAGAACACTTATTTTGCAACCTTTGCAATTTAGTCCTAATATTCAAATTGGACACTCTATCGCTAAAATTTCTTAACGAAATTTTGACACATGCATTCAATCACACCATAGAACTTAAAACAATTATAAAATCAATATTTTAACTTTGGATTTATGGTTCCAAAATCGCTGTTCCGTTTAGGCCCTAATTCGGGTTGTTACAGTCTCGCTTCTTTGATGCTACCAAAATGGAATCTTGCCTATCCACCTTGCTATCCGAACCAAACCCATTATTGAGTCTGTTTCTACTTAAAAAATGACCCTTCATATCTTCGAACGAGTGTTTGCCTCTGTCATAAATCAGGGTCTCCTTGAAAGACTTATATAAAGGAGGTAAAGAGCGCAATAATAGCATAGTCTGATCTTCATCGTCAATATGAACCTCAACATTCTTTAAATCATTTAAAAGAGTAATGAATTGATTGATGTTATCTCTAAGAAGCTCACATTCGTTCATGCGAAACGTAAATAGAAGTTGTTTCAACACTAAACTGTTAGCTGGAGACTTAGTCGCATAAAGAGTTTCTAACATTTTCCACATTGCAGATGAGGTCTTCTCCATCAATACCTCCTGCAATACCGTATTCACAAGGTACAATTGGATTACAAACTAGGCCTTTTCATCAAGCTCTTCCTATTCTGTTTTATTTAAATGCTCAGGCCTTTTCCTAGTAACAACTTTTTCAGGCCGGCTTGAACTAGAATTGTCATAATCCGAACTTGGCACAAATTGAAATTTGTCACACCATCAAACTTCTCAATTTCAAATCTTGTTACTGCCATCTTTGAACGGACTGATCTACGAAAATTGAACTAGTTCTGATACCACTTATTGGGGATAGACCCGATTAAGCAACAAGTAAAAAATAACGGAAGAAATTGAGAAATTGAACTCATAAATTTAACGTGGAAAAACCCCTCTAAAGAGGATAAAAAACCACGGGCAAATATAATTTTACTATAATGGCAAAAGAATGAAGATTACAAAAGACGGAGATAAAAACTAAATCTTGAAAACCCGAAAATAAAGAACCCTCAAAACCTAAACACAAAATTCTATAAATATGTTATGAGTTCTAATCTCGAATGGGTGTATTTTCTAAGGTTGTAAAAGAGCCGATTTATATGTTAAATTCATAGGTCAAATAATAAAAAAATAATCTAAACTACTCAGAATTTGATTAAAACAAATAAATAGAGTTTAATTAAAAGATTATTTTTAAATTTAATTGAAATAAGAGTCATACTTAACAGTATTAATATAACTAACTTTAGAGTGAAATTAGCGGATTGATTGTCAACATAGATAACAAAGTTAAACGAATTTCTACTAAAATTATCTCCATAGTGAATGGCAGCGTTAGTTGAAGTGTTTATTTAAGGAATAATAAATAGGGCATTTCTTTTTCTTCCTCGCCTAACTCCCTCTCCCTCATGACTGAACTCGACGTGATTACCCTCATATTCAAAGAGAAAACGAGCATTCGTGAATGTAAATTCAGTGTTACGGAGTCCAAGAAATATGGAAATATTGTTCCCAGGCTAAATAGAGGCCTCTACAAAGGCAACGGTTCCAAGACACATTTCTCTAGGCATGTAGAACACTGACAATTCAACAAGGATCCTTTCAATCTCAATAAATTGTCTATCTGCCCACCACCACTGTTGATTCCATCTCTATAACGGGCAACAGTAGCAGGAAATTGTCTATGGATCTTTTCTTATAAATCATCAGATGGGATGGCTACATAATGGGGTATAGAGTCAGTGAGTGGATTTGGTTGTGAGGAAGAGACAAAAAGGGGTTAAAATGAGGAACAATTGCAAGGGAAGGACGTGTACTTTGTATTTGCTGAAATAATAATAATAATAAATAACTATATTTTTTTCTGGTAAATATAATAAATAATATCCAATATTCAATTCCCTACCAAGTACCGGATATATGTATAGGAGGGGAAAAAAGGTTAGGGTTTCCAAAGCAAAAGTATGCTCTTAGTTCGTGTATGATATATCATGATCACAAAACTTACTTTTATGATGATGGAATTGAGTCCATAGACACGTGCAAATGATGGGCTTTTTTCTTTCTTTTATATCTAAAAGAAGTGTAATCTGAAAATGGGTTTCAAAACAAAAAAAACAAAAAAAAAAAACTTAAAATTTATTAAATGCTGATTTTTTAGAGTGAATGTACGAACAGAGGAGGGATTAAACCGAGTTGATGACTAATGATGGTTTCCCACCGCTTCTTCCTCCGTGTGGGATCCACTCTATCATGCTAATTCCCCTTCACAAAGTCCTCTCTCTGTTTGACCGACACTCGCCTCAGTTTATGAATTTCCAGTAAAAAGAAAAATCCCTGATAAAATACAAGTTTCATATCTTAGTACGAAAAATGTTTGTAAAACCATGAACATTTCCCATCATCAATGTTGACTCCATTCGTTTCTCAACAAGTGTCCTACTTTCTGATCACCATTTTCCATATTAGATCGTCATTTGGCGATTACCTAATAACCAACGTCATTATCGAAGAAATCAATAAATATTTTCTTCATTCGGAGCCTGCAATTGCTTAGTCAAATATGTGTGACCCAAAATTTGAAATTCTAACCACCTGATTCATTGCTGCTTTTGTTGAACCATTGCAAAGGCCCCCACCAATTTCATTTTCCTATTGCCCTTACCTTTACCATTGATTTACCATATATCATATCCCATAATTAGTTAACCAAAGAAAAACTACAGTGCTCTCATGTTACACTTCATCATATATGATTGATTTCATAAATGAAGATAAAAATTTTATGTTAAAAAGTTAAATTAAATTTTATCTCATTTATTAAAAAAATACATAAGTTAGTTATCATATATTAGATCAAAGATTAAGCTAGTTTTTTTGTTAAAAAAAATTCATTTCTATTATTAAAAATTGTGTGGTTGTCAAAATAACCAAACAATTATATATGATATGTCACATGTACCTCATTTTTACATATATGGATCAATTTTTAATAATAGAAATAAAAGAAATTTTCATTAAAAAAACCAGTTTACTCTTTAATCTAATTACATAGATTCATTTATTTTTTAAATAAAAAAAAGGAAAATACAATTTAACTTTAATACAAATGCTTTTATAAACATTGAGACTCTCAATCATATATCTTTTATAGGTATATATTATACTTCTTTCCTTGTTATTGTTGAAGAATATATTAGCTTACTCAATTTGAGTAGCTTTTCTTAAAAGAAAAATGAAAAAAAGAAACACAACATTTATAATTTCCAAATAGGAACACTTATATAAACCAATTTTACACAACATTTGAAAATTCAAAGTTCCTTTTAGCTGTTTTTCAAATTTTAATGTTAATCAGACATGGATTAGTTAATGTAAACCCAAAAAAGAGAAATTCGGGAAAAAGAAAAGCAAAGTAATAATCAGCTTGACATGTGAAACATATATTTCAAAACAAAATATAAGAGTAGGTGCAGAATCATGGATGCCTATGAAAGTAGGCGGAAGATAAATTTGAGAAAATATCATTCTTTCTTTCCTTGAATGTTTGTCGTGATTGAAGGAGCTTACGTGAGGCCAAAATTTGTAATAATCATAATCTAAGATGTCAACACTGATGATTATTGCATGCATTGTCGTCAAGCTAGAAATGACCAGTTGGCCAATTGCAGTTAACCTCGAAATCTATCACCTTTTCCAAGTAATCTTTCTCTTTACAAGAAACAGGTAGATAGATTTTGACAGCTTAACTTAATTCTACTAGTTAATTCCTTAATGGAAGCTGTTCTTTTTCATTTTTATCTGACACAATTGTTTTATATAGGGATAATATTAACTTGCGCAAAATAAGGTCTATAAGTACGATTTTTTATTTTAAATTAGGGTTTTATGTTGATTTTTAAATTAATTAAGTATATAGGCAGATTTAATTAGAAAGCGTGGCCAGTTAGGTGAGTTTTTCAAAAAAAACTCGTCGAATTAGACACGTTTTTTAATAACAGTCAAATTCTAATGACTTTTTGAAAATTGCCGTCAATTGTAAAAAATAAATTAAACATTCAATGGTAACCTTTTTTTACTCTATGATTAACATTCTTATTTCTTTTTTTCATTCACATCTTTCCCTTAACTCTCTCAATTCTCTCAAATTCTCTCAAACTCTCTCAAGTCTCTCGTTTTGAATATTCTTCGATATTTTTATTTAAAAATATTATTTTTTAATTATTTTGTTTTTATTCGTTTAAATTAATTTCTCACAAATGACTGCCTCCCTAATCTGCTTTGATGACAAGCATATTTCCCCCGCCCAATTAGCAATAATAAGATTAAAGTTTAAATTTCGTTAATTTTGTTGATGTTAAATTTAATTTTTTTAATATAATTATAATTTTTTTATTGTGTAAATAGGCGGATGATCGTGTTCTGGAGGGTTCCATCAATAATATGGGAAAGCTTACGATCCCTAAAATTCGTGGACACTTGCAAGTGGCTAGATTCTTACACGCATCTCACATGTCCGGGGATTGCAAACTCGATTTGCAACTAATCAGCGCGTTGGTGGAAAGATGAAGGACCGAACACACAATTTCTACCTTCCATGCGGCTAGTGTACAATCACACTCAAAGACGTAGTGCTACAAATCGGTCTAGCAGTGGATGAGCCAGTCATCACAGGATCTGCAATCGTTCCGAGCAAAGTGACCCTCTGCCAATCATTGTTGGGGAATGTCTTAAAGAAGTTCGAAGGTGGTCGAATATCGATGAACTAGTTGAAGGATAATTTCAACAAAGTCCCTAAAGACCTTGAAGACTAAATGGAGGAGGTGATACAATAATACGCCTGAGCATACATCATGAGGTTAATCGAGGGGATTTTAATGCCAACAAATCTCGAAAGTTGATACACGTAAGGTGGCTACTACATCTAATGGACTTAAATGAGTGCGGGAAACTAAGTTGGGGATCTGTCGTATTATTCACGTTATACTAGGAGATATGTCGAGCCACGCTACCGAGTGCGGCATCGATCGGTGGTAGTTTGCTCTTGCTGCAGTCGTGGGCCTGGTGGTGACTACCGTTTCTACGTCCCAAGGTGACTAACCCATATATGTTCCCGTTGGTGACAAGGTAAACATCATTTATTAATAAATACGTAGTTTGTATGCTAATTTTTATTATTATACGTTTCAACTAAGATATCGTTTGTACAGGTGGAACCATGGGCCGAGTTACTTGGGAATGCCTGAGGATCTAGAAGATATTAGGCTGTTGTAAGATCAACGCTTGGAAGCCGTGGTTAGTTACCTATTCTTTCAAACCTATATTAATTACATAATGATTCGTAAAAAAAAATCATAAGTAACAATATTTATAATTTTGCTTTTCAATTTGAATGGATGCCGTACGCCGACACCGATGTCATATCCTGCATCCCACTGAAAGTGTTGCGCAATCAACAAATGTGGGATGCAAATGTGCCATTGATAGTGTATGCGACGATGGAAATGCATGAAACAGACCTAGTCTTCTGGCAGTTTGGATGGAGACAACGAATTTTGTCTCCATCGTAAGACCTGAAGAAGCTGCATAAGGTGGACATGCGATAAAAGGACAACATCGGCTGGTCAAAATGGTACGAAGAGCACATCAAGGTGTGGGATCGTAGGATGCAATCCATACATGTTCGTGAATAAATTTTCTCAGTGGACATGGCGATAGTTGATGACTACTTGGCATCATTCAGAGTCATCGGTAGGTCGTATTTGCTATCACCAGAGGAGAAGAGTCGACAAATTTAGGTGAAGAGGTCACATCGACCGCTACAGCATACTAGGAGGGGACGCGGTAGCACAACAGATTTGTTATCCGCTCTGATAGAAGATGCGCCGCCTATGGTATGCAACATCTAGGTCACTTCGGTCTAAGTATTCACATTCAATTAAGTAATCTTTTATTTTATTCATAAGCACTACTGTACTATGGACCAACCCGCACGTGGTTGATTTTTCTGTTCTGGCAGGTACATATTTTGGTCTGCCAACATCCCCCGTATACTACACTCATGCGTAGATATCGATGTAAAAATGTCGAGTACCTTTACGATGTAACCAAGATTTAGGGCACTAATAAACTGTAAATTATACATATTTCTATCCCACATTTAGCACATTTATAGATGAATTATCATTGTATTTTGTGGAATTTGATGCTCCTAATCCTTTAATTTCATGTTTTATACTTAGAAGAGCATAGGAGAGTGAAAAAAACAAGAAACGAGCCGAAAACGAAGAAAATGGGCCAAAGCAAGGAAACAACACAGCCTGGAGTTCACCACACCGGCATGTCCCTGTCGTGATGAAGTTTAATTTCACACGAAAAAGGCTACTTAAGGGCTAAGAAAGACATTCCAAACTTTATATAAAGACCCTAGGAGGCAACTACAGGGGTGTACAGTCTTCCCGCCAAGACAGAGAGCTAAAGGTAAGGAATTACTCGAAGGAAAGCCAATTGATCTATCTCAGAAGCCAGGATCTACATCAAGACAGATGATCTCCTTTTAATCCTTTCAGGAGTTTTGGGTTTTCTTCTATTTTGTTATTTTCTTTATTCTGAGAAGTTTCTTTTTATAAACATGAACTAAACCCCCAAATACCTAAGGGGGATGAAACCTAAGATGAATCTTGTTATTGTTATCTGAACTATATGATAAATATTCGATTAGTTCTTAATTGTGTTTTTAATTCTTGAATTGATATTTCTGGGATATTAATTTAAGTCGAATATGCTTAGGTAGAGGAGCAAAAGTCTCTGTTTAAGAGTAGATCCAACACAATTAAGTAGAGTTGATCGCAATCCTAGACATAGGACGGTAAAAATTTGCCTGATTAGAGTCAAATCTAATATGGGGAACCATAGATCGAGTTAATGCAAGACTAGGGGTTTTAATTAGAAAAAGATTTCAATTAATCAACCTAGGATTAGTTGTTCTTATTCTCGACGGAGATATTAACATAATTTAAGGATCTCTACGGATCAAGTCGAATGAAGAAATCGTCTAGTTCAAAGTTAGATAACAAGTGAAGTCTAGGTGGATTCTTCCTTAGGTATTGTCTTTATCATCCCGTTTTCCCAAAGCAATTCCTTAATTTACTCTTTATCGCATCCTTAGTTTAGTTTAGAGTTAATTAGTTTACACAAACCCCCTCTTTATTTCTTAGGCTAGATAATAGGAAGAATGTCATTACTAGTACTTTTAGTTCCTTGGCTTCGATATTCCGATCTTGCCACTAACTATACTACTATTTGATAGGTGCACTTACTTTTTATCGTGATAATAGTTAGTTTCTAGGTAAGATCAATTTTATTACTTCATCACAATCACGAGATCAAGTTTTTGGCGTCGTTGCCGGGGAACTGAAATATTAGGAACACTCTATTTCTATTACTTTAGCCATTACTACTTTTAATTATTTTCAGTTTTTATATTAGGTTTTATTTACTAAATTTTTCTTTCTTCTTTTCACTGACAGGTATCTCTAGTTTATAACTAGAAGAAACCAGTCAAGATTTTTGCTTTTTGACGACGACTTAGAAGCCATAGTTCGTAGAACTCGTAGAGAGATAAGAAGAAGCCTGCGATACCTAGAACAAGGACAAGAAGAAGAACCCGAATCTACTAAAGAGATGGAGGCAAATCAAGATAATCAGCTACCTTCTGTAGTAGTTGCAAATCTTGTTGAGCAAAATCCTATTCCTCGTACTATGTATGATTATGCTAAACCTAATTTGGTTGGTACTGAATCTAGTATTGTTAGGCCTACTATTGCTACAAATAATTTTGAACTGAAACCTAACACTATTCAGATGATACAACAGTTTGTCCAGTTTGATGGTTTGCAGGATGAAGATCCTAATGCTCATTTAGCCAACTTTTTGGAATTCTGCAACACATTTAAAATAAATGGCGTTCCTGATGATGCCATTCGTCTTCGGCTATTCCCATTTTCCTTGAGGAATAAAGCTAAACAGTGGTTAAATTCTTTACCACGAGGGTCTATCACTACATGGAAACAAATGATTGAAAAATTTTTACTCAAATATTTTTCGCCGGCTAAAATGACTAAATTAAGGAATAATATCTCTTCTTTTGTGCAGATGGATTTAGAAACATTTTACGATGCTTGGGAGAGATACAAGGACTTATTGAGAAGGTGCCCTCACCATGGGTTACCTCTTTGGCTACAAGTTCAAAGTTTTCACAATGGTTTGAATACCTCAACAAGAGAAATCATCGATGCAGTCGCCGGTGGAACAATCAATAACAAAACACTAGAAGCAGCATACGAGTTTATAGAGGAGATGTCACTGAACAACTATCATTGGCAAGTCATGAGAACAAAGCCACAAAAAGCTGCCGGGGTTTTTAATGTTGATACCATCACTATGCTTTCTAATCAAGTAGAACTCTTAAATAAAAAGATTGACAGTTTAGTTGGTTCTGCCCAGGTACACCCAGTGATATAGTGTGACATGAGTAATTCTGAATACCCCACCTATGGATAGGCATGGAAAATGAGCAAGCCAACTATATGGGTAATAATCCTAGATCTCAAAATAACCCTTATAGTAACACTTACAATGCAGGTTGGAGGAATCACCTCAATTTCTCATGGGGTGGACAAGGTAACCAAGGAAATCAGAGACCACCACCTCTTCCAGGATTTCAACAACCACCTTATCAGTAAGAGAAAAAGCCGAATCTTGAGGAGATGCTCACAAAATTTATCTCCGGGTCAGAAACCCGTTTCCAAAACACCGGGATAACACTCAAGAACTAGCAAGCATCTATCCAAAGACTTGAAACTCAAATAGGCCAGCTCGCTAAGCTAATCTCTGAAAGACCACAAGGTGGTTTACCAAGTAATACCGAGACTAACCTTAAGGAGAAACTCCACACCATCGACACGATTGATAAAGAAGGGTTAGCTAAAACCACAGCAGAGCCAAGTAAGGAGACTATGGTAAGTAGAGGTAAGGATGAGGTAAGTCACAAAGAACCAGTTGTCAATGAATATAAGCACCGTGTCCCTTATCCTAATGCGATAAGGAAAGACCACACAGACGAGCAATTTGGTAAATTCCTTAAACTTTTAAAGAAATTACATATTAACTTACCGTTTATTAAAGCTCTTTCACAGATGCCAAACGCTGTTATGTAATTTCTTTAAAAGTTTAAGGAATTTACAATTCCTTGTTTACTTGGTAGCTTAGATGTTAAAATCCCAACAAACTAAAAGATCCAGGGAGTTTTACAATTCCTTGTTTACTTGGTAGCTTGGATATTAAAAATGCATTAGCTGATTTAGGAGCCAGTATTAATGTAATGCCATATAAAATGTTTAAACAACTAGGTCTTGGGAAACCTAAACAAACTAGGATGAGCATTCAATTAGCTAATAAAACCATTAGATTTCCTAGGGGTATAATCGAATATGTGCTTGTCAAAATTGATAAATTTATATTCCCAGCCGACTTTGTTGCTCTAAACATAGATGAGGATAGCAATGTACCCCTAATTCTAGGGTGACCCTTTTTAGCAACTGCTAGAACCATAATTGATGTAGGTACAGACGAGCTCACACTTTGTATATGTGATTACAAAATTACTTTACAGGCTCGTAACTCTAATAAGACTGCCAATGATAAAGATATTATTACGAGTCCTGGTAATAAGAATAATCTTACTGTCCAATCTTCTTTGCAGGATACTTTTCACATAAGTACGATCAAACAACAGACGAGTCCATCCAAGGGGACCACCCACAAAAATGAATGCTACAGATTGAAGAATTGGACGAGTGGTTGAACTACCGACAAAAGAAACCCAAAATATGCCACATCGAACCAAAGCATCACCATGATGACCCTAAGGTAAAAATGAATCAATTTAAGGTAGGGGATAAGGTATATTTAGAGGAGGAAGATCCTCGAATTCTGAATTCAAAAGCTCATATAGGTGACACCCCTCCCTTCACAATAATAAAAATTTTTCCTTATGGTACAGTCGAGATAACACATAAGGCATTTGTCATTTTCAAGGTAAATTATACTTGACTCAAACCTTATTTTGATAGTGAGACTGATAGCAAGAGAGAGGAGTTCGAACTCCTCAAACCACCATGACCATGCAAGCTTGGAAGAAGTCGAGCTTAGACTATAAACAAGCGCTTCTCGGGAGGCAACCCGAGCACTAACGTAGTAAAGTTCTTTTATCTAAGTTCTCAAACTCTAATTCGAATGTAGGTTTTTTAAGCCACATGGCCATGCCCACGGGCCTGCCTAAGGTCATGGGGACACCATGGGCAAAGACACAGCCGTGCGATACGACCATAGACAAACAGGACAAAAATTTTCCTAACACACGGGCTGCAACAATTAGCCACGGCCGTACGAGGTAGCCGTGGCTAAACCTGACAAATCGACACTAGCGTGCGACACGCCCGTGTCCCAAGGACGTGGTCGATCCTGTTAATTTAACACGGGCATGCGACATGCCCTTGCTCTAACCCCGTGGTCGAACCTACCAATTCATACACGGTCGTGTGACCCCATACACGGGCGTGGGAAAAGCAAACATCAAAGGACACGGCCGTGTGCCTTAACACGCCCAAAGAACACGAGCGTGTGCCACGACTCAGGCGCGTCAAAACCCTTGAAATTCGAACCACATAGGCTAAAAACGATTTACACGGGCATGTGACATGCCCATGTACCCCGATTTCTATATAAATCCCTCACTATTCATCATATTCTTCACTCAAAACCTTAAATCCTCCCCCCACCATAGCCTACCCCAGCCCTCCTAGCGCCGCCGCTGACCTAGCCCAAGCCACCACGCCCGTGTACCACTTCCACGACCGTGCTTCACCCCTACAACTGCCTATTTGGATCTCCTTTCTCCTTTTTCTCTTAATATTTGCTTTTATTTTTTATTAGTTCTATTTTTATTGTTTCATTCATTCATACATGTTTTATTCTTTTAATTTTATTTTCTATGCTTATTTGATATCCATGCAATACCTATGATATATTGACTTAGAATAATGCCATTTTAAATCATTCTCTTGCTGCCATGTTAGGCTATCTCATGCCATTGATTTTAGCATACATAGATGATAAAAACTCATTTTAGAAACCATTGTCTTCATTAATTTGTTTAATTCCATGCTTAGAATGAATCAAATAACGAATTGCTTTCCTAGGATCGATTTTTGCATTGAAATAGGTATTAATCCCTAATTGAACAATCTAGTCTTGATTACTGTTAGTCATCACTTAGTTATTAACTCATGAATAATAACAATACATGCCCATTTTTATTGTTTTTTGTTTTGTTTTTATTTTAAGAACTATGTCATCGTCACGAGGAAAGAAAGCCGCTATCTCCGCCTCTAAAAAGTGAATGGGGTCCGCTGGTTCATCTTCCAGAGCCACAACCAAAATAAAACACCCCTTCTTCCAGTTTTCACAAAGTTCCCAAGAGGAACTATTTCAAATTCTTAGAGCAAGACCCCTCGGAGTGGGGAGGTGTATCGATTGGGCCGCATTAGAGTAGGTCAAATTAGTAGACGCAATTCGGGCCCTCTTAACAATAGACCCGTGGGACCAATTCTTCCAGATCGTCGAGCCCACTTACTTCGAGCTTACTTTAGAGCTCTGCTCCACTTTCCACCTCTAAACGGTCATGTCCAGATATGACGATCCAAGGATGGTCCAGTTCTGCCTCGGAGGCCTTGTTCGACAGCTTAGTGTACTGGAGTTCGGTATAGCACTAGGTCTATACACTGAGCAGTTTATGGAAGAAGAAAATCTCTTCGAGCGAAGAAAATCTCTTCGAGCTTCACCGTCACATCCATTTCTCTCCAGCAAAGTGTTGGTAGGCTTTAGTCCCTATTTCGGCTACCTACAACCCTAGTCGCTCCAAGGCGACAACTCTCGGCCCATCACTGGGGTACCTACATGCTCTACTCGTACATACACTGACTGGTAGATGAGAGAGCACCAGTGTTGTCAACACCTACGATGCCTACTTCTTGTGGAGCATGTCGCACGCGTACGTGCCCGACCTCGCCTACTTTATCACCCATGCCATTCAGCACCAAACCGAGCGACATCGAAGGGGTGTGATCTCGATGGGCCCATACGTGACCCGCCTGACCCGCTACTTCGGCCTCCTCAACACAGCGACCCAGACATCCTCCTACACTCTCATCGGCCAGATGTCCCCACAGGGCATCCAAAGTATGCTTCATATGAGGATGATCGAGTGCTAACGCGGGACCGACCCTCCTCAATATCGGTTATCTCAGTCCACCGAGCAAGAGAACCCTGAGGACATTCCTGATGATGTCCCCCCATCCCACAAGGTGCCACCGCCCACTCGCCGTCCAATTCATGCGGCAGCTTCAGATTCTATCACTTCTGAACAATTCACACAATTCCAACAACAGTGTTTTTAGCGCCTTGATCACATTGATGCTACTTTATATTAGATTTGTCAGCATCTCCATCTCACACCGCCGCCCCCACCTCAGGAACCATCTAAAGATTAGGACTCACGAGTCTTGTTATCTTCTTCTTTATTTTTATTTTTATTTTCCTTTTTCCTTTTATTTCATTTAAACCTTATCGTTTTCATTATTTGAATTTCAGTAATTTAAGAACTTAGTTTATTTCATTTCAAACATTTCATATTGGCTATTTCCTAACGAGTACATTGTGCTACTCTAAATTCCCTAAAAATTTATTAATGCTATCGCAGTTTCAAAATAGCTTTACAGTTCAAATCCATCTCTAATGGGAAAAACCTGCCACAACTACCGGTTCCTACACGACCACAACTCTAGCCACCACGACACCGATCATCATATTCTTGTGGCACAGAAATTATGGATCAACACCCTTCCCTACAAATCTTCACACCTCCAACTCAAGGAATTCATCCAATATTCAGGGAGTTTCACTTCTCTCCCTCTCTTATGATTTTATGCTTCTATTTTCACTAACTTTATCTTTGTACATTAAGGGCAATGTACATCTTAAGTGTGGGGGGGGGAGTTCACTTTCATTCTTTGCATTATCCTCGAACCCTTGAAAATTTTTCGCCACTAACTTTTTGCATTGTTCTCAAATCCCTGAATCTTGGCCTTAACAAATAGAATGAATTCTGATTGATTTATGATTTTTAATGATATGTTGAGAATTAAGACATAGGTACTTATGCTTTGATTATTCAAACTTTAAGACATTAGAGAATCAAGCATGATGAGTTGAAATTTTTGAGAATTTAAATTTTTTGTATGTTGTTTTCCTTAATTTTAAGTGTTATCTTGAAATTTGAAATTCACAAGATTGACATCAAAAGCCATAATTCTAGTGAGATTTTTGAGCCTTTTGAGTATACATCATTTTGTGTTCACTTTTATTGTTGCTTTGAGTGAGTCAATATTGATATGTTATTCTAGAACTTGCTTCAATTATACATGTCGAGACCACATCATTGATTTGATATACCGAAATGATAAAGGCACCTAGGTTTTAACCCACTTATTCCATAAAAGCTTACCTTCAAAATTAACCCCTAGTGAACCCCATTGAGCCTAACAAACCATTCATTGACTTACCTTCAATATTAACCTATAACTCATTTTTTGTTGAATTCTCTTCAATTATTTTGATCCCTATTTTTGTCGAGATTTGAGTTGAATAATTATCTAGCTTTGTTCTCCTTTTCAGCTTGTAAAGTTTATAAATATTCGATTTGTAAAAAAAAGACATACGTATATTTCAATTGTAATTCAATGTTTTGCATATTTCCATGTAATTTTTGAGCTCCTATTTTTAAACGATGTCATCTAAAAAGAAAAAGGTTTTATTCTAGGAATATGTTTCAGTGATAGAGATTTTTCTAGTTAGATGATTTTTTAGCTCAATCTCGATTCTAACCCTCTTTTTCAGCCTGTGACCACACTCCTAACCAAGGCCACGTTACAACCCTTAAAAGACTTTTTGATCGATGTATCATGTCAATAAGTAGTGGTGGAGATTTGATTTTCTTGCAAGCTTATGGTAATAACTTTTCATGTTGACTAATGAGTGCTTAATTTCTGAACCCTAAACACTTCGAGTAGATAAAGTGAATCTTTAGTGAGGATGTCAACTCTTGTTGATTTTGAGTTCAAGGTAATTACCTAGAAGAAGAGAGGAAACCTATGTTTCTATGATAAAATTCTCAACTTAGATTGTTTAAGACTTTAATTTTCTTTCGGTTGAATTTTCAATGTATGATTACTTGTGGATTAGTTTGAAACATAATTAATAAGGATTATAAGTTGATAGGAATGATTTTTAATTGTAAGTTAAGATTTTGCTTGAGGACAAGCAAAGGCTTAAGTGTGGGGGTATTTGATAAACTATAAATTATACATATTTCTATCCCATATTTAGCACATTTATAGATGAATTATCATTGTATTTTGTGGAATTTGATGCTCCTAATCCTGTAATTTTATTTTTTATACTTAGGAGAGCATAGGAGAGTGAAAAGAATAAGAAATAGGCCGAAAACGGAGAAAATGGGCTAAAGCAAGGAAACAACACGGCCTGGAGTTCACCATACTGGCGTGTCACATGGCCGTGCCACATCAACAGGCTTGAGCACGGCCCAACATCAACTCACACGGACGTGGCACACGGGGGTGTCCCTATCGTGATGAAGTTCAATTTCACGTGGAAAGGGCTACTTAAGGGCTAAGAAAGACATTCCAAACTCTATATAAAGACCCTATGAGGCAACTATAAGGGTGTACAGTCTTCCTACCAAGACAGAGAGCTAAAGGTAGGGAATTACTCGAAGGAAAGTCGATTGATCCATCTTAGAAGCCAAGATCTGCATCAAGACAAAGGATCTCCCTTTAATCCTTTCAAGAGGTTTGGGTTTTCTTATGTTTTGTTATTTTCTTTATTCTAACATGTTTTTTTTTTATAAACATGAACTAAACCCCCAAATACCCGAGGGGGATAAAACCTAAGATGAATCTTGTTATTGTTATCTGAATTATATGATAAATATTTGATTTGTTCTTAATTGTGTTTTTAATTCTTGAATTGATATTTCTGAGATATTAATTTAAGTCGAATGTGCTTAAGTAGAGGAGCAAAAGTCCCTGTTTAAGAGTAAATTCAACATAATTAAGCGCAGTTGATCGCAATCCTAGACATAGGATGACGAAAATCTATCAGATTAGAGTTAAATCTAATATAGGGATCTATAGATCGAGTTAATGCAAGACTAGGGGTTTTAATTGGAAAAAGATTTCAATTAATCAACCTAAGATTAGTTGTTCTTATTCTCAATGGAGATATTAACATAATTTAGGGATCTGTACGGATCAAGTCGAATGAAGAAATCGTCTAGTTCAAAGTTAGATAACAAGTGAAGGCTAGGTGGATTCTTCCTTAGGTATTGTCTTTATCATTTAGTTTTCCCAAAGCAATTCCCCAATTTACTCTTTGTCGCATCCTTAGTTTAGTTTAGAGTTAATTAGTTTACACAAACCCCCTCTTTATTTCTTAGGCTAGATAATAGGAAGAAAGTCATTACTAGTACTTTTAGTTCCTTGGATTCGATATTCCGGTCTTGCCACTAACTATACTACTATTTGATAGGTGCCCTTACCTTTTATCGTGATAATGGTTAGTTTCTAAGTACGATCAATTTATTTCTTCATCACAATCACGAGATCAGGCACCTTATGACTTCATGCCTATAGTGACCTAAACACCACGTGCATCATTATTTTATGGGGGTGTCTCATCGTTGCAACCGATGGACGAAGGAGTGATGGATACATGATGGCAGGCTAGGATGATGCAGCAATCGACCACGGAGGAAGATGATGATAGTGTCGATCCCGAAGACACTATCGCCCAGTGTACTCAGGCAATAATGACGATGATGAGGAAGTTTACAAGCCCGCACCACCGAATACACCTTTAAATGCTACTCTAGATGCACTTTCGGTGGTATGGCTTGTTATACGCAAAAATCCTCCATGCGGTTGTCATTCATCGCCTTGTAGCACACATTCTCCACGATGACACCATTGATTGTATTTTTTGTTTTAATTTTTTAATGTAAATAAAGATATTTCATAAATAAAAAACCAAGGTTATTCATTCAAACAAACCATTTGTCATTATTACTATATATATTTCATCGATAAATAACAAATGTCGAATTCTGTTATCCATATATTATTCTGAATATGAAAATTTTTGGATTTACCTTGTTATCGATAAATTGTTTAGATTTTGTTATTGACAACTATATAAATTTTATGTCCTTAAAACCAATCGCAATACGAAACATCGTCCTTAAAGTTCATACTGAATACAACAAACACTATTAATATGGTTTGCGCATATGAAAATAAAATTTGGTTATAGAAAAACACTAATGAATATGAAATTTGGTTGAAAGCAATGTTATCGACGTTGGAGCCCCAACGTTTCCTTGTACATAGAACATGTTGGCATCGTATGCCCTGGGTTTATACAATACCCACATAATTTCTGTTGATTATGTCTCTCTCAAATATTAATATTATTCCTTATCTGGGTGGAATTCGAGTGAACTTTTGGGACGTAACGTAGGTCATTGTTTGGTATAAGCTCAAACGACACGCTGGACACAGACGACCACATACTCTCATCTGGGACTGATGCGAATTTAGGACTCCACACATTACAAATGCTTAGTTGATAGACGTCATTGATGTAAGGTCTGTACTAAATCCGTATGTTCCAACATGCGGCAATTATATGTGCGTATGGAAACTGAAGTGTTTGGTATCCCCCACAATCACAGGTCATTTCCATTAGGTTCACATGATAGGATGCACCTGACATTTCCCTATCGGGCTTAGCGTGATCTGTGACTCAAAAATCGAGTTATTGACGTGAGTGGCACACTACATATGATCAAAAATTAAGGTTTCAAAGTTGAAATCGAATGCACTGAATAAATGTCCAGCCTGATTGTCTAGATTTGGGTTATACTGATACACAGACTAATACTGATCCCTGAAGTTTAGATCGATGTCGGAGACCGATGAGTGTCTGCCCATAGATGTTTCGGAAACATCATAGTAGCCGCTTTGAAAGAGGCCAGAAAACCCACCACACAACTGTGTAGTAAAGCTTTCACTTGAACTTCGGTACCTATATTCCCTGCGACGGAGGTCGAAGATAGGCCAGATCCATCAGTATCAATGAACCCGATATATAACTCAATAACAATATTTTTGCTTGAGATGTACGATGATATGACCGTCTTAAGATGTATATCATTAATCACATCGAGTAGCTCATACTTATAAGGGGTCAACAGATGCAAGAAATATGCATTGCAACCTCATAATTCTTCCTTGGCTCGATCCTATGACTTTCCTCCTACTTCTGGTCCATAGCTCACATATTTGAATGGTACTATTGAATGCTAATTCCACGAACTTCGCTTCTACAAACACTACCCGAACCTTGCATTACATATTTGACCGTCATAGTATATAACAGATTTCACTCATTGAATCATTTTAATATTGCTCACGGTTTGGATGAATAAATGCAAAAAAAAAAAAAAAGTAGAGAGTTTTTTTAAGGAGTACACATAACTCTCACCCATGATGCAAGGTTCTTTTGTTTGATATTAACTTGATGTGTGTTTTTATTATGAAAATTACATCCCTTTTATAAGAAACTTATGTAGGGAGAATGAGAATACGTGCTATGAATTTTTTTTACGAATGCACACATTTGTTGTATATTGTATGGTACAAATAACTTTTAATGCGTATTTAGAACTCATGTAATTTTATCAAGATTCTGTGCTTCATAACGTGCACAACAGTTATTTGAAAATGTACTTTGTACCACGGGGATAGTAAATATGTTAGAGAAAGCTCGCCCAAGAGGGGGGCTTTCCTGATGACATGGCGTGTGTAATAGCCCAGTTTAGACCCTAATCAAAAAAGTAGTTTTGGGACCACAAATCTGAGTCAAAAAAATATTTTAATATTATTTTTGGTGTTTACAGCATGTTAATCTCTTGTGAAAAAATTTAGCATTTGTGTGCTCGATTTAATTAAAAGGACTCAATTGCGTAAAATGCTAAAGTTGGCTGTTAAATGTGTAAGTGCCGAATTGCAATTGTTTTTATACTGTGGGATCCTTATGTGGAAAATTGGCCATTAACTAATAGCATGGATGGTTTTAAGCTTGAGATATATGGTTTACTAATTAAATTTATAAGGCTAAATTGGTAATTGGCATATTAAAATGTAATTAAATAAAACAAATACGAAAAAGGCCATGCATTTTCATTCATCTTTAGCCAAAAGTTAAAAGAAAGAAACCCTAATTGAGGTTTGAGCATTTGGCACATTTGGGCCTTCATTTAGGTAAGTTTTAAGCTCAGTTTTTTATAATTTTTACGTTTTTAAGATCGTTGCTTCGTGTTTTAGCTAGCCCATGCCTTGATTTTCAGATTCAATGATGATTTTTTTTGCCATTATTTAAAGCTTGATGAATTTTGTGTTTGATGATGAAAAATAAAATATTTTGTTAGATTGTTAAGTTTAATTAAGTGATTTTTAGCAAAAATGCCTATTTAGGATTAAATTGTAAATTTTGTAAATTGAGGGGTCAAAATGTGAAATAAATGAAAGAAATGGGCTGCTAGGGACCTTAGTGAAATTCGGCCAAGCATGGGTGCGGTCAAATTTTGAATATTTTGTGTTTTGTGAAATGAGGACTAAATTGTGAAAAATGTGAAATGTTAGGGGCAAAAGTGTAATTTTCCCATTTATGTGTTTTTGGATTAATTTGAATAAATGTGAGATTGAATAAGTCAAATTTGTATTAATTTAAATCAAGAAAAAAGGAAATCAGAATTGGATTGGGGGAAATCTAAAGTTGTCGAATAGTCGTCCTAGATCATTCGTCTTCGTCCGAGGTAAGTTCATAAGTAAATAAATTTCGTTAAATTTGATTGTATTTATTTTATTTGTGCCGAATTGAATTATTACTTGTATATATATGTTTAAGCTAAATTTGTGTAAGTGTGGGAGAAGTATTTACTAGCTTGAATTGATCGAATTACGACGTTCGGAAGCTCCGTATGAACCTTAGGAATAGTTAGGATACATATGTCATGACATAGGATTCTGATTTGTGATTCGTGTAAGACCACGTCTGGGACGTTGGCATCGATTTGTGATTTATGTGTAAGACCATGTCTGGGACATTGGCATCATATATGTGATTTCATATAAGACCTTGTCTGGGACAGTGGCTTCGATATGTGATTACATGTAAGACCATGTTTGGCACATTAGCATCATATGAGCTTTTCAACTATCCAAGTATCCTTATTAATTTCGAATGGTTCAATGGGCAATATTGAGTTAAGACCGAATGGGAAATGAGCTAAATGGTTCAGGTACGTATGAAGTTAAATGATTACGAAAGTAAGGTAAGTATAGTGCTTGAGATGAAGATATGAAATTTGATTGATAAAAAGGTGAATTATATATTTGTTAATGTAATTGTTCATATTCGGTAAAATGACATTATAGTATTAACGTTCTTGTGATTTTGCATGAATTGACAAATATGATAAATATATATGTGATTAAGATTTGCTTGATTCGGCTTAGCTTAATTGAATTATGTATGTCATTGAAATGATTTATTTGCTTGTGACTTACTAAGCTATCCAAGCTTACTGTGTGTGTTCATTCGTCGTTTTATAGATTTTGGAAGCTAGCTCAAGCTCGAGATTTCGAGGAACGTCATCGCACTATCGATATATTTTTTTGTACTTTGAAAGAAAACTTGTGTTTAAGATATATGGCATGTATACTCTAGCTTGATATATTTGGTTTTGAATTTGTGTATATATAGCCATGCGAAAATGGCTTGATTATAATGTTAATGCTTATGTATATTTGGTCATGACATAAGTTTAAGTTGGAAGTATGTTTCTTGGTAAATATGTTTGTGATGTTTAGTTATGTGATTCAATAATGAGAAAGGATAAGTATGATTGTATAATTTGGTTTGGAAATGAGGTAGAATGATGGATATGTATTTGTTTGTTTATTGGTTATATAGGTTCAGTTGCTAAAAGGTAAGTAATGAATATGTTTCATGATTGTTTTGGTCGATTGTTTAGGTACGGATCTAATTGATAAAATGCTTAGTATATTAAATATGAAGTAATGGTTATTTTGGTTTATGTGATGTAAAAGTAGGTGATGGTTTTAATCTATTTTTGTGGTTCGGCATTGGTGAGTAAATCATGTAGTTAATTGTTTAGTTATATGTTAATATTGAATTTAGTTGTATTTGTTATGCGTATACTATGCTATGCTATAGATATTTGACATTTTTATTTGGTTAGTTTGAGTTAAATTGTAATAGTATGAGTACTGATCGTGATTGTGATGAAATAATAATAATGATTACACCTAGAAACTAACTATTATCACAATAAAAGGCAAGTGCACCTATCAAATAGTAGTATAGTTAGTGGCAAGACTAGAATGTCAAATCCAAGGAACTAAAAGTACCAGTAATAACTTTCTTCCTATTATCTAGCCTAGAAATAAAGGGAGGTTGTTTATAAACTAAAGTTCTAACTAACTAAAGACGTGACAATGAATAAGTTGGGGAAATACTATGGAAAAACTTGATTGATAAAAGCAATACCCAAGGAAGAATCCACTTGGGCTTCGCTTGTTATTTAACTCTGAATTAGACGATTTATTCATTCGATTTGATCCGTAGAGATCCCTAAATTATGTTAATATCTCCGTCGAGACTAATAACAACTAACCTTAGGTTGATTAATTGAAAGCTCTTTCTAATTAAAACCCCTAGTGTTGCATTAACTCGATCTATGGATCCCCCTATTAGATTTGACTCTAATTTGACAGATTTTCATCGTCCTATGTCTAGGATTGCGATCAACTCAGCTTAATTATGTTGGATCTACTCTTAAATAGGGACTTTTACTCCTCTGAATAAGCACATTCGACTTGAATTAAAATCCTAAAATATCAACTTAAGAATTAAAAACACAATTAAGAACAAATCGAATATTTATCATATAATTCAAGTAACAGTAACAAGATTCGTCGTAGGGTTCATCCCCCTCAGGTATTTGGGGGATTTAGTTCATAATAGTAAGGGAAAACATCTCAAAATAAAGAAGACAACAAAACACAAAGAAAACCCAAAACTCCTGAAAGAATTTAAGGGAGATCTTCAGTCTTGATGTAGATCCTCCATTCTAAGATGGATCAATCAGCTTTCCTTGAGTAATTCCCTGCCTTCTACTCTGTGTGTTCCTTTTAGTCCTCTCCTAGGGTGTTTATATAGACTTTGGAATATCCTTCTTAGCCCCTAAGCAGCTTTTTCCGCATGAAATTGAAACTCGTCATGATAGGGACACGCCCGTGTGAATAGAGCCCAAGCCCTGTTCAAGTCTGCTAATGTGGCATGGGTGTGTGGTGCACCCGTGTGAGGAACTCCAGGCCGTGTTGATTTCTTACTTTGGCCCATTTTCTCCGTTTTTGGCCCGTTTCTCGTTCTTTTCACTCTCCGATGCTCATCTAAGTATCAAACATGAAACTAAAGGATTAGGAGCATCAAATTCCACAATTCAAGGGATAATTCATCCAAAATTATGCTAAGCATGGGGTAAAAATATGTATAAATTACGGTTTATCAAGTACATTGGTGCAGCGTATTCAAAATGGCAATCAATGTATTATTATATTTGGTTGTTGATAAGTTATTTGGTAATTCAGGTTGTAAAGGACTAATTGTCTGTAATGCTTGAATTACAAAATGTATTATATGTATATGTAGTTATAGGATGGGTTATGGCATTTGACTTGTTATTATAAGTATGAGATATTTGCATTGGTATGTGTTCTTATAAAATTTGTAACATTTATGTCATTACTATGATTTGACTATTTAGGCTTCATATAGATTGGTAAAGCTTGTATGTGGTTTAAATGTTATATGGAAATTATTTTGCATGATCAAATGTTTAATGAATTGAATGGTTGTGTAAATACATTATAGGCATATTGCTTAGCATGCAAATTGGGTTATACTTGATAGATTAAATGCACATATGGCTAGTACATTTAAAAGTTAAACTTGATCATTTTTTTTTTGAAGTGATATTGCCGCATATGATATTAGATATAAAGATTGTTGATATGTTTTGTTTGGTCTATTAAGTGCACGTATACAATTATGAGATAGAATATTTAATATTTATTAGATATTCGAATATCATTATAATGAGAATGCACATGATTTGTATATGTATTTTAAAACATACTTTATATTTCTTGGAGCATGCTTATTAATTTGTAAATATGATTATATGCATGATATGAATTCGGTTTAAATTGTAAGGTATGAATTGTCTTTGTATTCGATTATTAATGCATATTTAATATTTAATTAGCCATATACTTTATTTATGCGAATATGTTCGGTGTGAATATGTGATTGTTTGGAGATTGTATTTTATTCGGCAATACCTCGTAACCCTAATCCGACGACCGAAACGGCTTAGGGATGTTATAGCGTGCCCAACTAGGGGCGCTTTCCTGCATGTCAGCAGGAAAGCCCCCCACTTGGGCGAGTTTTCTCTAACATATTAACTGTTTCGGGGGCTGAAAAGCCTGTCACTTCGAATAATTCAAATGATTGAATCATTTCAACACGTTTAAAATATGTTCCAACGAACTTTGAAGGTTTTCCTTTACAAACAGACCCTTCTATGCAGCTATAAAATGACTCTCACATACCAAGCTTCATCATCCCTCACTTATATAATTTTCCATTAAACCTTTCTATTTCTCCACTATAAATCATTTCCTAGTCTTAAAAATTCTAGTCGTTAAAAATATTTAGTTTACATTGGAGGTAATCTTGAGTCGTTGATGATGCGATATCGTTCCGAACCGCACACATTTCATATATCATGATGAGATGGGATCATTGCCTCTGAAGCTTATCTTAAAAAATTCAGTTATAGGGTGATTTTGTTTTGTACGATTAAGGGTAGAAGTCGTCGTGGAGGTCTCAATCGACGGCTATTATATGTAATGGATCAAGGTATAACAGGGGAGTCAGTTGACGGTCATTACGCAGCTATGAGCTCAACTTTTTGAATACTTGAAAATGATGCCCTATAAATACCATATAGATATAGCAACCTGAATTAGGGGCTAAACGGGAAAGTGGTTTCGAAGCCATGAATTCAAGGTTTAAAATATTATTTCGATTTAGTTTTGATGTTTATTGAGTGTTTGGATAAATATGTGAAATTTTGGTATGTGAATTTTATCGGTTACATGTCCAATTTGGTATGTTGGACTAAATTGCAATAGGTGAAAAATATGGGTTTCATTTCATAAGGTACTTGATTGAATTAAGTTTTTAAATTAGAGGTCCTTATATGGTAAGGAGGCCATTTTAACTTGGCTTGGACAAAAATGCCCAAGGAAGGGTAGGCGTAACAAAGGTTTTAATGAAGGGCATTTTGGTCATTTGGTTAATAAAAGAATAAAAAGGGAAAAATAAGGCAAAATTTTGTCCATGAATTCTTCTCCTTGATTGAATATAGAGAGGAAGCCATAGCTAGGGTTTCTTTAACTTCCAAGCTTGATTGTAAGTGATTTCTAGCCCCGTTTTTAATTCTCTTCATATTTTTAGAATCCTCGTAGCTTACTCTATCTAATTTTACCATTATTTTAAGTTAGGGTTGATGTCAAAAATTTTACCCATGTATGACATGCAAGAATTTTGATGTCTAATGGTGGAATATGAAGGTTTAAGGTGTAGTAAACCATGATTACTAGATGATTTTTCATGAAAGTCCCTAAAAAGGACTAAATTGCAAAGTTAATAAATTGAGTGGTAAAAGTATAAATTGATGAGAAATGTGGGCTGTTTTGAGTGCCATAGATATTCGAGTAGGCTTAAGTAACCAAGAGAATTGATACATTTCAATTTACGAGCTTAAGGACTTAGTTGTAAAAAAAATTACAAAGTTAGGGGTAAAATGGTAAAAATTGTCGTAGGATGATTTTGGACTAAATTGAACAATGTATGCATTAAACGAGTTAAATGTATCATTATAGATTGAGAAGATCGAGGAATCAACCTTGACCGGGGCAAGGGCAAGGTCTCAAATTAAGTTGCAAAATACTGCTTTTTGTTGTCGAGGTAAGTATATATGTAAGTAATGTGTCTGTTTTATTTGTACATTAATGATTCTGATGGATGATATGAAATGTTGCTATTGAATAATCTTCTATGGTGTTGAAAGTATTGAAACGAGAGTTCCCGTTTGAACCTTCGAAAATAATGGGTGATACGGATAAATATGGCTAGGTCACATATGTGATAAAGTGAGCTTCACCATGTAGACCCAAGAACTATGGAACTTAATGGCTAAGTCACATGTGTGATAAAGTGAACTTCACCATGTGAACACGATAGTTACGAGACTAAATGGCTATGTCACATGAGTGATAAAGTGAACTTCACCATGTGTTCATGAGAGCAATATCATATGTAGCTAAGTCACATAAGTGATAAAGTGAACTTCACCATGTGCACACGAAGGCTACGAGACTAAAAGGCTAGGTTATATGGGTGATAAAGTGAACTTCACCATGTGTACCCAAGAGCCGGGCTTATGTGTTGGTGGAATCATGAGCAGAAAGTCCACCGAGTATCGAATATTAATCTGAAGAGTTCAACGAGAATACTTACTAAAGAGATGTGGTGTGGTCGTATGATATGTGTGTGCAGGTTTATTCTTTTGGGCAAGTGTAATTGTGGGAAAATGCATGTGGATGCAAGGGTGCATGTGGACTTAAGTAGGTGAAAATAACGTGCATGATTTGTATGGAAATGTTGGTAAGTTTAGGTGGTAAGTTAGTGTGTGAGAGATAAACCTTGGTATGACTAAATGTTGTTATGATGATAATTATTTACATATAGACTTACTAAACTTTTAAAGCTTACTCTTTTTTCTTTTCCTTTGTTTTATAGATTTAGTCAAGCCAGCTCGGGATCAGAACGAGTCGGAGGATCACCCACACTATCGACATTATCTTTCGGTATAGTGAAATGAACTCTTAAACTATGGAATGTATAGGTACTTAGTGGTGTTGTAGGTGTTAAGTTGGTTTGGTTATGTAGTTGCAATTGTCATGGGATAAGTCATTTTGCAATTAAGGTTAAGTGATATAGCCATTGATGATGATATTTTGTTTATTTATCCTTATGAGGAAATTCATGGAATACTTAGTGTGTTTGTGTGTGTTTAATTTGAAACGGATGATGGTTGGGTAAATGGAGTCATTTAGATGTCTAAAGATGTGTATGTTATGTGCTGTTAAAAGTGGTAGAGATAGTATGTGCTTTGGGGCAAAAGATGGCTTGGAAAATAGCCTAACTTAGGGCCACACGGCCAGCCCCACAGCCATATGTGTAGGGCGTGTGAATTTTGCATGGGATTTTTGGAGATTAAGGACATCACACGGCCTGGTCACACAGGTGTGTCCCCTGGCTGTGTGACCAAAATTGCATGCTGACATCATAAACAGAAAGTCCCAGTTTTTCACACGGGAAGGCCACACGGGCGTGTCGAGGCCGTGTGATGGACACGGGCAAAGGACACGGGTGTGTGCTCGGACGTGTGAAAACCCCTGTAGGTTCGAAATGAAAAATAATTTTCCAATAATTCAACACGGGCAGGGGACACGGGCGTGTGTGACCACACGAGCGTGCCCCTGTCTCACATGGGCGTGTGGTCTGTAATAGGTCAAATTTTCCAAAATTTTTCTAAGTTCTCGGTTTGGTCTCGGACTATTCCCAAACCATGTTTTGGGCCTTGTGGGCCCACTTTAAGGTTGTATGGTATTTTATGAATAAGTTTAATTGGAATGAAAATTGGTGGTTCGATTGTGCATGAATGATTGAGATATTATCGGTAATGCCTTGTGCTCAGGTAAGGTGATAAACCCGGGTAAGGGGTGTTACAATAGAAGTTTAAGGGCATACTCATACGGAAAAACTCTAGGGCTTCTAGCTATAATCGGTGTAATCTTTTTCTCCATTTCCAGGCAACCGATACCTTTATCCTTTATTCTTTTTCGAAGGCCGGCACCATCATGGACGTAAGAGGACTCTTAAGTGGGGAGCAGTTGTTACGGTGTAGTAAAGGTGATGCTCCATTCGAAGTGATGACGATTGCCGTTATTACACAACCCATTAATAACTACAACAATTGCCACGCCAACTCGAGTTTGACCTCTACTATGCTAAAACATCCGCTCTGCTCTTGGGAGCCTTCTTGTGTCCACATCGTTGTCGGCCTTCGGACAAGAATGAAAGGTTAAAGATACCAACTGCTTGGAAATAGAGAAAAAAATTATGTTGCTTACACTGAAAGTCCCTAGAGTTTTTCTGTATGGTTATGACGTCAATCTTATGTATGGTATATATAGGGCATTGGTTGTGGGTATCCAAAAAGCTTAAACTCTTGACCACATAACGACCATCACCTGGCCACCCGATTGTACTTGAACTCGTGACTGTATCACGGCCGTCGACTGGGACTTTCACATTGAATTCAACCCTTAATTGTATCAAGCATTATCACCCTGAAACCGGATTTCCCCACAATGGATTTCTAAGGTCATGGATTTCCCTTCAAAATTACCAAAGAATTTCCATCATTTTAGTCGAAAGCCCTGAACACTTTCAAAATACCCTAAAACCTAACTCTAAGAGAGAGAACCGGAAAGTGCGTCCAGTTGGACGAGCTTTTTAGAAAGCTCACCTAGCAAGCCGCAGTTTTCAATTAAATCAGCCTATATCCCTAATTAATTTTAAAACCGGTGTAAAATCCTAATTAAAAATAAAAATTGGCCTATTGGCCTTATTTTGTCTTTAACTTGAATTTGCAAATTTGTATTTAGTTGGTCATTAAATTTTTTTGGATTTTTTGATCTTTGAATTTGTATTCTTTTAATTAGGTTAGTCCCTCCACACTAACACTATTAGTTTGTGCTCATATGGTATTTTTGGTCTATTTGGTGGTGCCACGTGGTAGCCTATTAGAACTCCACATGGCAAACATAATTTTTATTTTTTATTATATATTTTAATTTATATTTGCCAAATTGCACATTGAGAGGCTGCCTCATGGCACCACCAGGTTGTCTAACAATGCCATGTCAGGACAAGTAACGATATTAATGCAAAAATATCAAGCTATTAATGGAATTTAAATTTAGGGACCAATTAAGTCCAAAAAAAAATTTAAGAATCAATTAGATACAAATAGATAATTCAAAGTTGAAATTATATATATTTACATTTATAATATTTTAACATGCCAAATGTTGTTGTGTGTATAACCATGACATAATATTTTGACGTGTTACAGGTGAGGAGATTGAAGAGATTGTGGAACTGTTAGAGAGAAGTAAGAAAGGCTTTGGATCTTGAGTTTGGAGATGTTCTTCAAGAAACTTTTTAATTAAATAGAAAAAAGAAATTTAAGAAGATTGTGTTGGCGTTTATATTTATATCTATGTCTATGTTCTTTGTTCTGGTTGCAAGCATTAACATATGTAAGATAGATGTATATCGTGTAATACTCTAGGTGATATATATTTCAGTATAACAAAAATGATAATCATTATTGTTTTAATTAATGTTTTAGTCTTTGTTTCATACTTGAAATTTAATTCCTCTAAATGATTTAATTTTTTCATTGTTTTAATTTAACAAATAAAACCCAATTAATACCGCCATTAAATAATTTTGATTAAAATGGATTATGTGGTATCTTTAAATGGAAATTTTTTCTCACATTATCAATACTACAGGCGTTGAAGGCTAAGTAAGCAGGAAAAACAAGTTAAATATGGAGTGTAAGGTTTTCTATTCTAAATCCAAAGTTGTAATGTTATTCGGGACTATTTTAGAGAAGCTGAGTAAAAGTTGATACTCTTTTTTATGTTTACATAACTTCCCTGCACCAGGTAGGCTAAACCCCTAAAATAAAAAAATTTTCTTTTTATTTATTTTATAGTTTATAAAATTTTAAATTAATAATAGAAAATTTGTATTTTAACTTCAAAATAATAATAATTTAATTTAATCTTTTAAAAATAATAAAAATATAGGTTATTAAAATAGGGAAATTACATTTTTACTATTATAAAAATATACAATTTAATTTCGTCTCTCAAAAGAAAAATTTTCTACTTTTGTCTTTGCTCCCATGTGGTTTTTTTTTTTTGTATATTTTATGTTTGTTTTACGATTCATGTTCGGGGTTCATGTCTTCCCCCTCCTAACAATATCATTTTCAATATTCAAATCTGCGTTCTCTCCAAAAAATCTTTGTGATAACTTCCACACAATCTTAATTGACTATGTAAATAAAATATTTATTTTAAAAATATCACATAATTCAATAGAATTTTGTTGATGATGCTACTAATTGTATTTTAAATTGTGATAATTTCCACACAATCTTAAATTGACTATGTAAATAAAATATTTATTTTAAAAATATCACATAATTTAATAGAATTTTGTTGATGATGTTACTAATTGTATTTTAAATTATTAAATTAAAAAAAAAAACTCAAATAGAGAGATTAAAAGTGCAAAAATTATAAATAATTATTAAACATTCCCATTAATGGTGAAAACTACTTCCAAGGGTAAGTTTAGATGATTTTACTATTAATTTATATATGGTATATTGCAGGTAAGTTTCTCTCCAACCTTATCCATCAATTCTTTTCATGATTTGGCAATGTTTTATGTGCATCAATGAGACGTATGTCGCCAAGGATCAAATCTTAATTTCAGCTAAATTTTAGAGAAATACCAGATAATCAAAAACATGTTCACGAAGCAAACATTAAATAATTGCTACTTTCACTAAAATCCAAGTGAAGAGCTTAGAATGAGCTGTTTTGCAAAAGAAATCAAACATTTGAAATAGTTGCAGGCAAATTTGTCAAAGAATTTTCATGGCAGTGAATGGCAAGTCCAACGTGGGAATGGAACGAGCGAAAGTCACATCAGCCCGGCAACAAAATCTCAAATGTTGAATCCCTTACTTGACGATAGGAAGGGTATATGCATACGAGTGCTATACAGCCATTTTTGCGTCAATTTTGGGATATATTTCACATTTTGAACTTTAAATTGCCCTTTATTTTTTCTGAGTTTTAAGAAAAATGCATCACATTTCCAATCCAATTCTTCCTTTCTTTTTTTTCCTTCAAATTTCTTTACATCATACTATTTATTTGGTGTTTTATTAAATTGATATCACCTTCAATCGAGTCACCGATTAAATTAGAAAAATTAAGGAAATATGTTTTTTTATAATTAAAATAAGTTCTATTATTTGTGGGTAATTTAGCTTTTTTATTTAAAAAACTAATAAAAATATGCATATGGTGAGATTTAAACCGATACTAATTGCATTAGTAATTAGTAAAACCTTTAATTTACTACTAAGTTAAAGCTTTATTTTGATTTTTTTTATATCACATTTCAATTTTTATTGGGCATACTTTTTCTTTCTCCATCAATGGTATATATGTCTATATTAATATATTTGATTGAGTTGGTGTTACAAATTAACTCGACATCAACTCAAGATTGATTACAACACCATAATAAACAATTTTAATTCATTTTTTTCATTTTAATATTATAGACTTTTGTTTTTAAATTTATAATTTTTATACGCACACACATGTGATAGAATTTCTAATATAAAATAATAATAATATCCTCAAAAGAGAATATTATTGGTTTGAACATTCCTACTTTCAACCTCGCAAAATCAGTGCAAGGATAGATTCACATACCTATCAACTTTATCCATTCAGTTTCAGTGAAAAAGTTTGTAAAAGCCTCTATTTTAGTCGTATGCTTTGCTGAAGCTGATTTCATTTTAGAGGTGCTCATGATCCCCACATAATTCGGACAGACTTTAGGTCATATATATACAGATATCATATTTGTTTGGTTAAGTCTTATCTGACTGATTTAGTCATTATTTTTCTAGTTTTTCTTTAAAATAGGTAAATTAAACTCGCTTAATCTTTCCCATATTATTTTCTTTTCAAAAAAAGTTATTTTATTTTACTTTTTGAATGTACCCAAAATAACTTTTAGTATTATAAATATAAATAATTTAACATATTTTTATGTTAATCGTGTACTATAATATTATATATAAATTATATGAAAACAATATGTTAGTGTAAGGTGCACGTTTTTTATGTAACTTGTCTTGTAACTAGGTTGTTCTGCAATTTACCATATTTGTTGAAATTTTTTAATTAAAGAAATATTGGATTTATATTTGCATCGCTTTGAGGTTTCTAAGCAACAATTTATTGGATTGACTTACATTGAATAACAATTAAGTAAGGATTTTTCTTTTAAGATTTTTGGTATGATTGAATTTCTTTAATTAAAGAAATCACGTTTTTAAAAGACAATTTCTCCTAAAAGACATATTTGATTCTTTATTGAGGATTTACTCGAACAAAATTCAAGGAGATTGAACTTCACAATAATTGATGTTTTACAAGCCTTAAACACCTATTTAAAGAAGGCTTGTTTATTTTTATTATGTATGATTTTGATAGAACACCTAATTGTTCATTGTGAGGACTTATTTTTAGTGTAAATTTATTTTAAACAAATTAGTCATGTTTAGTTTGTAACTAAATTTTTAAGGGGAAAGTCTCAATGAGGAGAGTGACATATTTAATATATAGGAGTGAGGTTGCAACTTGGTGAGTAAATTGAGCTTAAACCATATCTTGTATGGTGAATTGATAGCGGGTTACTCTCTAGGCTAGACCTTACAAATGCAGGAAAACTTTCCAAGCTGCATAACCAATTTCTATGGGTTTATATTCTACTCTTTTAGTTGCTCATCTTGTTGCAACTAAATGTGCAACTGAAAAGAAAATTCAATGAACTCCCGCATGGTATAAGAGCAAAACACTTAGTGAATTAAGTGAAGATCATGTTATTAAATAGCTTAAGATATGGAAGAAATATTAATCTCAAGACCTCTATGCTAGATGGCTCTAATTACGCTTATTAAAAGACAATGGTGATGGCATTTATCAAGTCTATGGATAAGAATACTAAAAACTACTACTAACAACTATTACTAATTGTACTAATAGCTTTTTTAACCAAGTAACCACCCCTTGACTAATTTGACCCACACCTGAATAATTCAAGCTAATTGAGTTAAGCTGGTAGATAATATGCTGCTTAGAAAAACCATATATTTCCCTTAAAAGAAACATCATCTTTTGAGTTCATCCAAATTTAAACAAGCGTACGTAATCGTGTTAGATCGATCTTGTAAAATCCTTTAATAATTAGAAACATTTAAAAGTGTGAGAAGTCCTATACGAGTAGCTTGGCCACAATTGAGAGGAAAAATAAACTAAATAATTTTACAAGAAGAAGAAAGAAAATTTTAGTACTGTTATTATATTATTATAATATAGTATAGCTATTAGTATTATTATCTAGTACATTAGTGATGGACTTTATTAACTTTAATAGTCGAGTTAAAAAATTGCAATGTGTCTAATTTATTTACTCATATTTTTAAATATCAATTTAGGAAACATGATTGTTGTAATCTTACTTGGGGAATTTAAAATCTCCACTAGAATATAAAACAATTATCCCTATTATTTCATTCCTTAACAAAGATTGTTACGTCAATTTGTTAGCCAATTTGAGTTACTCATGGCCTTAGTAACCCTTTCTATGACCATGTTGCATTTTCAATCACAGTGACAAAAAGAAACCATTCATTCAACTAGCCGTAGACAATCGAATCAATCTCCCATTAAAGTTGCCTTGGTCCTTTCTAGGCATTAATAAGTCGCAGGTTGTTGGAATCAAAGATCACCTTAAGCCACCCTTTCTTTTTTTACTAACTCAGTTTGTGTTTCATATCTTGTCCTTTGGCCAGTAGATTGCATAAGTATGTTGCTTCTAGCCAATATGCTGCCCAGGTGATTTATAGCAACTATGGCAATGCTTGCAACCTTTCATTCATTATTAGTAGGTACATCAACATTAATAAAAACCTAATGTGAGGTTGTACCTAAGAAGTTGACCTCTTCATGAGTTCCTATATATAATATTTATTGCCTTGGGAACACATACATTCAACAAACCCCACTTTGGCATTAATCCTAATATGAATTGTAACACCCTTTACTCATCCTAATGATCGGTATGGATACAAAATGCTACAATGACACATGCAAAACATTCATAACTTGTGAATTTAGAAATACTATTCTTTAGAACAATTTTAAATTAATCACTAAAACAACTTTGAGACAATTAAGCTCTTTCGAAAACATTTTAAAATCATTTAGAATCAATGTGCAGAAGATTGGAGGCCTATGAGATCAAATACGAGCTTCAAAGAGCTTAAAATAACCAAAATATTGTAGTGGCACCTGTCTATGGGCAAAGTACTAGTACCTTGGTTTGGAACTGTAGCTTTTTAGCTATTGATTTGCAATGTTTTAATACATGCAAGTATATGTTCTGGAACTTAAGTCCTTTGGAGCGAAATTTTTCTATCTTACTACCACATATCAATACTTAAAAGCAATGTTTCGGAACCTTGATGAAAGGGACCAAAATTGATGTTTAAAACACTCTAAAACCATTCCAACACACCTCCTATTCAAGTGAACACATAGCATATTAAAAAAATCATTTAGAACCATGCAATTTCATGCTTGAAACACGTCCTAGCCTAGGGTGTACTCACATATCATCAAGGAAAATCTTAGAAACATTTTATAACTTCCTAAACACATCCAAAATAATGTAAACGTCCCTCCAAATCAAATCTCAAATCAATTGAGAAGTAAGTATGCATGCCATTTGAGAATTTATATATCCACTATGGCTCAAGCCAAGCCAACCAAATAATCCTTCAAAATATGACAACAATAACATCCAAAAAAACCCAAAAGAAGTATGAAACTAACATATTTTCATATAATATGAAAGACTTAGTAATATATCCCACTAGGAGCCACTAATACAAATACATAAATTTCATACTCTTAAAACCTAACAATGTTGTGAGATGGTGATCCACAAGGCGAGTTGGGCTTCCAGAATCAACACAAACCTACGTAAAATAACAAAACACATGAAACATAAAGCTTAGTAAGTCTCATGGAATAAAATCTACTTACCTTTGCTATTTAGGCATAAATTGAATGATTACAAAGTTAAAAGACATAAAATTTTATTTACACCAAAATATTGCTCGTAAAAGCGTAATAGTGAATATCATGTTAAGAATTCATGTAACAACTTAACTTATTGAAAGAATGAATTTATTATTTATTTAAGGTCTTAATCAATTGGTGTGTTTAATCAATGCATATCCATTTAGCACACAAGTAAACCATCCATTGCACAAGCTCAATTATTCTTATCATAAGCATACAAAAATTATGAAAATATCATTTTCTTACGTTTATAGCCTTTTGTAATCCTAAAAAAACTGGTTTTGACACATTGGATTCAATCCCAACTTCATCATACATAGAACTAAAAGTGCTTCTAATCGATCACACCAACATATAGGGGCCCAAGTTGTACCGAAGTGTTATGCCATAAAGCAACATTTGATATTTTCATTCAAGATGTGTAACTAGCTCCCTATAGCATGCCATTTATGTCCTAGCTATTCTATTAAGTTATAAAAGGTATTTCACATCAATAATTATTTTATGCATTATCCATTCATAAGATAAGAGTTCCCATTTGCATATATCATATGAACACACATATATAACAATTTCCAACATGGAATAATGAGTCCTATGCGAAATAGTATGCATCCTTGTGATATATATAAATTCATGATGATTGTGTCCTAAAACCTTATTTAAGTCTCATATGCGACGTTCCATCCAATCGATATTCAGCACCATCCAACTCAACCACTTTAACAAGAATATTAAAATATTTGCCTCAAAATAACAAGAACTTATAATTCATCACTTGTATAATTTCACTTCCACTTAATTTCATATACTAAGATTGTTCTTAACATTTGTTACTTCTACAAGGCATTTACCCTATCATTCCATATTTTACAAATTTTATTAGTATTAATTCCATCAAAATTCATAATAATTTAGTCTTGTTTAAGCCAATTCCATCCTTTAACTTAATTATGAGACTTTTATGAATTAACTTCATTATAGTTTCAATAAAAGACAACACTATAGCCATTTATTTAATTTATCCTCATTTTCAGTTAGTCCAATAAATTAGTAACACATTTAATTAGTGAATAATTTAAAAATAAGTAGAGATTTCCATGAAAATTACACAAAATTTCAACACAATAAGAAGAGGATTTTATCTTCCTCTTCACTCATCAATTCTTCTTTTCCTTTGCTTGGGGCTCCTCTATCAAGTTTTTTCTTCAATACAGTAAATATCCATAATAAATTCTAGTTCATAATTAGTCATATTAATGTCTCAACCATAAAGGATGCATCAAAGTGAAAAATAAATATGATACCAAGATGAAACACAAGAGTTTTTACCTTTCTTCAACTTTTTTACCTTAACCCCAACTTTCTCACACTAGCCAACCAAACCCTAAGTGGAGATCATGGAGAAGATTATTAGAATGGTTCAATAAGGGTATTTTTAAGGTAGAATTCGAGAGAATGGAAGGAAAGATGGTGCAATTTTAAATAGAAGAATATTAGAAAATAACTAGGAAAAGAGAAGAGAATTTCTCTCTTATAGATAGAGGTAGTCAACCATTCAAGGGAGGAAATAGGGGGTTTTTATTCCCTTTTTTGCCCTTTTAGTACTTTAAAACAAAAGGAGAAGGTCAAATGGTGAAAGCTTTTTAATTTGTGTGGCTAAGATATAATCATGGTATTGAAATAGGGTTTAATTGCCCAAATTTATTCCATCACCACAAACACTAATAATTTCTCATAGGGTTAATATATACAAAGGTACTTGAACTTGGAAACTTGTACCTACTTGATACTAAAACTTGAAAATCGTAAGCCAATTGTTACTTTTTTTAGGTACCTAACCAACACCGTTAATTTTAACATTTTCACCCAATCAGATTGTGCCACGTGTATTAAAAAATAAAACATTTAATTTAAATTCTTTTTCACTTTTTTAAAATTTATATTAATTTAAAAATAAATAAAAATAAATTAAATAACTTTACAATCAATAACTTTCCATTTATATTTTTTGTTAATTAAAATACATTAAATTGAAAAAACACTTATTTCCTTTTATAGAAAACCCTAAACTATATTAACATTTTATACTCTTCTAGTAGTTGCCGCTCAAGATCTTCCTTGGTCTATTTTGTCACTAACAAACTCCTCATTTGTAACACACCCAATTCGGTGGGTAGACCGGCAAACGGTGGAATTACCAAAAGACTGACATCATCACGCAATATCATAATAAAGGTGTTTCGCTCATTAAGCCATTTAATATATAATAGCTGCCAAGTTTTTTAAAAAAAATTTGTAACACCCCTAACCCGTATTCATCACCGGAACAGGGTTACGAGGCATTACCGGAGTTTTATAGAACATGTGCAACTAAATCAAGTCAAGTACTATTTATTTTTTGAGTTTCATCAAAACGTCCCTTGATTTGACCCTCGAGGCCCAATACATGCATTAGAATCAAGTCAGGACTAAATCGGGAGCTCAAGGAATTTTTCATAAAATTCTAAAATTTTCCTTATATAAAGTAGTCACACGCATGTATTGTAAAGGACACACCCGTGTGGTGAGGCTGTATGGCTCACACAGCCATATGTGATGCCCATATCTTAGGCCGTGGGATGTCACAGGCCTGTGTCCCTTACCCGTGTAACTCTCTCACTTACAACCCATGAAGAAATTTAAGTCATTGGGCCAAGTCACACGCTCGTGTGCTAGGCTGTGTGATTAATTTAATTTTTAACAATTAAGTGTAAGTTTCACACAACCAAGAGACACGCCCGTGTTCAAGGGCGTGTACTCTATAACGCCCAAAAATCTAAGTCTTTAATTTTTGTATGTTGTGACACAATGGTATGTCTGCTTTAATGGTTAAGTGATTTAGGAGTGTTTGGAAGTGTCTGAGAAGCCTTGGATTCAAGCCTTGGCTTATGCAAAAATTTTGTTTTTACTTGAATGAACCCCGACTTTAGTATGTAGGCTTTTTAAATTATTGTGGGTAATATATGTCACAAAAAAGCCTATTGATCAAGTGGATGGTGGCGTGTGGATGTTTCCTTGGGGTCTGTGGTTCAAGGCTTGGCAATGAAAAAAGGAATGTTTTATTTTGCGACAAGTACATAAGAGTGCCTTAGGGTGACCAAAACTCTAAGTGGTTTGAAGAGAATTCAAACTAGTTGGTTGAGGAGATATTAAGGAAGTGTGTTGTGGAGAGATAATAGGAGAAAATCAAGGAAAGGTAAGGTTGATGGAGTGTTGGGGCCAAATAGGGATTGTAGGAACTCAAGGGAGTCGGTTTTGAGGAGTATTTCAGTGTTGGTTTGGATATTTGTGCTCTTGGACTCATTTTTGCTGTTTTTGCTACCTCTCTTTTTCGTTTTCGGTTATTTGGAGACCGTGTTTATGCTAGGTGAGCATACTGTGGATTTTATTCTTTTTTTGCAAGTCCTCTTTTATTTTCTTTTGACCGAACTCTTTTTCTCTTCCTCCCTCGATCATTTTTGTTAACGGTTTTTCCTCCTCTCCATCTGGCAGGTGTGACCAAATACACCATTTCTCCTCCCTCTCCATTTTCTTTCGGCTCTTACTTCTTGGCTCTTTGACAGATTTTTGTCTTCTTCTTCCCTCTCTTTGTTCTGTTTTTGATTTGGTAATTGTTCTTTAAAAAATCGGTGAGTCACTTGACTTCTTCTTGTTTTGCTATATTCTTTCAATATGTCTCAAGTCTGTATTCTCTTACACTTTTCTTAAGCAGAATGCTCCTTTCTTTTTATGTTTTCTTATTACTGATTCTTGACCCTTCTCATGATGTGAAGTTCGTTTGGTTCCTAGGTTTTCTCGAGGAGTGAAGGAGTTGCAAGTGTTACTGAAGCCGTTGAAACCTTTCTTTCATCACTCAATCAAGGTAGGTGCTTTACCTTGCATTTTTAGGTATAGGTCGAATGCTTTCTGTGACTCTGTAAGTTAACATTTGTGGATTTAAGCCACATGTATGAATAATCTTGTCTAATAAGATCTGCTTGTAATATAGATATTCGTCAAGGGGATTGTAATCAACCTTCGTTAGTGGTATAAATAGGCTAAGCCACATTTGTCAATCAAGGTAAGCGTTAATTCTAGTTTGGGTTAAGTGTGTAAAGAAGGGTGATTAACCCTATTGTCAAGTGACTAATGGAAAGGCTTGTATGAATGTGGGTTTTGGTGCTAGTGGATCTTAGCACGTTTTCGCAAATAGGTGTGTAATCACATTGTCTTAACCATAAATCGGCAAAAGCTAGAAAATAGGACCGTTGATGCCACATGGGCGTGTGATCACTCGTGTGGTAATCCAAACGCATAGACGTGGGTACTAAATCATAGAGGCCACCATAAGTGATTTCATGGACTAAAGCCGGTATGGGCCTTGTAGGGCCGAGATGGGCTGTGTGGGCCTAACGGACTTGTGGGCCCCACACAGGTAAACCACATGGTTGTATGGAAGATAATGGACCCGACTGTGTCATTCACATGGCCAAGGTCATTTCTAGGCTTAATGGGCCTAGGGCACATTTACATATGTTTGACTGTTAAGAGATGCACGGGTCGCCCGAGATGACTATGGACCTACTGTTGGGTCGGCAAGTATACCTAGACCCCAAACTGATGAAATGACTGATATGCCCCTAAGAGGTAAAATGACTGTTTATACCCCTATGAGACAAAATGACTATTTTTGCCCTTATTTTGTGTATGAATGTATTTGAGCATGCCACGTTATATTTATGTTGCATCCATGAATGATATTATGATTCAATGCATGACATGTTGCATGGGATGGGATTATTATTTTGGAGGAAGTGTACTGTACTGATAAGGTTGCACGAGTCGCCCAAGACGACTATGGACCTAATAATGGCTTAATGCTGTTTATACTACTGTCAGCTTTGCTGCAATACTGTTTAGTGCCGCAACTAATGTAATCTTGATGTGTAGGGCTGGAAGGTCGATTTTATCCCCACTTGGTGTGATGGGTTGGATGGAGATGGTGTGCAGGGTTGGTGGGCATATTATATGTTATCTGTTTCTGATATTCTGTTACTGTTACTGTAATAGGCTAAGGCCCACACTGATATTGATACTGTAATGGGCTCAGGCCTAAATTGCATTTAACTATTATATGATTCACTGTTGCTTGTTAGGGGATTACATAATGAGTTTCAAAAACTCACCCCTTCTGTTTTATCTGTACAAGAAAACCCCAAGCCTTAGGCGTATCAGTGTTGTGCAGGACTCAAAGATGGCCACAGAATCGCTCGTACTATCATATTGGATTTTTAAGTATTTTTATTTTATTTTTGAGGTATTTTAATGTAATAAGGCCTCTTTGGATTTTATTTTTGAGATTTTTAATTACTTTGATTTATAATTGCTAGCGGTAAGAAAAGACGGAGATTTGCAAAAGATAAATGGTTTTCAAAACACCACGATTACGTAACATATTTTAAAACACAAAATTTTGCTATAAAATAAGATCTTGACATTGCATAACATTTTTAAAAGAAAATGGTGTAAAAAATAAAACACGTTTTGAAAATGAACTACATGTCTTCAAATAAGTGAAAGCTAATAACAAGGAGGTTAAATAGAAAAGAAAAGGGTTTTTAGCGACAACATGTTTTATGAAAAGCACTTCAATGTGACATCGCTAGATTTGGCCATACGTTCAGGCTGAGTTTGGGGTGTTACATTTAGTGGGATCAGAGTCAGGTTACAAAACTTGGGTTTTCATTGATTGCTACACCTTTGACTAAGTTGTTGCGTAAAGGAGTGCAGTTTGACTAGATTGATAAGCAGTAAGAGAGTTTTGAAAAACTTAAAAAGGTTCTAACTGAGGCTCCTGTTTTGATTCAACTAGAGTTGAGGAAAGAGTTTACTATCTACAATAATGCATCACGCATTGGTTTGGGTTGTGTGTTGATGCAAGAGGGTAAGGTGGTTGCATATGCATCTCTCCAGCTTAAGACTCATGAGGGAAATTATCCAACACATGACTTGGAGTTGGCTGCAGTGGTTTTCACATTAAAAATCTGGGGGCATTACCTGTACGGTGAGAAGTGTATCATTTACATGGATCACAAGAGCCTCAAGTATCTCCTCACTCAGAAGAAGTTAAATCTTAGGCAGCGTAGATGTATCGAGCTGCTAAAGGATTATGATTGCATGATTGAATACCACCTTGGTCAGGCTAATGTGGTAGCCGACGCGCTGAGTCGTAGGGCTATGTCTGATCGGAAGGCGATGTTTGCTTACTTAAGTTTATTTGATGATGGTAGTCTGCTGGCTGAACTTCAAGTCAAACCAATGTGGATTGAGCAGATTAAGGGTAAATAGTTGGTAGATGAGTCACTAGGTCCTCGTTTTCGATAGATTGAGTGTGGAGAAACTTTAGATTTTGGACTGAATAGCAAAGGGGTACTATGTTTTTGTGTGAGAGTCTGTGTACCGATGGATACTAATTTGAAGCAGTCTATACTACAAAAGACGCATAGTAGTCCTTCTGCTATGCATCCTGGTGGGAACAAGATGTACGGAGACCTTCGTTAGCTATACTGGTGGCCAGGACTTAAGTGTAAGGCTACTAATTTTGTAAGTAAATGCTTGACATGTCATGTAACGCCCTAATTTTCGGGTTTTTTGGGATTTTTGTGATATTGGTGAAATTTTGAAATTTTGTTGTTGAAATATATAATTTATGTTTTAAGTGTGTTAGTGGGCCTTTAGAAAGTCCAAGCTTAAGTTAAAACCCAGCAATAATATCAAATTTTGGGTTTAAAGTGAAGGAGACTTGTTTAAGTGGGCTTTTAAGAAAAAGTGGGTAAATTAAGACACAAAGAAGCCCTTGGTAAAGTGGCAATGTAGGCCACTTAAGTGCCTAAAAAAGTGGCGTGTGGATGGGTGTGCAAGGGCCAGAGTTCAAGTCACAAGGTAAGTAGTGTGTGTTTTTAATTTTTGTGCATGTACCATACATGTGATGGTTTCCAAGTAGAACTCTGCTAAAGAGAGTTGGAGTTGTTCATGAGATTAGATCAGGTGGGATAAGGGAGAGAGATTTTAGGAATTTTGAAAGGGTGGAAGTGTTGGCTGATTGTAGGGGTCTTAGGAAGCAAATTCGGCACTTGGGTTTGGGGGATGCAATTTCGGCATTTGTTCTTGGTGTGCCGATTGCTTTAGGGTGGTTTCAGGATTGTTGGCCTTTTTCTTTTTGCCGGATTAGTGTAGTGTTCCCTAGGGTTCATTAATTTCTTTTTGTTCTTCTCCTTTGGTTCCAAAAAGCCAGAAAACGTAGCCTTTGTTCTCTTTGTGCCGATTGATCATAGCCGAATCTCCCTTTTCTTTCATCTCTTCTCTTTACTTCATTTTCCCCTAAACCGAATTAGCTTCACCACTCTTCTTCTTAAAACTAAACCCACTCTTGACCTACTTCTTTTCTTCTCCTTCTTCTCATGCCTAGTCGACTATTACTAAAAGCCGAACCATAAAGAGTTGTCGTTTCCTCCCTTAACCGAGACCCTACTTTTCTCTTCCATTCAATCTTTTCAAAAACCGAAATCTAATACCACAACTCTGTCGACATCACTTCTTCAACCCATTGTTCAAATCTTCTTCTTCTTTTCTTTTAAGAGCCAAAACCTTCATATTCAAGTTATTTCGGGAATTGAGCCCTTAAATCTGTAGATCCATTCTCTGTTCGTGTTTGGGGATTAGATCTACGTTAGATCTAGATTAGAATAGGATTGGAAGCATTCGTGATTAGTAGATATTCGGTAAGTGCTCAGATCTCTTCTCTATTTGGTTGTTTCGAGATTTAAGGAAAAGTCAAAACCACCAATGAAAGGTGACTGTTGATTGGGGCTAGAGGCTCTATAAATCTTATTATTCATATTGTTATGTGTTAGTGTAGATTAAAGGTCGTCGATCAAGGAGCTGTGGAAGGCTAGGACCGTTTGGGTGATTAGATTTAGATCTAGTCATAGTTTCGGCAAAGAGGTAAGTATTCAAGGGCCTTGGAGGGGTTGGCCAAATATGGTAGTGGTTATTTCGATTAGTTATCATTTGGTTCATGGTCTAATCTCATAATGAATGATTGTAGGTTAATCGTGTGGGAGATCTCATCATAGTATTTCGCAAATCAAGTGTGTAAACGAACACCCTCTTGTAGTCTAAATCGGCAAAAGCCGAAAAGCTGAAAAGTCAAAATTCTAGAATTTTGTAGGCTTACGAGCATGTGAGCGCTCGTGGGTTGAATAGAAGCGGTAAGATCTGTAATCGGAATCGGTAAAATTGGTGTGTGTGCGATTTCGTGCACCTCGGTAAGTTTGGGCCTCAATGGGCTGAATTTGGGCCTAATGGGCTTACGGGCCCATATGGGTAAAAATAAGTGGTGAGCATGTTCTAGTATACTGTAAGTTAAAACTATTAATCTAGACATAAGATTTGGGCTAACCGGGCCAATAGAGCTAAGTGACACTATAGGGCCCATTAGGGGTTTTAGGGCCCAATGTTTTTAAACTGCTAAAATGGGCTAGATAAGTTACTGAGATGAAAATGAGACTGTTAATAACTGAAATATGCATAAAACCCTAAAAACTGGTATAATTATTGAAATACCCCTTAAGGGTGAGAAATTACAATTTTACCCCTAGGTGCAAAATGACCGTTATACCCCTAGGGCTAAAATTTGTCTAAAATGCATGATTCGCTGTTTCTGTTCACTGCATGCCATGACATAATTATCTGTCGCATGGGACTGGGTTTATTGATGGAGGAAGTGTAAGTGGCATTGCCACGATTACTGAAAGGGGTTTTGCCTCATATTACTGAAAGAGGCTTTGCCTCGTTATATTGTTAATGGCTTGGCCACGTTATCTGAGCAGCTATGCTACAACTGTGGAGTGTAGGGCTGAGTGGGTTGAGTTGTTCCCCACATGGTGTGTAGGGCTAGTACGGGTGGAGTGTAGCGGTTTGACATAGGATGGGCTTTGGGCTTTGCATACATGCATGATATCTGTTTTGTTACTGTAATGAGCCTATGGGCCGTACTGTTATCTGAAAGGGCTAGGGCCCAGTTATCTAAATACTAAATAGGGCTTTGACCCAGTTACTAATAAGACTGGATAGGGCTTAGGCCCAGTGAGCTTGAACTGATTTGGGGCTCTGGATGGGCTTTCTTTACACACTGAGTTTCCAAACTCACCCCTTCCTTCCATCTGTGTAGGTGAGCCCTGAGCTAGAGGACTTGGCAGCTGGAGGGATTTAGAGTGGCCACGGGGACTGCATTATTAGTTTTATTTGGGTTACTTATTTACTTATAATTTATAATTATTTTCATGCTGGTTTTGGGTTTATAATAAGGCCACTCTTAATTATTTTATCTTTGGGTTTTTATTTCTTTATTTACTATTTGATTTAAATGATTTAAGTAAGGCTGTGCGAGTTTTCATAAAAATTAACTAACGTTTTCAAACAAGGCACTTGTAATAGATGAATAACAAATTAACGATCAAGATATGGTACCAAGATAAATTTTAAACTATTAATGGATAGGACAAACACAAATTAAACCTTGATTTTCTTCCAAATAACAGAAACGGTTTTACAAAACTCACTCTAATCACAATATCTAAGAACTTATGGTTAAGTCATCGTTGATGTGACACACCAGACTTGGCTGTAACGTCTGGGCCGGGTTTGGGGTGTTACATTTAGTAGTATCAGAGCCTGGTTGCCACAAGTCGGCTGTGGATTGGGTCTAAAACATTTTCAAACATTTTTAAACCAAGGCTCAAGAAGGGTATTTTCAGAACGATTTTGGAAAATTCTTAAGAAAAACCCTTTTCAAACTCGCTTTCCTTAAGGAATACATGTTTGAAGGTTTTATTCTAGAAAGTTTAAGTTTTTCTGGGCTTTCTGAAATTGGGTATCTAAAGAAGTGGCACACTGAATCCCTGACACCAAGTCTGTAGGTGTTCTTCTCTTATATTATACTATACTGAGACATTATTGTAGATAGAAATAAGACCTTATTATGATACTGTAGATAGGGTAGTACTGAAAACTGTAAGACTGAGACTGTAGGGAAACTAAACCCTAGAAGACTGAGACTGTAGCTAGGCTACGAATTCGCAAAAACGAACTCTGAAACTCTATCTGTACATAAGATATTTCATAATAAACAACTGAAATATTAAACTAATGTCATAAAATTCATAATCAGATAAGTCGATATGAGTACGAGGGTAGCTCGTGGATGACATCGTGGACGTGGCTGAGGTAGTGTGTAAGCTGGGTCTTCGTCTTTAGGACATATGACAGCTGAGGAGGCACGAGCGCCACCAGCGACTGAGACTGGATTGTATGATCGAGTTGCAGGGGACGACGCTCTGTCCCAGGCCATGTTAAGGGTTTTAGAGAGCGTCATTGGGGCGAGCACTGGGATTGTGAATAGGGGATCCATTTCTGAGCGACTTTGGGCTAACGGAGTGGAGGTCTTCAGTGGCATATCTGTAGTAGCCCCAAATGTGGCTGAGTATTGGCCAGAAGCCACGGAACGGATTATGGACGACCTAGATTGCTCAGTGGAGCAAAAGCTGAAAGGAGCGGTGTCTCTGCTACGAGACGAGGTATATCAGTGGTGGATCACTGTGAAGGAGAGCACCCCAGCTGAGCGAGTTACCTAGGAACTAGTCAAGACATCTTTCAAGGGAAAGTATGTCGGGGCAAGCTATGTGGATGCACGTAGGAAAGAATTTTCGAACCTGACCCAAGGTAGTAAGTCTGTTGCTGAGTATGAGGCAGAATTTCTGAGGTTGAGCCGGTATGCCAGTGGTATAGTTGCTACTGAGTACGAGCGTAGCGTTTGTTTTGAGAATGGTCTTAGGGATGAGCTTAGGGTGCTAATAGCTTCGCAGAGGGAGCGTGACTTTGCTGCATTGGTAGAGAAGGCTAAGATAGCCGAAGAGGTGAAGTGAACGGAATAGTAGAACCGTGAGAAGGATTGAAACTGATTTTGGAGGGATTCTGGACCCTCTGGTGCTGCAAACCGAAATGCCAAGAGAGCTAGAGTGGAGGAACCGGTTTGAGCAGTTCCGATGAATACAGTTAGACCACAGGCTTGTGGGGACTGTGGTAGAATGCATCTGGGAGAATGCTGGAAACGTACTGGGGCATGTCTTCGATGTGGATCCAAAGAACATAGAATCAATTATTGTCTTTGGAGGCCATCGCAGACTCAAGTTGCTGAATAGAGGGTTGCTTAACCAGTGCGAGGTGGACCGCTACCGCCGAGAAGCCGTGGTCAAGGTAGAGGCGGCAATGGAAATGGTCATGGACGTGGAGCACCTGGTAGGGGTGCTGGAAATGCTGAGGCTCACCAACCAGCATTGGTATATGTTGCTTGACGTAGAGAGGAAGGTGACGCACCTGACGTCATAACTGGTACATTTTTTATCTCTAGCATGCCATACACTGCTTTGATAGATGTGGGTTCTACTCATTCGTATGTTGCATGTGATATATCTGGGTCGCTAGGTGTGCACTCTGAGGAAACTGTGAGTGGGGTAACTGTGATAAGTCCACTGGGTCATTCGGTTAGGGTAGACAAACTATTTAGAGAGGTGCCTTTAGAGAGTCAAGGTAGGATCTTTGCTGAAGACTTAATGGAGTTACCATTCGGAGAGTTCGATCTCATTCTGGGAATGGACTGGTTGACTAAGCATAAGGCGACTTTGGATTGTGCGGCTAAGAGGATGGTGTTAAGGACTACCGAGGATGAGGAGGTAATGGTTATTATGGAGCAAAGGGACTACTTGTCCAATCTTGTTTCGGCCTTAAAGGCTGAAAAGCTAATTGGCAAAGGTTGCGAGGCGTACTTGGCCTTTGTAAGTCAGACTGAGACCGAGAATTTGACTGTGGAGATAGTTAGAACTGTTAAGAAATTTCAAGATGTCTTTCCTGAGGAGCTTCTTGGATTGCCTCCGAGTTGTGAGGTCGAATTTGGAATCGACTTGCTGCCTGGAACGGCTCCTGTGTCTATCGCACCTTATAGGATAGCACCGAAGGAGTTAGTGGAACTGAAAGCACAAATCCAAGAGTTGTTGGATAGATGTTTTCTTAGATCGAGTGTGTCTCCATAGGGAGCACCAGTACTGTTCGTGAAGAATAATGTGGGATGATGCGTATGTGCATCGATTATCGCCAGTTGAACAAACTGACGATAAAGAACAAGTATCCTTTGCCAAGAATCGATGATTTGTTTGACCAGCTTAGAAGAGCTTCGGTATTTTCCAAGATCGACCTTCAGTCTGGATACCATCAGTTAAGGGTCAAGGAAGTGGATATAAATAAGACAGCATTCAGAACTCAGTATGGTCATTACGAGTTTTTAGTTATGCCATTTGGACTGACGAATGCACCTGCAGCTTTCATGGATCTGATAAATCGAGTATTCCAACCTTATTTGGATTGATTCGTAGTTGTCTTTATCGACGATATTTTGGTGTATTCGGGAACTGAGGAAAAGCATGATGAGCATTTCCGTATTGTTTTGCAAGTGCTGAGAGAGAAGCAACTCTATTCAAAATTCAGTAAGTGTGAATTCTGGTTGCGAGAAGTGACTTTTCTGGGTCATGTTGTTTCTGCTAAGGGGATTAGGGTGGACTCTCAGAAAATTGAGGCGGTTCTGGATTGGAAGCCGCCGAGGTCAGTATCGGAAATTTAGAGTTTTCTAGGATTAGCAAGCTATTACAGAAGGTTTGTGGAATGATTCTCTCTGATTGCTGCACCATTAACGAAACTGCTAAGGAAAGAAGTGTCTTTTGTATGGACTAAGAAACAGCAAGAAGCTTTTGATAAGCTGAAGAAGGTTTTAACTGATACGCCAGTTTTGATTCAGTCGGAGTCTGGGAAGGATTTCACTGTGTACAGTGATGCGCCGCATGTGGGACTAGGTTGTGTACTAATGTAAGAGGGTAAGGTGGTCGCTTATGCTTCGCGACAGCTTAAGCCTCACGAAGCGAATTACCCTACGCATAATCTAGAGTTGGCAGCAGTGATCTTCGCGTTAAAAATCTAGAGACACTATCTGTATGGAGAAAAGTGAATTATAAAGACAAACCATAAGAGTCTCAAGTATCTGTTGACTCATAAGGAATTAAACCTTAGGCAGTGAAGATGGATAAAGTTGCTTAAGGATTACGACTGTTCGATTGAATATCACCCAGGCAAGGCGAATATGGTGGCAGATGCATTGAGCCGAAGGGCTGTAGCTGAGTTGAGAGCAATGTTTACTCATTTGAGTCTTTATGACGATGGAAGTTTGTTAGCGGAGCTACAAGTGAGACCAACTTGGACTGAGCAGATTAAATAAAAGCAGTTAAAGGATGATTTGTTGGTTCCTCGGTTTCAACAAGCTGAGAATGAGGAGAATTCGAATATTGGGCTGAATACTGATAGAGTTCTATGCTTTTGCGGAAGAGTTTGTATTCTGAAGGACTCTGACTTGAGGCAGTTAATCCTGAAAGAGGCTCATGGTGGACCTTTTGCCATGCATCCTGGAGGGAATAAACTGTATCGAGACTTGCGAGAGGTGTACTAGTGGCCTGGACTTAAGCGAGAGGTGATTGAATTTGTGGGGAAATGTATGACGTGCCAGCAAGTAAATGCTAAGCATCAACTGCCTTCTGGACTGCTGCAGCCAGTGAAAATTCCACTTTGGAAGTGGGAGAGAGTAACCATGGACTTCGTGAGTGGGCTGCCTTTGACATCCTCCAAGAAAGACTCTGTGTGGGTAATTGTGGATAGGTTAACGAAATCTGCTCATTTCATACCTGTCCGAACCGATTACTCACTTCAGAAGTTGGCCAAACTATATGTGGCGGAGATAGTGCGGCTACATGGGGTGCCAGTTTCGATTATTTTTGATCGGGACCCTAGGTTTACATTTCGATCCTGGCAGAAGTTGCATGAGGCGTTGGATACGTGTTTGGATTTCAGCACTGCTTTTCACCCTCAGACAGATGGACAGTCGGAAAGGGTTATTCAGGTTATAGAGGACATGTTAAGGGGTTGTGTTATTGACTTTCGTGGTAGTTGGGGGGACTACCTGCCATTGGCAGAATTTGCGTAAAACAATAGTTATCAGGTGAGTATTCAGATGGCTCTATATGAGGCACTTTATGGGCGAAGGTGTCGTACGCCTACGTGTTGGACAGAATTGGGAGAACGACAGGTTCTTGGACCAGAGTTAGTGGCAGATTCTAAGAATAAAGTTAAGTTGATCAGAGATCGGTTAGAGGAGGCATCTGATAGGAAAAAGTCGTATGCTAATCTAAAGCATAAGGGAATTGAGTTCTCTGTAGGGGATATGGTATTTTTGAAGGTGTCGCATTGGAAGAAAATCTTGAGGTTTGGCAAGAAGGGCAAGTTGAGTCCGCAGTTTATTGGGCCTTATCAGGTTCTTAAACGGGTAGGGCGGGTAGTGTATCAGCTGGAGCTAGCACCAGAGTTGGACCGTATTCATGACGTCTTTCACGTGTCTATGCTAAGACGGTATCAATCGGATCCTTCGTACGTCATACCAGTGGAGGAGATTGAGGTAAAGACTGATTTGACCTTTAAAGAAGAGCCTGTGCAAATACTGGATCGAGAGGTCAAAGTGTTGAGGAGGAAATCAGTATCATCGATAAAAGTGCTTTGGCATAATCATGGCAGAGAAGAGGCTACTTGGGAGCCAGAGAGGCGATGCTTCAATAATACCCTCACCTATTTGGATCAGGTAAATTTCGAGGCCGAAATTTCTTTAAGGGGGTAGAGTTGTAACGCCCTGATTTTTGAGTTTTTCAGGATTTAAGGAAAAGTCGAAATCACCTATGAAAGGTGACTGTCGATTGAGGCTAAAGGCTCTATAAATCTTATTATTTGTATTGTTATGTGTTAGTGTAGATTAAAGGCTGTCGATCAAGGAGCTTTGGCAGGCTAGGACCGTTTGGGTGACTAGATCCAGATCTAGTCATAGTTTCGGCAAAGAGGTAAGTATTCAAGGGCCTTGGAGGGGTTGGCTGAATGTGGTAGTGGTTATTTCAATTAGTTATCATTTGGTTCATGGTCTAATCTTGTAATGAACGATTGTAGGTTAATCGTGTGGGAGATCTCATCGTAGTATTTCGCAAATCAGGTGTGTAAACGAACACCCTCTTGTAGTCTAAATCGGTAAAAGCTGAAAACCTGAAATGCCAAAATTCTGGCATTTCGTGGGCTTGCAAGCGTGCGAGTGCTCGTGGATCAAATAAAAGCGGTAAGATCTGTAATCAGAATCGATAAAATTGGTGAGTGCGCGATTTCGTGCACCTCGGTAAGTTTGGGCCTCGATGGGCTGAATTTGGACCCAATGGGCTTACGAGCCCATATGGGTAAAAATAAGTGGTGAGCATGTTCTGGTATACTGTAAGTTAAAACTGTTAATCTACACATAGGATTTGGGATAAACGGGCCAATATAGCTAAGTGACACTGTGGGACCCATTAGGAGTTTTAGGGCCCAGTGTTTTTAAACTGCTAAAATGGGCTAGATAAGTTACTGAGATGAAAATGAGACTGTTAATAATTGAAATATGCATAAAACCCTAAAAACTGGTATAATTACTGAAATACCCCTTAAGGGTAAGAAATTACAGTTTTACCTTTAGGTGCAAAATGATCGTTATACCCCTAGGGCTAAATTTGTCTGTAATAAATGATTCGTTGTTTCTGTTCACTGCATGCCATGACATAATTATCTGTCGCATGGGGCTGGGTTTTTTGATAGAGGAAGTGCAAGTGGCATTGTCACGACTATTGAAAGGAGCTTTGCCTTGTATTACTGAAAGAGGCTTTGCCTCGTTATACTGTTAGTGGCTTGGCCATGTTATCTGAGTAGCTATGCTGCAACTATGGACTATAGGGCTGGGGGGTTGAGTTGTTCCCCACATGGTGTGTAGGGCTGATACGGGTGGAGTGTAGCGGTTCGACATAGGATGGGCTTTAGGCTTTGCATACATGCATGATATCTATTCTGTTACTGTAATGGGCCTATGGGCCGTACTGTTATCTGAAAGGGCTAGGGCCCAATTATCTAAATACTGAATAGGGCTTCGATCCAGTTACTACTAAGACTGGATAGGGCTTAGGCATAGTGAGCTTGAGCTGATTTAGGGCTCTGGATGGGATTTCTTTACACACTGAGTTTCCAAACTCACCCCTTCCTTCCATCTGTGTAGGTGAGCCCTGAGCTAGAGGAATTTGCAGCTGGAGGGATTCAGAGTGGCCACGGGGACTGCATTGTTGGTTTTATTTAGGTTACTTATTTACTTATAATTTATAATTATTTTCATGCTGGTTTTGGGTTTGTAATAAGGCCGCTCTTAATTATTTTATCTTTGGGTTTTTATTTCTTTATTTACTATTTGATTTAAATGATTTAAGTAAGGCTGTGCGAGTTTTCTTAAAAATTAACCAACATTTTCAAACAAGGCACTTATAACAAATGAATAACAAATTAACGATTAAGATATGGTACCAAGATAAATTTTAAACTATTAGTGGATAGGACAAACACAAATTAAACCTTGATTTTCTTCCAAATAACAGAAACAGTTTTACAAAACTTACCCTAATCGCAATATCTATGAACTTATGGTTAAGTCGTCATTGATGTGACACACCAGACTTGGCTGTAACGTTTGTGCTGGGTTTGGGGTGTTAGATGTCAGCAAGTTAAGGTTAAGCATCAGCTGCTTTCAGGGTTACTACAGCCGATGAAGATTCCACTTTGGAAATGGGAGAAGGTAACTATGGACTTTGTTAGTGGGCTGCCCCTAACACCTACTAAGAAAGATTCGATATGGGTCATTGTAGACCGATTGACCAATCCACCCATTTTATACTAGTCCGTACTGGTTACTCGTTACAGAAGTTGGCTAAGTTATATGTGGCTGAGATAGTAAGACTGCATGTGGTACCAATTTCCATAATATCTGATTGAGATCCTCACTTCACATCTCGGTTCTGGAAGAAGATACACGAAGAACTGGGTACAAGGTTGGACTTCAGTACTGCGTTTCATCCTCAGACAGATGGTCAATCAGAGAGGGTGATTCAGATATTGGAGGACATGTTAATGAGTTGTGTGATAGATTTTTGAGGCAATTGGGAGGACTATTTACCGTTAGCTGAGTTTGCGTATAACAATAGCTACCAGTCTAGCATACAGATGGCACCGTACTAGGCATTATATTGTCGTAGGTGTCGTACTCCTTCGTGTTGGACTGAGTTAAGCGAGTGCATGTTCTAGGCCCTGAGCTGGTTTCTTATACCAAGGACAAAGTTAGATTAATTCGGGATTGATTGAAGGCGACATCAGACAACCAGAAGTCGTATACAGATTTGAAGTGCAAAGAGATTGATTATTTTGTGGGGGACTTCGTGTTTCTCAAGGTCTCTCCGTGGAAAAAAATACTGAGGTTTGGTCGTAAGGGCAATCTAAGCCCTAGATTCATTGGGCCTTATCGCATACTGAAACGTGTGGGACCGATTACCTATCAGCTTGAGTTACCCCTAGAGTTAGACTGAATTCACAATGTGTTTCACGTCTCAATGCTAAGGCATTACCACATTGATCCCACGCATGTTGTCTTGACCGAGGAGATCGAGGTTAGGCTAGATCTAACATTCGAGGAGGAACTGATATAGATATTGGACCGCGATGTTAAGGTCCTGAGAAGAAAATCTATCCTGCTGGTTAAGGTACTTTGACGTAATCACAGCTTAGAGGAGGCCACGTGGGAACCCGAAGAGGCGTTGTTACAGCAGTACCCTCATTTATTTTGACCAGGTAAATTTCAAGGCTGAAATTTCTTTTAGGGGTAGAGTTGTAACGCCCCGAAAACCTAAGTCTTTAATTTTTGTATGTTGTGACACAATGGTATGTCTACTTTAATGGTTAAGTGATTTAGGAGTGTTTGAGTGTCTAAGAAGCCCTAGGTTCAAGCATTGGCTTATGGAAAATTTTTATTTTCACTTGAATGAACCCTGACTCTAGTATGTAGGCTTTTTAAATTATTGTGGGTAAGATATGTCACAAAAAACCTAGTGATCTAGTGGAAGTTGGGGTGTGGATGTTTCCTTGGGGTCTGTGGTTCGAGGCTTAGCAATGCAAAAAGGAATGTTTTATTTTGCAGTAAGTATATGGGAGTGCCCTAGGTTGACCAAAACTCTAAGGAGTTTGAAGAGAATCAAATTAGTTGGCTGAGGAGATATTGGACAAGTGCGTTGTGGAGAGATAATAGGAGAAAATCGAGGAAAGGTGAGGTTGAGGGAGTGTTGGAGCCGAATAGGGATTGTAGGCACTCAAGGAAGTCAGTTTTGGGGAGTATTTCGGTGTTGATTTGGATATTTGTGCTCTTAGACTCATTTTTGCTATTTTTGCTACCTCTCTATTTCGTTTTTGGTTATTTAGAGACCGTGGTTGTACTGGGTGAGCATATTAAGGCTTTTATTCTTTCTTTGCAAGTCTTCTTTTACTTTTTTTTGGCCGAACTCGCTTTCTCTTCCTCCCTCGATCATTTTTGTTAACGGTTCTTCCTCCTCTCCATCTGGCAAGTGTGACCGAATACACCATCTCCCCTCTCTCTCCATTTTTTTCGGCTTTCTCTTGAGCGATCTCTCTTTTCTCTCTTCTCTTCCTTTCTCAACTATTGCTAAATATCCATTTCTTTCGACTTTTAATTCTTGGTTCCTTGACTGATTTCTGTCTTCTTCTTCCCTTTCTTTGTTCTGTTTTTGATTTGGTAATTGTTCTTTAACAAATTGGTGAGTCACTTGACTTCTTCCTGTTTTGCTCTATTTTTTCAATATGTCTCAAGTCTGTACTCTCTTACACTTTTCTTCAGCCGAATGCTCCTTTCTTTTTATGTTTTCTTATTGCCGATTCTTGTCCCTTCTCATGATGTGAAGTTTGTTTGGTTCCTAGGTTTTCTCGAGGAGTGAAGGAGTTGCAAGTGTTGCTAAAGCCGTTGAAACCTTTCTCTTATCGATCAATCAAGGTAGGTACTTTACCTTGCATTCTTGGGTGTAGGCCGAATGCTTTCTATGACTCTGTAAGTTAACGTTTGTGGATTTAAGCCACATGTATGAATAATCCTATCTAATAAGATCTACTTGTAATGCAGATATTCGTCAAGGGGATTGTAATCAACCTTCGTCAGTGGTGTAAGTAGGCTAAGCCACATTTGTCAATCGAGGCAAGTGTTAATTATAGTTTGGGTTAAGTGTGTAAAGGAGGGTGGTTAACCCTATTGTCAAGTGACTAATGGAAAGCCTTGTATGAATGTAAGTTTTGGTGCTCGTGGATCTTAGCACGTTTTCGCAAACAGGTATGTAATCACACTTTCTTAATCGTAAATCGATAAAAATCGAAAAATAGGACCGTTGATGCCACATGGGCGTGCGATCGCTCGTGTGGTAATCCAAACGCATAGACGTGGGTACTGGATCACAAAGGCCATCATGAACGATTTTATGGACTAAAGTCAGTTTGGGCCTTGTTGGGCCGAGATGGGCCGTGTGGGCCCAACGGGCTTGTGGGCCCCACACGGGTAAACCACACGATTGTATGGAAGATAATGGACCTGGCTATGTCATTCACACAACTAAGGTCATTTCTGGGCTTTGTGGGCTGCACGGGTGTGTGGGCTCACTTGGGCTGCATAATGGGCTTTGGGTCCATTTATACTATTTGACTGTTAAGAGTTGCACGGGTCGCCCGAGACGACTGTGGACCTACTGTTGGGTCGGTAAGTATACCTAAACCCCAAACTGATTAAATGACTGATATGCCCCTAAGAGGTAAAATGACTGTTATACCCTTATGAGACAAAATGACTATTTTGCCCTTATTTTTTGTATGACTATATTTGAGCATGCCACATTATATTTATGTTGCATCCATGTATGATATTATGATATGATGCATGACATGTTGCATGGGGATGAGATTATTATTTTGGAGGAAGTGTACTGTACTGATAAGGTTTCACGCGCCGCCCAAGAGGACTGTGGACCTATTGATGGCTTAATGCCATTTATACTTCTGGCAGCTTTCCTGCAACACTGTTTAGTGCCGCAACCGGTGCTAATCTTAGTGTGTAAGGCTGGTGTGCAGGGTTTGTGGGCATGTTATATGTGAAAATTTATCTATTTTTGATATTCTGTTACTGTTATTGTAGTGGGCTAAGGCCCACACTGATACTGATACTATAACGGGCTCAGGACCAAACTGCATTTAACTATTGTATGATTGACTGTTGCTCGTTAGGGGATTACACACTGAGTTTCAAAAACTCACCCCTTCTATTTTATCTGTACAAGAAAACCCCAAGCCTTAGGTAGATCGGTGCTGCGAGGGACTCAAAGGTGGTCGCTGTAACACCCTTTACCCGAGACCGTCGTCATAGTCGAGCACGAGGCGTTACTAGACTTACCTTACAATTCGGGGCATAAAAATTTGCGTTTAAAATTAATTCACTCATATTCATCCAATATATCCCTAAAAAGGGCCCTCGAGGCCCAAAAACATGCAATTGAAACGGTTCGAGACCAAACTAGGAACATTAAAAATTTTTCGGTTTCTTACACAAGTCAAAACAATTTATTTCACTGTTCATAATAAAACTGTCCACCTGCGTAATAGTCACGAAATTAATTATAACTCGAGTTACGAAACTAGGTACTTAAATCCATAAATTTTCCCTAAAACTAAAATCATATATCTTCTTACCATAATATTTCCAGAATTTTTTGTATAGCCAATTAGTATAGTTTATTAGTTAAAGTTTCCCCTGTTTTGCAGCCTAGTGGACCTGACCTCTCTTCACTAAAAATCAATTATCTCATAGTACAATTTTCATTTTGTGTTTCTACTAAAAATCTATACATAAAAATTATGACTCATAATTCTTTTTGTACATTTTTTAGTGAATTTCTAAAATCAGAATAGGGGATCACGAAATCCTTCTGAACCAGTCTCACAAGAATTTAAATATCTCAGAATATAGACTTCCTTTGCCTGCTCTGTTTCTTTCCTATGAAAACAGACTTAATAAGCTTTAATTTTATATCTTATTCACCATTTAATTCCATTTTTACAATTTTTAGTGATTTTTCAGATTCATATCACTGCTACTGTTCCAAAACTGTTCAATAGAAACTTTTACTCTTTCATAATTTCTGTAACATCCTGAATTTGGGCCTAGAAGTATTGGGTTTTGAGTCTAGATTCGAATAAAAGAAAACCGGAATAAATTGAGAAGTTTTAAATATTATTGTTTAAAAAAAACATTTTTGAATTAAATTACTATTAGAAATTCTTGCTGTATTTATTATTACTGATATTTTAAATTCTTACTGTATCTATTGATGTTTTTAAACTTTTATGAAAATTATAAATTATTTTTATTATTATTATCAGCATCATTATACTTATTAGATACAAATATGTTTATAAAATTATTGTTGTTAATTTAGTGTTTAAATTAAAATGTTATTAGAAAATTTTACTGTATTTATTTTTACTGATATTTTAAAAATAATAATTATTATTAGAAAAAAAATTACTGTATTTGAAATTTATATAAAAATACATTTATAAAATTATTATTTTTATTAATTTTATTACTTATATAAAAATATTTATGCAATTATAACTAATTTGGTGTTTAAAATTGGTTTTTAAATAAATTTGGAAGTATTTATATTGTGAGAAAATTTTTGGTCCAATCCAAGACTTTAGCAAAGAAATTAGTTTTTGTTTGTTAGGGGAACTGGTCAATAAGGCTTTTAAAATAAATTGTGCAAGATTAGGCACAAAGGAACGTGCCTGGCTCAGTGGCTAAGCGTGCTAGGAGGATGTGGGAGTGCCTGGGTTCAAGGCACGGTGGGTGCAAAGTTGCTTTTTATTTTAGTAGTCAGGTTGCGGCTAGAAAAGGGTTAAAAGGAGTTGCTGGCGAAATATGCCACAAAGAGGCTTGTGGCGCAGCGGCAGCAGTGCGTTAGTCACTCCACGAGGGCCAGGGTTCAATGCGCGCGAGACGTTTGGTTTTTTTTAAAGGCGGGCTAGGACTTCAGCAGGTATAGGTTAAGATTAATTGCGAGCATATTATAGTAAAGAGGAACACTTGGTGCAGTGGCCAGTAGCAGGTTGTGAAGCGCAGGGATGGGAACAGGTCTGGAGTTCGAGTCTCGCCTCGCGCAGGGAAGGTAGAATTTTGCTACACGCGTGTGGAAGGAGTTGGAGTCCGATCGGGACTCCTCCTAGCAGCAGGATGGACCGGTCGAAGCGACATGGAGTGCTGCTGATTTGGTGGGGGGGATTGGATTTCATCCAAATCCAATTGAAATGCTAAAATCAAGGAAGGAATTAAAGACAATTTAAATTTATTTTGGATGGAATTTAAATTCGGTAGGTAGCAAAAATTAAGGAGCAAGGCATGGTATTTGATTTAGGAAGGAAATCTTTTATTTTATGCCAAAATACACCATTTGGCTAGGGGATTTTGAGTGCCAAATTACCTTGTTACTTTGCTTTCATGATTTATTTTCTTCTTTAGTTTTGGGGGTTAGCCGATTGAATTTTTATTCTTTCTTTAGTCAGTTCTTGTGTTATTCTATTTCTTTTTCCCACTTTATATTTTCTTTTGCTCATTTTCTCTTTGAATCTTTTTCATTCAAAGCCGAAGCAACCTTTTCTCGTTACCTATTCTTTTTCCAAAGCAAAATCCTATTAAAATAATCTTTTCTTCTCAAGATTGTTGCCGATCATCTTCACTCTTCCTCATACAATTTCTTTTGCATCATTCGTCTCCTCTTTCAAAGCCAAAGATTCTTTTCGTGATTTGGGGATTAATTTCTAGATCTATTTTCTACTCGCGTTTTAAGTTGGATCTACTGTGATTATAAGATTTGGCAAAAGTGTTGGAAACGTTCTGACAAGAACGTCCTTGGTAAGTATTTAGATCTTATTTTATTTTATTTATTTAGTAATTCGAGAATAAGTTGAAAATCCCTAAATACTTTAGAGAGACTATCAATTCTTGTCAAGATTGAAATTAAGTAATTTTTATTCGGTTTTCTATGTGCGAATCGAAGGCTAGCTGTCAAGATCTATTTGGAGGCTATTAAGATCAACAGGTTCAAAGCAGTCGAGATCTAGATCTAGTAGTCAAAGATCGACAAGGTAAGTCGTTATTAAGGCTTTGTAATAGCCGAATGTGGTAGGTAATTTTTACATCGGTTTTCATAGATTCGTAAGTTAATCTGTAAGTGGTTGATTATAGGAGAAATTGCATAGGAGGTCTCACCGACAGAATCGTAAATCAAGTGTGTATCGAATCCTTCTTTAGTCTAATTCGGCAAAGGCCAAGTAACCGAAAAGTTGGTATTATGTGGGCTTATGAGTGCGCGAATACTCACAAGATGATTGGAAATCGTGGATTCTGTAACTCTAAGCGGTAAGTTAGATGAGTGTGCAATTTCATGCACTTCGGTAAGTTAGGCCGAATGTGGGCCTAATGGGCTTTTAGGCCCATTTAGGTAAAAATAGGTAATAAGTATGTTCTGTTGGACTGTAGGATTGAAACTGCTAAAACCGGTAACTGGATATGGAACTTGGACTAAACGGGCTTAATTTGCTAATAGGCGCTGTAGGGCCCATTAGGGGTCTTAGGGCCTAGTAACTGAAACTTGTTAAAAATTGTTAAATGGACTGCTAAGATGGAATAGAGATTACCAATGACTGTAATACACTTAAGACTCGGAGTATTAGAATAATTATTGAAATACCCCTTAGGATGCGAAATTATAGTTTTACCCCTAGGTGTAAAATGACTATTATACCCCTAGGGCTAAATTTGACTAGAATGCATGTTTTACTGTTTCTGTGTACTATATGCCATGTCATAATTATCTGTTGCATGGGTTTTGGGATTATTGATGGAGGAAGTGCAAGTGGCATTGCCACGATTACTGAAAGAGGCTTTGCCTCGTACTGTTTCTGAAAGGGGCTTTGCCTCGTTATACTGTATATCTGAGCAGCCATGCTGTGACTGTGGTGTGTTGGCTGGGTGGGTCAAGTTATTCACCACATGGTGTGTTGGTTGGTACGGGTGGTGTGTAGCGGATGGGTGGGTCGAGTAGTCTCCCCACATGATATGGGCTTGCATTCATACTGTTATGCTGTAGTGTTCTGTTTTGGGCCTTTGGGCCATACTGTTATCTGAATGGGGCTTCGGCCCAGTTATTACTGTTATTTGAATAGGGCTTCGACCCAGTATCGGACTGAGATTAGATAGGGCTTAAGCCCAGTGGGCTTGAGCTGACTTGGGCTTTGGATGGGCTTTCTGTACACACTGAGTTTTCCAAACTCACCCCTTCTTCTTCCATCCTCGCAGGTGAACTTAGATTGGTGGACTTGGAGCTGGGAGGGATTCAGGGTGGCCACTTAGACTGGACTGATGGTTTAAATCAAGTTAATTATTTCAGTTTAATCATTATTACTTCTATTTTGATTTTGGGTTTGTAATAAGGGCCTTTTAATAATTTTTAATTTGTTTTAGTTTAAGTAAGTTATTATATAAATTGTTCTTAATAGGTTAGCTTTAGGGCACGGTTTTATTAACGCTACTTGTTTTCAAAATATCTCGATAAGTAGAGCAAAGCTTCCGCAACGTAAATGTTTTTCACAAATGTATATCTTCAATACATTTAAACTTAATTTGTTCGTAGACAAATCACAAGGTTAAAGTGTGGCAATGGATGTGTGCATGTCTAAGAGTGGATCTAGGAAGAGCTTGGTACTTAAGCAGTCTAAATGACTCACCTCCTCTTCTCTTGAATCCTACTTGGTGCATAGTATCCATTCACTTTCAGCCATGACAAAGAGGATCTGATTTTCTGATAACTTAAACTATTTTTAAAATAACATGTTTTCCGCAGCTACAGATGTTTACGAGTTTTCAAAAAATATCCCATAAGATTTTACAAGGTTGTTCACAATGTTTTGATTATTACAATGTATCAAGTTTTGTTAAAGCTAAGGTTTTATACAAGTTTAGCGACAAAAGTTTCTAAACATTACGAAGGGTTTTCAATGAAAACATGGTTTTCGAAAAACACTTCATTGTGACACACCAGACTTGGCCGTAACGTCTGGGCCGGGTTTGGGGTGTTACAATTTCTTTGCATAAACTATCATTTAGGCATACATAACATCAAATCATGTTCTTAATTAGCCATATACTTTATAAACATACCAAAATCAATTCATCACTAGCCATACCAATGGCTAGTTTACATTTAATTATTCAACATATACATTAGCCTTACTAGCCTATACATGCCATTATACCAAATAAGATCCATAATTATACCAAAATGAACTGGAGGATATTATGTTGTTGCTCCGACTGTTTCCAACCTTCACGAGCTTCCGAGCACTATAAAATAGGGAAATAAAACCTAGTAAGCATTTAATGCTTAGTAAGTTAATGTTACAAGAATCTAACTTACCATTTATTTTTGTGCATCTTAATCACATACATAAACATCCAAATAAGTGAGTTATTAGCCTATCACACAACTTAAACAATTCAAGTTAGTCAAGTAACTTCACATAATCTCATTAACTTAAATGAGCTCATCATATCATATTTTCCACATACTTATCATTTTCCAAATCATGTATACATTTTTAAGATAAATTCATTCAATTTCCATCAAGTTTTGCCCGTTTAATTTATTAGAAATATCAATGGATACTCTCATGTAGTACACTTAAAGTGTACGAAACTCTCGAGCCACCTTTTCAAATCATTCGGATAAATCGTGTAAAATATAACATTAAGCCAATCCAGGCAAATCAAGTATGCTCATAAGAGCCATGTCTCATGTATTAGTTCACAAAGAACCTCTAACCAAGAAAGTCTGTAATAAAAGCACCGGATAGCCATATCTCATGTAATTCGTGCGAGTTATGTCTGGACGCTCACACAGAGCTACATTTGTGTCTGCAATGTATGCAAGATCACAACCGATCGATCATTGTAATGCTAGAAAAGAGCCATGTTTGTGTTCGCAACATATGCAGGATCACAATCGGGCAAGTAATGTATGAAGATGCTCACACAGAGCTACGGTAGTCAAGAACTTATGCGAAATTACTACTGATCACTATACTCGTAGAACTTTATCTCATAACGCTTGAGAGACTTATCAGGATTACTCGTCCAAGCTAAATCCTATCTGCAACACATGCAGAATTGCGTTCACACTAATCCATCGAATTTCCTTTACTCAACTAGGACTTATCCCTTTTTTTAAGTAATATCAAACATATTACTATATTCTTATACATTTAAAATTTACATAAAATTCAAATCATATAGCATGCAATTTAATCAATTCAAGATTTAATATTAAGTTACACGAACTTACCTTGATACTTGATTGTACACGAAAATCTACTAATCCGAAACCTTTTCCTTTCCTCGATCTAGCTTCGTATTAGAGTTTTTTAGATCTATATAAATGAATTTAATCATCAATCTATCACATTTCATATTCATTTAGACTCAATTTACACTCTAGGAAAAATTACCATTTTTCCCCTAAACTTTCCATAAATTCCAATTTCGTCCCTAGGCTCGGAAAATGAAATTCATGAAAATTTAATCCTTGTTCCAAGCCTAACCAAAATTCTCATATATCATTTATAACACTTATGATTTACAAATTTTAAAATTTTTTCCACAATTTTACAACTTTATAACTTAGTCCCTAAATCTCAATTTCATGTACCTACTAACAACCATTCATTTTCTACCATAAATTTCCAATTTTCAGCATGTTCATCCGTGGCAAAAACTTTATACTTTGATAACTTTTCAAATTAATCCCCAAAATAGAAAGAATAGGTTATCCCGATCTCAAAAATATAAAAATTACTAAAAACGAGACTTGATTACTTACGTATTTATACCAAGAAAGTTTTCTTCCTTTCTGCTAGGGTTTCCATCAAAGTTTTGGGGATGAAGATGATAAAATGTTGATATTTTTTCATGCTAATTAATTATCATCTTTTATTTTATTTGAAATCCAATTTAGTCCTTTTCTTTTTCTCAATTTCCATGGATGAATCATCCATAAATATCCACTAACTTTTAATTAATGGTCTAATTACCATATAAGGACCTCAAGTTTTGAATTTCATAACAAATTAACCCTTCTAGCTTTAAGAATTCAACTTCTACATTTTATGCAATTTGGTCATTTCTCTAATTAATCACTTAATTGGTAAAATTTTCCTATCAGTATTTTCATACGACTTTCCTATCATAATATAGACCATGCAATAATATTAAAATAAATTTTCTTTCTAGCTTAGATTTGTGGTCCCAAAACCTCTGTTCCGATTTCATTGAAATTGAGCCGTTACAACTCTCCCCCTTTAGGATTGTCGTCGTCAAAAATCTTACCAGTAAAGAGGTTCGAATATTTTTTTCTCATTGCCTCCTCCGGTTCCCATGTAGCTTTTTCAATCCCATGTGACTGCCAAAGAACTTTCACCAGAGCTCCCTTTTTGTTTCTCAACTCCTTTGTCTCTCGTGCTAAAATCTTAATCGGTTCTTCACTGTAAGTCATATCGGGTTGAATCTCAATTTTTGTCGGAGAAATAACATGTGAAGGATCCGATCAATACTGCCGTAACATGGACACTTGGAAAACATTATGAATTTTAGTAAGTTCTGGCGTTAATGCCAACCGATATGCAACAGGTCCAATTCTTTCAATGATTTCATATGGCCCAATGAATCGTGGAATCAATTTACCTTTTTGACCAAATCGAAGGACTTTCTTCCGAGGTGATACTTTCAAGAATACTTTATCGCTGACTTGAAATTCAATCTCTTTTCGCTTAAGACCGGCATAGGACTTTTGGTGATCTGAGGCTGCTTTCAAACTGTCTTGAATCACTTTCACCTTTCATCAGTTTCACAGATCAAATCAACTCCGTGTATCTTTTTCTCACTGAGTTCTGTCCAGTATAATGGAGTTCTACATTTATGACCATACAAAATCTCATACGGTGCCATTTTAATAATAGACTAATAGTTGTTACTATAGGAAAACTCAATCAAAGGCAAATACCTTTCCCAGTTACCTTCAAACTCTAGCACACAACATTGGAGCATATCCTCTAATACCTGAATTACACGCTTGGACTGGCCATCAGTCTGAGGATGAAATGCGGTGCTAAATTGCAATTGAGTTCTCAGAGCCTTTTGCAATTTGCTTTAGAAACGAGATGTGAACCGGGGGTCTCTATCTGAGATAATAGAGACTGGCACTCCATGTAACCTGACAATCTCATATACATGCAATTTAGCCAATTTATCCAAAGAAAAATCCATACACACTGGAATAAAGTGTGCTGAGTTTGTCAACCTATCAACGATTACCCAAATAACATCTTTCTTTTTCGGAGACAAGGGTAGTCCCAATACAAAGTCCATAGTGATGCTTTCCCATTTCCATTACGGTATCGTAATTGGCTGTAATAGTCCTGAAGGTACCTGATGTTTAGCTTTGACATGCTGACATACCAAACATCTTGATACAAACTCAGATATGTCGTGTTTCATTCCTGGCCACCAGTACATATTTTTCAAATCGTTATAAATTTTATTACTTATTGGATATATACACATAGTACCACTCTGAGCTTCATGAAAAATCTTCTATACAAGTTCTATATTCCTCAACACACATACTTTGCATCTGAATAATAAACAATCATCAAATCCAATTTGGAACTCTGAGTCAGTACCCGATTCACACTGCACCCGTTTAGCCTGGAACTTATTATCATTTTTTTGAGCTTTACAAATTTGTTGTAGAAACACGCGTCTAGCTTTCAACTCAGCTATGATTGAACCATTCTTAGATAATCACAATCGAGTATTCACGGCTCACAAAGCAAACAGAGATTTCTTGCTCAAAGCATCTGTTACCATATTTGCTTTTCTCAGATGATAGTCAATGACCAAATCATAATCTTTTAACAATTCAAGCCACCAACACTGTCTCAAATTCAAGTCTTTCTATGTCATCAAATACTTCAAATTCTTATGATCAGTATAGATATGACATTTTTCACCAACTAGGTAATGTCGCCATATTTTCAGTGCAAACACTATGGCTGCTAAATCAAGATCATGTATTGGGTAATTCTTCTCATGTGGTTTTAACTGTCTAGATGCATAAGCTATTACTTTACCTTCTTGCATGAAGACACAGCGTAAACCATTCAATGATGCATCATTGTAAATAAAAAATCCTTACCCGATTCAGGTTATATTAACATAGGTGCTTCCGTCAATAAAGCTTTGAATCTGTCAAAACTTTGCTAACATTTATCAGACCACTCAAATTTCACATCTTTTTACAATAGGCAAGTCATCGGAGAAGCTATCATAGAGAACCCCTGTACAAATTTGTTATAATCATCCTTGTTAATTTGAACATGTAAGTGTTCCCAAACAAAGCTAAGAGTAGTCGCTTATCTCGGTTTGCATTCTCATGCCTTACTGAAGGCAAAACATATAACATATCATATTATTCATTTACTCCTCCCATCACATTCCATTTCAATAGACCTCCTTTATCCCCTTTTCACCTTTTTGAATACTGAGCTTGTGCACCAAGGAATGTGTGCCTATTTCAATTATTCATACATATTTATTTAGGTTTCCTATTTACAATTTGACTAACACAAGAATGCATATGTAATTTATATTATAATGCTAACTTTACCTGGAATGAAAACATTTATTTTAAATTAGTACATTATTTTTATCAAAAGCAAAAGCGGAAGGAACTCACCAAAAACTACTATGAAAGCTTTATCTACTTAATAGATTCTTTCCCTTTCTTACTGGGGCCTTCTCCCACTTCTTTAGCTAAATACAACCAAACATTTCTATTAAATACAAAAATAACCGAGATTGTTACATAAAAAAAATAAGAATCAACAACATGCAATAATGTAACTAGGGGAAAGTTTTCTTCCTTCCAAAACTTCCAATGAAAACTTATATATATACGACTTCTACCACTCTTATATTTCCTAATAGTCTAACTAAATGAGGACTTAAGAAATTACCAACAATTGGCTTTAAAGGCAGTTTCTAAACAGGCTATGATCTAAGGTTCTTTCTCCAAGCAACGAAGAATACTTAAAATTTTCTTCATAGAGAATAAAGAAATCTCAAAGTCTTTCCTCTTTTATACCCCTACTAAAAATAAGATTAAGCTCCTCCCAATCTAAACAGGATCTCTAATCACCTTGCATGCACACCCGATTTCACTAATTAAGCACAACCATCAAGACTCTCCAGGTGTCTTGCATAATGACATGTTCCTTTCCTAAGGTTTGACACGGTGGTTTCGGGACCACGAATCTGACATAGAAAAATTTATTCTGATAAAGTTTTATGGCCTATTGTGTGATTGATTGCATAAGTGAAAATTTAATAAATAAATTTTATCGATAGAGTGCCCGATTGAGTGATAGAACTAAATTGCATAAATTTCAAAATATATATTCTAGAAGTATTTAGTGTGAAATTGAAATGAATTCATGAACCAGAGGTCCTTATTTAGCAATTAGACCATTTTATGGCATGATGGACAAAAATACCCATGGAAGGAAAAATTTTCAAAGAAGGCCATTAAGGCAATTTTGGTCATTTTGGTATTAAAAGAAATAAAATGGGAAAAATAAGTAAAAAATGTGTCCATCTGTCTCCTACCTTGGCCGAAACTTTATGGAAACTCCATAGCTAGGGTTTTCATCTTTCCAAGCTTGATTGTAAGTGTTTCTTAGCCTCGTTTTTCATGTTCTTCATATTTTTGAAATCCTCGTAACTTGACCTAGCTATTTCTACTACTATTTTAAGCTAGGGTTCATGTTTAAAAATTTACCCATGTGTGTCATGAAAGCATTTTGATGTTTATTGGTAGAAAATGGAAGTTTAAAGTATAGTAAACAACTTTTGCTAAATGATTTTTCATAAAAATGCATTTAAGGACTAAAATGCAAAAGTTGTAAAAGATGTGCATAAATACCGAAATATTGAGAAATGTAGGCTGCTATAAGAGAAAAATAGGGTCAGCTAGGCTTGGGAATGTAGAAAAATATATACATTTCATTTTCAAGCCTGGGGACTAAAGTATAAAAATTGACAAAGTTAGGAGTAAAATGGTAAAAATTTCCATACGATAATTTTGTGCCAAATTGAGTAGTGTGTATATTGAATTAGTTAAATTTAATGTTATAGATCAAGAACGACATGAAATTAACCTTGACCTAGGAAAAGGCAAGGTATTAGACTAAATCGAAAAGATTAGCATTTTGTATCGAGGTAAGTCTTTTATGTAAATAATGAGTTATTTAATCATTTTGATAAATTGTTTTAACTTATGTTGAATTATCTTAATTATTTGATATCTAAAATGTCATAATGAATTATTGAGTATGCGATGTGATAAAACTAATAAATGAAGAAAATGCCCCAGTTGAACCTTAGGAATCATTTAGGATACGAGTGACATGTCACTAGGAAACCATTGATAGTGATCGATTGTTTATGTGAATCCGGGTGCTAGACTAGGTAATCTTGTATTTGTTGCGGATACCTATCAGCTTGTGTGAGCAGCACTGAGTAGTTTCGACTATACTGTCAGCTTGTGTGAGTAGACCCGTGATTAGCTCATCATTGAGCCTTTATGTGATATGTGTTAAGTGGTAGCTTCAGCTACATTATGTGTGGCACTTGTGCCTTATTCCATGTATCCTTTAGCATTCCACGTGGTTCAATGGGTTATTTGAATCGATATGATAAAATGTGATTGTATGTGAAATGATTTGATCGTGTGTTGAGAATGTGTATGCGCAGGTTATATGAAAAAAATGTTATGTGTGCTAAGTGTTTAATGTATGTATTGAAATATATGGTAAGACCATAAGAGTAAGTGATTATCTCAAACTTAATGTGGTAATAAGGAAGCTTATTTTCATTAGATATACATTTTCAGTTATGAATTATTAATTTTAAATGCTCATTATTTTGCATGTAGACTTACTAAGCTTTATAGCTTACCCATTTATTTCTCCGTTCCCTTATAGGTTCGTCATGCTAACTCGAGGTCCGGTGATCAAGTTGGGATTCCATCAACACTATCAACAATAATTGGGTATTTTGCTAATAAACTTGAAATATGGCACGTACAGGTGGTCCAATGTTTTGAGCTATATGTCATAGTCTTTTAAGTCCATTGTTGTTAATACTGTTTCAGTAATTGGCCATTAGAAATGAGCCAAATTTTGTTTAAGTTATATTTTCTCAATGTGTTGTCATAGATTAATGCAAGTGTGCTAATTATTTGTGGAATGTGGTGTGGATGTGTACGTTTACTTAGAGTAGATGAATTGGTTGTATAAAGGTCATAATATGTATGTTTGAATGAGTTATTGTGCCATATTGAATGATGGAAAAATTGGTTGGAATTGGTTTGTGTTTCAGGTGGCAATTGGCTTGGAAAATAACCTATAATTCTCCACACGAGTAGACCTACAAGCGTGTGTCTAGGTCGTGTGTGATACACGACCAGCCACATGGGTGTGTTGATAGGCCATGTGTCCCCTGCACTTAAAATTATGAAAATTAAATGCCTAGTGTAAACACACGGGTGGAGACACGGCCGTGTATCTCAACCATATGCTTGACACGGCCTAGCCCATGGGCTTATGGCTTAGTCGTATGACAAAAACTTTGTGATGACATCATAAATAGAATACCTAGGATTTTTCACACAGGCTAATATACGGGAGTGTGCCAGGCTGTGTGAAGGACACGGGCCAAGGACAAAGGCGTGTGCTCGGTCTGTGAAAGCCCTTGTAGGTTTGAATTGAAAAATAATTCCACACGGGCTAAGGACATGGGTGTGTGTGACCACATGGCCTGCCCACATGGGCGTGTCTCTGTCCCACACGAGCATGTGCCCTGTATAAGGTGAAAAATTTTGTAAGTGTCTGAAAAGTTCCTGATTGGTCCCAGATCATACCCAACATACCTTTTGGGCCTCGTAGGCCCATAATAAGAATGTTTTGGATAAGAATGAAAAAGTTTTAAATTTGACATGGAAATTAGATATCGTACTCAAATATTCGTGTGAGAGTAAGTACGGTAATGCCTCGTGCCTGTGTCCGGTGACGGTTACGGGTGAGGGGTGTTACAGCAACAATTGAGCTCACTACTAGTGTGTTCTTACATGAGTAAAATTTCCAAAAACGTAAGAGCTCACCAAATGCAGAAATGGGAGTTTGCAAGATGGTGGAACACAACGAAACTGTCAACAAGAGGGCGCAACAAAATAAAACTAGTCTAATTTCTCTAATTAAATGGGCTCTCATACAAAATCCTACTAAAATGACTTAATCAACCATCCAAAATACAAATTCAAAAATTTTGGGTGTGACGTCTTTTTTCCTTACTATTTTTTATTTGACTTGAGCCAAAATGGCCATGAACCCATCTAAATATACCGTTCTAGTTCGCAAGGCTAATTAAGAGCTAAATCATGGATGCATGTTTCATGGTTATATATTTGCTAAGGGTTAGTTCTTGGGTATTCCTACAGTTAATTTACACACGAAAGGGTTGGTGGTCTAAGGTGTCCTTGATCACTAAAATCGATTTACCAGTTGAAGGAGAAGACTTGCTATCAAGGATCAATTTGAAACCAAAAGTAAAATTGAGCCTGAAGATAGAACATTGTCACATTAGTTTTTTCACACTTATTTCATTTCCATTTTTTATTGTTATTTCAATTTTAATTATTTATGTTATTTTTATTTTAATTAAATTTAATCCCATTTTTTATTTTCACACAAATCATCACGCGTTGTGGGCACAAATATTGCTTGTCTAATTTGAATGACAATTTTAGATATCCTAGTCCTTATGGGATCAACCCTACTTCCTATTCTACTATTTATATACTATTTAGACGTAGAAATTTTAATTTTGGTGGATTTAGCACCCATTAAAAATTCAAATTGAATTCAAATATATTTAAAGGTTTAAGAAATGTATAAAGATTCCTTAGGTTGGTAATGTGAAAATAAATGGAGTTAGTCAAGTACCTAAAAAAATGCAACAAGATTTTCAAGTTTAGGTGTTAGTTAGTTCCAAAAATAAGTTTAGGTAGCAAGTAGGTACAAGCTGCTAAGTTTAGCTACCTCTTTATATATTAACCCTTTCTCATATTCTAATATGTCCATGGGCAAAAATACTTTTATAAAAAATTACCATTTTACCCCTTACCTCAAAATCTTATCCGATTAAGTTCAAAACTATAAAAATGAATTATTAAACTAACTCATGACTCTAAAAATGCTCAATTTCCAATAAATTCAAATAAACAAAAATTCTCATACCAAATTACTGAAAATATTCTTGGATTCGTATCATATGAAAAATCGATAAATATTTAGGACATTACATGAATGAGATTAATGATTTAGTTATCAAATATTTCAACATTTTAGGCATTTTATATTTCCCAACAAGTGAATGCCACCAAATTCTGATAATCATATTAGCATCTTGACTTGAACATCCTTAAAAAGTGATTCCACTAGTTTATACTTGATCCAAAACCCATTAGGGGTAGGTTGTAACAAAATTCAAAACTTTATTATACAAGTGAAAGAAATGTCATAGGAAGTGAATATACTTTATAGTCTTCAGCATATCCCTACACTTATGGCTAAAATAAGATCTAACTTAATATCTTAATACTAAATTCTCCTTTGATGTAATTGCATTCTTACACATGTGTTAACATCATGACTTATAGGGGGCATTTCAACTTCCATATTAATTTCCAAATTCCTAATCCAAGGTTATTATGTAAGGGACTTGAGTTGCAGTTTAGTGGTATACATTGGTTAGTAATGTGTGCATGAATATAAATATATAATTACTATCCTTCATGAAATGTCATGTTAATCAATCCTCCTTTGTAGCATTTCTAAGAGAGATAGCTCTTATTAACTCTACATCCCTTAGAGCGAATAATTATTGCAACAAACTTTCATTGTTTAATACTATAGTTGATAAGATCATGAACCATGTGTTGGACTATGTTCAAAGACCAATCATGAGATGATTGTAATAGCATACTAATTTACCTTGTTTATTAATAAAGGCATTTCCATTATTATTTTCAGTCTCTATTCCTATGTATTATACAAACTAATTAAAAATAATATCCTTAGAATAATATGCTTATTCTTAAACACTCCTTAGTCGAGTACTATTGTGGGCTTGGACAACAATAATACATTGAGACTAATATGTGGTTGATTGATGACAATGTATTGTCATGGATATTGGATATCAAGTCAACACATGGGTACATGTTGGCAGAATAGTGTATTAGACCAACCCATTATGATATTGTTTCTTAGACTATTATGTAATGGTCACAATAGTTATCATAGTCAAATGTTGAATATGATCCTTAGACTTGAATTTATCATAATACCATCTTAAAGATTTATATACTTTGTGTCACGTGACCCAGAAATGTCACCTCTCGTAGCTAGAATTCGTACTTGCTAAACTTAGCGAATAGCTGCTTCTCCCTTAAAATCTGCAAAACGACTCGGAGATGCGCATCATGTTCATCTTCTGTTCTTGAATACACCAGGATATCGTCTATAGACACTGCCATAAACCGGTCCAGATAGGGTTGGAACACTCGGTTCATGATGTCCATAAAGGCTGCTGGTGCATTTGTAAGCCCAAACGGTATTACTAGGAACTCTTAGTGACCATACCAAGTACTAAATGCTGTCTTAAAGACATCAGCCTCTTTATGTAATAGCCCGATACAGGGCCTAAACGGAATAGTGGTTATGAAACCACAAATTTGAGGTCAAAATATTAATTCTAATTGAGTTTTAAAATTTATTTTGTGTTTGCAATATTTTGTGAAATTTTCGATACAAAATTTTATTGTTTGTGTGTCCAATTTAATAAATTGGACTAAATTGCAAAAGTAGTAAAATGTGCATTCTAGAAGGTAAAAGATTGAAATGTGTTTTATTTATATTTTTATGGTTTAAATTTTTATGAAATTATTTTATAAAAATTTCGTACGAAAATTTCGACGTTTGGGCACTCAATTTAGTCAAAAGGACTAAATTGTAAAGAGTGCAAAAGTTGAGTTCTACATATTAGAGGTGTCCAATTGTTATGAAATTTTAAATTGGAGGTCCTTAAATGGAAATTAGACCATTGGTTAATTTATTGGAGAAAATGGACATGAAATGGGTGAAAAAAAGAATATTTTTAAGTTAGGGGCATTTTGGTCATTTAGTGATTAAATGAATTAAAAATCAAATTAAAAGCCAATTTTTGCTCATATTCTTCCTCAAGGTCGAATATAGAATGGAAAAACCATGGCTAGGTTTTTTCAAGCTTCCAAGCTCGATTGTAAGCCCATTCTAGGCCTATTTTTAATGATTTTTACGTTTTTGAAATCCCAATAACTTGATTTAGCTTATTTTAGCAATAATTTAACCTAGGGTTCATATTTGGAAAAATACCCATAGGTGAAATGTGTTTATTTTGATGTTTTCTGATAGAATAAGAAGTTAGAAATCATGTTAAACAGCTTGTGCTACTTAGTTTTAAGTGAAAACGAGTAAAACGACATAATCGATAAAAATACCTAATGTTCAGAAGTATATGTTAGAGTGAGAATTTGATGTTTCTGTTGGTAAATAAATGACCAGCATGTTCTAAAACATAAGAATTAGGGATAAAGTTTAATTTTCGAGCTTTGGGGCAAAAGTGTAAATATACAAAAGTGTAGGGGCAAAATCATAATTTTCCAAAGTTAGAGTTAAGGACTGTTTTGATAAATGTGAGTATTAAATAAGCTAAATGTGTTATTTTAGATCGAGAAAGACGTGGAATCGACCTTGATCGAAGAAAGGAAAAGATTGTGGACTAAATTGCAAAATTTCCATATTTTGCATTGAGGTAAGTTTAGATGTAAATAATGTATTGCTTTTATTATGTTATGATATTTTATTATTGAATGACATGTGAAGTAGATTTAATTATTGTATAGCTATTGATTATAAACTGTGAATTGTGGTTGATAAATTAGGATTAAATGAGGAAATCTCGGTTAAACCTTTAGAATGGAAAACGTGGTGCTAAGTGGATATACCACGATTATACGTGTAACGCGGTGCTAAGTGGATATGCCACGGTTACACATGTTGATTTATTAACGTGGTGCTAAGTGGATATGCCACAGTTATACATGTAACGTGGTGCTATGTGGATATGCCACATTTATACATGTTGATTTGAAAAGTGGTGCTAAGTGCGTATGCCACAATTACATATGTTAGCCTAATAGTGTGGTGCCATGTGCGTATACCATGAAATTGGGAATCAATTACAAAAGGTGGAGCTATATGCTAAAACCACCAAATATTGTTACATTCCGAAATGTTCATCGAGAGAAATAAGTTTGTTAAATGGAAATTTGTGTGAAAAATGTGGAAATAAATATTTAGATATGAATATATGGGTTTTGAACCTTGAGTTACATAAGTGATGAATTTTGATAAGATAATTATGGAAAAGTGTTATTTTGAAAGTTGATAATAAGGAATTTTATTGAAAGAGGTGAAATTTGGGACAAATAGTTTAAAACAACAACAGAGGAGTGACTTTGAAAAATTACCAAAAAGGATAGAAATTGAATTAGAAGCTGAATGAGATATGTAATTAAAACTTATTGAGTCTATTTTCATATAAAAGAAACAGAGAAAGCAAATGAATTCTGTATTTTGAGTTATTTAAATTTTTGTGAGACCAGTTTAGAATGACTTTGTGATCCCCTGTTCTGACTTGGAAAAATCATTAAAAAGTGTACAAAAATAATTATGGAGCATATTCACATATTCACTTACTAAGCTATAATGCTTACTCCCTTCTCTTCTGTGACAGCCCTATTTCGACCCTAGTCGGGAAGTGGTTTCGGGACCACTAAACCGAGTCAGAAAATTTATTGGATGATATGAATTGTGTGTTTGATATGAGATTTGGTATGTGTTAAAAATTTGTGTGGAAATTTGACCTTCAAAGTGATTAATTGCTTAAAAAGGGCTTAATTGTTGAACTTTAAAAATATAATAGGCAAAAATCATAGTGGCTAAATAGTGTAAATTACAAAGAAATGTCTTTGTATGTCAAATTACCCAATTCCACTTTAGTGGACGGTAATGATGATGTTTTAATAATATTATATACATTGTTTTATGAGAAAATAAGATATAATGCTTTAATTAAAAGAAGAAAAATAGAAAAAAATAGAAAGAAAAGTGAAAATGCCAAATTGAATGCTCACTCTTTTTCTTTCACCATTGCCGAAACTCAAAGTGAAGAGAAGGGAGGTTAAGTGTAAGCATTCGGCTACTCTTTGGAAAAATTAAGGTGAGATTTCATGATAGTTTCTCTAGAATTTGTGAAATGTAGTTGATTAATAGGTCCTTGATATAACCCATATGCAAATTTTGATTTGTGGCTCTTGGGCATTCGGTTTTAGCTAGGAAATGTTGGAAATGGTTGAAGTTTGATGCTAAGAAATTGAATGATGATTAGTTAGGCTAAATGATGGTTGACTCCATGAAATTTTAAGACTTTGAGTCAAAATTTTGAATTTGAGTCATGAATGGCATGGGTTCTTGATTGTTAACATGCGGCATTGGCATAAAATACACATAGGTTGGTTTTTGAGATTTTGGTTGAGCTATTTCTAGTGTGCCGAATGGAGCTAAGGAATTTAGTCTATAATTCAATATGGTTAGTATAATGTGCATAGCTATGGATATTTTGTCAATGGGAATCGGCTATCATGCTTGGGTGATTTAAATTTGCCGCAAAGTGTTGTACTAGATTGTTAATACATTTTTCTTTAGATGAATAAATGCCTTGGGAAATATGGCTAGAGGATATCTAGTTAAAAAGCTTGTGAACAAAAAGAAATTATTATTATTATAATTTGTGTTTTGTGGCCTCAATTGGCTAAGGGCCATTCAGTTATAGTCTTTCTTTTTAAGAAGAAGGATAAATTTTACATGTGTATCTAGTCATGGCCGAATGTACCAAGAATGAGGCAAATAATGATTATTTTGGGTTTAAAATGTTCTAATGAATTGGATTAAAAGGTTACAAATTTTCGATTGTGTATAAATTTTGGTTGAATAAATAGAAGTGGAATTTTAAAAGTGAAGCACATTTGGCCATTGAGATGAAGGCATAAATTGTGTTTGAATTTATAGATTTATATATATGTGTGTGTTCGAGTTTAATAGTCTTGGATTTTTGTGGCATAAGTGAGTGTTTCTATTCAGTTAATGTAGTTTGTTATAATGCTTAAATGTTAACTTATGTTTTATGATGTGTCGTATGACCACTTTAGATAAAGAAATGTAAAGTCGACTTGTAAATTGAGATGCTTGTGAATGAGTTGTATATATATTTAGGTAATCGGTTATGTCTAGATTTATTCAATGATAATTATGTGATTTTTAGTAATAGATTTTGAACGGTAAACTTGTTTATTTTAGCTCAAGAGCTAAGAAAGCCACAATCGGACAAAAGAAAAGCAAAAGTGGTGGATTAGTCGGTTTGTAGATAATTATCGACCATAGAGGTAAGTTTTAAGTACGAAAACCCTATCTTGTGAGTTTATTTAACATGATGTATACGTTTAGTTACTCACGAGGATGATTCATTCGAATAAGTGGCCTATCATCTATGGAATGAGGTAGAGAAGGGTAATATAACCAAAAGTCCTTTAGACTTATGAGGTCTCTAGAAAACATATTGATAGATATGATTTATTTAAAGGCCTAATGACCGAATATGTAATGAAAGGGCCAGGTTATGTATTAATGTGTGAATGGAACAATGAATGATAAATTGTGTCTAACTTTGTGATATGTTTATTTGGGTGATTTGAAATGTATGTGTATCTGTGCTATGATCTGAGTGGAATCTCGAAGGGCATATGTGCCAGAGTTTCATCCAGGTTGAGTTCTGAAGGGCTTTCGAGCTAGTGATACGATCCGAGCTGAGACTCAAAGGGCTTTCAAGCCAGTGATATATCCGAACTTAGTTCCGAAGGGCTTTGAGCCAGTGTTGAAACGGGCTTGGTCTCGAAGAGCAACCATGCCGGGTTATAAAATAAATGTCGAGACAGTCCTAGTAAATATGTTACCTACCGTAAGATAGCCAGGTATGCATTTTACTCTTGTTCAAGAATTTCGTTACTATGAATTGTGAATTAATAATTCAGTGGGAATGCTATGACTATCTTAAAAGGCTACTCAAACAACTATGACTTGATTTTGGCGTACTTGTTCTGAATTAGAAGAGTTTAAATATTCGGATATGGAATGTGTGTTTTATGCATGAGTTTACCTTGATTTTTGAAATGAACGTGTTCAGTTATAAGTTGAATTTGGTCGGATACCATGAAATTTCCTTTGGAATATAAATGATAAAGGTGTTATCATAGTATTATCTTATTCGGCCGAAGGGTACAGTAAACAAGCTTAAATATTGCTATGTCACTCATTCAAATGATTTATGTTACTTAAAAACTTACTAAGCACAAAATTGCTTACTCCATTGCTTTTGATTTTCTGTTTTATAGATCTCGTTCGTTAGCTACGGTCTCAGGAATCTTGCTTTCGTAGTCATATCTACTATCAAAGCCCTGTTCGGTATTTAATTAGCTAAACTTTTGTGAATGGCATGTATAGGAAGCATTTTGTGATCGTTAATTGAGAAACTTTTATTTTTATGTGTAATTAAACATAGCCATGCGAAAATGGCTTTTCAAGAGGCTTTACATTTACGTGTGGTCTTTAAGATGTTGATATGTATTTTGAGTTATTTGCATTGCTTGAATGGGAACGTGAAAATTTTTTTAAATGATGAAACTTTAGGGATTGATGTTTTCATTTGGTATGTATACATATATATATATATATATATATATGAGTGGATTGGATGCTTATTCAAAAAGGTAGCTAGATGTGAATTTGCAACATGAACCTAAAGACATGTATAGATTCGATTTAAGTTTTTGAATTGCATGATAATTTTATCCATGAAGCTAGATGTTTTGCAATAGATGACGTACCTATGGTTTTGATCTCATTCGTATAACGTAGATATGAAATATGATATGCCTTAAACCATTATCCATAAACGTTTATACATGTTGTATGAGTGGTGTTTTGATTGCTTGTGGGGTAATGCCTCTTGACCCTCCGGCGACGTATACGGGTCCTGGGGTGTTACATCTTCCTTTTTCTTATAGAGTTTCACATGCTAGCTCGAGTTGGAGGTCACCGGAGATACTATCACACTATCAGGATGAGGTTAGTATTGAAAGATTCTAAAATATTTATAAGTTTATGGCATGTTTAAGGACTTGAATATATGCATGTATGTAACTGAGTTGGCCTAGAATGTTGGCCTAAATTAATAGAAATTTTATTGTTGTATAAGACCATGTGATATGACTAATAGTAACTATGTTATGAGTTATAATGATACAATACATGAACGAGTATGCTTGCATGTTAGTAAATGAATTAATGTATATATGATAAGAATGTGATTAGATTCTAAATTGAAAGAAATTTTATAGCCGATTTTGTGTAGTTGTAAGTGTAAAAATCCAGTGATGCCTCGTACCCTGTTTCGACATTGAACACGGGTAAAAGGTGTTGCACTTTAACCCTTAGTTGATGGTACCCAGATCAGAGATCAATCTTGGAGAATACTGAAGCTCCCTGTAGCTGATAAAAAAGATAGTCAATCTTTGGCAGGGGGTACTTATTCTTGATAGTCAGTTTGTTCAACTGCCGATAGTTAATGCACGTGCGCGTAGACCCATCCTTCTTCTTTACGAACAACACTGGTGTTCCCCATGGAGACACACTAGGTCGAATAAACCCTCGGTCCAGTAGTTCTTGAAATTGAGCCTTTAATTCCACCAGCTCCTTTAGTGCCATCCTATAAGGAGCGATGGACACTGGAGCTATTCCAGGCAGGAGCTCAATACCAAATTCAACCTAACGGTTCAGCGGCAACCCAGGAAGCTCATCAGGGAATACATCAGGAAAATCCTTAATAGTTCAAATATCTTCGACAGAAGGACCCTCAGAATCAGCTACGCCAATGTAGGCTAGAAACGCCACACAACCTTTATGGACTAACTTCTCAGCCTTTAATGCAGAAATTACATTTGATAGATAATCCCTTCGCTCCCCTATCACAGTCACCTCATCATCCTTAGTAGTCTTCAACACCATACACTTAACAACACAATCCAAACTCGTACGATGCTTGACCAGCGAATTCATTCCCAAGATCAAGTTGACTTCTCCAAATGGCAACTCTATCAAGTCTACCAGAAAAGTAACCCATTAAACCTCCAAAGCCACATTTCTGAACAATTTGTCTACCTTTACCGACTGTCTTAGTGGACTTAACACAGTCATCTCACAAACAATACTCTCATACATGATACCCAAGGTTCCAGACACGGTGCATGCAATGTATGAATGCATCGATCCAATATCAATCAAAGCAGTATAAGGTACATTATGAATTAGGAATGTGACAACCTGAATTAGGGGCTAGTCGGAATAGTGGTTTCGTAACCACAAATCCGAAGCAAAAATTTTTTATTATGTGAATTTTAGATGATATCTGCTTGAATGAAAATTTGAGTTAAAATACTGATTGATAATTTTACTGTATTGATGCATAATTGCTTCATAAGGACTAGATTGAGAAAAGTGCAAAATGTACCTATTACTTGATAATTGGACTTAATTGAATTGCCACATGAAATAGGAAGCTTTTATGTAGTAATAAGACCAATGTGAGTGTTATGGACAATTATGGGCATGCATGGGAAAATATCTAAGTAATGGCTTGAAGGGAAAAATGGTCATTAGTGAATATGACAAAATTTCATTAAAACAAAAGCTATCATCTTCTTCATTCTCTCCATGGTGTTGCCGAAAGTTCCCTACACCATAGCTAGGGTTTCAAAATTTTTTCAAGCTTCTATGTAAGTGCAATTTGGTCCCTTTCTCAATTATTTTTGCATTTTTTTGGCTCTTTGAAGCTTGTATTTAATTATTTTACCATTTATTTAAAGACAAATTGAGGTATAAAAATTTACCCACTCGTGGAATGAGTGTCTTTGGCTCACTAATGGTAGATAATGGAAGCTTTAAACACTATGTGCATGTTTTAATGGATGAAATTGAATGAAAGTTCATAAAGAAGGACTAATTTGTAGAGATTACAAATTGTTCCTAAATGTGTGGAATAATGGGAATTTGAGTGTTATAATTGTGAAAATGGGCTATATAAGCCCATAGAATAAAGAAAATGAGTTTTTGAGTCCAAGGGACTAATTAGTAATTATTAAAAAGTTGAGGGGTAAATTTGGATATTTTCCCCAAATGTAAACTGTGACTGTATTGAAATAGATAATTGATATCTGTACTATATGTGTTAATTTAGATCAAGAACGGTCTGATAAGGCCCGAGATCGGGGAAAAGAGAAAGCCCTCGACTAATTTCGAAAATTAGTCCATTTTGGCAATCCAAGTAAGTTATATATAATTCTAGCGAATTCGATTAGTTCTATTAGGATATTTGCTTATATGATGATACATGGATAATCGCTCTGTGAGGTGACTGAATGTATGGAAAATAGTATTGACTATAAATTTCGATTGATCATTGTATGTGCTTCTGAAACTACTGATTTATGCATTATCTGTAAATCCCGATTGAGCAAGTAGGAATAGACATAGATATAGGTGACATGTCACTTAAGGCCTACTGTTTTGACTGTTATAGTTACCCCGGGTGCTAGGTAGTCTTGCATGTGTTGCAGACACCTGTCAGCTTGTGTGAGCGGGCCCGTGGTCAACTTTTATACTGTTACCGATTGTAGCTTCAGCTACCGCATTGATTATAGCTTCGACTACCACACCGATTGGAGCTTCGGCTACCCTATTGTTAGTAGCTTTGGCTACTTCATGGCTTTGCCATGTCTGTATGGCACTTATGTGCTAAGCTCTGTTTATCTGTTCATATTCCAAAATTTGCTCAATAGGATTAGATTAACTGCACTGCGATGAAATGGTTGTACAGGTGAACCGAAAATGGTACGGAATACTGAGAATGTCACTGTTAAGCATGTTTACAGTGGGTTTATGTGTACAAAGAGCAAGCTAATTGTACAATGATATGTGACAGCATCTATGATGTTAAAATAATGATGTATTGAATTGTTGAATTGCTACAAATTTCATATAACTTACTATGCTATGGTAGCTTACCCTCCCTTTTTTCCATCCTCTGTAGATATTGAGCTTGTTAGATCGGGATTGTAAAGTCGGAGCCACGCAACATACTATCATGTTTCTTTTGGTATATTTCATATTTTCAAGGGTAATTTATGGCATCTATAGAACAATTTGTGGTTGTAATTGGCTATTTTTTTTGTATGCCTAAGTTACATTACTCATATGATATTTTGTAAATAATTTTATAAATGAAGTCCTTTGAGTAAAATTTCTTTTGAATTGGTTGGTTTTGATTTAGCATGTGCTTGAATGTGTTTTAGGGAGGACAAGGCTTGGTATATAGCCTGACACGGCCTGCACGGCAGGGCACACAGGCGTGTGCCATGACCGTGTGGAATTTGGCAGAATGCCCCATGGGTAAATGGCACGGACGTGCCTAGACCGTGAGTGATACACGGCCAGACCCTACGGGTGTGCCTTTGGATCGTGCCTCCCCTGTACCTTAGTTTAAATTTTAATGTACCACACGAGTAAGAGACACGGCCGTGTGTCTCAACCGTGTGGGGTACACGGCCTCCAAACAGTTGTGTGGAGTGACCGTGGCATGATGGACAGTTTTGTCCATGGTTACCTAGCATGGGCTTGTAAAGACCACACGGTTTAATAACACGGCTATGCCAATGGTCACATGGGCGTGTGACGATGTTTGTAAGGTGAAAATTTTTCTAAGAGTCTGTTATGATAGGATTCAAATCCTAACCATCTCCAATGTCCGTAAGGTGTCTGAGAACCCTCCATAAGGGTAATTATGTAATGAATAGTATGTATTTCTGCAACCAATTGGGTTATTTCTATAAACATTGTTCTGAGTCTGGTGATGCCTCTTATTCGATTCTGGTGATGGTTTCAGGTTAGGGGTGTTACATTTTATTGGTATCAGAGCTACAGTTTAGACAATTCTCGAACTAACGTAGCGAGTGTTGTAGTTTGTCTATACATGCCATAAATTAAAATTGATAGTGTGTTGGCTCTTGACGATTTTAAATTGTTTCTGTATAGTTATGGATCCTAATCGTGATGTGGCTGATGATGCCCAAAGTAATGCGCCTGCTCCCGCTCAAGGGATAGCGCCTGTTGATTTTGGACCTGCGGGTCAAAGTCAAGGTGAGGAGGCCCGAGTAGCCTTCCTCTACATGATGAGTGAATGGTATGCTGAGTTCATTCGGGCAAATCCGAATGCTCAACCTCCTCTGCCCCCTCCTATACCTCAACCTGCTCCCATAGCTCCTCAACAATCGGACGTAGTTGAATTGACTAAGCCTCTTGTGGATAAGATTAGAAACTATGGGGCTAAAGAGTTCCGAGCTAATGTGAATGATGATCCGAAAAAGGCCGAGTTCTGGTTAGAAAACACTATTAGAGGGTTGGATGAATTGTCGTGTACTCTTGAAGAATGTTTGAAATGTGTTGTGTCTTTGCTAAGAGATTCGGCTTATCACTGGTGGAAAACTTAGATATCAGTGGTATCTAGAGAGAGGGTTACATGGAATTTCTTCCAGGATGAGTTTCAAAAGAAATATATTAGCCAGCGTTTCATAGACCAGAAAAGAAATGAATTTCTTGAATTGAAACAAGGCCAGTTAACTGTAGCCGAGTATGAAAGAGAATTTGTTAAGTTGAACAAGTATGCTCAAGAATGTGTACCTAATGAGACTACCTTGTGCAAGAGATTTGAAGATGGACTTAATGAAGATATCTGACTATTGATTGGCATTTTAGAAATCAAGGAATTTGTGGTCATGGTTGAAAGGGCCATTAAAGCTGAAGAACTGAATAAAGAAAAGAGAAAAGTTGAAAATGAGAATAGAGAGGATAGAAAGAGAACAATGACTAAATCATTTCAGTCTCAGTCAAAAAATTCAAAGGAGATGAGTCCCCGATCGAACGTTTCTACTGGTTATTCCCGTTGAGACAGTGATAGGCGATATCCGGGTTCTAAGACCCAGGCCACTTCAGTAGCTAGTGCTGGAAGTGTCAAGTCTGATAGACTAGAATGTAAAAATTATGGAAAGAAACATTCGGGTGAATGTTATGTGATTAACCGAGCTTGTTTCCGTTGTGGGTCTCAAGACCATTTCGTGAAGGACTGCCCACAGCCGAAAGAGCTAGAAAAGCCACAAAATGTGAGACCGAGCAATGTGTCTAGAGGGAGACCACAAAGAAATGTGGGAATCAAGAATAGTGGTAAAGGCACAACGAGGGATACCACTATGAGATCTGAAGTGAGGGCTCCGACAAGAGCTTATGCTATTTGGGCCCGAGAGGAAGCATCCTCCCCTAAAGTGATTACTGGTATATTTTCTCTTTGTGGTACTTTTGTTCTTACTTTGTTAGACCCTAGCTCTACTCATTCGTATGTATGTATGAGTAAAATGTCTGATGAGAATTTGTGTGTTGAATTTACTAAGCATGTGATACAAGTTTCAAATCCATTAGGAAAGCATGTGTTAGTTGATAAAATTTGTAGAAATTGCCCTATTATGATTCATGGTCATTGTTTTCCTGTTGATTTGATGTTGTTGCCTTTTGATGAGTTTGATGTTATTTTGAGAATAGATTGGTTGACTTTGCATGGTGCCAATATAGATTGTAGACAGAAAACTCTAGAATTGAAATGTGATGATGGTGAGATACTGAGGGTCGAAACCAATAAGTCTGAGTTGATGCCAACTGTAATTTCTTTTATGTCTGCTTTTAAGTGTCTGAATAAAGGATATGAAGCTTATCTCGCATATTTCTGAATACTGAATTGTCTAAAAAGAAGATTGAATCTGTACCTGTTGTGTGTGAATTTGTGGATGTATTTCCGAAAGAACTGCCTGGTTTACCCCCGGATAGAGAGGTCGAATTTAGTATAGAGTTGTATCCTGGTACTGCTCCGATATCGATCACTCCTTACGAAATGGCGCCTACAGAACTGAAAGAACTGAAAGTACAGTTGCTAGAGTTAACCGATAGAGGGTTTGTAAGGCCAAGTTTTTCACCATGGGGTGCTCCGGTGTTGTTTGTTAAGAAGAAAGATGGGTCATTGAGGTTTTGCATTGATTACCGACAGCTCAATAAAGTAACCGTGAAGAATAAGTATCCGTTGCCTAGAATTGATAATTTATTTGATCAATAGAAAGGCGCTACCGTGTTTTCTAAGATCAATCTATGGTCTGGGTACTATTAGTTGAAAGTCAGAGAGGGAGATGTGCCGAAGACTACTTTTAGAACTTGGTATGGTCATTATGAGTTCTTAGTGATGCCCTTTGGTCTGACCAATGCTCCGGCTATCTTTATGGTTCTAATGAACCGAATTTTTTGACCCTATTTGGACAGATTCGTAGTGGTTTTCATAGATGACATTTTGGTTTACTCTCTGAGTGAGTCTGAACACACTGAACATCTACGAACTGTTCTACATATACTACGGGAAAAGAAATTATTTGCTAAGTTCAGCAAAAGTGAATTTTGGCTCTGGGAAGTTAGATTTTTGGGGCATATTGTATCCGGTGAAGGGATACGAGTGGACCCTGGAAAGATCTTAGCGATATTAGAATGGAAGCCTCCGAAGACTATATTAGAGATTAGGAGTTTTCTTGGTTTGGCTGGCTATTACCGTCGATTTGTTGAAGGCTTTTCAATGATTGCATCGTCAATAACCAAATTGTTGCAAAAAGATAATAAGTTTCAATGGACCGAAGAATGTCAACAGAGTTTTTATAGATTGAAGAAATGTTTGACTGAAGCACCGGTTTTAATCCTACCCGAGTCAGGAAAGGAATTTGTAGTGTATAGTGATGCCTCTTTAAATGGACTCGAATGTGTTTTGATGCAAGAGGGAAAAGTGATAGCCTATGCTTCTCGACAGTTGAAACCGCACGAATGAAATTATCCTAGTCATGACTTAGAGTTAGCTACCATTGTCTTTGCACTGAAAATATGGCAACATTATTTGTATGGTGAGAGATGTCGTATATACACCAATCGTAAAAGCCTGAAATATGTGATGACACAGAAGGATCTGAATTTACGTCAGAGAAGGTGGTTAGAATTGTTGAAGGACTATGAATTGGTAATAGACTATCATCCGAGAAAGGTTAACGTGGTCGCAGATGCTTTAAGTAGAAAATCCCTCTTTTCTTTACGAGCTATGAATGTGAGATTTGAAATGTCTGACAGTAGTGCCTTGATTGTAGAATTACGAGTTAGGTTAGTGTTTTTACAAGAAATTTTTGAGGCTCAGAAATTAGATAATGATTTGCAAATTAAAAGGGAATAGTGTTTGATGAATGAAGATTCTGAATTTAGAGTTGATTCGAATGACTGTTTAATGTACCATGACCAATTATGTGTACCGAGAAATTCTGAATTAATAGATACAATTTTGCATGAAGCTCACAGTAGTGGTATGGCAATACACCCCGGTAGTGTAAAAATGTATAATGATCTAAAGAAACTGTATTTGTGGCTGAGTATGTGTGACAGCCCTAGTTCGACCTTAGTCGGGAAGCGGTTTCGTGACCGCTAAATCGAGTCCTTAAAATAGTTAATATTGATTTTCAATGCTTCAATTATGTGTTAATTACATGTGTGGGAGTTGTGAATTGGAATTTTGACAAAGTCAATACGAATTTATTGAAAAGGGTTTAGTTGAAAAACTTAGAAACTTAGCTAGACAATTTTGGAATGACCTAAATAAAATAAGCTAAAAACTAATGGATTTGCATGTCAATATTTCCCTTAGAAGAAAGTGGCCGGCCATGCATTTGTTTCCATTGGTTGTTTCATTATTTTATAATTTGTAATTTAAGTTAGTGGGATGATGATGTTGATAAAAAAATAAAGTAAAGTAATTAAATAAAAGATTTTGAAGAAATTTTTAGTTCTTCTTGCCGTGAGTTGAAGAAGATAGAAAAGAGAAGATTTTAGGCTAACATTCGGCCATATTGATTCAAATCAAAGGTAAGAAATCTTTGCTACTTTTCTTTTAATTTCTAAAATAAGGTGTTTGAGTAAGTGTTTAGTCTAGCCCATTTTGAAATTTCAACTTCCATGGTGATTAGGGCATTCGGCTAAGGCTAAATCAATAGGAAAGGGGTTGTTGTTTTATGCCATTATGAATAAGGGTTGAAAAATGCGTTTTGAACTTCTTGAAAGTGCATATTTGTGATCCAAGTATTTTGTGGAAATCCTTAGCTAGTGTAGTTGTGTTTGCCGATTTTCAATTTGAAGTATTGAGCATAACTCGTGCGTTTTGTGTGGTAAATACTTGAATGGTGGATTAAAAATATGAAATTTGTTGGCTAAGCAAAACAAATGGCCGAATGATACTCATTGTGAATATTGCTTATTGAGTTAACGATTGAGGTTTAGAATATGTGAAGTTGAAGGTTTGGTGCAAGGTGTTTTATATTCAACCATTAGCTAAACATTGTTAAATTTGGATAAATGAGTGTTAAGGCTAAAGAAATCGACAATGGTTGGTGAATAGAAGAAGTCATGCTTGTTGAGTTATATTTTGCTTGTGAGTTTTCGGTTTTGCCTTTATTGGAGGAGTGAAATTTTGATAATTATTAAATGGGCTCTAGTTTGGTCTTGTCTATGTTACTTAGATGAGAAATGCATAAGTTGACCTTGTTAAGCCGAATGGGAAGTACGGTATTAAGTTAAAATTTTAAGATAAGGAATTTAGATGAATTTTTGAGCTAAACTATATGTGCTTCCATGTGATTTTAATGTTAGTATAGGAATAGTTGAATTGTGACGAATTCTTGCTTGTGGTTAGCCAAATTTAAATTTAGAAATGCATAGATGGACTTCCTATGTCGATAGTAAATTTCATTAAGAATGATTTAAATGTTTCGAACATTCGGTTAGAGTAGCATTGTGCCATCTTTATGATGTTTGGTGTTTTGAATTGATAATGTATATGTGTTATAAAATTCATGTGGGTCGAAGGAATCGGTAAATAAAACTATGAGATGGCATGAAAACTTCTAAAGTGGTTGTGAACGGTTGAGCCTAAACCAAATGTGAACTTGATCGAATGGAGGAGTTATAAGCTAAAAATGTTAGAAAACGCCTTATGGCTAAAGCATATAGGTGCTAACCTATTCGGCTTTTGTTAATTAGGGAGACATGAGTACTGAATTGGATTAAAAGACCTTGTCTACTACATTTGATAAATGAATTGGATTGTAAATTATAATGTATTTATGCTTGGCCGAATGTAGGTGTGATAAAGGAAAATTTCGTTGTATGTCTTGATTGAAATGAAAGTATAAATTATCAATAGAGATGTGTGAATAAAATTGATATGATTGTATTGTTTATTTAAGCTCAAGAGCTTAGAGGGGCAACTTCGGACAAAGGGAAGGCCAAGGTCACGGAATAGTCAATTCGAAATTTCTCGGAAAGATACGAGGTAAGTTCTTGATTAACAAATCCTTAAATATGATAAAATGAAATTATAATATTTATATATGCATAATATGCGAATTCAAATGGCAAATGGTGTGTCTAAACGCAAAATTTTGGAAATGAGAGTATGAGTAAAAATGAAATACCGAATACTGAAGTGGAAACTTAATGTATTTGGATATGAATTTGTATTCCTTGCTTACAAATAAATAAGCCATATGAAATATGCTTGGTAGTATGCCAAAACTTGTGTTTCTGTATTTGAAATGTTATTGAAAGATGATATGAGATGTATGCCATTATATGTAAGTAGAAATTTCAGAGTTAAAGCCGAGCTTAGTCTCGAAGGGCTTCCGAGCCAAAGTTAAAGCCGAGCTTAGTCTCGAAGGGCTTAAGGCCAGTAATAAGATCCGGATTTGGCCTTGAAGTCCATTCGTGGTGGAAATCAGATATGGGTTAAATGTATAAGCTTACGTACGAGTAATTATATAAATAGTAGGCCTTAACAAATCATATGCGCCACTTAATGTAAGGAAGGCAGGTATGCATTCTACGCTTGTAATGATTTAGCAGGTCATTAAATTTGTTTAGTTGAGTCGGCAAGAATTTGTGAACTGTTATTTGATATCGTGGGTATGTATAAGAAATTTGATGTTGAGGTGTGTAATTTTATACTCGATTGATTTTGCAAAGAAGAAATCTGAACTACTCGATTTTGAGTGAATAACTCGTTGAATGCATTTGAGCTTCTTTGTGTGATAAACATGTGAGTGAGTTAGTAATATAGATATGAGCATATTCGGCCAAAGAAGGTTTTAATCATGAGTTGTTAATATTACGCCCTTTTCTTATTTTGATTGAATTACTTAGGTACTTACTAGGCAAGTCATTGCTTACTCTGTTGTCCCTGCTTTCGATTTTGTAGATCTTGATCGGAAGCTACGGTCTCGGGAGTTCCAGCATTGAAGTCATCTACACTATCACTCATCTTTTGGTACTGGTAACTAAATTTAGGAATGGCATGTATAGGTTGACTTTTGGTGTTCAAACAAACCTCTTTTGAATTTTGTAACCTAATTAGGCCATGCGAAAATGGCCCTCTTAAGATTTTCACTTTGATAGTTATGGTAATAATTCGATTATGTTACACATGAATGGTTGTGAATGCATGTTTGGAAACTAGTCTTGAAATATGTCATACTTCTAACATGGAGATACATGAAGAAAAAGTGATGAACGTGACTAAGGATGAATTCATTTCGCACATTGTTTTGAATGCGATAAACTGGTTTAGTTGTGTTCGGTTGATGAGCTTTTGCGCAACTTTTGCTAATTATATCGATAAGTCTAGTAAAGGATCTTCTTTTGTTATCATGCGGCTTTTCAAAGAAATAGTCTGGTGATGCCTCTCGACCCTCCTGCAATGGGACCGAGTCTAGAGGTGTTACAGTATGAAACGAGATATCTCCGAATTTGTGTCGAAATGTCTGATCTGTTAGCAAGTGAAAGCTGAACATCAAGTGCCATCTGGATTACTGCAACCGATTTTAATTCCCGAATGGAAATGAGATCGAGTAACAATGGATTTCGTATCGGGTTTGCCTCTGACATCGAGAAAGAAAGACTCAGTTTGGGTAATAGTAGATAGACTGACTAAATCAGCTCATTTCATTCTGGTATGTACAGACTTTTCACTTGATAAATTGGCAGAATTGTATATTGCTGAGATAGTACATTTACATGGCGTACCACTGTCCATAATCTCCGATAGAGATCCTCGGTTTACTTTAAGATTTTGGAAGAAGCTTTAGGATGCCTTAGGTACTAAATTGAATTTTAGTACGGCATTTCATCCTCAAACAGACGGACAATTCGAAAAAGTAATACAAGTGTTGGAAGATATGCTTAGATGTTGCGTTTTGGAATTTGAGAGTACTTGGGACAGATATTTACCTTTGATCGAATTTGCATATAATAATAGTTATCAGTCAAGTATAAAAATGGCACCGTATGAAGCTTTATATGGACGAAAGTGTCGAACTCCACTGTATTGGACTGAATTGAGTGAGCACCGACTACATGGGGTCAATTTGATAAAAGAGACTGAAGAAAAAGTAAAGATAGTTCGAGATAATCTAAAAGCTGCATCAGACCGACAGAAATCATATGCAGATTTAAAAAGGAAAGAGATTGAATTTCAAGTGGGCGATAAAGTATTTCTGAAAGTGTCACTGTGGAAGAAAATTCTGAGATTTGGCCAAAAAGGTAAACTAAGTCCACGCTTTATCGATCCTTACCATGTAATTGAGAGAATTGGCTCGGTAGCCTACCGTCTAGCTTTGCCACCCGAGTTAGACAAAATTCATGATGTGTTTCATGTTTCTATGTTACGACGTTATCGATCGGATTTGACACAGGTGATTTTGCCAACTAAGGTAGAGATTAGAACGGATATGACTTATGAAGAGGAACCGATTAAGATTCTGTCATGGGAAATAAAACAGTTGAGAAACAAGAAAATATCATTAGTGAAAGTATTATGGCAAAAGCATGGGGTAGAAGAGGCAACGTGGGAAACTGAGGAGGCTATGAGGAAGCAATACCCTCAACTGTTTACTGGTAACATTTTTGGGGACAAAAATCCCTAAAGGGGGAGAATTGTGACAACCCGAATTAGGGGCTAGTCGGAATAGTGGTTTCGTAACCACAAATCCGAAGCAAAAGTTTTTTATTATGTGAATTTTAGATGATATCTGCTTGATTGAAAATTTGAGTTAAAATACTGATTGACAATTTTACTGTATTGATGCATAATTGCTTCATAAGGACTAAATTGAGAAAAGTCCAAAATGTGCCTATTAGTTGATAATTGGACTTGATTGAATTGCCACATGAAATAGGAAGCTTTTATGTAGTAATAAGACCAATAGTGAGTGTTATGGACAATTATGGGCATGCATGGGAAAATATCTAAGTAATAGCTTGAAGGGCAAAATGGTCATTAGTTAATATGACAAAATTTCATTAAAACAAAAGCTATCATCATCTTTATTCTCTCCATGGTGCTGCCGAAAATTCCCTACACCGTAGCTAGGGTTTCAAAATTTTTTCAAGCTTCCATGTAAGTGCAATTTGGTCCATTTTTCAATTATTTTTGCATTTTTGGACTCCTTAAAGCTTGTATTTCATTATTCTACCATTTATTTGAAGAAAAACTGAGGTATAAAAATTTACCCATTTGTGGAATGAGTGTTTTTAGCTCACTAATGGTAGATAATGGAAGTTTTAAAAGCTATGTGCATGTTTTAATGGATGAAATTGAATGAAAGTTCATAAAGAGGGACTAATTTGTAGAGATTACAAATTGTTCCTAAATGTGTGGAATAATGGGAATTTGAGTGTTATAATTGTGAAAATAGGCTATATAAGCCCATGGAATAAAGAAAATGAGTTTTTGAGTCCAATGGACTAATTAGTAATTATTGAAAAGTTGATGGGAAAATTTAGAAATTTGCCCCAAATGTGAACTGTGACTGTATTGAAATAGATAATTGATATCTATGCTATATGTGTTAATTTAGATCAAGAATAGTCTGATAAGGCCCGAGATCGGGGAAAAGAGAAAGCCTTCGACTAATTTCGAAAATTAGTCCTTTTTGGCAATCTAAGTAAGTTATATGTAATTCTAGTGAATTCAATTAGTTCTGTTAGGATATTTGCTTATATGATGATACATGGATAATTGCTCTGTGTGGTGACTGAATGTATGGAAAATAGTATTGACTGTAAATTCCAATTGATGATTGTATGTGCTTCTGAAACTACTGATTTATGCATTATCTATAAATCCCGATTGAGCAAGTAGGAATAGACATAGATATAGGTGACATGTCACTTGAGGCCTACTATTCCGACTGCAATAGTTACCCGGGTTCTAGGTAGTCTTGCATGTGTTGCAGACACCTGTCAGCTTGTGTGAACAGGCCCGTGGTCAGCTTATGTACTGTTATCGATTGTAGCTTCGGCTACCGCATTGATTGTAGCTTCGGCTGCTGCACCGATTGGAGCTTCAGCTACCCTATTGTTAGTAGCTTTGGCTACTTCATGGCTTTGCCATGTCTATATGGCACTTATGTGCTAACCTCTGCTTATCTGTTCATATTTCGAATTTGCTCAATGGGATTAGATTAACTGCACTGCGATGAAATGGTTGTATAGGTGAACTGAAAATGGTACAGAATACTGAGAATGTTACTGTTAAGCATGTTCACGGGGGGTTTATGTGTACAAAGAGTAAGCTAATTGTACAATGATATGTGATAGCGTTTATGATGTTAAAACAATGATGTATTGAATTGTTGAATTGCTATAAATTTCATATAACTTACTAAGCTATTGTAGCTTACCCTCCCTTTTTTCCATCCTCTGTAGATATTGAGCTTGTTAGATCGGGATCGTAAAGTCAGAGCCACGCAACATACTATCAAGTTTCTTTTGGTATATTTCATATTTTCAAGGGTAATTTATGGCATGTATAGAACAATTTGTGGTTGTAATTGGCTATTTTTTTTTGTATGCCTAAGTTACATTACTCATATGATATTTTGTAAGTAATTTTATAAATGAAGTCCTTTGAGTAAAATTTCTTTTGAATTGGTTGGTTTTGATTTAGCATGTGCTTGAATGTGTTTTAGGGAGGACAAGGCTTGGTATATAGCCTGACACGGCCTACACGGCAGGGCACACAGGCGTGTGCCATGACCATGTGGGATTTGGCAGAATGCTCCACGGGTAAATGGCACGGGCGTGCCTAGACCATGGGCAATACACAGGCAGACCTTATGGGTGTGCCTCTGGACCGTGCCTCCCCTGCATCTTAATTTAAATTTTAATGTACCACATAGGTAAGAGACACGACCGTGTGTCTCAACCGTGTGGGGTACATGGCTTGCAAACGATCGTGTAGAGCGGCCGTGGCATTATGGACAGTTTTGTTCACGGTTGTCGGGCATGGGCGTGTAAAGACTACACGGTCTAATAAGACGGCCGTGCCAATGGTCACACGGGCGTGTGACGGTGTTTGTAAGGTGAAAAACTTTCTAAGAGTCCATTATGATAGGATTTGAATCCTAACCGTCTCTAATGTCCGTAAGGTGTCTGAGAACCCTCCATAAGGGTAATTATGCAATGGATAGTATGTATTTCTGCAACCAATCGGGTTATTTCTGTAAACATTGTTCTGAGTCCAGTGATGCCTCTTATTTGATTCCGATGACGATTTCGGGTTAGGGGTGTTACAAGGAACGTAGTAGTTATAACATCTGGGGCATCACCATCCTCTCGACGATGGGCAGCATATACCAGAGCTGGCTACCTCACCTCAGTATTATCGTCACCTCTGCCTGGTGCTCCACGACCTCGACACAAACCATTTCCACCTCTAGCCTGACCACGGCCTCTCGGTGGCTGCTGGACACCTCTTACTGGCTGTACATAACCCTGTCCTGTACCTTGCATTTGAACAGGTCTTTGAGGACATTTCTTAACTTGATGTTCGATAGACCCACATCGGAAACATGCCTCAATCTTCTTCCATCACTCATCTAGGTGATGTCTCCTACAATCTATACAAGGTTGTGATCTCGCAATAGGAATCCCAACTCGAACTGTCTCGTCAACCTTGGCCTTTTTTTTAGCCCCACAAAAAGAACCTGAGGGCCTTGACTCCCTCTTATTTTTGTCCCTATGTCTTTCACGATTCTTGCGCTCAGAGCTCTTTACGTCTTTGGCGATTTTCACCTTTTCTACTAGGGTCGCAAAATCTCGGTCCCACTTCGGAGCTATCAAGACTCGTAACTCATCTTGGAGGCCATCCTCGAAATGCACACAGTGTTCATACTCAGTCGCCACCATCCCACGAGCATAGCCACTATGTCGTAATAACTCTTCCTTATATTCTGCCACAGTCTTACTCCCCTAGCTCAAGTTCAGAAATTCCCTTCTTCGAGCATCCACATAACTTGTGCCCACGTAGTTTCCCTGAAAAGCAGCTTTGAAGAACTCCCATGTTAACCGGTTGGCCTGAGTACCCTCTCTTACTGTAAGCCACCACTGATTTGCCTTGTCCCACAGTAAAGACACTGCACCTTTTAATTTCTGCTCAGAAGTGCAGTAGAGGTCGTCCATTATTCTTTCCGTGGCTTCTAACCAGTATTCAGCCACATTAGGGGACACTCTAAATATACCCCTAAAGATTTTCGTTCCATTTGACCAAAGTTGCTCTAAAATACTTTTCTATGTATTATAGATAATCAGAAGCTTGATCGGTTTAGAAGCTCATTGGAGATCTATCACACTATCCAATGTTTATATCGGTGGTTTTTGTGACACCCCAACCTAGCCTAGACGTTATGGCCAAATTGGCGTGCTTATCATAGTGCCTTTCAGAAAGTCAAAATTGTGAATCAAAACTTATCGAAAGTCAATTACCCCTTTCTAAGTTTATAGAAAACTTTAGTGAGTTTAGTTCTTCATTATTATCAAATCGACTTGTCAAAATGTTTACCATTGGTGTATTAAATTGACTAAAATCACGGAAGCTTTTAAAAACTTTGAGGCTTAATGTTTTGTGTCTTTAAAAATAGTTATTGTTTTAAAAACTCGTCTTTTCATAACTAGCTGTTTTAAGTAGATAAACAAAAGCCCAATTAAAAATTTAAATCCCATAAATGGTCCTATTACAAAAATAAAACCCAAATGTAATCTAAAGTAATTATAAATCCAACTGTAAATTATTTGTAGTCGTGTGGCCACCTTCGAGTCCCTCGCAGCACCAAATCGCCTAAGGTTAAGGATTACCTGCACAGTTGAAAAGAAAGGGTGAGTTTGTTAAAACTCAGTATGTAATCCCCTATCAGTCCATCGGTAACAGCTTGCAGTAACAGTCTGGGCCTGAGCCCTATTCTAAAATAGTACAGTGTGGGCTTTAGCCCATTACTGTATCAGTGTGGGCCTTAGCCCAATACATTAACAGTATAGTGTAATAATGCAAAAGTGCAACCCACCGCAATCCAGCCAACACACCTCACTCCGTACCACCAACACACCATGTGGGGATAAAATCGACCCATCCAGCCAACACATCAAAAACGCAGCTGAGCTGCCAGTACAGTAAATGTGGCGAAGTCACCAGTAACAGTAAACTTCTTCCGAAACAGAACCCCAATCCCATGCAGTATGTCATGTCATAAAGAATACGTGTATGTAGCAAGTCATGCTGTGTAACAATCATGTTCATATCATAAGCATAGTCAATCTACCTCTAGGGGTATAACGGTCCTTTTAGCTATTAGGGGGTAAAATAGACATTTTACCCTTTAAGGGTCTTTTTGGTCATTTTTACCTACTTTGGGATCTTAGTACATGTACCGACCTCTTAGAAGGTCTATAGTTACCTAGAGTAACTTATGTAACTTAAAAAGTTATAACAGTGTAAATGGGCCCGAGGCCCAATACTGGTCCAAGTGGGCCCACACGTTTGTGTCGCCCAGTTGGCCCAGAAATAGTCATGGCTATGTGAACTAGTCACGGCTATGCAAACTACTTAGACCAATCCAGAATTTGCCATATATCATGGATTTCATCCGTGTGGGGCCCACGAGCCCATCGGCCCACATGGCCCATCTCGGCCCATCGTGGCCCAATAGCGGCCTAAGCCCACAAGAACACTCATAGTGGCCTACGCCCGTGTATTATGGGTACACAATACCACTCGTGTGCTCGTACACTCGTGTGGCATCAACACCCAACCTTTCGGTCGCTCAGCTTTTTGGGTTTTCAGCTTTTACCGTTATGTAGTTTAAACAGGATGTTTACACACTTGATTGCGAAATCAAGCGAACCGTCCACGAGCGCGAAAGCCTATATTCCATTAAATCATACTATTAGTCTTCCAACCATTAGAACGCACAAACTTCTAATCCCTAACCATTCATCACAACTTACCTTGAATGAGCGAATATAACTTTAGTGCTCTCAAATGCTGACTAAGGATTGATCTAACGTCCTTGGTGACTATCTGCTTAAGCAACAAATTTTTATTAGATAGATCTGTATACGAAAATATGGTTTAAGAAAAACCCAACACTAAATTTGTAGAATATTCGGCCAAACAAACCACTTACCCTTCAAATAATTGATTGGTTGCTGAAAGGAGGATCCTCAGTCCCCTGGAGAAAACCTTTCACCCTTCAAGAATTTTGGAACCCAATTAACATATTTGAAACAGAAAGGACAGTGAATCAGTAACCATAGACCGAGCATTCAGTTTATCTAGAGAAGAAAACTAATGAAGTAAGAACCAAAACCAAAATAAACGAATAATACTTAACCAAAACCAAATAATAGAAAAAGAAAGATGATAAGATAATCAGCCAATTATCAGAGACTAGCATCAAAATAGAAATGAAACGAGAGGTAAGGTTTAAAGTGTTCGGCTGAGTTGAGAAAGAAGAGAAACAATTGAGAAAGAATAAAAGATAAAGAAAAATAGAGTTAAGGAGGATGGGGAGTATTCGGCCAAGCCTTTAGAAACTGGAAAGGACTATCCAGAACAGTAGAGATAGAGAATAAAGAGGAAGAGAAACAGGGATTCCACTAGTCAAGAAAAGTAATTGAGAGAACAAGCGGAGTCTTTGGTTAGATCTTGGAAAGAAAAGAAAGGAATCAATTGACTAATAAGAGAACTACTTGAGAGGAGAAATCAGCTAACACCTAAATACCAAAATGATTCACTTTGCACCAAAAAGAAACCAAGACATTCCCCTAAAATGTAATATTTGGCCCCCACAACCAAAGCAAAAAGAAAAAAAAGAAGCAGCCTCAAAAAATAAAATGACTAAACCCATTCGGCACCAAGTGCCTATAACCAAATAGGCACCTAAAGACTCCCATTTTTGGCCAACAACTACCAACCTCACATCCCACATTTTCCTCCAAACATCTCTCCTAAAATCCTCCTTGATTTACTCCTCCAACAACTCCATTCAAATTCCTCAAGACCCATTCAACTTAGAGTCCCAAACCAACTCCAATACTTGCCATCCCATGTAGCAGAATAAATGCCCCTCATATGATCATGCCAACACTCGAACCTCTGACCCCTTCCCACATCTCTAGTGCCACTTGCCATTAGACCACTAGCTCTCTTTGTGTCATAATACAAGCACCATTATTTATAAGGCCTACATGCTAGTGTCCAGATTCATTTAAGAGCAAAACTAAAAATTCTGCAAAAGCAAAACTTGAACCTAGGCTTCTCAAACCCTTCGAAACACACCCAAATCACTTAGCCATTAAAGCAAACATGCAACTTTTGACATATCATGTAAAGAAAATCAATGATTTAAATTTTTAGAGCGTTACAGTTTTTGATGTTTTGGCCAATGTTATAATGGCATGTATAGGTGGACTTGTGTTTAATGTTTAGTTGAATGCTTAGATTTTGATTTTGGTATGTATGAGTTGGTTGTTTTGGTACCATTTTGACGATGGTTGAATTGTGTCAATTAGGTACATATGATGTATGAATGGTTTGGCTCAAATTGTAAGTTTATGTAGAAGTGATATAGGTCAAGTTTTGAAATGCTTTCAGATGGAAATGAGCTAGATGATTATGAAAGAAATGTGGTCAATTATATGTATATGTTTAGGTAAATTTGTTTCTTTGCATTTGAGGTGCCATGTATGGTATATTAGTTGAATGGATTTGGCCTTTTGAAATTGGTCATTTCATGCATGTTTTGGTAAGGTTTTGATGCTTTGGTCATGTGTACAAAATGCTTTTAGGTACATACTTGATTTGGTGATGGAAATGGTTTAACTTTTGCCAATTTCATATCCATACAACCTGAGACATGGGCATGTGACTCAGCCGTGTGAGACAAACGGCCAGGCAACACGGTCGTGTGTCTCCTATAGGTTTTAATGCATGCAAGTCAGGCTATTACACGGCCTGGCACACAGACGTGTGAAGCCATTTCGAGAGTTACATGAGTGAGGACAGGGGCTAAGACATGGTCGTGTGTCAATATTTTAAAAGTTAGACAGCCTGAGAAACGGGCGTGTGCCTCAGCCGTGTGAATCACACGGCCTAGCCACACAACTGTGTGGCCCCTACAGTTCAATTTTTCCAACTTTTTCCTAAATGTTCCTAATATTTCCAATTTAGTCCCAAATTGTTCCTAAAGTGCTTTTAAGGACTCGAAGACTCGATTAAGTGACAATATGCATGTAAATGAATGATTTATGCTATGTTTATGTTATTGTATAGATTTATGTTTTAAAGTTATGTTTTTACGGTAATGCTCCGTAACCCTATTCTAGCGACTGATACGGATTAGGGGTGTTACAAAGTTAGTTAAGTATGCTTAAGTTAATTCAACCAAATTAATTAAGAACTAATCTTATTATATAATTTTTTTTAATGCAAAAAGATTTCATTTTTCTTCCCTCATCTTCTTTTTGTCAAAAATTGAAAGAAAGAAAAAACTAGGAAGCTCTTAACATTCGATCTTTAATTGGTAAGCATTTTCAAGTCTTTTTCTTGTCATTTTTATGTTTTTGAGATCATGAGAGCTTGATTTAGCTAGCCCATGTACCAATTCATAAAAATATTAAAGTTTTTGGAAGTTTTCATTGTTGATTTCTCGAAGAATTTGGTGTTAAATAGATAGATTTTAAGCTTAGACTATGAAAATGACTAGTTTGTAAAGTTCAATTATTAGTTTTGCACACAGTGAATAAAGTGAATAAAATGTAAAATTATTGTGAAATTTAGTATAAATAGAAAATATAGGGTCCCTAATGAATTTAATTTAATTCAGTTTTTAAGCTAAAGCTCAAAATTGAAAGATATGGTTATTTCGAATTTAATGACTAAATTGAGTAAAATGTAAAATTTTATAGGTACCAAAAAATGAGACTATATAGGTTCATATATGTAATGGCATAATGTATAAATTTTTTATATTGATGGATTGTATGTAATAATTATTTAGATCAAGAATTGGATCAAATAAGAGGTAATCATAGAAAAGCCAAAATTGTTGATTATTCTCTAGAGAATCAACTTGTTTGGTGTTTTGATCCGGTAAGTTCACATGGTATTTATTTACTTAGATTATTATGTATTTGATTTATATATATGTTTGATTGTGAATGAATTGGTTGTGAATTGGTATAAAGGGTGAGAATTGATCTGTGACAGCCGTAATTCGACCCTAGTCGGGAAGTGGTTTCGTAACCATTAGACCGAGTCCCAATATTATTTAGATGCTAAATTTCATGTCTAATTATATGTGAAATTGTTGTGTGAATAATTGATTAAAATTTGGTACCGTTTGAATGTGAAATTATTGAATTAGACTTATGTGGAAAATTTTTAAAAGGTGTGTGGAATTTTATAAAGGGACCGATTTGTTGCATGGCTTAAAGGTTAGTACTTGCATGTCAAATTTCCCTAATCTTAGTAAGTGGCCAGCCATGCCATGATTTCCTCCACTAAATTTTGTTTATTTGCTTTATTAAAATGAAAATGGACTTAAAATAATTAAAGGAAATATATTAAACAAATATTTGAGAAAAGTGTTCATCTTTTCTCCTTGTTAGCCGAAAGTTAAGAAAGAAACTAAGAGGTTGAAGCTAGGTTATTCGGTCAATTGAAGGCCAAAAATCCAAGGTAACACTTGTTAGTTTGATTTTATTTTGATGTATTTGAGTTCCTATCTTAGTTCCTTCCTAAACCCATGAATTGAAATTTTGTAATTTAGTGCCTTGGGTGTTCGGTTATAAGTTGAAAGAGTATGAATCTTGAATGTGATTTTGGAAAATGGATAAATGAGAGTAGATGGACTTTGTTTTGGAAAAAAATTCATGTGTATATGAGCTTGTAAGTTGAAGTGGGAAATTTTGTGTATTGTGGTTTAATTGTTAGGGAATCATTCGGCTAGGGCTATTAACCATGGATGAATTATGTTTGATAATTTTATTTATAAGATGATTAGAAGTTAAATTTGAGCTTAATAAATTGTGTTAAACAAATGATTATAAAAACTTGAAGTATTCGGTCAATAGGTATAAGTGCTAAAGATGAGATTTGGTTATATATTTATATTCGGCCATGATAAAAATGTATTGTGTGTATTGCATACATTCGGTTGGGGTAAATGATATTAAAGTTTTGTAAGTTTAAGTTGTTAAGGCCGAATGGTTGTAGAATAGGCATAAATGGATTTTTTTCTTTTTTTATGCATAAGAGTATGTACAATTGTATATGCGGCATTGGTGGTTAATGGCCTTTGGTAATATGGTAAACGTTGAATACCTTAACTTTTGGACTTAGCTATATGTCATGAAGCTATATTATAATTCGAGAAATAAATAGAAGTATGTGATATTAAACTATGTGAATCTTTATTGAGCATGCGAACTAGATGTGGAGTAAACAAGTGTGAAATTGAGTTAGGTCGCATTCCTTTTTAATACGATACATGCTGTTTTTTTTTGGGTGATTGCTGAATATGAAACGTTAAGATCGATTGGTATGCATGGAAATCTTTTTGGCTAAATGAAAGACATTGTGATTATATGTTATATGTCGATGTGTTATTTGAAATTTTGCTAATGGAAGTTATTAATGAAACGAACCTAATGTGTTATTTAAGCTCAAGAGCAAAGAGGTTCGAAGTTGGATAAGGGAAAGGATAAAGTAATAGAGTAGCCGGGCAGCAACCGTCCAAATATATCGAGGTAAGTTTTGAGTGTCATCCCTTTTTGCACATACCCGAATATGATATGATACATATAAGTTGTTAGCCTTACAACTAGTTTCATTTCACTTTGTTAATGACATAATTATGGAATTTGATGGTATGAATGAAGTAGTCGAATGCATATGGAGATCTTAATGAAAAATGTGATTAGCTTTTGCATGTGGAAATCTTATAGTAAGCTCTACAAGATCGAATTAAGTATAGAATAAGGTGCCCTAGGTATTCGGCAATTTGATTATGGAAGAGATGCTATATATGGATGATTTATCGGTGTGGAATGTATTTAATGAATGGCAAAGATGATATGTCTAATAAGACACATGAGAATACAAACAAATATTACCCGGGAATCCAAATATGATACTTTCAGGCCTTTGTGCCTAGCAGGCTTTGTGCCGGTGATACTTTCAAGCCTTCGTGCCTAGCAGGCTTTGTGCCGGTGATAATTTCAGGCCTTCGTGCCTAGCAGGCTTTGTGCCGATGATACTTTCAGGCCTTCGTGCCTAGCAGGCTTTGTGCCGGTGATAATTTCAGTCCTTCGTGCCTAGCAGGCTATGTGCCGGTGATTTTTAATATGCGTAAGGTTATGGGGAACTTTGAGTTAACAAGCGGTAAAGTATGAGTGTAGTACTAAGAATGACAGGTATGTACATTTGTATTAATGTGATAGATTAAGTTAATGTGTAATTGAGTATGTTATGAGATATATAAGTCCGATGCTCCTTAAATGATTTACCTTGCTTTAGTATGGCCCAAATATGAAATTTGATGGTATGTTTTCCCCAATATTGCTATGGTATACCTACATTCGGCTATGAATGATGTCTTTAGGGTAATGGAAATTTAGAGGCATTGAATGGTAAGAAATCCATTGAAGTTAATTGTTGACATTCTTGCTTTAGTTTACTCATGCAAATAAAGGTGTATTCGGCCAAGTAGAAGGATTTTAAGATTGAGCTTTATTATGTGACATATTATGTGTTTGAAGCATAAATTGCTTAGTTTACTCAAAGCTTACTAAGCTCGTTGAAGCTTACTCTATTTATGTTCATGTTTCTTTTGTTCATAGATCCTAATCGAAGTTGCGGTTCAAGGGATTCAAGTCCAAGTCACTTTCACTATCGTCAATTGATTTCTCTCTCTTTGGTACTTTCGAAGGTTTAAACTTAACTTTCCAAACAATGGCATCTATAGACTTAAATTCTCTATTTTGACTTTCAACTCATTTTGATGTGTATATCCGAATAGCCATGCGAAAATGGCTTATCAAATTACCTTAGAAATGTTAATGAATGGAGCATGTTATGGTTGAATATGGATGAGTATAAAAGAATTTTTCATATGGTATAAATGTGGGGTGTATTATATCTATCTAGAAGTATAATTGTTGTAAGTAGTGATAGCATGAATCGAGGTGACAATTATTATTGACCCTAGGAATGGTTAAGTGAAAGTGAACGAAAGATAATCACCTATAAATAAACTTGCATATTAGGCTAGATACTAAGGTAAAACTTAGACTAACTCGTATATGAATCCTTTTGTATGTTTAATGTGTATTAGTTAAGGTTAAATCTAGTTCAAAGTATGCATATGATATATTTATATATGTGAGCAATGCATTCGGTTTAGGAACGCTTGAAATCTTAGTCAATTTACTTTTGGATTAATGCGTGTTTGTTTAGCTAACGCCTCTTAACCCTCCGTCGACGGGTAAGGGTTTTGGGGTGTTACATTTTATTGGTATCAGAGCTAAGGTTTAGTCGGTTCTCGGACTGACGTAGCATGTAAGAATATAGCTATACATGCCATTGTGAATAAATACGATAGTGTGGTGACTTCTGACTCTCGAAATTTTGATTTTTGTATAGAAATGAATCCCGATATTGAACGAACTGTAGCGGATGACGTGGAGAGTGTAGCGCCGGCTCCCGCGCAAGGGACTGCACCTATCGACACTCAACCGCATGCCAGTCATCAAAATGATGACACTAGACAGGCTTTTTATACGATGATGAGTGATTGGTTCACTCAGTTTATTCAGACAAATCCGGCTGTTCCGCAACCTCCACCCCTGAATACTCCTCTTCCAACACATGTTGCTCCTCCTGTGACCGATCCTTTGAGATCGAGTAGGCCTCCGTTGAAAAAATTAAAAAATACGGGGCCGAAGAATTTTGGGCTACAGTCAGTGACGATGCTGAGCGGGCTAAATTTTGGCTCGATAATACAGTTCGAGTTTTTGATGAATTATCATGTTCACCTGATGAATGCTTGAAGTGTGCTATATCTCTACTATGTGATTCCGCTTACTATTGGTGGAATACACTGGTCTCTGTTGTGCCGAAAGAACAGGTCACCTGGGAATTCTTCCAAACTGAGTTCCGGAAAAAGTATATTAGTCAGAGATTTATGGATAAAAAACGAAAGGAGTTTCTTGAATTGAAACAGGGCCGAATGTCCGTAACCGAGTATGAGAGAGAGTTCGTACGGCTCAGTCGGTATGCTCGTGAGTGTGTATCATCCGAGGCTATTATGTGTAAACACTTTGAGGATGGCTTAAATGAAGATATCAGGCTGCTGGTCGGCATTCTAGAAATCAAAGAGTTCGTAGTACTTGTTGAGCGGGCTTGTAAGGCCGAGGAGCTCAGTATCGAAAAGAAAAAGGCTGAGGATGGGGCCCGAGAATTCCGTAAAAGATCATCGGGAAAATCTTTTCAGCAATCCTCGAAGAAATTCCGAGATGAGATGAGTAAATCTAAGATTAATTCGAGTTATTCCAAATGAGATCGGGATTGACCTCCAATAAGTACGCGAGCCACCTCAGTTGCTAGTGTAGGCAATGACCGAGGAGATAGAACAGTTTGCAAGCATTGTGGGAAATGGCATCCAGGGAGTTGCAGATTGCATGACCGCTCCTGTTTTAAATGCAGGGCTACTGATCACTTCATAAAAGATTGCCCGAGGCAGGTTAAGCGCAATACCGATCCTAGTGAAAGGCCGGGTAGCACGGCAGTGCGTGGACGACCACCGAGATGGGGAGGTAATATTAGTGGCAGCCAGAGAGGGACTCGAGACACTGCGGCCAGATCCGAGGCTCGTGCACCTGCTCGAGCCTATGCCATCCGTGCCCGTGAGGAGGCTTCTTCCCCTGACGTTATTACTGGTATTTTCACTCTCCTTGACACTGATGTTATAGCTCTGATTGATCCGGGTTCAACCCATTCTTATGTGTGTGAAGCCTTAGCATCCAGTAAGACTCTACCTGTTGAGTCTACTGAGTTCACGATTCAAGTGTCAAACCCTCTGGGTCGGTGTGTGTTGGTTGATAAAGTGTGTAAGAGATGCCCTCTAATGTTTCGAGACTCTTATCTTCCGGCTGATTTGATGCTATTACCATTTGATGAATTCGACGTTATCCTTAGGATGGATTGGTTGATTGTGTATGACGCAGTAGTAAACTATAAGCGGAAGGTTATTGATCTGAGATGTTCGGACGGTAAAGTAATTCGGATTGAATCCTCCGATTTGAGCGGGTTACCAACTATGATATCTTTGATACAAGCTCAGAAATATGTAAAGAAGGGATGTGAGGCATACCTTGCGTTTGTGATTGATAATAAAGAGTCAGAAGAGAAGCTTAAGTCTATGCCAGTAGTCTGTGAGTATCCAGAAGTATTTCCTGAAGAATTACCGGGATTACCACCTGTTCGAGAAGTAGAGTTTGGCATTGAACTTCTACCCGGGACGACCCCGATTTCGATAGCTCCATATCGTATGGCACCATCCGAATTGAAAGAACTGAAAATTCAGCTACAAGAATTGACGGATAGAGGTTTCGCTCGACCAAGCTTTTCACCTTGGGGTGCGCCAGTTTTATTCGTGAAAAAGAAAGATGGAACGTTGAGAATGTGCATCGACTATCGTCAATTAAATAAAGTGATAATAAAGAACAAGTACCCGTTACCGCGCATTGACGATTTGTTCGACCAACTGAAAGGAGCCTCAGTGTTTTCGAAAATAGATTTGAGGTCGGGTTATTATCAGCTGCGAGTTCGAGATTCAGATGTCCCGAAAACTGCATTTAGAACGAGATACGGTTACTATGAATTCTTAGTGATGCCATTTGGACTTACTAATGCCCCTGCGGTATTCATGGATCTGATGAATCAAATTTTCAGACAATATCTGGATCGATTCGTAGTTGTGTTTATTGACGACATCTTGATCTATTCACCGGATGAAACCGAGCATGCCGAGCATTTGAGGCTAGTATTACAACTTTTGCGAGACAAGCAACTGTATGCTAAGTTTAGTAAATGTGAGTTCTGGTTAAGAGAAGTTAGCTTTTTGGGTCACGTAATATCCGCATCAGGTATTCGGGTGGATCCGAGTAAAATTTCAGCTATTCTGGGCTGGAAGCCTCTGAGAAACGTCACTGAAGTTCGAAGCTTTTTGGGGCTTGCCGGGTACTATCGACGATTTGTGAAAGGGTTCTCGATGATCGCAAAACCGTTGACAAGACTGCTACAAAAGGATGTCAAGTTCGAGTGGTCAGAAATGTGTCAGAAAAGTTTCGGTCAGCTGAAAATTCTTTTGACGGAAGCGCCTGTATTGGTCCAGCCCGAGTCCAGTAAAGAGTATGTTGTTTTTAGTGACGCCTCTCAGAACGGCTTAGGATGCGTCCTAATGCAAGAAGGCCGAGTAGTCGCGTATGCCTCGAGGCAACTGAAACCTCATGAGAAGAACTATCCAACTCATGATCTTGAGCTTGCTGCTATTGTTTTTGCCTTCAAAATTTGGCGTCACTACTTGTTCGGAGAAAAATGCCATGTCTTTTCTGATCATAAAAGTTTGAAGTACTTAATGACTCAAAAAGATCTAAATTTGAGACAAAGACGATGGTTGGAATTACTAAAAGATTACGAGCTAGTCATTGATTATCATCCGGGTAAGGCTAATGTAGTTGCGGATGCCCTCAGTAGGAAATCACTATTCGCGTTGCGAGCTATGAACGTCCACTTATCAGTGCCTGTGGATAATTTGTTGATAGCAGAATTAAAGGCTGAACCAGTGTTGTTATAGCAGATATGTGAAGCTCAGAAAAATGATGACGATTTGACTGCAAAACGGACTCAGTGCATTTCCAATGTAGATTCAAACTTTCGGGTTGATGACAATGATTGTTTGAGGTTCAGAAACTGATTATGTATTCCGAAAAATTCTGAACTTGTTCCGATGATTTTGAAAGAGGCTCATGAGAGTCGAATGGCAGTTCATCCGGGTAGTACAAAAATGTATAATGATCTGAGATCTAAGTACTGGTGGCACAATATGAAGCGAGACATCTCTAATTATGTTTCTAAATGTTTGATTTGTCAGCAAGTGAAAGCAGAGCATCAGGTGCCTTCGGGACTACTTCAGCCGATCTTAATACCTGAATGGAAGTGGGATCGAGTTACAATGGATTTTGTGTCTGGTTTACCACTCACCCCGAGCAAGAAAGACTCCATTTGGGTTATAGTTGACTGACTGACTAAATCGGCTCATTTCATCCCTGTTCGTACGGACTATACGCTGGAAAAGCTAGCTGAATTATACATTTTGCAGATCGTGACGCTGCATGGAGTGCCCGTTTCTATTGTTTTAGATAGAGATCCTAGATTTACTTCGAGATTTTGGAAGAAATTACACGAAGCTCTAGGTACCAAACTACATTTTAGCACTACTTTTCATCCCCAAACTGACAGACAATCCGAACGAGTTATTCAAATACTCGAGGACATGTTGAGATGTTGCATTCTTGAGTTTAGCGGCTCTTGGGAAAAATATCTGCCTTTAGTCGAATTCGCGTACAACAATAGTTCTCAATCGAGTATTCAAATGGCACCCTACGAAGCTCTCTACGGTCGAAGATGCCGTACACCTTTGTTTTGGACCGAGCTTAGTGAGAATAAAATTCTCGGGGTTGATTTAATCAAAGAAGCTGAACAGAAAGTAAAGACGATTCGTGACAATTTGAAAATAGCATCAGATCGTCAGAAATCGTACGCGGATTTGAAACGAAAAGATATCGAGTATCAGATTGGTGATAGGGTGTTCCTGAAAGTCTTGCCATGGAAAAAGATACTTCGATTTGGCCGAAAAGGCAAGCTGAGTCCGAGATACATCGGACCGTTCAAGATATCAGAACGAATTGGGCCAGTTGCTTATAAGCTAGTTTTACCTCCTGAACTTGAGAAGATCCACAACGTTTTTCATGTGTCAATGCTTCGTCGTTACAGATCCGATCCCTCGCATGTGATTAAACCGTCGGAAGTTGAAATTCATCCTAATTTGAGTTATGAAGAGGAGCCAGTTCAAATCTTAGCTCGTGAGGAGAAAGAGTTACGAAATAAAAAGTTTCCGTTGGTTAAGGTGCTATAGCTCAAACACGGGATTGAAGAAGTAACTTGGGAACACAAGACATCGATGAAAGAACGATACCCAAATTTATTCTTCGGTAAGATTTTCGAGGACGAAAATTTTTTAAAAGGGGGAGTTGTGACAGCCGTAATTCGACCCTAGTCAGGAAGTGGTTTCGTAACCATTAGACCAGGTCCCAATATTATTTAGATGCTAAATTTCATGTCTAATTATATGTGAAATTGTTGTGTGAATAATTGATTAAAATTTGGTACCGTTTGAATGTGAAATTATTGAATTGGACTTATGTGGAAAATTTTTAAAAGGTGTGTGGAATTTTATAAAGGGACCGATTTGTTGCATGGCTTAAAGGTTAGTACTTGCATGTCAAATTTCCCTAATCTGAGTAAGTGGCCGGCCATGCCATGATTTCCTCCACTAAATTTTGTTTATTTGCTTTATTAAAATGAAAATGGACTTAAAATAATTAAAGGAAATATATTAAACAAATATTTGAGAAAAGTGTTCATCTTTTCTCCTTGTTAGCCGAAAGTTAAGAAAGAAACTAAGAGGTTGAAGCTAGGTTATTCGGTCAATTGAAGGCCAAAAATCCAAGGTAACACTTGTTAGTTTGATTTTATTTTGATGTATTTGAGTTCCTATCTTAGTTCCTTCCTAAACCCATGAATTGAAATTTTGTAATTTAGTGCCTTGGGTGTTCGGTTATAAGTTGAAAGAGTATGAATCTTGAATGTGATTTTGGAAAATGGATAAATGAGAGTAGATGGACTTTGTTTTGGAAAAAAATTCATGTGTATATGAGCTTGTAAGTTGAAGTGGGAAATTTTGTGTCTTGTGGTTTAATTGTTAGGGAATCATTCGGCTAGGGCTATTAACCATGGATGAATTATGCTTGATAATTTTATTTATAAGATGATTAGAACTTAAATTTGAGCTTAATAAATTGTGTTAAAAAAATATATTATAAAAACTTGAAGTATTCGGTCAATAGGTATAAGTGCTAAAGATGAGATTTGGTTATATATTTATATTCGGCCATGATAAAAATGTATTGTGTGTATTGCATACATTCGGTTGGGGTAAATGATATTAAAGTTTTGTAAGTTTAAGTTGTTAAGGCCGAATGGTTGTAGAATAGGCATAAATGGGTTTTTTTCTTTTTTTATGCATAAGAGTATGTACAATTGTATATGCGACATTGGTGGTTAATGGCCTTTGGTAATATGGTAAACATTGAATACCTTAACTTTTGGACTTAGCTATATGTCATGAAGCTATATTATAATTCGAGAAATAAATAGAAGTATGTGATATTAAACTATGTGAATCTTTGTTGAGCATGCGAACTAGATGTGGAGTAAACAAGTGTGAAATTGAGTTAGGTCACATTCCTTTGTAATACGATACATGCTGTTTTTTTTTTTGGGTGATTGCTGAATATGAAACGTTAAGATCGATTGGTATGCATGGAAATCTTTTTGGCTAAATGAAAGACATTGTGATTATATGTTATATGTCGATGTGTTATTTGAAATTTTGCTAATGGAAGTTATTAATGAAACGAACCTAATGTGTTATTTAAGCTCAAGAGCAAAGAGGTTCGAAGTTGGATAAGGGAAAGGATAAAGTAATAGAGTAGCCGGACAGCAACCGTCCAAATATATCGAGGTAAGTTTTGAGTGTCATCCCTTTTTGCACATACCCGAATATGATATGATACATATAAGTTGTTAGCCTTACAACTAGTTTCATTTCACTTTGTTAATGACATAATTATGGAATTTGATGGTATGAATGAAGTAGTCGAATGCATATGGAGATCTTAATGAAAAATGTGATTAGCTTTTGCATGTGGAAATCTTATAGTAAGCTCTATAAGATCGAATTAAGTATAGAATAAGGTGCCCTAGGTATTCGGCAATTTGATTATGGAAGAGATGCTATATATGGATGATTTATCGGTGTGGAATGTATTTAATGAATGGTAAAGATGATATGTCTAATAAGGCACATGAGAATATAAACAAATATTACCCGGGAATCCAAATATGATACTTTCAGGCCTTCGTGCCTAGCAGGCTTTGTGCCGGTGATACTTTCAGGCCTTCGTGCCTAGCAGGCTTTGTGCCGGTGATAATTTCAGGCCTTCATACCTAGCAGGCTTTGTGCCGGTGATACTTTCAGGCCTTCGTGCCTAGCAGGCTTTGTGCCGGTGATAATTTCAGGCCTTCGTGCCTAGCAGGCTATGTGTCGGTGATTTTTAATATGCGTAAGGTTATGGGGAACTTTGAGTTAACAAGCGGTAAAGTATGAGTGTAGTACTAAGAATGACAGGTATGTACATTTGTATTAATGTGATAGATTAAGTTAATGTGTAATCGAGTATGTTATGAGATATATAAGTCCGATGCTCCTTAAATGATTTACCTTGCTTTAGCATGGCCCAAATATGAAATTTGATGGTATGTTTTCCCCAGTATTGCTATGGTATACCTACATTCGGCTATGAATGATGTCTTTAGGGTAATGGAAATTTAGAGGCATTGAATAGTAAGAAATCCATTAAAGTTAATTGTTGACATTCTTGCTTTAGTTTACTCATGCAAATAAAGGTTATTCGGCCAAGTAGAAGGATTTTAAGATTGAGCTTTATTATGTGACATATTATGTGTTTGAAGCATAAATTGCTTAGTTTACTCAAAGCTTACTAAGCTCGTTGAAGCTTACTCTGTTTATTTTCATGTTTCTTTTGTTCATAGATCCTAATCGAAGCTGCGGTTCAAGGGATTCAAGTCCAAGTCACTTTCACTATCGTCAATAGATTTCTCTCTCTTTGGTACTTTCGAAGGTTTAAACTTAACTTTCCAAACAATGGCATGTATAGACTTAAATTCTCTATTTTGACTTTCAACTCATTTTAATGTGTCTATCCGAATAGCCATGCGAAAATGGCTTATCAAATTACCTTAGAAATGTTAATGAATGGAGCATGTTATGGTTGAATATTGATGAGTATAAAAGAATTTTTCGTATGGTATAAATGTGGGGTGTATTATATCTATCTAGAAGTATAATTGTTGTAAGTAGTGATAGCATGAATCGAGGTGACAATTATTATTGACCCTAGGAATGGTTAAGTGAAAGTGAACGAAAGATAATCACCTATAAATAAACTTGCATATTAGGCTAGATACTAAGGTAAAACTTAGACTAACTCATATATGAATCCTTTTGTATGTTTAATGTGTATTAGTTAAGGTTAAATTCTAGTTCAAAGTATGCATATGATATATTTATATATGTGAGCAATGCATTCTGTTTAGGAACACTTGAAATCTTAGTCAATTTACTTTTGGATTAATGCGTGTTTGTTTAGCTAACGCCTCTTAACCCTCTGTCGATGGGTAAGGGTTTTGGGGTGTTACATGATCTAAATTGAAAAGTGACGTTTATATGTTTAATAGATGCACATCGTGAGCTTAGTAAAGGCTAAGATACGATTTGTGTAACACCCCTTACCCGAGTCTGATGCCAAGACAGGGTACGAGGCATTACCATACTTAACTTAGTTAAACATGTAAATTTGAACCACAAAATTTTGTTTCCATTTAAAAACTTTTCATACATTCTCTTAAATCCTTATCCGTAGGCCCAAAACATACATCGGGAGAGGTTTAGAACCAAATCGAAAAATTTTGGGCACTTAGAAAATTTTTGCTTAAAACAGGGTCACACGCTGGTGTGAGGTGGGACATGCCCGTGTGGGTAGGCTGTGTGGTCACACATGCCCATGTCCCTAGCCTGTGTCAAATTTATTTTTCATTTTTAACCTATAGGGGTTTTCACACGGCTTGGCACATGCCTATGTCCCTGGCCCGTGTCTTTCATACGGCCACGACACGCCTGTGCCTTAGCCCGTGTGTGAAACCTTGGACATTCTATTTATGATGTCAGCATGCACTTTAGGGCACAAGGCCAAGCCACATGCCCGTGTGCTAGGCCGTGCCCTCTACACAGTTGAGACACACGACCGTGTCTCTGCCCGTGTGAAAGTTACTGGGCATTCTGTTTTGCATAAATTAGGTGCACGGGACACACGGCCTATCAACACGCCCATGGGGCTGACACACGGCCTAGACACATGCCCGTGTGCTTACCCGTGTGGACAGATATAGGCTATTTTCCAAGCCTTTTGCCACCCAGAATCTTAATCAAACACATAATATGGTATTTATATACATCTACATATCCAAAATTTAGGCATTCACTTGCCACGAAATATCACATTAACCATGCAATCTCATTATTCATTTTTCTACTTAGATATGCAATTTTAGGCTATCATGAATGACATTCACTTTGCATAATTTACACTTAATCAATATTAGCCCATTTCCAAAGGCCATTACAACATGACTTAAGTAACATCAATAGAAAACACATATGGCTACCCAAAATGACATATATCAAAATGACCCAGTTTCTATCCATGCCATACACAAAATATTAGACTTTACTATACCAAAATGAAAGGCTTGATAGTGTGACTTCGAGCTCCAACTTTTAACGATCCCCAAGCTAGTTTGACAAGACTATAAGGAAGAGGGAAAAGAAAGGGAGTAAGCATAAAAGCTTAGTAAGTTGCATGAAATAAATAGCAACATAAATCATGAAACATTTATCCAAATAATGTATCATGAATATCACATAAATTCTTTACACATCAACATGGCTTACTCATGCCCTTTCTTACTAACACTGTAATGTCTCAAAATTTTAGGGTTTTTAAATTTTGCTCGAATTCATTTTTGCATGTCTTGATGTGTTGAATTATGTTTTGAGTGTGTTTAGTGGACCTTTAGAAGGCCTAGGTTTAAGTCTAAAGCCTAGCCAAATTTTAAATTTTAGGCTTATGAGAGAATGGGCTTAGGCAGAGTGGGTTTTTAATTAGAAGTTAGGGTTTTATAGCACAAGAAAGCTTGTGTTAAAGTGGCAAGGTGGCGCCACTTAAAGCACAGGGAGGTGGCATGTAAAGGCTTGTGAGGGAGCTAAGGTTCGAAACCAGTGGTGAGCAAGGTACTTATTTTATTTTATTTTGTTGCATGTGCATGGTTAGAGGTAGACTACAAGTTAAACTCTGAGGGGAGGAGTTTGACTTGGTCATAGGATTGGATTAAGAAGTGATAAGGGGAGAAAATTTAGTGATTGAGTTATGAAGGGAAAGTTGGCCAAATGAGGGACTGTAGGTGGTGCATTTTTGACTAGGGACCTTGGGGTTAGCATTTTCGGCATTGTGGAAGGGTGTATGCCGATTTCTCTTTGGCATTCCTTCGGGATTTGTTTTTGGGTCATTCTTTAGTGCCAAATAGGTAAGGTAAAGGGGTGCATTTGATTTCTTTCTTTTTCTTTTCTCTCTTCTATTCTCTCTTCAAAAGCTGAAAGCTCTAAACCCCAAAGCTTCTTTGGCAAACTACTATAGGACCGAATTTAGCTTCTTCTTCCTTCTCTTCTTCTTTTCTTCATTAGTAGAAATTGACTTACCTAGAACCACCTTGGCCGATTATTTCAAAACCCGAAATAGTTAGTCCCTTGCCGATTTCTTCTTTGGCTGATTGTCTCAAAGTAAAAAACCAAAAGTCTTAAATCTTTTCTTGGCTGATTTCTCCTTAAGCCAAACCCTTCTCATATCTATTGTGAAAAACTGAAACCTATAAGACTCTCATCTCTCTGTCACCATAACTACTACTTCTTCTTTCATATTTTCTTTCAAAATCGAAACCTCAACCCTCATTGGTGTGCTATTCTCAAAAACCGAATCCCATCCTCTCTTCTCTATTAATCTTCTAACTCTTTTCATCCATTCATCTCTTTCTTTCGCATTTTGTTGAGATCTACAATAGATCTGGGATTAGGTTAGTGATTGGTGATTCTCTCTTCTATCAAGGCAAGCCAGTGAACTTTTGGGTAAGTGATATGCTCACGATATTAAGTAATAAAATTTATAAAAACTGATCACACCAAAACTAACTAATATCACGATTTTAAAGGCAAGCACACCTATCGAACAGTAGTATAGTTTAGCGGCAAGACCGAGTTATCGTACCCAAGGGAACCAAAAGTACTAATACTTACTTCCTTTCTATTATCTAGCCTAAAAATAAAAGAGGATTGATTGAACTAATTCTAAAACTAACTAAAAGTGCACAAAAAGTAAATGGGGGAAAACTTTAGGGAAAAGCTGATTGATATGAGCAATACTTAAGGGAGAATCCACCTAAACTTCACTTGTTATTAACTTCTTGAACTAGATGATGTCTTTACTTGACTTGATCCGTAGAGATCCCTAACCTATGTTAATACCTCTTTCAAGGATAAGAACAACTAATCCTAGGTGGTTAATTAAAGTTTTCTTATTAATTAACACCCCTAGGTTGCATTAATATGGATCCCCCTATTAGGTTTGACCCTAATCCGGCAGATTTATGTCGCCCTATGTCTAGGGTTGCATGCAGCTCCACTTAATTATGGTAGATCTACTCTTAAAAAAGGGACTTTTGCTCCTCTGCCTAAGCACATCAGTTTCTAGAAGTAATGCCTAGGATTATTAAATCAAGAATGAAGAACGCATAATTAAGAACAATTCAAGTATTAATCAAATAATTTAAGAATGAATAATAACAAGATCTGTCTTAGGTTTCATCCCCCTCAAGTATTTGAGGGGTTTAGTTCATAATAAAGAAAGAAAACATCTCAGAAGAAATAAGATAACAAAACATAAAGAACCCAAAAACCCCTGAAGGATTTTAGGGAGATCCTCTGTCTTGATGTAGAACTCTGGCTTCTAGGATGAATCAATGGGCTTCCCTTGGAGTAATCCCTTGCTTTCACTCCTTGTGTTGGTAGAATTATGGCGCTCTTTCTTGAGAGAAAAGAGTATATCTTTGGAGTTGCCTCTTGGGGTCTTTATATAGAGTTTAGAATGGCTTTCTTAGCCCCTAGGTATCCAAATTTGAGTGAAATTCCTCTTCCTCACGACAGGGACACGCCCGTGTGCCACGCTTGTCTGCCACGACAAGAGGCCGTGTGAGAGTCTATCGATGGAGGCATGACCGGGTGGCCTGGCCGTGCTTGTCGGTGGCTGGACTGTGTGGTCTTTGTGTGGCACGGCCGTGTGCCACGGCCGTGTGGTGACTTCTTGGGCCGTGTCATTTTCACAATTTGGCCTATTTTCTCCGTTTTTGGTCCATTTTTTGTTCTTTTCTCTTCCTTATGCTCTCCTGAGTATAAGATATGAAAAAGAAAGATTAAGAGCACCAATTCTCACAAAATTACTAATAATCTATCCAAAATATAGGCTAAACATGAGGTAAAAATATGTATAATTTATCGTTTATCAAAATACCCCCACACTTAAGCCTTTGCTGGTCCTCAAGCAAAAATCTCAATCCCTAATTAAGAATCATTCTTCTCAACTTATAATCTTTATCAATAATTTTTTAAACTAATCCACAGGTAATCATACAGTGAAAATTCAATCAAAAGAACATTAAAGACTCAATCACTTTAAGTTGAGAATTTTATCATTGAAAACATAAATTTTCTCCCTTCTCCTAAGTAATTATCTCTCCATCTTAATTCACAGAAGTTGACATCCTCACTAAGGATTCACTCTATCCACTCAAAGTGTTTGGGGTTGAAGAATTAAGCACTCTCTGGTCTACCTGATAAGTATTACCATAGGCTTCCAAGAAAATCAAATCTCCACCACTATAAATTGATATGATACATCGATCAAGAAGGTCTTGTAATGGTTGTAACGGGGCTTGGTTAGGGGGTGTTGTTACAGGCTGCAAAAGAGGGTTAGAATCGAGATTAGACTTGAAAAATTATCTAGCTAGAAAAATCCCTATCACTGGAACATATTCTTCGGGCTAATTATTATGATAACATCATTTCCACCTTGGTAGCCTTAAAATAGAAATATGCAAAAACTAATTGAACTATTACAGATTACAACTGAATACATACATTTTTTTAATTAAGAACAATTCACGTATAATACAATAAATTGGATAAAATTTTACATTTTGGAAAAAAAATAAAGCTAGATGAAAATTTCAACTCAAATCTCGACAAAAATAGGGGTCAAATAATTGAATGGAATTCAACAAAAAATGGTTGAAGGGTTAATATTAGAGGTAAGTCAAAGAAAAGGTTGTCAGGCTCAATGGGGTTCACTAGGGGTTAATTTATGGAGGTAGGCTTTTGTGGAGTAAGTGGGTTAAATCCTAGGTGCCTTTATCATTTCAGTGTATCAAATCAATGATGTGGTCTCGACATGTATAATCAAAGCAAGTTCTAGAATAACAAATCAGTGTTGACTCACTCAAAGCAATAATAAAAGTGAGCACGAAAGAATGTATGCTCAAAAGGCTAAAAAATCTCACCAGAATTATGGCTTTTGATGTCAATTTTGTGAATTTCAAATCTCAAGATAACACTTATAACTTATGAAAAAAATGGGGTTCCAAAAAATTTCAACTTATCATGCTTGATTCCCTAATGTTTTAGAGTTTGAATAATCAAAGTACAAGCACCTATGTCTTAATCCTTAACATATCAATAAAAATCATAAATCAATAAGAATTAATTCCTAATAGGAGATTGAAGATAATGCGGATTTGAGAACAATGTAAAAAGTTAGAAAAGTTCAGGGATTTCAAAGAGAGTGTAAAGACTGAAAATAGATTCCCCCCCACACTGAAGATGTACATTGCCCTCAATGTATAAAGATAACATTAGTAGCAATAAAAGCACAAGATCATAAGATAGGGAGAGGTATGAAACTCCCTGCTTTGCATGGATTAGTGAGGCGGAGATTGGAAGATTGGCAGTTGTGGCAAGGTGTTCCCTTTTTCGTAGAGATTTGAGCTGTAAAGCTCCTTTAAAACTACGAAAGTATTTATTAGTCGTGGGGAATTTGGATCAATGGGAATTACTCGTTAGGGGTTGGCCGTTATGAAAAAGAAATAAAATAAAATAAAATAAAGCAAAATACTAAAAATACTAAAATTCAAATAATGAAAAAGATGAAATGAAAGAAAATAAAAATAAACATAAAGAGGAAAATAAAGTTAGAAGAAAAGGTAAAAATAAAGATCAGTGTTCAAAAGTTAGAATAAAGTAAAATAAAGTAAAGTAAAAAAAAAATAAAGTTAAGAGGAATAGATATATCTAATCCTCAAGTGGAGTGATACTGAGGTGCAGGCATATCTGTGCTAAGGTGGCATCGATATAATCGAGGCGCCAAAAGCATTGCTGCTCAAATTGTGAAAAGCGCTCAGATAAGTCCGCGTGGGTGGCTGCTGCATGAGATGGGTGGCGAGGGGGTGATTTTAGGGTTTGGGTGAAGAAGAAAATGAATAGTGGCTTCCTATTTATAGTTTTTGGGTCACACGGGCATGTCACACGCCCGTGTGACTCGGGGTTTGCTCGTGTGAATCAAAAGTCGGTGGTTTTGGCACGCCTGGTTCGAAGTACACGCCCGTGTTGCTATCTGGCATGGCCGTTTGCTATCGTGATTGCTTTTCACATGGTCGTGTGATAAGTTCCACGGCTGTTTGCGATCGGTTTCGTTTTTCACACGATCATGTAGAAAGGCACACGGCCGTTTCCAAATTGACTGTGTTGGCCACGGTCTGGGGACATGGGCGTGGGGATTTGTGCAAGCCCGTGTCTAAGCAGCAGGGTTGCCACGGCCATGTCGCATGGCTGTGGGGATTTATCGACAGCCCGTGTTGAAGTTGGAAGGTTGCCACGGCCATATCGCACGGCCGTGGCTATTTATCGGTGGCCCGTGTTTTGGGAAAATTTTTGCTTTGGTTATACACGGCCTCGGTACACGACCGTGTCTCTGCTTGAAGTGTTCACATGGCCTTGGACAAGCCAGTGGGCATGGCCGTGTGGTTCTAAATCTCTACATTTAAAAAGGGTTAGTTGATGCATGAAAAATACTAAAATTTGAAGGAAAGAAAAGTTACTAAGTTAGTGCTCGGGTTGCCTCCCGAGAAGCATTTATTTAGAGTCTAAGCTCGACTCTACCTGGATGTGTCACGAAGGGATTTCGTAGAGCTGAAGCTCCTCCTTGTAATCTTTGAAATTCTCACCTCTATAGTGTTTAAGCCTATGTCCGTTTACCTTGAACATACCGTAGTCGGGGTGGGTTACCTCAATTGTGCCGTATGGAAAGACATTTTGAATAGTGAATGGGCCTAACCACCTTGACTTGAGTTTCCCAGGAAATAGTCTCAGCCTTGAGTTGTAGAGTAAGACAAGATCACCTGTTTTGAACTGCTTAGGTTGTTTCAGTTATTTGTCATGACGTCGCTTCATGACTTCCTTATATAGTCGTGAGCTCTCGTATGCATTGCAACGCCATTCATTGAGTTCATTTAACTGCATTAATCTCTTCTCACCTGCAAGCTTAAAATCAAGGTTTAAAAATTTGATAGCCTAAAATGCTTTATGTTCAAGTTCAAATGGCAAATGACAACTTTTTCCATAGACAAGCTTATAAGGAGATGTACCTATGGGTGTTTTAAAAGTAGTTCTATAAGCCCATAAAGCATCGTCTATTTTCTTTGACCAATCCTTTCTATTTGTTTCTATTGTTTTCTCTAGGATGCATTTTAGTTCCCTATTTGTCACTTCGACTTGACCACTGGTTTGTAGGTGATAAGGGGTAGCTGTTCGATGGTGTACTCCATACCTTTTTAAGACTTTTCCAAACTAGGCATTGCAAAAATGTGTGCCCCTATCACTAATAATTATCTTAGGTGTTCCAAATTGAGAGAAAAGTTTATTTAAAAATCGTACTACCATTCTAGCATCATTAGTAGGTAAGGCTTGGGCTTCCACCCATTTTAACATATAATCTACCGCTACTAGGATGTACTTATTCCCAAATGAAGTAGGGAAAGGACCCATGAAATCAATACCCTATATATCAAATATTTCACGTGAAAGTATATAGTTCTGAGGCATTTTATTATGCTGAGAAATATTATCTGTTCGCTGACATTTATCACAAGAGGTCACATACCTGTTGGCATCCTTGAAAAGTGTAGGCCAGTAAAAGCCTGATTCGAGTACCTTATGAACAGTTCTAGCTCCACTCTGATGTCCTCCTGTGGGTCCTGAATGACAGTGATTTAAAATCTGGTATGCTTCTGTTTCAGTAACGCAGCTTCGAATAACCTGATCTACACAAATTTGAAAAAGAAAAGGATCCTCCCAAAAGTAGTTTTTCACATCAGCGAAGAATCGCTTCTTTTGCTGATGGGTCAACCCTTTTGGGGTTATGTTAGCTGCTAAATAATTTGCAAAAATCAGCAAACTAAGGAACCGTTGCATCTACTAAGGATAGGAGTCGTTCTTCAGGAAACAAGTCATTTATTTTGTCGAGGTACTTGGGTTGTGTGTTTTCTAATCTTGAAAGGTGATCTGCCGCCAGGTTTTCAGCTCCCTTCTTGTCCTTTATTTCTAAATCGAACTCCTGTAACAATTGAATCCATCTTATTAATCGAGGTTTTGCATCAGTTTTAGTTAAAAGGTAATGAAGAGCAGAATGATCAGTATAAACAATGACTTTTGACAAAATCAAATAAGATCTGAATTTATCAAATGTGAAAAAAACAGCTAGCAATTCTTTTTTTTTTGTGGTAGTATAATTTGCTTGAGTGACTGTCAAAGTTCTGCTAGCGTAATAGATCGGTTGAAAGTGCTTGTCTCTTCGTTGTCCCAAAATTGCACCTACTGCAAAATCACTTGCATCGCACATTAGTTCAAAAGGTCGATTCCGATCAGGTGAAATCATTATCGGGGCATTGATTAACTTTTCTTTAAGAGTGTTAAAAGAGTCCGAACATTCTTGGTCAAAGTTGAAAAGCACGTCTTTTTCTAGCAACTTTGTTAAAGGCTTAGCTATTTTAGAAAAATCTTTAATAAATCTGCGATAAAAACCGGCATGTCCTAAAAAGCTTTATAGCCTTAACTGAATTAGGGGGAGGTAATTTTTCAATGGTTTCAATTTTTGCCTTATCTACCTCTATCCCTTTACTAGAAATTTTATGTCCTAATACAATACCCTCCTGAACCATAAAGTGGCATTTTTCCCAGTTTAGCACTAAATTTATCTCTTCACATCTTATCAAAACACGTTTTAGATTATTAAGACAAAGTTGGAAAGAATTACCGAAAACTAAAAAATCATCCATAAATACCTCCATGATGTCTTCCACAAATTCATTGAAGATAGCTAGCATGCATTGCTGAAAAGTAGTAGGAGCGTTACATAAACCAAAAGGCATTCTACGATAAGCAAACATACCGTATGGGCATGTGAATGTCATTTTCTCCTGATCTTCTGGAGCTATCGGGATTTGGAAGCAACCAGAGAGGCCATCTAGAAAACAATAATACATTTGACCTAAGAATCTTTCCAACATCTGATCAATAAAAGATAAGGGAAAATGATATTTTCGAGTGGCGTCATTCAGCTTCCTATAATCAATGCAAACTCTCCATCCAGTGACTGTTCTTGTAGGTATTGACTCTTTCTTGTCATTAGACACCACAGTCATGCCTCCCTTTTTAGGAACAACCTGCACAGGACTTACCCAAGAACTGTCAGAATAGGATAAATAATGCCTGCATCTAGAAGTTTAATTACCTTGGCTTTTACGACTTCCTTCACGTTGGGATTCAATCGTCTTTGAGCTTGCACCGATGGTTTATATTCATCTTCCATTAAAATTTTGTAGGTGCAAAAGGGCAGATTAATTCCCTTAATATCTGAAATTTTCCAAGCTATAGCATGCTTGTGCTCCCTTAACACATGGAGTAGTTCCTCTTTTTCTGAAATGCTCAAATCTGTTGCGATAATAACTGGTAAAGTTGAATCTTCCCCTAAAAAGGCATATTCTAAATGATCTGGTAGTTGCTTCAATTGTAATTTAGGGGGTTCATCAATGGAAGGTTTCTGTCTCAACTCATCATTCATCTTTATACTTTCATAACTTATTTGTCTTGTGATGATTTCATTAGAATCTAACTCCTTTCTTACTTCCTCAATTTCAGTGGTGACTTCATCTTCTCCCCCACTTTGAACAAGACACAGTTCCAACGTGTCTGCAATAGAAAGTTCCTGAAACTTATCTTGAACAAAGTAATCAATAATATCAACAAAATAACAGGAATCATCCTGTTCTTTAGAAAATTTCATAACATCATAGATTTTAAAAATGACTTCTTCCTCACTGATAAACGATAAATTATACATATTTTTACCGGATGTTTAGCCCATATTTTTGATGGATTATCATTAATTTTGTGAGAATTGGTGCTCTTAATCTTTCTTTTTCATATCTTATACTTAGGAGAGCATAGGGAAGATAGAATAGCGAAAAATGGACCAAAAACCGGAGAAAATGGGCCAAAATGTGAAAATGCAAGGCCCAAGGGGTCATCACACGGCCGTGGCACAGGCCGTGCCACACGAAGACCATACGGTCCAGCCCCGACAAGCACGGTCAGGCCACACGGCTGTGCCCCAATCGACAAGATCTCATACGGCCTCTTATCGAAGTACACGGGTGTGGCACACGGGCGTGTTCTAGTTGTGAGGAAAAGGAATTTCCACTCGGATTTGGATGCTTAGGGGCTAAGAAAGCCATTCTAAACTCTATATAAAGACCCCAGGAGGCAACTCTAAAGGAGATACTCTCTTCTCTCAAGAAAGAGTGCCATAATTTTGCCAACACAAAGAGTGAAAGCAAGGAATTACTCCAAGGGAAGTCGATTGATTCATCCCAGAAGCCAGAATTCTACATCAAAACAGAGGATCTCCCTAAATTCCTTCAGGGGTTTTTAGGTTCTTTATGTTTTGTTATCTCAATTCTTCTGAGATGTTTTCTTTCTTTATTATGAACTAAATCCCTCAAATACTTGAGGGGGATGAAACCTAAGACGAATCTTGTTATTATTTATTCTTGAGTTATATGATAAATACTTGAGTTGTTCTTAATTATGTGTGCTTAATTCTTGTGTTAATAAGCCTAGGTATTAATTCAAGAAATAGATGTTCTTAAAGCAGAGGAGAAAAAGTCCCTGTGGTAAGAGTAGATCTACCATAATTAAGCGGAGTTGCATGCAACCCTAGACATAGGGCGACATAAATCTGCCGGATTAGGGTCAAACCTAATATAGGGAACCATAGATCGAATTAATGCAACCTAGGGTGTTAATTAATAAAGGAACTTTAGTTAACAACCTAGGCCTAGTTGCTCTTCACCTCGACAGAGGGTTTAGCATAAATTAGGGATCTTTACGGATCAAGTCAAGTGAATAAATCGACTAGCTCAAGAACCAATAACAAGTGAAGTCTAGGTGGATTCTCCCTTAAGTATTTCTCATATCAATCAGCTTTTCCCTAAAGTTTTCCCCAATTTACTTTTTGTGCACTTTTAGTTAGTTTTAGAATTAGTTCAATCAATCCTCTTTTATTTTTAGGCTAGATAATAGAAAGGAAGTAAGTATTAGCACTTTTGGTTCCCTTGGGTACGATAACTCGGTCTTGCCGCTAAACTATACTACTGTTCGATAGGTACGCTTGCCTTTAATATCGTGATATTAGTCAGTTTTGGTGTGATCAGTTTTTATAAATTTTATTACTTAATATTGCGAGCATATCAAGTTTTTGGCGTCGTTGCCGAGGAACTAAAATATTAAGAAAACTCGATTTCTATTACTTTAGCCATAACTATATTTATTTTCAGTTTTTTATTTATTTTTATTTTATTTATTTATTTAGTTTTCTTTTCTTTTATTTTGTTTATTTTATTTTTCTTTACTTTCATTTTTCGTTCTAGGTATTTCTAGTTTATGACTAGAAACAACCCAGCAGGACTATTACTTTTTGACGAAGATTTAGAAGCAACAATTCACAAAACTCGCAGAGAGATCAGACGAAGCCTACAGTATCCTGAACAAGATCAAGAACAAAGGCGAGAACCTACAGAAGAGATGGAAGCAGATCAAAACATTCCACCACCTTCCGCAATAGTCACGCCACCAGCAAATCAAGAAGAAGCTCCTCGCACTATGTATGATTATGCTAAACCTTGTTTGGCTAGTACCCAAACTAGCATTCTTAGACCTACTATTGCTGCCAATAATTTTGAATTAAAGCCTAACACTATTCAGATGATACAACAATTGGTGCAATTTGATGGTTTATAGGATGAAGATCCAAATTCACACATAGCCAATTTTTTGGAACTTTGTGATGCTTTTAACATTAATGGCGTTTCTGATGATGCCATTCGCCTAAGGCTATTTCCATTCTCTTTGACAAACAAAGCCAAATAGTGGTTAAACTCTTTACCATGAGGCTCAATCACCACATGGGAATAGATGACTGAAAAATTTTTACTTAAATATTTTCCTCCAGCTAAAACAGCTAAATTCCGAAACGATATCTCTTCTTTTGTGTAGATGGATTTAGAAACACTATACGATGCCTGGGAGAGATACAAAGATCTTTTGAGAAGATGCCCTCATCATGGCCTGCCTTTATGGCTCCAAGTTCAAACCTTTCATACAGTTTGAATCCATCAACAAGGCAAATGATCGACGCAGCTGCAAGAGGAACAATCAACAATAAAACACCCGAAGTAGCTTATGATTTTATAGAGGAGATGTCACTGAATAACTATCAGTGGCAGGTCATGAGGACAAAGCTGACAAAAGCTGCAGGAGTTTATAATATTAATGCTGTCGCTATGCTTACTAATCAGGTAAAACTCTTAAATAAGAAGTTCTATCATTTTGTTGGTTCTACACAGGCACAAGCAGTAATGCAGTGTGACGCAACTCAGGCAAATATGTTCACTCAAGACTACTCATCTTCTGACAATGGCACAAAAACCAAGCAAGCCATGTATATGGGTAACAATTTTAGATCTCAAAATAATCTATATAGTAACAGATATAATGTAGGTTGGCGAAACCATCCCAATTTTTCTTGAGGAGGACAAGGGAATCAAAGACAACAACCCCCTCAGGGCTTTCAGCAGCCACCGCCGCAATAGGAGAAAAAGCCCAACCTTGAAGAGATGTTTACCAAATTCATGGCCATGTTAGAAACTCGATTCCAGAACACTGAAACGGTATTAAAGAACCAGCAAGCATCAATCAAAGGCCTTGAGAATCAAATTGGTCAACTCGCCAAGTTAATATCAGAAATACCACAAGGTGCACTTCCAAGTAACACTGAGACCAATCCTAAAGAGCAAGTTCATGCCATAAATACAATAGATGAGGAGGCATTAACCAAAAACGACCCAAAGTTATGCGAGGAACCTAAGGTGAGTAAAGGTAAGGTAGAGGTAAGTAACAATAAGCCAGACATCAACAAACACAAGCCTCGTATACCATACCCAAGAGCGCTACAGAAAGACCGCACAGATGAACAATTCGGTAAGTTTCTTAAACTCTTAAAAAAAATTACACATTAACTTACCATTTGTTGAAGCAATTGTGCAGATGTCAGATGCGATTAAATTCTTAAAAGAACTCTTGACAAACAAGCGGAAGCTAGAGGAGAAATCTCATGTGGAATTAAATGCAGTCTGATCTGCCATTGTACAAAATAGACTACCGACCAAACTAAAAGATCCAGGGAGTTTCACTATCCCTTGTTTACTTGGTAGCCTAGAGGAAAAAATGCTTTAGCTGATTTAGGGGCGAGTATAAATGTCATGCCTTATACCCTATTTAAACAACTAGGTCTTGGAACCCCTAAGAAAACCAAGATGAGCATTCACCTAGCTGATAAAACTATTAGGGCACTTAAGGGAATAATTGAAAATGTACTTGTCAAAATTGATAAATTTATATTCCCAGTTGACTTTGTTATTTTAGACATTAACGAGGCTAATAATGTACCCTTAATTTTAGGACGACCCTTTTTAGCAACTGCTAGAACTAAAATTGATTTAGAAACAGGTGAACTAAAATTATGAGTAGGTGATGATACAGTCACCATACGAGCTCACAACTCAATTAAAACTACGGACGAGAATAAAGATTTGAGTCCCTGTAAAAACACTAAACTCACCACACAAACTTCTGTGCAGGACGCACTCCACATAAAGACAATGCAAACACTGGCAAATTCACCTACAGGAGATGAACCAGAAAAGCGAATGCTCTAGATCAAGGAACTAGATGAGTGGCTGAATTTTCACGAAAAACCCAAAATCTGCCACACCAAAATGGAGCATCACCAAGACGACCCTCAGGGACAAACAGATCAACTCAAGGTGGGAGATAAGGTAATTTTAGGGGAAGACGATCCACGAAGCTCAAATTCACAAGAACATACAAGTGATACACCTTACTTCACGGTAATGAAAGTCTTTCCATACGGCACAATTGAGGTAACTCACCCAACCCACAGTACTTTGAAGGTAAACGTCCATCGGCTTAAATTTTCTAAAGGTGAGATTTCTATAGACTATAGGAAGGAGCTTCAGCTCCACGAAATCCCTCCATGATACATCTAAGCAGAGTCGAGCTTAGACTCTAAATAAGCGCGTCTCGGGAGGCAACCCGAGCAGTAACTTAGTAACTTTTCTTCTATTTTTGATTTTAGTATTTTTCATGCATCATACTAACCCTTTTTAATGCAAAGATTTAGGACCATATGGCCAGTCCCACAGGCGTGCCCCAGGCCGTGTGAACACTTAAATAGAGACACGGTCGTGTACCCAGGCCGTGTATGAACATAGCATAAATTTTCCCAAGACACGGGCCACCGATAACTTGCCACGACCGTACAATATGGCCGTGGCGACCTTTTGACTTTAACACGGGCTACTAACGACACCCCACGGCCGTGCGACATGGCCGTGGCAACCCTGCAGCATCAACACGGGCACCACGCCCGTGTCCTCAGCCCGTGGAAGACACTATCAAATTTTACACACCCATGGAACCTATCACACGATCGTGGGAAACACAAACATGATCGCACACGGCCGTGGAAACCATCACACGACCATGTAAGTAATGAAGACCCGATCTCCCACGGTCATGCGAACCACCCACACGGGCGTGTACTTCAAACCAAGTGCGCGAAAACCCCTGGATTTCGAAAGGCACGGGCAAAACATGACTCATACGGGCGTGTGACATACCCGTGTGTCCCAAAAACTATAAATAGGGGCCACTATTCATTTTCTTCCTCACTCAAAACCCTCAAATCTCCCCCACCAACCACCATAAGCATCGCCACAGCCCTCAAAACACCACCACCCTCGAAATCAGCTGACCCACGCCGTACATTCCTGACCCACGATCCTGGAACCTTATATTCGGTTCTATTTTCTCATTTTTTCTCATTTATTCTTTAGTTATATTTTATTTTTCTATTTAGTTCAATTTTCCTTTATTCTAATTGTTAATTTAAGCGTGGAATTAGTTATATTAGGATGAATAATCTAGAATAGTATAAAATATATTACGATTGCATGCCATTTAAATTCATTTCTTGTATGCCACTTGAATTCATATTTGCATGCCATTTTTTCTCATACATTTAGTATAAATACATAACCATATTTCATAGTTTTGTTACAAGTTTCAAAATGATTAATTTTTACTATTCAGGTTAATCCTCATTTTATGTTTTCTTAGGAACATTGTCATCGTAATTATTATCTATCTAGTTTAATTTCAATCTTTAGGACTAATGCTTATTATTTTATTTCAGATACTATGTCATCATTACGTACTAGAAAGGCTGCTGTCCCTGCCTCTAAGTAACGAAAAGGGCTAGGGAATTCTTCATCGAGGCCCACCTCCAAGGTTAGACACCTATTTATCATATTCGCCCAAGCCTCGCAAGAGGAGCATTATCAACTCCTCCGAGCCTGCCCTATATCCACGGGCCGCTGCATAGATTGGGGCGACCTCGGGCAGATACAATTAGTAGACAATGTCTGGGCCCTGTTGATGACCGAGCCATGGGAGCAGTTCTTCCAAATTATCGAGCCCACCTACTTGGAACTCACTTTAAAGTTCTGCTCCACTTTCCACCTCCAGACCATGATGACGAGATTCGATGACCCTGGGACGGTCCAGTTCCGTCTGGGAGGACTCGTGCGACACCTCAACGTGCCAGAATTTGGCACAGCACTTGGGCTCTACACAGAGTAATTTATGGCAGACGAGGACTTCCGTAACCTTTCTCGCCGCATCCATATCAGGCTAGTCGACTGTTGGAATGACATAGCCCCGGGGCGTCAGACATATAACCCCAGCGTTAGCAAGGCGACTGCCCTCGTCCCCTCTCTGAGGTATGGCCATACTCTTCTTGCACACACTCTTACGGGTCGACAAGAGAGCACAGGCGTCGTTAACACTCACGACGTCTACTTCCTATGGTGCATGGCGAACGGACATATCATTGACCTCGCATACTTCATCGCACACACCATGCAGGATCAGATGAAGAGGCACCGCCGAGGCATTCCATCCATGGGGCCCTACATCACGCATCTGGCTCGTCACTTCGGGCTCCTCAACACCGCAGCCCAGACATACTCCTACACCCTGATCGGTCAGATGTCTCCCTAAGGCATCGCAACTATGTTACACATGAGGATGATTGAGCGGAGGCTAGGAGGGACCCCCCTTCAGTTCCGACTCCTCCAGGGGGGAGAGGACCCAGAGGACATTACTGATGATGTCCCACCACCACAGCCAGCAGAGGATGCACCCACCGAGCCACCACCCCCTCACCACCCATCTCATGCAGTAGCCGCCCACGTTGACTTATCTGAGCGCTTTTCCACTTCGAGCAGCAATGCTTTTGGCGCCTCGATTACATTGATGCCACTTTAGAGCAGATATGCCAGCACCTTACATTGCTTTATTTTATTTTATTTTATTTATTTTCCTAACGGCCAAACCCTAACAAGTAATTTCCATTGCCCTAAATTCCCCACGACTAATAAATTCTTTCACAATTTTAAAGGAGCTTTACAGTTCAAATCTCTACGAAAAGGGGAACACCCTGCCATAACTGCCGTCTCTCCTAATTCCAATCCCCGTCTCACTAATCCATCCAAAGCACAGGGAGTTTCAATTCCCTCCCTATCTTATGATATTATGCTTCTATTGCTACTAATGTTATCTTTGTACATTGAGGGCAATGTACATCTTAAATGTGGGGGGGAAACTTACTTTAAATCTTTATATTATATATGAAAACCCTGAAATCTGATGCTTTATTCTTAATTACATTATCTTTAATCCCCTATTAGGAATATATTCTGATTGATTTGTAATTTCTATTGATAAGTTGAGAATTAAGAAATAGGTGCTTGTACTTTGATTGTTCAAACTTTAAAATATTAGGGAATCAAGCATGATAAGTTGAAAATTTTGAGAACCCCAATTTTTTTCATAAGTTCTTTTCCTTAATTCTAAGTGTTATCTTAAGATTTGAAATTCGCAGGATTGACATCAAAAGCCATAATTCTAGTGAGATTTTTGAGCCTTTTGAGCATACATTCTTTCCTGCTCACTTTTATTATTGCTTTGAGTGAGTCAATACTGATTTGCTATTCTAGAACTTGCTTTGATTATACATATCGAGACCACATCATTGATTTGATATACTGAGATGATAAAGGCACCTAGGATTTAACCCACTTACTCCACAAAAGCCTACCTCCATAAATTAACCCCTAGTGAACCCCATTGAGCCTAACAACCTTTTCTTTGACTTACCTCTAGTATTAACCTATAACCTATTTTTGTTGAATTCCATTCAATGACTTTAATCCATATTTTTGTCGAGATTTGAGTTGAAATTTTTATCTAGATTTATTATCTTTTCCAGATTGTAAAGTTTTATTCACTTATGTTGTTCTTAATTAAAAAAAAAAACGTATGTACTAATTCAATTGTAATCTGTAATAGTTCAAATAGTTTTTGCATATTTCTATTTTAAGGTTACCAAGGCAGAAATAATATTATCTTAAGAATCAGCTCGAGAAATATGTTCTAGTGATAGAGATTTTTCTAGCTAGATAATTTTTCAGTTCAATCTCAATTCTAACCCTCTTTTGTAGCCTGTGACAACACCCCTAACCAAGCCTCATTACAATCATTGAAAGACCTTTTGATCAATGTATCATTTCAATCTATAATGGTGGACATGTGATTTTCTTGCAAGCCTATGGTAATAACTTTTCAGGTTGACTAGAGAGTACTTAATTTTTGAACCCTAAACACTTTGAGTGGATAGAGTGAATCTTTAGTGAGGATGTCAACTTCTGTTAATTAAGATTAAGAGATAATTACTTAGGAGAAGGGAGAAAACTTATGTTTCAACGATAAAATTCTTAGCTTAGAGTGATTGAATCTTTAATGTTCTTCTGATTGAATTGTCTTTGTATGAATACCTGTGAATTAGTTTGAAATATTATTGATAAAGATTGTAAGTTGAGAAGAATGATTCTTTATTCAAGATTGAGATTTTGCTTGAGGATAAGTAAAGGCTTAAGTGTGGGGGTATTTGATAAACGATAAGTTATTCATATTTTTACCTCATGTTTAGCCTATCTTTTGGATGGATTATCATTAATTTTGTGAGAATTGGTGCTCTTAATCTTTCTTTTCCATATCTTATACTCAGGCGAGCATAGGGAACAGAAAAGAGTAGAAAATGGACCAAAAACCGGAGAAACTGGGCCAAAATATGAAAACGCATGGCCCAAGGGGTCATCACACGACCGTGGCACACGGTCGTGCCATACGAAGTCCACACGGTCCAGCCCCGACAAGCACGGCCAAGCCACACGGCCGTGCCCCAATCGACAGGATCTCACATGGCCTCTTGTCGAAGTTCACGAGCGTGGCACACAGGCGTGTTCTAGTCATGAGGAAGAGGAATTTCACCCGAATTTGGATGCTTAGGGGCTAAGAAAGCCATTCTAAACTCTATACAAAGACCTCAGGAGGCAACTCTAAAGGAGATACTCTCTTCTCTCAAGAAAAAGTGCCATAATTCTACCAATACAACGAGTGAAAGCAAGGAATTACTCCAAGGGAAGCTGATTGATTCATCCCAGAAGCCAAAATTCTACATCAAGACAGAGGTTCTCCCAAAATTCCTTCAAGGGTTTTCAGGTTTTTTATGTTTTGTTATCTTAATTCTTCTGAGATGTTTTCTTTCTTTATTATGAACTAAAGCCCTCAAATACTTGAGGAGGATGAAACCTAAAACGAATCTTGTTATTATTTATTCTTGAGTTATATGATACATACTTGAGTTGCTCTTAATTATGTGTGCTTAATTCTTGTGTTAATAAGCCTAGGTATTAATTCGAGAAATAGATATGCTTAAAGCAGATGAGCAAAAGTCCCTGTGATAAGAGTAGATCTACCATAATTAAGCTGAGTTGCATGCAACCCTAGACATAGGGCGACATAAATCTACCAGATTAGGGTCAAACCTAATATGGGGAACCATAGATCGAATTAATGTAACCTAGGGTGCTAATTAATAAAGGAACTTTAGTTAACAGCCTAGGCCTAGTTGCTCTTCGCCTCGACAGAGGGTCTAGCATAAATTAGGGATCTCTACAGATCACGTCAAGTGAATAAATCGTCTAGCTCAAAAACCAATAACAAGTGAAGTCTAGGTGGATTCTCCCTTAAGTATTGCTCATATCAATCAACTTTTCCCTAAAGTTTTCCTCAATTTACTTTTTGTGCACTTTAGTTAGTGTTAGAATTAGTTCCAATCAATCCTCTTTTATTTTTAGGCTAGATAATATAAAGGAAGTAAGTATTAGTACTTTTGGTTCCCTTGGGTACGATAACTCGGTCTTGCCGCTAAACTATACTACTGTTCAATAGGTGCGCTTGCCTTCAATATCGTGATATTAGTTAGTTTTGGTGTGATCAGTTTTTATAAATTTTATTACTTAATATCACATGTATATCACTCATCAACTTTGAGTACTAATTTACAATCCCCTACATCAATAACAGCTCTAGCAGTGGCTAAGAATGGACGTCCCAAAATTAAAGGTACCTCAATGTCCTCATCCATATCAAGCACAACAAAATCAACAAGGAATATAAATTTATCTACCTTTATGAGCACATCTTTTATGATTCCCCTAGGATATTTAACAGATCTATCAGCTAGTTGAATACTCATCCTAGTGGGCTTTGGTTCCCCTAGACCTAGTTGCTTGAACATTTTCTAAGGCATGAGATTAATGCTAGCACCTAAATCAGCTAAGGCTTTATCAATGAGTAAACTACTAATTAAATAAGGAATAGTAAAACTCCCTAGATCTTTCAGTTTTGCCGGCAGTTTATTTTGGAGAATAGCTGAGTATTCTTGGTTGAGTTCCACTGTGGCTAATTCTTCCAACTTCCTTTTATTTGTCAGAAGTTCTTTAAGAAACTTCACGTGCTTCGGCATCTGTGAAATTGCTTCAACAAAAGGTAAGTTAATGTGTAATTGTTTAAAAAGTTTAAGAAATTTACCGAATTGAGCGTCTGTATGGTCTTTCTTCAACTTTGTCGGATATGGAATGGACGGTTTGTATTCCTTGAGTGTTGGTTGAGTGTTTTCCTTGGATTCCTCTGCCTTGTCCTGAAGATTCTAGAGTAGATCCCTTTTCTGGTTCAGCTAGGACTTTTCCATCTTTTAGAGTAATTGCTTTGACATGTTCTCTGGGATTTGGCTCAGTATTACTTGGTAGTACACCTTGTGGCTTTTCTGAAATTAATTTTGGAAGCTGACCAATTTGATTTTCAAGCCCTTGAATTGATGCTTGTTGGTTCTTTAATGTTGTTTCAGTGTTTTGGAAACGGGTTTCTGATGCAGCCATAAATTTGGTGAACATCTCTTCAAGATTCGATTTTTTCTCTTGTTGTGGTGGTGGTTGCTGAAATCCCGGAGGAGGCTGTTGTCTTTGATTTTCGTGTCCTCCCCATAAAAAATTTGGGTGATTTCTCCAACCTGCATTGTAAGTATTACTATAAGGGTTATTCTAAGGTCTAGAATTGTTACCCATATAGTTGGCTTGCTCAGCTTCCATGTTGTGTCCATAAGTTGAATAGTCCGGATTCAACATATTTCCTGGGGTTGTGTCACACTACATCACTGGCTGTGCCTGCGTAGAACCAACAAAATTATCAAACTTTTTATTTAAAAGTTCTACTTGGTTAGTAAGCATGGTGACAGCATCAATATTATAAACTCCTACAGCTTTTGTCGACTTTGTCCTCATGACTTGCCACTGATTGTTATTCAGTGACATCTCTTCAATAAATTCATAAGCTACTTCGGGTGTTTTATTATTGATCGTTCCTCTTGCGGCTGCATCGATCATTTGCCTTATTGATGGGTTCAAACCATTGTGAAAGGTTTGAACTTGTAGCCATAAAGGTAGGTCATGATGAGGGCATCTTCTCAAAAGATCTTTGTATCTCTCCCAGGCATTGTAGAGTGTTTCTAAATCCATCTGCACAAAAGAAGAGATATCGTTTCGTAATTTAACTATTTTAGCTGGAGGAAAATATTTAAGTAAAAATTTTTCGGTCATCTATTACCATGTGGTGATTGAGCCTCATGGTAAAGAGTTTAGCCACTGTTTGGCTTTGTTTCTCAAAGAGAATGGAAATAGCCTTAAACGAATGGCATCATCAGAAACGCCATTAATTTTAAAGGTATCACAGAGTTCCAAAAAATTGGCTATGTGTGAATTTGGATCTTCATCTTGTAAACCATCAAACTGCACCAATTGCTGTATCATCTGAATAGTGTTAGGCTTTAATCCAAAATTATTAGCAGCAATAGTAGGTCTAAGAATGCTAGTTTGGGTACCAACCAAACTAGGCTTAGCATAATCATACATAGTATAGGGAGCTTGTTCCTGATTTGCTGGTGGCGCGACTATTGCGGGATTTGGTGGAATGTTTTGATTTGCTTCCATCTCTTCTGTAGGTTCTGGCCTTTGTTCTTGATCCTGTTCTGGATATTGTAGGCTTCGTCTGATCTCTCTACGATTTCTGCAAACTGTCGCTTCTAAATCTTCGTAAAAAAGTAATGGTCCTGTTGGGTTGTTTCTAGTCATAAACTAGAAATACCTAGAAGGAAAAAGCAAAGAAAAATAACAAAATAATAAAATAATAAAATAAAAATAGAAATAAAAATAAAAATAAATAAAAACTTAAAATAAAAAAATATAGTAATGGCTAAAGTAATAGATTTCAGATCCCCGGCAACGGCGCCAAAAACTTGATATGCTCGCGATATTAAGTAATAAAATTTCTAAAAACTGATCACACAAAAACTAACTAATATCATGATTTTAAAGGCAAGTGCACCTATCGAACAGTAGTATAGTATAGCGACAAGACCGAGTTATCGTACCCAAGGGAACCAAAAGTACTAATACTTACTTTCTATTATCTAGCCTAAAAATAAAAGAGGATTGATTAAACTAATTCTAAAACTAACTAAAAGTGCACAAAAAATAAATTGGGGAAAACTTTAGGGAAAAGCTAATTGATATGAGCAATACTTAAGGGAGAATCCACCTAGACTTCACTTGTTATTAACTTCTTGAACTAGATGATGGCTTTACTTGAATTGATCCGCAGAGATCCCTAACCTATGTTAATACCTCTTTTGAGGATAAGAACAACTAATCCTAGTGGTTAATTAAAGTTTTCTTATTAATTAACACCCCTAGGTTACATTAATTCGATCTATGGATCCCCCTATTAGGTTTGACCCTAATCCGGTAGATTTATGTCGCCCTATGTCTAGGGTTGCATGCAACTCCGCTTAATTATGGTAGATCTACTCTTAAAAAAGGGACTTTTGCTCCTCTGCCTAAGCACATCAGTTTCTTGAAGTAATATCAAGGATTATTAAATTAAGAATGAAGAACGTATAATTAAGAACAATTCAAATATTTATCAAATAATTTAAGAATGAATAATAACAAGATCTGTCTTAGGTTTCATCCCCCTCAAGTATTTGAGGGGTTTAGTTCATAATAAAGAAAGAAAACATCTCAAAATAAATAAGATAACAAAACATAAAGAATCCAAAAACCCTTGAAGGATTTTAGGGAGATCCTCTGTCTTGATGTAAAACTCTGGCTTCTGGGATGAATCAATGGGCTTACCTTAGAGTAATCCCTTGCTTTCACTCCTTGTGTTGGCAGAATTATGGCGCTCTTTCTTGAGAGAAAAGAGTATATCTTTAAAGTTGCCTCTTGGGGTCTTTATATAGAGTTTAGAATGGCTTTCTTAGCCCCTAAGTATCCAAATCCGAGTGAAATTCCTCTTCCTCACGATAGGGACACGCCCGTGTGCCAAGCCCATATGCCACGACAAGAGGCCGTGTGAGAGTCTGTCGATAGAGGCACGACCGTGTGGCCTGGCCGTGCTTGTCGGGGGCTGGACCGTGTGGTCTTCTTGTGGCATGGCCGTGTACCGCGGCCGTGTGGTGACTTCTTGGGCCATATCGTTTTCACAATTTGGCCCATTTTCTCCATTTTTGGTCCATTTTCTGTTCTTTTCTCTTCCCTATGCTCTCCTGAGTATAAGATATGGAAAAGAAAGATTAAGAGCACCAATTCTCACAAAATTACCGATAATCCATCCAAAATTTAGGCTAAACATAAGGTAAAAATATGTATAATTTATCGTTTATCAGTAAGTGATCTCCTTCCTTATTTTTCTCTTTCAAGTGGTGAATAAAAAGTCGAAATCCATAACCTTTTGCACTTGTTGGCCTTTATCTTTCGAAATCGATTCAAGGTTTTCTCTTATTGTTTGCTTGTGATTTCGTAGCCAATCTTAGGGGTGGATCTTGCGAAGGGTGATGGTGGACAAGTGATCGCAAGGTGATCTAGATCTATTTGGTAGATCTTAGCCAAGGTAAGTGTCTAGTGGATTATGTGGTTATGGCCGAATACTTTAGGGGTAGGTGTTGATAGTTGTGAATCGGATTATGGATCTAACATAGTGATTAAACTAATGTAGGTTGATCTTTAAAGGGATTTCGACGTGGTTCGCAAACAGGTGTGTAACATGACACCCTCTAGTAGATTAGATCGACAAAAGCTGAAAACCAAAATACCGAACTACAGGAATTTTGTAGACTTGCAAGCGTGCAAACGCTCGTGGGTCATTCTGAAATCGTAAATCTGGACTAATGGACGGTAAGGGATGCTACGCGTTTTCGTGCACTTAGATTGTTTTGGGCCACGATGGGCTGAAATTGGGCCCAATAGGCTTACGGGCCCATATGGGTAAAAATATGCGATACGTGTTTTCTAGTAAACGAGATATTAATTCTGTAAAAATATGTGTAAAATTTCGACTTAGCGAGCCACAGTAGCTTGTGGGCTCTCTCGGGCCCATTAGGGGTTTTAGGGCCCGATGGCACTGTATGAATAAATGGTCTATTTGAGTCACTCGGAGTGATGTTATATCTATTAGAAGGTCGTATTATGCATGGAACTTAGAGACATAGCAAAATTACCAAAATACCCTGAAGGGTGAAAATTATCGTTTTACCCCTAGATGCTAAATGACTATTTTACCCCTAGAAATAGTTGACGAATTTGCATGTTACTGTATCTGATATTCTGTATGACATGTCATGTAACATTCTTATTTGCATGGGGTTGGGTTATTGATACGGAGGAAGTGCTAAAAATGGTAATGCCACATGATCTGTTTAGAGGTTCTGCCTCGTGTTACTGTTCTAGTGGCTTGGCCACGAGATCTGTATTAGCAACTCTGCTGTGACTGTGGTGTGTAGTGCTGGGTGGGTTGAGTTATTCCCCACATGGTGTGTAGGGCTGGTACAGGTGGTGTGTAGGGCTAGACTGGGCTTGGGCTTTGCATAGATGCATATATATATACACTGATCTGTTCTGTAATGGGCCTAAGGCCCACTCTGTTTCTAAAAATGGCCAAGGCCCAGTTTAATCTGTATCTAAATAGGGCTTTGGCTCAGACTGAGCTTGGGCTGATCTCTGACACTAGTTGGGTTAGTTTACATGCTGAGTTTTCACAAACTCACCCTTTCATTTCCATCTATGCAGGTAACCCCCAACCATAGAGGACTTGAAGCTGCGAGGGATTTGGGGTGGCCACGTGAATCACTTTTTTGATTTATAGTTTTTCCTAAATTTACCTTATTTATGTTTTATTTTTCGATTTTAAGTTGTAATAAAGCTACTCAGGTCTTTTGTTTTGGGTTTCATTATTATTTGTTTTCTTTACTGTAGACTAGTTCACGCGGGCTTTTCAAACTTAATCAAAGGTTTTTTTTTTAAAACATGCAATACGTAACAATTGTAACTTAACAACGATAAAACGTTAATGAGATCTTTTAAAAAGGTGAATCTTACTTGGTAATAAATTTGATTTTTAAAGCCGATAATGTTTCTTAATTTCAAGCTGTTAAACATGGTTTAATTATAAACAACATTACGTTTTAATAAAGGAAGATCAAAGTTTAGTCAATCGTCCATGTGACACACCAGATCTGGCCATAACGTCTAAGCCGGGTTTGGGGTGTTACATTTAGTGGTATCAGAGCCCGGTTGCAACAACTCGGCTGTGGAATGGGTTTAAACTTTTCTTAAAATTTAAGTTCTAACTTGTTTTAAAATTCAGTTTTGAAAAATTTCTAAAGAAAGGTCTTTTAAAAATCGATTTCTTTCTCGAAAATATTTTGTTTGTTTTTCTAAAGGCTAGGGTTTCTGAGAAATTTTTAACAGTGTATACTTAAAACCAATGAAACTTGGGTTTTTCTGAATTTTGTTTCTAAAGAGTGGCACACCGAATCTCCGGCACCAAGTCCGTAAGTATCTTCTACTTTACTGTAATACTATGACACTACTGTAAATAGTGCTAAGACCCTACTAAAATTCCATAGTTAGGGTAATACTGAGACTGTAAAGGACTGAGACAGTAGCAAAACCGAAAACTTTAGAAGACTGAGACTGTAACTAGGCTATGATTCTGCGAAAAGAAAAACTCTGAAATACTATCTCAGTATAAAACATCTGTAATAAATACTAGAATTTTGAACTAATTCATAAAATTCGTAAGCAGATAATACGATATGAGTATAAGGGCAGCACGTGAAAGAGGCCGTGGACGTGGCCGAGGAAGTACTCAGGCTGGATCTTTATCTTTAGGACATATGCCAGCCGGAGAGGCACGAGCGTCACCGGCAACTGAGACTAGGTCTTATGATCGGGCTGCATGGGATGATGCTTTGTCCCAGGTGATGTTACGGGTTCTGAAAAGGGTTGCTGGAACGAGTACTGGAACGGTAAATTGAGGATATATTTCTGAACGGCTTCAAGCTAATAGAGCAGAGATTTTCAGGGGTGCATCTGGTGTAGCCCCGAATGTGGCCGAATATTGGTTGGAGGCCACGAAACGGATAATGGACGACCTGGACTACTCAGTGGAGCAGAAGCTGAAAAGACTAGTCTCTTTGCTGCGTGACGAGGCCTACTAGTGGTGGATCACTATAAGAGATGGTACACCAGCTGAGCGGGTGACTTGGGAGTTGTTTAAGATGGGCTTCAAAGGGAAGTACATCGGGGTGAGCTATGTGGACGCTCGAAGGAAGGAATTCTTGAATCTGACTCAGGGTAGTAAGACTATCGCGGAGTATGAAGCTGAATTTCTAAGGTTAAGCCGGTATGCTAGTGGTATAGTCACTACGGAGTATGAACGCAGCGTGCGATTCGAGGATGGCCTCAGAGATGAGCTAAGAGTGCTGATTGCTCCGCAAGGGGAGCGTGATTTTGCTGTTCTGGTGGAAAAAGCTAAGATTGCTGAGGAGGTGAAGCGCACTAAGCGGCAGAACCGTGAAAAAGATAGAAACTGATTTAGGAAGGAATCAGGACCCTCGGGTGCTGTGGGTAGGACTGGTAAAAGGGCTAGAGTGGATGAGCGGGTTGGAGCAGTTTCGATAAATGTGGTTAGACCGCAAGCTTGTACGGATTGTGGTAAAGTGCATTTGGTCGAATGTTGGAAGCGTTCTAGAGCATGTTTCCAGTGTGGGTCCAAAGATCATCGAGTGAAAGATTGTCCTCAGAGGTTGGGGCAGATGCAAGCTGCTGAACCAAGGGTTGCTCAGCCAGTGAGAGGTGGACAACAACCACCAAGAGGCTGTGGATAGGCAAGGGCTGCAATGGAAATAGACGTTGACATGGAGCACCGAGTAAGGGTGCTAGAAATGCTGAGGCATGACAGTCGGTATTGGTTTATGCTACTCATCGCCGAGAGGAGGATGACACACTTGACGTCATAACTAGTACATTTTTAATTTATAGCATGCCATACACTGCTCTAATTGATATTGGATCTACCTATTCGTATGTTGCTTGTGATGTGTCTGGGACGTTGGGTGTGCAAACTGAGAAAACTGTGAGTGGGGTATCTGTAATAAGTCCACTGGGTCACTCGGTTAGGGTAGACAAACTCTTTAGAGATGTACCTTTAGAGAGACAAGGTAGGATTTTCTCTGTAGATTTGATGGAGTTACCCTTTGGAGAGTTTGATCTCATCTTTGGTATGGATTGGCTTGCTAAGCATAGGGCGACTTTGGATTGTGCTGCCAAGCGAATGGTGTTAAAAACCAGGGAGGATGAGGAGGTAACTGTAATAGGGGAGCGAAGAGATTAGTTGTCCAACATTATCTCGGCTTTCAGAGCTGAAAAGCTAATTCGCAAAGGTTGCGAGGCATTTTTGGCATATGTGAGTCGATAGGATTCTGAGAGTTTGACCGTAGGGGAAGTTAGAACCGTCAAGGAGTTTCAGGATGTGTTTCCAGATGAGCTTCCTCGATTGCCTCTGAACCATGAAGTCGAATTTGGAATCGACTTGTTGCCTAGAATGGCCCCAGTGTCCATTGCTTCTTATAGGATGGCACCGAAGGAGTTAGTGGAGTTGAAAGCACAAATTCAAGAGCTTCTAGATTAGAGTTTTATTAGACCAAGTGTGTCTCAGAGGGGAGCATTAGTCTTGTTCATTAAGAAGAAGGATGGGATGATGTGTTTGTGCATCGATTATCGTCAGTTGAACAAACTGACTATTAAGAACAAGTACCCTCTACCAAGGATCGACGACCTATTTGACCAATTAAGAGGAGCTTCAGTATTTTCCAAGATCGACCTCCGATCTGGATATCATCAATTAAGGGTCAAAGAGGCGAATATTCATAAAACATCATTCAAGACTCGGTATGGTCATTACGAGTTCCTGGCAATGCCGTTTGGGTTGACGAATGCACCAGTAGCCTTTATGGATCTGATGAATCGGGTGTTCAAACTCTACTTAGATTAGTTTGTGGTCATCTGTATAGACGATATTCTAGTGTATTCAAAAATTGAGTAGAATCATGATGAGCTTCTCTAGATTGTTCTGCTAGTGTTGAGGGAGAAGCAGTTGTATGCAAAATTCAGTAAGTTTGAATTTTGGTTGCGAGAAGTGACATTCTTGGGTCACTTTTTTTTGCTGAGGGGATTAGGGTGGATCTTTGGAAAATTGATGCGGTTCTGGAATGGAAGCCACTGAGATTTGTGTCAAAAATTTGGGGTTTTTTGGGTTTGGAAGGGTACCATAGGAGATTTGTGGAAGGATTTTCTTTGATTGCGGCACCATTGACAAAGCTTTTGAGAAAAGGAGCACTGTTTGTCTGGACTGAAAAACAATAATAGAGTTTCGAGAAGTTGAAGAAAGTTTTCACTGAGGCACCTGTATTGATTCAACCAGAGTTTGGGAAGGATTTTACTGTGTATAGTGAGGCGTCACATGTTGGATTGTGCTGGGTGTTGATGCAAGAGGGTAAAGTGGTTGCTTATACATCGCGACAACTTAAGCTTCACGAGGCGAATTACCCTGCACATGATCTGGAGTTGGCGGCGGTAATCTTTATACTTAAGATCTGGAGGCACTACTTGTATGGAGAAAAGTGTATCATATACACGGATCATAAGAGCCTCAAGTATCTTTTGACTCAGAAAGAGTTGAACCTTAGGCAACGAAGATGGACAGAGTTGCTTAAGGTTTATGACTGTTCTATTAAGTATCACCTAGGCAAAGCTAATGTTGTAGCTGATGCACTGAGTCGAAGAGCTGTAACTGAGCTGAGAGTGATGTTTGCTTGTCTTTGTCTGTATGATGATGGTAGCTTGTTAGCAAAATTGAAAGTAAGACCGACCTGGATGGAGCAGATTAAGGAGAAGAATGTAGTGGATGAGTCACTAGTTCCTTGATTTCAACAGGTTAAGAGTGGTGAGACTTCTGATTTTGGATTGAATAGTGAAGGAGTCCTCTGCTTTCAAGGAAGAGTTTGTACTCCGAGGGACTCCGACTTGAGATAGTCAATTCTAAGAGAGGCTTATGGAGGTCTTTGTGCCATGCATCCTGGAGGGTATAAATTGTATCGAGATTGATGATAGTTGTATTGGTGGCCTGGACATAAGCAGGAAGTAACGGAGTTTGTGGGTAAGTGTCTGACATGCCAGCAGGTGAAAGCTGAGCATCAATTGCCTTCTGGACTTCTACAACCAGTAAAGATTCCACTTTGGAAGTGGAAAAGGGTAACCATGGACTTTGTGAGTGGGCTACCCTTAACGCCTACCAAGAACGACTCCGTTTGAGTGATTGTGAATAGGCTGATCAAATCTGCTCATTTTATACCCGTCCGAACTGACTACTCACTTCAAAAATTGGCCAAGTTGTATGTAGTGGAGATAGTGCAACTTCATGGAGTGCCAGTTTTAATTATTTCTGATCGAGACCCTAGGTTTACATCTCGATTCTGGCAGAAGTTGCATAAGGCGTTGGGTACACGATTAGACTTCAGCACTGCTTTTCACCCTTAGTCAGATGGACAGTCAGAAAGGGTGATTCAGGGGGTGGAAGATATGTTAAGAGGGTGTACTATTGATTTCTGAGGTAGCTGGGAAGACTACTTACTGTTGGCGGAATTTGCATATAACAACAGTTACCGGGCGAGTATTCGAATGGCACCATATGAGGTGCTGTATGGTCGAAGGTGTCGTACGCCTACTTGTTGGACAAAATTGGGAGAACGACTGGTTCGTGGGCCAAAGCTAGTAGCGGATATGGAAAATAGGGTTAAGCTGATCAGGGATCGGTTAAATGAGGCATCTAATAGGCAAAAGTCTTATGCCGACTTGAAGCGTAAGGAAATTGAGTACCCGGTGGGAGATTTAGTTTTCTTGAAGGTCTCACCTTGGAAGAAATTGTTAAGGTTCGAAAAGAAAGGAAAATTGAGTCCGCAGTTTATCGGGCCCTATCGAGTTCTTAAACGGGTGGGTTTGGTAGCATATCAGTTGGAACTACCACCGGAGTTGAACCGAATTCATGACGTCTTTCATGTCTCCATGTTAAGGTGGTATCGGTCTAATCCTTCCCACATTGTACCAGTTGAGGAAATCAAAGTTAGATCTAATCTGACTTTCGAGGAAGAGCGTGTACAAATTCTGGACCGTGATGTCAAGGTGTTACGAAAGAAATCAGTCCCTTTGGTGAAGGTGCTTTGGCGCAATCACAACAGAGAAGAAGCTACGTGAGAGCCAGAGGAGGCGATTCGTCAACAACACCCTCACCTATTTGGATCAGGTAAAATTTTGAGGCTGAAATTTCTTTAAGGGGGTAGAGTTGTAGCGCCCCAAAATTTTAGGGTTTTTGAATTTTGCTTGAATTCATTTTTGCATGTCTTGATGTGCTTAATTATGTTTTGACTGTGTTTAGTGGACCTTTAGGAGGCCTAGGTTTAAGTCTAAAGCCTGGCAAAATTTTAAATTTTAGGCTTATGAGAGAATGGGCTTAGGCAGAGTGGGCTTTTAATTAGAAGTTAGGGTTTTATAGCATAAGAAAGCCTGTGTTAAAGTGGCAAGGTGGCGCCACTTAAAGCACAGAGAGGTGGCATGTAAAGGCTTGTGAGGGAGCTAAAGTTCGAAACCAGTGGTGAGCAAGGTACTTATTTTATTTTATTTTGTTGCATGTGCATGGTAAGAGGTGGACTCCAAGTTGAACTCTAAGGGGAGGAGTTTGACTTGGTCATGGGATTGGATTAAGGAGTGATAAGGGGACAAAATTTAGTGATTGAGTTATGAAGGGAAAGTTGGCCAAATGAGGGACTGTAGGTGGTGCATTTTTGGCTAGGGACCTTGGGGTTAGCATTTTCGGCATTGTGGAAGGGTGTGTGCCGATTTCTCATTGGCATTCTTTCGGGATTTGTTTTTGGGTCATTCTTTAGTGCCAAATAGGTAAGGTAAAGGGGTGCATTTGATTTCTTTCTTTTCCTTTTCTCTCTTCTATTCTCTCTTTAAAAGCCGAAAGCCCTAAACCCCAAAGCTTCTTTGGCTGACTACTCTAGGACCGAATCTAGCTTCTTCTTCCTTCTCTTCTTCTTTTCTCCATTAGTAGAAATTGACTTACGTAGAACCACCTTGGCCGATTATTTCAAAACCCAAAATAGTTAGTCCCTTACCGATTTCTTCTTTGGCCGATTGTCTCAAAAGTCGAAAACCTGAAGTCTTAAATCTTTTCTTGGCTGATTTCTCCTTAAGCTGAACCTTTCTCATATCTATTTTGAAAAGCCGAAACCTGTAAGACTCTCATCTCTCTATCGCCATAACTACTTCTTCTTCTTTCACCTTTTTTTTTCAAAATCAAAACCTCAACCCTCATTGGTGTGCTCTTCTCAAAAACCGAATCCCATCCTCTCTTCTCTGTTAACCTTCCAACTCTTTTCATCCATTCATCTCTTTCTCTCGAGTTTTGTTTAGATCTACAATAGATCTGGGATTAGGTTAGTGATTGGTGATTCTCTCTTCTGTCAAGGCAAGCCAGTGAACTTTTGGGCAAGTGATCTCCTTCCTTAGTTTTTCACTTTCAAGTGGTTAATAAAAGCCCGAAATCCATAACCTTTTGCACTTGTCAGCCTTCATCTTTGGAAATTGATTCAAGGTTTTCTCTTGTTGTTTTCTTCCGATTTCGTAACTGATATTAGGGGTGGATCTCTCGAAGGGTGGTGGTGGACAAGTGTTCGCAAGGTGATCTAGATCTATTTGGTAAGTGTTTAGTGGATTATGTGGTTATGGCCGAATACTTTAGAGGTAGGTGTTGATAGTTGTGAATTGGATTATGGATCTGACATAGTGATTAAACTAATGTAGGTTGATCTTTAAAGGGATTTTGACGTGGTTCACAAACAGGTGTGTAACATGACACCCTCTAGTAGATTAGATTGGCAAAAGTCGCAAAACCGAAATGCCGAACTACCAGCATTTCGTAGACTTGCGAGCGTGCGAATGCTCGTGGGTCATTATGAAATCATAAATCTAGACTAATGGATGGTAAGGGATGCGGTCCGTGTTTTCATGCACTTAGACTGTTTTGGGCCACGATAGGCTAAAATTGGGCACAATGGGCTTGCGGGCCCATATGGGTAAAAATATGCAGTAAGCGTTTTCTGGTAAACGGGATATTAATCTGTATCTGAATAGGGCTTCGGCCCAGACTGAGCTTGGGCTGATCTCTGACACTGGTTGGGTTAGTTTACACACTAAGTTTTCACAAACTCACCCTTTCATTTCCATCCATGCAGGTAACCCCTAACCATAGAGGACTTGGACCTGCGAAGGATTCGGGGTGGCCACGTGAATCACTTTTTTGGTTTATAGTTTTTCCTAAATTTACCTTATTTATGTTTTATTTTTCGGTTTTAAGTTGTAATAATGCCACTCAGGTATTTTGTTTTGGGTTTCATTGTTATTTGTTTTCTTTACGGTAGACTAGTTCACGCGAGCTTTTCAAACTTAATCAAACGTTTTTTTTAAACATGCAATACGTAACAATTGGAACTTAACAACGATAACACATCAATAAGATCTTTTAAAAAGGTGAATCTTACTTGGTAATAAATTTAGTTTTTAAAACTAATAATGTTTCTTAATTTCAAGTTGTTAAACATGGTTTAACTACAAACAACATTACGTTTTAATAAAGGAAGTTCAAAGTTTAGTTAATCGTCCATGTGACACACCAAATCTGGCAATAACATCTGAGCCAGGTTTGGGGTGTTACAGACACATTCATATCATTTCATATTCATTTCTTGTAAATTACTCATGTGCACCTGTATCATTCATCACATAGTTTTAGTCTTCCTCCTTAAATTTATCAACTTAAATACCTTTCCGGTTAAATCATCTAGAATACTGAAGGATACTCGAAAAGTCATTCTCATGGTAAGATGCCAATGCCAATCCTAGATATGGTCTTACATGGGATCACATGCCGATGCCAAAGCCATATCCCAGATATGGTCTTACACGGGATCTCATATCGATGTAGATGCCATGTCCCAGATATCGTCTTACACGAGATCGTAACTGATGCCGATGCCATGTCCCAGACATGGTCTTACAAGGGATGTAAATCTCGTCTTGGTGCCGACACCATGTCCCAGGCATGGTCTTATACAGGACCTCATGTCGATGCCAATGCCATGTCCCACACATGGTCTTACATGGGATCTCAATTCGATGTCGATGCAATGTCCCAGACATGGTCTTCCACGGGACCTACAAATTCTTATGTTATGAAAATGGTATCCTTCGTATTCTTTAAAATTTAACTGGGATTTCTCAATTATATCTTCATCATTTCTTTATAAATATTAGATCAATAATCCTCATGGAAATAACATAAATTTCATAAAATGTCATCACAATAATTTTAGCAATACATAACGCTAATTTATTACTTACAACTTACCTCGGATCCAAAATATATGGGTAGGTGTACGATTTAGTCCACCACCTTGTTCTTTTCCCGGTTCCAATCTGGGCTTCGTGTTTCTTGATCTATAGTGACAAATTTCACTTATTTAGTATTCACATTGGCTAATTAGCCCATAATTTATACTTTGGCAAAATTTATAATTTTGCCCTTAAACTTTTATATATTTGCAAAATGGTCCCTAGGCTCGTAAAATGAAATGCACTTATTTCTTAATTACCCAAGCCTAGTCGAACCATTTATGTGCTCATAATAGCCCCTATTTTTCATAAATTTTCACTTTTACTACACATTTTTCTAGCTTCACAATTTTGTCCCTATTAGGGATTTTCATGAAAAATCACCTTGTAAAAGGTTTTTACTACACTTTAAACTTTCATATTCTACCACTAGTCATCAAAATACTTGTATGTCATGCATGGGTATATTTTTAAACATAAACCCTAGCTCAAATTAGTGGTAGAAATAGCTAAATTAAGCTACGAGGATTTCAAAAATACGAGGAGAATTAAAAATGGGGCTAAACTGCACTTACTAGTGAGTTTGAAAATGTCAAAACCCTAGCTATGGAGTCCCTTAGAGTTTCGGCTGGTTCATGGAGAAGATGAGCACATTTTGGCTTATGTTTCCCTTTTTATTTCATTAATGATCCAGATGAACAAAATGCCCTTATACCCTTTCTTTAGAAAATTTTCCTTCATTGGGCATTTTTGTCCATCATACTAATAAAAGGTCTAACTGCTAAATAAGGACTTCTAATAATTTTTCTAATGCCAATTTAGCCTTAAAACTTCTAGAAACTCATGTTTTGCAACTTTTGCAATTTAGTCCTAAAGGACAAATTAATTACTGTCTCATAAGAATTCCTTCATGGAATTTTCTCACTATCATGAAATCATATCATAAACTTAAAAATAATCATGAAATATTCAATTCTACCTCAGATTTGTGGTTTTGAAACCACTATTCTGACTAGGCCCTAATCCAGGCTGTTACAATTCTCCCCCTTTAGAGATTTTTGTCCCTGAAAATCTTACCGGTAAAAAGGTTTGGATATTGGTTTCTCATGGTTTCCTCAAGCTCCATGTAGCCTCTTCTACCCCATGTCTTTGCCACAATACTTTTACAAGGGCCATACTTTTGTTTCTTAACTGCTTAACTTCTCGAGCCAGAATCTTAATCAGCTCTTCACCATAAATCATGTTCGGTTGAATCTCAATCTCTGTCGGGGTAATCACATGTGAAGGGTCTGATAGTTAGCGTTGCAACATGGACACATGGAACACATTATGAATCTTTTCTAACTCGAAGGTAAAGTTAGCCGATAAGTCACTGGTCCTATCCCCTTGGTGATCTCATAAGGTCCAATAAAACTTGGACTTAATTTACCTTTTCGACCAAATCTAAAAACTTTTCTCCACGAAGAAACTTTCAAAAATTCTTTATCCCCGATTTGGAACTCAATTTCTTTTTGTTTCAAATCAGCGAACAACTTTTGTCTTTCAGAAGTAGCTTTCAAATAGTCTCGGATCTCTTTTATTTTCTCTTTCGTTTCCTTGACTAAATCAACCCTGTGAATTTGATTTTCCTTGGGTTTAGTCCAATACAAAGGCGTTTGGCACTTACGCCCATATAATGCGTCATAAGTCACCATTTTCAAACTCGATTGGAAACTGTTGTTGTAGGCAAATTTGACCAAAGGTAGGTACTTTTCCCAACTACCTTGGAATTCTAACACACAACATCTGAGGATATCCTAAAGTATCTGTATTACTCTCTCCGACTGACTGTCAGTCTGTGGATGGAAAGCGGTACTAAAGTTTCACTTTGTACCCAAAGCCTCTTGTAACTTCTTCCAAAATCGTGGCATGAATCTCAGATCTCTATCCGAAATGATCGATAATGGTACTTCGTGTAGTTTCATAATCTCTGAAATATACAAGTCAGCTAACTTGTCAAGCGAATAATCTGTACGCACTTGTATAAAATGGGTTGACTTCATAAGCTTGTCGACCATAACCCAAATGACATCTTTCCTTTTTGGTGTTAACGATAAGCCTGTCACGAAATCCATGGTAATATGGTCCCACTTCCACTCGGGAACCATGATAGGCTGTAACAAACTGGAGCGTACTTGGTGTTTCACTTTTAGTTGCTGACAAATCAAGCATTTCGATATAAACTCAGAGATATCTCATTTCATGTTCGGCCACCAATACCATTTCTTCAAATCATTGTACATCTTGGTACTACTGGGGTGAATAGACATGCGACTACTATGTGCCTCATTTAGAATTCTCCGAATGAGTTCATCATCTTTTGGTACAAAAAATTCAGCTTCGAAACCTTACACAACCATCTGAAACAATTTGAAAATTTCAATCAGTACCCAATTCGCACTTAAAGCATCAGCAACAATGTTCACTTTCCTCGGGTGGTAGTCAATAATCAACTCATAGTCCTTTAATAACTCAAGCCATCTCTGTTGTCATAAGTTCAAATCTTTTTGTGTCATCAAGTATTTAAGACTCTTGTGATCAGTAAACACTTGGCATTGCTCACCGTATAAATGGTGTCTCCAAATCTTTAATGCAAACACTATTACGTCTAACTCCAAGTCATGAGTCGGATAATTCTTTTCATGGGGCTTCAATTGTCTTGAGGCATATGCAATCACCTTGCCTTCTTGGATAAGTACGTAGTTCAATCCATTTAAGGATGCATCACTGTAAATCACAAACTCCTTCTAGGGTTCAGGTTGCACTAGAATAGGAGCTTAAGTCAATAATATCTTTAATTTCTCAAGACATTGCTGGCATTTTTTTGTCTACTCAAACTTAACATCTTTTTGTAATAACTTTGTCATTGGAGTAGCGATCATGGAAAATCCCTTGACAAACTTTCGGCAATATCCGGCCAAACCCAAGAAGCTTTTGACCTCAGATATTTCTCAGTGGCTTCTATTTAACAATTGTCGAGATCTTATTTGGATCAACTCTAATGCCATCACCCGAAACGATGTGGCCTAAAAATCCAACTTCTTTAAGCAAAATTCACTCTTACTAAATTTCGCATAAAGTTGCTTATCTCGTAGATTTTGCAAAACTGTCCTCAAGTGCTCGACATGTTCATCCTTATCGCGAGAATAAATGAGGATATCATTAATAAAGACTACAATGAACTTATCCAAGTATGGCCACAAGATACGGTTCATTAAATCCATGAATACTGCAGGAGCATTAGTTAAACCGAATGGCATGACAAGAAATTCATAATGGCCATACCTCATTTGAAATGCAGTCTTCGGCACGTTGGACTCCTTAACTCTTAACTAATAGTACCTGGATCTCAAGTCTATCTTGGAGAACACTATTGCTCCTCTCAACTAGTCAAATAAATCGTCGATCCTTGGCAAAGGATACTTGTTCTTTATGGTCACCTTGTTAATTTGTCGATAATCAATGCACAACCTTATAGAGCCATCTTTCTTTTTCACGAATAATACGGGAGCACCCCACAGAGAATAACTTGGCCTTGTAAAACCCTTATTCGTCAATTCTTGTAGTTGAGCCTTCAATTCCTTTAACTTGGTCAGAGTCATCCTGTAATGAGCAATTGAAATGGGTGTAGTACCAGTAGCCAACTCAATACCAAACTCAACCTCTCTAATTGGAGATAATAGGACAATTCTTTTGGAAATACATCTTGATACTCGCATACTACTGGCATTGACTCAATTTTCAACCCTGACTCTTTTGTATTCATCACAAAAGTAAGGTAAGCTCCATACCATTTTCTTATACATTTCTGAACAACCACGGAAGAAATCATTGTGGGAAAACCCTCTGATTCATCTGATTCAACTCGAAAAGTATCACCATTCTCACATTTAGTTCAATAAATTTTCTACCACAATTGACTATTACATCATGAGTGGTTAACCAATCCATACCAAGGATTACATCAAATTCATCGAATGGCAAAAGCATGAGGCTTGTTGGGAAACAATGACCCCTAATCATCAAAAGACAATCTCTGCATACTTTGTCTACAAACACACATTTGCCTACGGGATTGGATACTTTTATCACAAATTCTGTAGACTTTACGGGTATATTCATGCTAGAGACTAGTTTCATGCAAACATATGAGTGGGTGGATCTGGATAAATCAAAGCAATAATAGAAGTTTCATGCAGAGAAAATATATACGTAATTACATCGGGTGATGATGCCTCTTCGAGAGCGTGAATGGCGTATGTCCTTGCTGTCGCTCTACCCTTGGGTTTTGCAGTCTGTTCTTTCGGTGCACCTTTACTACCCACTCCCGTACCTGAGTTTCACTGGGGTCTACCTCTAGAGGGAGCATTACCCAATCTTGCCATTTGATCTCTATCGTTTTCAATCACCTTGGGGCATTCTCTAATGAAGTGGTCTTGAAAACCACACTTGAAGCAAGCCAGCTCATTTGCCCGACATTAGCCAAGGTGGCATCTACCACATTGGGGACATTTAGGCCTACTGTGTCGAGTATTACCCACACTCGCAACTGAGGTAGTCTGAGCTCTGGAGACTAAATATTTTTTACCTTTGCCTTTGTATGAAAACCCTACTAAAGTAGTTGATCGAGTAGCAAATTCTTTTAATTTCTTGGAGGAGGATTAGAATGACTTGCCCAACTGTCTCTTTCTTGAGTCATAGGACTCCACCTCAGCTTTCCTTTTCTCCTTGGCTAATTCCTCAGCCTTACAAGCTCTATCCACGAGCACTACAAACTCCTTTAGCTCTAGAATACCAATAAACATTCAGATGTCCTCATTTAAACCATCCTCAAATCTTTTGCACATAATAGCCTCAGTGGATACGAATTCCCGAGCATATTTGCTGAGTCTCACAAACTCATGCTCATACTCAGTCATAGTCATTCGACCTTGTTTCAATTCTAGAAATTCCTTGCGCTTTTGATCAATAAACCTTGGACTGATGTATTTCTTGTGAAATTCCTCTTAGAAAATTTCTAAAATAACTTTTTCCCATAGTACCACTGACACAAGGGTGTTCCACCACTAATAGGCGGAATCTCATAGGAGCGATACGACATACTTCATGCATTCTTTAGGTGTACAAGACAATTCATCAAATACCCTGATGGTATTCTCTAGCTAATACTCCACTCTTTCAGGATCATTATCTTTAGTAGCCCGGAACTCTTTTACCCCTTGTTTTCGAATTCTATCAACCAGGGGCTTTTCTTGTCTTACCACCTCTACAATTTGGGGAGCTATCGAGGTAGGTTGAGTATTTAGAGGGGGTGGAGCTTCTTCTTGAGCAGTAGGGTTCGTCCGAAAGAACTCTGTGAACCACTCGTTCATCATTTTTAAGAAGGCCTCCCGGGCATCTCCTCCCTCACTTACAGTAGCTGGCATATTTTCAGTTCCAGTTGGCACTGTACCTTCAGCGGGAGCCGACGCATTGCTTTCTACATTGTCTGCCTCAACTCTATCGGGATCCATTTACTATAACAAAACACATTTAAATCTTTGAAGTCGTTACACTATCATATCACATATATACATAAGTATGGCATGTATAGCTAGACTCGTGCATATGCTAGGCTAGTCCTAGAATTGACTAAACACTAGCTCTGATACCACTAAATGTAACACCCCTTACCTAAGTCCGACGCTGGGATGAGATACGAGGCATTACTATACTTAGCTTACTTGAACATGTAAAGTCAAACCATAAAATTTCATTTCCATTTAAAAATTTTCATACATTTCTCTTAAAATCATTATACATTGGGAGTGGTTCGAAACCAGCACTTAGAAATTTTTTGCTCAAAATAGGGTCATACACCCGTGTGAGATAGGACATGCCCGTGTGGGCAGGCCGTGTGGTCGCACACGCCCATGTCCCTAGCTCGTGTTGAATTTATATTTCATTCTGAACCTGCAGGGGTGTTCACATCACCTGGCACACGCCCGTGTCCTTGGCCCGTGAGCTTCACACGGCCACAACACGCCCGTGCCTTAGCCCGTATATGAAAATCTGGACATTCTGTTTATCATGTCAGCATGCAATTTAGGGCACACGGCCAGGCCACATGCCTGTGTGCTACGCCGTGCCCTCCACACAGCTAAGACATACATCCGTGTCTCTGCCTATGTGAAAATTAGGTGCGGGGACACACGACCTATTAACATGCCCATAGGGCTGATCGTGTGTCATACACGGCCTAGACACACGCTCGTGTGCCTACCCATGTGGACAAATATAGGCTATTTTCCAAGCCCTTTGGCACCCTAAAACTTAATCAAATACAAGGCCAACTTCAATAACACATAATATGGTATTTATATACATTTAAATATCCAAAATTTAGGCATTCACTTGCCACGAAACATCACATTAACCATGCATTCTCATCATTCATTTTTCTACTTAGATATGCAATTTTAGGTTATCATAAATGACATTCACTTTGCATAATCTAAACTTAATCAATATTAGCCCATTTCCAAAGGCCATTACAACATGACTTAAGTAACATCAATAGCCAACACATATGTTTACCCAAAATGACCTATATCAAAATGACCAAGTTTCTATACATGCCATACACAAAATAATTAGACTTCACTATACCAAAATGAAAGGCTTGATAGTGTGACTTCGAGCTTCAACTTTTAATGATCCCCAAGCTAGTTTAGTAAGCATAAATTGTAACACCCTATACCCTCGTCCGTCGCCGGAATAGGATATCGAGGTATTACAAAACTAAACGTAACTTACCGAATTTCATAGATACATATCAGGCATAGATTCGATTGTACATTTTATTACGATTAATGATTTGCTTAAATTTCTATTTCCGATCAATCTACCTTTCAAATGCTTCAACTAATGCAACCATATTACGTTCGATCACTATAGGAGTACTATCATAGTTGCAAAGTGACTACCTACCAATAGGTATGATAAAGTCTCTAAGTATAATTGAATTTCTTAGGTAGTAAGCAATCCTATTCGCATTAAAGTAATAATTCCCATAACACTTTATCAAAAACATATACTCAACTTAGAGATTAAACAAGCAATTTTCGCATGGCTAGGATAATTACAACATAAAATATAATTCAGTTTAACAAAAGGAGATTAGCCTATACATGCCATTTTTCTCAAAATAACTATCGAATATACCAAAATAACGACGATAGTGTAGGTGATTAAAGCTTCAATCCCCGAGTTCGTAGCTTCAAAATGAGATCTATAAAATAGAGGAAACAAAGTAAACGGAGTAAGCATTTCAATGCTTAGTAAGTTTTAAGTAATGTCACAAATAAAAATCAAATTATAAAATTTGACATTCGTATTTTCATTGTAATCCCCTTTTAAGTATCACCATTTGGCCAAAAATGCAAATTCTCATAATACTTATTAAGCAGAAAATCTTTCACTTGAAAGTGAGCACATATAACGAAGACATGTTACATAATTTCACGTAACTCTTCACATTGACCAATTGCACAATAATCATATAAATCGTAAATTCGCTTACATATACATCACATGATAACCTTAAGATTTATTTCAATCCAAGCGTTCATATAAGCTCATGGTACATACCTGTTCAACTTAACGAATTTAACGTATTTAGTAACAATTGTTACTGTGAGGTCTTTTAGTTGTAACTTTACTCGGATCATCGGCGAGACTTTTAGCTCGGATGAAATCTCCACATATAGCCATCGGGTCTTAACCCGGACATAATCTCCGCACATAGTCAGCGGGTCTTAACCCGGATATAATCTCCGCACATAGCCAGCGGGTCTTAACCCGGACATAATCTCCGCACATATAACCATCGAGTCTTTAAGCCCGGATTCACAACACTAAGTCTCATGCATATTTGTTCACATGTTACCACTTTCACATAGCAAAATCACATTTGTAAATCAATCAACTCATTTGCATATACACATACAACATGCTCCTTGACTTTATGTCATAAATATCATTCAAATCTAATACATGTATACTACTTTTAATAAACTTTCAGCTCATTAAGCAAACACACATAAGCCTATATCCCCAATCTCCTTCTTTGTTTATTTTTCTAATAGCCATTCGGCTACATATCATGTATAAGGTTTCTTTCTCAAATAACCTTATTAGGATACGGAAAATAGGACATCATTCATTTATCATACATGTATATCATGTCATTTTTAATTAAATACCAATTTCAATTACTCAAAACTTACCTCGAACCTTTCCGAGCAACTTTGAGTTAGCTATTCGACCACTTCAGCCTTCCCTTTATCCGAACTTGTCCCTCTATGCTCTTGAGCTAAATTAAATAATTTAATTTCATTAATTCTTATTCAAACATCTCAATTGATCATTTTCACTTATAGTCAAATAAGAAACGCATATACTTCTCATAGCAAACATACACATTCGGCCAATCACATATATATCACAAGTCACTACAAGCTGACTTCCTGAGCAACATTCACTAAATTTTTCATAACTGGAGCTACAAACTCCAAATCAAGTTTCGTAAATTTTCCCTGAAACTAGACTCATGTACCTTTCTACGCTAAAATTTCAAGAATTTTTGAATTGACCAATTAATACAGTTTAATCCTCAAAGTTACCCCTAATTCACTGTCAGATAGTTCCGACCCTTCTGTACTAAAGTTCAATTATCTCTTAGTTCAGGTCTCGGAAAATTTTCTTGTATATATCTCTTGAAAATAGACTCATTAAGGATTCTAAGCATATAAATTACATCTTATGGATATCTTTGTACAATTTATAGTGATTTTCTCAAAACAGAACAGGGGATTTCGGAGTCAATCTAACACTGTCTCACACTACTTTAAAAATCTCTTTATCAGCAATTCCATTGCTTATAAGGTTTCTTTTATAAGAAACTAGACTCATTAAGCTTAATTACATAATTTATTTAGCCTCTAATTCAGCACCCACAATTTATGGTGATTTTTCCAAAACACGTTACTGCTGCTGTAACAAGCAGATTTATACAAATTCACATTTCATTTCAAGCTACAACATATAATCAAGGTCACATTTGGCCACTAATTAAACATATCAAATTAGTCACATATACCAATTTCCAAGCTCAACTCTACTTTTCCATCTATTAACCGTATGTGATTTGCTCACATTATTCACCTATAGTAACGATCAACTAATTTATAATCACTCATATACACCTTCCTTTACAAGAACGTTAACTAACATGAATTAGCATCCTTTGAGCCATGACCGAATACATACCTTACCTCAAAACTCAGCAATTATACACTTACAATTTAATTCATCAAATTAACACATACTTCCATCGATTCAAAGCTCAATTAACAAAAATATGCATGTTTGATTTACTTCACATGCTATGACCGAATGCATATGGTCTTAAGCTTCACTTATAAATATCAAAATCAAACCATCCTTTTCCTTATTATAGACACATTCGGCAATCATATGTATGTGTATGCATATACTAATACCGCTCTTTTCCCCAAATTCAATTAATTTTAGCCGAATGCCTTATAAGGTTTTCAAAGCACATTTACAACATACAATTTCAACCTTCAATACTTTATCAATCAAACACACATTCGGCACCCTCATCTAAAATTACTAGCATTGCTTATTTTTGACGTACAAATAGCCTCATTTCCATTCACTAGCACACACACAAGTCACAACAAAAAAAATCATTTTACTACTAATACCTTATCTTTTACACATAAACATATACATTTCCTAATAGCAAATTCAAGTACATGGCCGAACCTTAAAGTCAATAGCCAAAACAAAATTTCTATCATGGTTAAGTAAGACTCTATGTAACCAATTCAAAATAATAAATTTTTCAACCCTTAAACAAAATCTCCCATTTAGAATCGGAAATTAGGAGTAGAAAGCTAAAACATTCAAACCAATTCAATCTATCCATGAATCCTCATAAAGAAACATCTATCTAGCTCAACAACATCCAAAGTCCATTATTTAACACTAACATAAAAGAAAAGACAAATTTCTTTACCCCTTACTCATATGGCCGAATGTCAAGGATGGCATAAATTTAGAAATTCTTTCATGGATGACATTGGAAGTTTAGTATCCATCTCAATTTCACAATTATCATAAAAATTTCCATGAAAACTCACCTCAATTTAAGACTATTTTGGCCAAACACCAAGCCTTCTTCTTCCCTCTTTTTCCTCTTCCAAAATCGGCAATTGAGGAACAAAACGAAGAACTTTGTTCTTTTCACCCAAATTCCTTATTTTATTAATTTTATTATTTAAATTTTATGATAACTAAATAATAATTTCTTTTATTATTAATATATGACTACATAACAATTCACAAAATTCCAAAACCTCATCATTACCATCCACTATCACAAAAGTGGGCAATTAGACATGCAAATCCATTTTTTTTTTCTCATGCATGCATTAATAGGTCATCACACATTTGTCTAGCACATTTTCAAAGTTCATAGTTTAGCCCTTTTAGGTGCAATCCATAATTATAACACTAAATTGAAGCACCTAAGATGTCACACATGAATTGGCACGTATAATAGGCATCAAAATAATTATTAAATTATTTTTGTGCCTCGGTTTTATGGTCCCGAAACCACATTCCGACCAGGGTCGTTTTAAGGCTGTCACATAAATGCTTAGTAAGTTGTGTAACGCCCTAATTTTTAGGATTTTTGGGAAAACTTAATTTTTGCTTGTTTGGATGTGTTAATTTCTATTTTGAGTGTGTTAGTGGGCCTTTAGAAGGCCCAAGTTTAAGTTAAAAACCTGGTAGAATTTTAAAATTTTAGACCTAAGGGGAGAAGGGGCTCTGACTAAGTGGGCTTTTAAGAAAATGTTGACAAATTAAGACACAAGTAAGCTTGTGTTAAAGTGGCAAGGTGGCACCACTTAAGACACAAGGGAGTGGCGTGTGGAAGCTATGCAAGAGCTAAGGTTCAAGTCTCATGGTAAGTAATGTGGTGTTTTATTTTTAATGCATGTGCAAGGAAAGTGGTATACTTGAAGTCAAATTCTGAAGGTGAGAGTTTGATGTGCTCATGGAATATGATTGAGGAGTGATAAGGGGAGAAAATTTAGAATTTGAAAGGGAGGAAGTGTTGACCGATTGCAAGAGTGTAGGCAGATGCATAATCGGCTAGGGGAGCTTAGAGTAACATTTTCGGCATTTTTGGTCTTGAAGGTGTGCCGAATTCTTGTCGCCTACTTTCGGGATTGTTTAGGATCATTCTTCTAAGTTTGTCAAGTAGGTATAGGGTCTTGAGAGCTCCTTCATTCCATCTTTTTATCCTCTTTTCTCTGTTCAGAAAAGCCAAAATCATGTGCAAACCTTAATCTCTGCTGATTTCTTTCTTCTTGACCGAACCCTCTCATACCTTTTTTCTTAAGCTGAATCCATCATCTTCTTACCTCTTTCTTTTCTTGTTTATTGTTGAAATTGATTCACATAAAATCTTTCCTGACCGATTACTTCAAAAGCTGAAATCCCAAAACTTGAGCCTTCTCCTTTGTTGACATACTCATAGAGACGAACTCAGAGAACCGTTCTTCCACTTCTTTTCTCTTTTCTTTTTTTTCAAAAGCCAAACCTCACAACACTCTTAACCTCTGTCGACATCTTCTCCTCTCCATTACATAAACTTCTAATCTTCTAATTCTTCATACAAAAGCCAAAACCTCCATATCCATAGTGATTCGGGAACTGAGCCTTTAGATCTCTTGGATCTATTCTCTTTTCAAGTTTCGATTAGATCTATACTAGATCTGGATTAGGTTGGATTGGGGTCGCTTCTTTGGCAAATAGATCGTTGGTAAGTATTCGAAACCATTTTCATTCTTTATCTTGTGATTCAAGAAAAGCCGAAAACCCTAACTCCTTAGGGTGGCTGTCGTTTTTGGACTAAGGGTTTTATTAGCTTCTTTCTTTCGGTTCTTTTATGTTTTAGTGTAGACAGAAGGTGACCTAACAAGGAGTATTGGAGGCTAAGACCGTGGGGCAATCTAGATCTAGATCTAGTTATTGATTTCAGCAAAGGTAAGGGATTAATGGCCTTAGATGATGTTGGCCGAATATGGTAAGTTGTTGTTTCATTGATTTCGTTGACTTGTAGCTAACAGTGTGGTTAAAAACAATTGTAGGATTAATTCGGTACGGATCACGATATAGTAGCTAACAGTATGGTTAAAAACAATTGTAGCATTAATTTTGCTGCATAAAGACGGTAAGTGGTGGACTTGAATTCAAACTCTGAAGGTGGTTGAGACTTGGTAATAGTTGGCTTGGTAAGAAGAATTTGAATTAAAATTCAAAGGAAGAGGATTGGATTAAATCTTGGATCAAACCAAGGAGTAAAGCAAGGGATTGTGAAACACCCCAAACTTGACCTAGAAGTTAGGCCCGAATCTGGCATGTCACATTGAAGTGTTATTCGAAAACCAAGTTTTCATTAAAAACCCTTCTTGTTTAAAAGTTTGTGTAAAACCTCAGTTTGCAATTGATCAATTCCCAATGTGGTTTATTAAAATGATTATTCTCCATTTAATATGTTATTACTTATAAAATCTTACTCGTTGTGGAAGCTTAATTTAAAACAGACATTGCTTCGGAAAAACCCGTTTCTACCTCTAGCAATTATAAAACCATAAATAAAATCCCAAATTTGTAATCCAAAAATTTAAAGGCCTTATTACAACCCAATAAAAATAAATAAAGATAAAAAAAATAAATGAACTACTAAATCACTAATCAACTAGCAGTGTGGCCACCTCCGAGTCCTCTCCTACGTCGAGCCGCCTACTGAGGGTTACCTAAAAAATATTAAAAGAAGGGTGAGTTTTTGAAAACTTAGTGTGTACATTCCTCGAAAGACACATAACATGCAATAAACAATTTGGGCCTAAGCCCTATTCAATATCGGTGGCCTTTTGGGCTTTAGCCCATAGTGGCCTTAGTTGTGCCTGAGCCCATATCACAAAATCAATATGATTATGCAATGTGCAATTACCCATAACCAACCCTGTACACCCCCTTCCAACCCTACACTCCTGTGGGGATATAAATATCAACCCACCAATCCCTACACTCCCATTGTAGCACCGATTGTGGCACCACTCATCATTCCAGCAGAGCTGCTAATATCCATTGTAGCACCGGTTGCGTCACTACTCATCATTGCAGCAGAGCTGCTCATGGCTTACAAAGCCTTCGTTGGATCCACAGTCGTCAACCGGCAGTGTGACCCTCATATACACTTCCTCCAATCATAACCCAGCCCATATGTAGCTTATAATCTCATGAATGCATCATAATACCATATGACATACATATCGTACTTATATCAAATAGGGGTAAGTTAGTCATTTTGCCCTTAGGGCATATTTGTCATTTTGAACCTAAGGCATAACAGTTATATCTTATCATACTCACAATTACTCAAGCTTAAAGTCAATTCATGAGGGTTTACAATTTTACTAGGGCTCAAAAGCCTAATACATAGTCCAAGTAGGGCCCATACACTTATATGGCCCATTAGGCCAAAACTACCATAAGTCAGGTAATTAGCCCAACCGGCTCGTCAAATCCTACTAACCCAACAATTTTACTCATAGGCCCATCGGGCCCATTTGGCCCATTTTGGCCTAGTTGGCTAAATGGTGGCCCGAGTCCATGGAATCGCCCAAGGAGCCTCAGTCATTGTATCAGTAACTCTACACGAGTGTTCACACGCTCGTGTGGTTGCCAACAACAACCTTTCGGCTTTTTGGCTTTTTGGTATTTTGGCTTTTTGGGATTTCAACTTTTGCTGATCTAACATGTGTATGATATATGTACACACCTTCAGCTCTATATCGACTATCAAACAAGGGTTAGGAGTACACACTTGACCACGTAGAGTACTAAGTAATCATAATCGCCAGAACCTATATTCAAATATAAAAAAATCCACTACACTCACTTACTGATGGACAAACTATACTTGCCTTGATCAACTACGATTTGCCTATGTAATCCGAGGTCTGTTGGAGCCCCCTTCCACATCCAGGCAGAAAGTCCCGAACCGCTGACACATTACGTCGCTTAAACTTGGGCATGGTGGTTACATGCTCAAACCCCGTCGTTACCTTCGCCATCTCTTTACCACTAGTGTTCCCTTTTTCCATCTAAAAATACGGTAGACAATAACAAAATGACCAAAGAAAACGAATCACTATCACTATCATCCATCATCATCTAATAATTCCAATTAGCAAGTACATAGTCACTTACCCTACCTTTGGCTAATAACTAGAACGAAAACCTTAGGAGAACTACAGATTTGATATTCCAGAGGCGATACAAAATCGCTTTGCCAATCAAGAAGTTGAATCACCCAATAAATGAATCTAGGAAGCAAAATCGTCTTGGAAGGATAGGGAGTAATCGATTGGCAAGGAATAAAGCCCAAATGGAATAACTCTTCTTGAATTTGGCAAATGGGGAAATAGTGTGAGAAAAGAAAACAAATAAATGTTTGTAAAAGTAAAAAAAGGTTGAGTTCAGCTTTAGAGGGTTTGGAAAAATAAAAATAAAAAAGAGAAGAAAATCCAATAAGAATGCCAAAAGAGAACCCAATTTTTCCATACTATTTCAGCACTAGGTAATGGAGACCGACTAAGCATTTTCTACTCCCTGATTCGGTTCCACTTTACCATCAATTTTAAATTCCCTTTAATTTCTCCAATCTTATCTCCTTCACATCCATGCCAATCTTCATCCATATCCTCACCCGAAACTCCACCAATTGGATCACTTCAAATCCCTTCCACCGAACAGTAATGGTGTTTCATTCAAACACCGATTACCTTTCTAGCGTGGGCAGCAAAATAAATCTCACATTTGCGCTTGTGACCGCTTGAACTCCAACCCTCCAACTTCTATACACGCTGCTGGCCACTGCACCGCAATCCATCTTGTACTATATTTCGGTCATAACTAATTATAAGACTTACTTGCTGAAGCCATAGTTACTTAAGAATAAAAATCAAAACTTCACCTGCCCAAGGGTTCGAACTTGTACCCTCTCGGATCCCCTAGCATGCTTCTTGCCACTGCACCCCAGGCGCTCCTTGTGTCATATTCCATCCCCAAATACTTTTAAAGCTTATTAACCCACAACCAGATTAGTCTAAAAAATATTTGCTACCTTTCAGATTCGAACCCCCAATCTCTTGTCCGCACTATACGTCCCTTGCCACCACGCCACCTACCTTATTTATGTCATTTTTCCTCCCCAAATAATTATAAAGCCTTCCTCCCACAACCTAGGCTTGAACCCTGTGACTTGAACCCTGCTCCTATCCATGCTCCTAGTTCCCCCTTACCACTAGGCCCTGCGCTCCCTTGTGTCAAATTTTAACCAAATATACATATAAGGTCTAACGCCAAAGTCTCCTTAAGGAAGCAAAAATTAAAAATTTTTGCTAGAGCCCTGGATCGAGTTTAGGACTTTTTCCACACTACCAACCCTTCCTAAATCACTTAAACATTAAACTAAACGTGCAATTCTAAAATTTTTAAACACAATTAAATTATTTAAGCCGCCTTCTAACCAATCCAAAACTCAAGGCCCAAAACTTCTAAGCCCAAAATTGGGGGTGTTACAGATTGAGTTTGGAGGAAGGTGTTAGCCGAATGAGGGTTGCATGAAGGGAGAAATCGGCTAGGGATGTTCATTTTTGCATTTTTTTAGTCCTGAGAGGGATAGGTGCCGAATCTCTTTTTTTGGTTTTCGAGATTTCGCATTTCGGGGACGTTTTGGTATTGTTTTCTTTAGTATCGATTTTGGTAAAATTCATTGGGCATATCTTTTCTTTTCTTTTATTAAAAGTCAAATTCATCCTCTCTATCTGAATTCTTTCTTCATCAATTGTTTGTCAGTTCTTCTCATCTTTGACTTTGCCAAACCTTGTTTTCTATTCCTCTCAATCTTCAAGCACAATCTTAGCCTTGACCGACTTCTCCTTCTATTTCTCTGGCTGAATTCAACCCTGGTTCCACACCTATTTTGTCGTGTCTTCTTGGACCCTCTCGAAGCCGATTACCTCTTCTCTCTTTCTCACCTCTCTCGATTTACTCTTATAGCCAAATCCTTGTTTTTCTCCCTATAAGTTCTTGGGTCGAACCTTGTTCTCTACCCTTGATTGAATACTCTTTATTGGCCGAACCCCATTGTACCTCTTTTCTCTATTATTCTTTCGACTGATCCTCGATAACCGAATACTTGGGTTCCTTCTTCTCTATCTTTTCCTTTGAATTTTATCTTGCCTAGACCGAATATAGTGTTCTTTATTCTCCCTTGTTTTGGCTTTCTTCTCCTAAAACTGAAAGATCTCTTGTGTGTACTCGGGTGGCGTTAAAAGTTGGGTTTAGGCCGATTGCATAGTTCCATCACTAGGGATTATGGTTCTTGATATTATGGTTAGCTACTTTGATTAAGGTTAAGTTTCCTGAAAGAATCGTTGGGCGAAGATAAGGTGGATCCGACGTTTGGTGGATTGGTAAGTGACAATAAGTTAGATAGAGTGATTTCAAGACTTTGGTTCTGGATTTACCATAGATCTGACTTATACAATTTGAAATATTTCTTAGGTACTGTGATGTAGAGGCATTGCAACAACAGTGATATTTTAGGTGTGTAACCACACCCATCTTTAGCATAGATTGGCAAAAGCCGGAATGCCGAAATGTCGGTGTTTTAAGGTCTCACAAGTGCGTGAACGATTGTGGGCTGATCTAAACCCACCAACTGTGGGCATTTGACTGTAAAGGTCGTTGTTCCCGTTTTCGTGCACTTGGGCTGTTCTAGGCCTCGATGGGCCGAAATGGGCCTAATGGGTCTATGGGCCCATATGGATAAGTGATGCGGTAAGTGATAATTGGTATGTTAGATGCTAAGATTTGTGATTCTATGCAAAGAATTGGACTGAACGAGCACACGAGCGTGTGGGCCCACCTGAGCCCAATAGGGGTTTTAGCCCGTAAATCCTATTTGACCATATGGACCTTCTGAGTCACTTGGATCGATGTTAAACCTGTTATTAAGTTGTACTAGGTGCTGAGACACTGAAATTTAGTAAAATGTCCAAAATACCCCTAAAGGGTAAAATTACTATTTTACCCCTAACTGCCTAAAAGACTGTTATACCCTTTTAAAAATAAGCCATTGATATCTGTATGATTGTTTCGGTAACTGTTAATCTGTATGCATGTTATATGTAGTTCTGTTAGTCTGCATGGGGTTGGGTTTGATTTCGGAGGAAGTTCTGTATAGTGGCACTGCCACGTATTCTGTATAGTGGCTTAGCCACGTGCTCTGTACCAAGTGGCTCTATAACGATGTCAGTTATTAGCAGCTTGGTTGTGTATTGGTGTGTGGGCTGGGTGTGTTGAGTTATTCCCCACATGGTGTGATGGGCTGGTACGGGTGGTGTGATGGATGGACTGGGTTGGCTTTTCATACTGTTTTGTTCTGTATTTGTATGGGCTTGGGCCCACCCTTGGGCCCACTTTGTTCTGAATAGGGCCAAGGCCTAGACTGATCTATTTCTAAATAGGGCTTTGGCCCAGTCTGATTTGTATGATTGATCTCTGTTATTGGTTGGGAAAGTTATACACTAAGTTTTCACAAACTCATCTTTTATTTTTATATCTGCAGGTAACCCTTAGCCATAGACGATTTGGAGTTGCGAGGGACTCGAGGTGGCCACATGCTTCTGGTATCAGTTTTGCTTTAATTTTTAAATAATTATTATTTTGGGTTTCTGTTATGTAATAAGGCCATTATGGGATTTTTATTTTAACTTTCATATCTGAGCTGTTCAATTATCTCTAACCATTTAAGTAACTAATCGAGTTTTCAAAACTAAAGACAAATGTTTTCAAAGAACTTATGCATAACGTTTTTTTTGAAATAAAAAGAGCATTCACAAACTCAACTAATTGATATCGACTAAGATGACAACTACTTTACAAATGCATTTTCAAACCTATAATAAAAGTTTAAACCAGATTTTTCTTTTCATCCAAACCTAAATGATGTAACTTTTTCAGCGAATCGTCCGACTTCGAATGTACTTCCATGTGACACACCAGATTTGGCCATAACATCCAGGCCAAGTTTAGGGTGTTACAGCTAAATAAGAACTTCTAATCATTTTTCTAATGCCAATTCATCCTTAAAACTTCTAGAAACTCATATTTTGCAACTTTTGCAATTTAGTCCCAAAGGACAAATTAATCACTATCTATAAAAATTCCTTCATGGAATTTTCTCACTATCATGAAATCATATCATAAACTTAAAAATAAACATGAAATATTTAATTCTACCTCAGATTTGTGGTTTCAAAATGACTATTTTGACTAGGCCCTGATTTGGGCTGTTACAATTAGCATGTCAATAGGGTCTTGCATATGCTTGTACGAGATTGATAACAAATGTTACCAAGGTCCAATATTTGTTACGGATTCTCAAATATATATGACACATGTTTAGTTCAAACAAGTATTCCGAGGATCGTACCCAAGGGATTGCTTTGTTGGAGATTATTACTAAATTAATTATTTGAAAATAATTACTAATCGAATTGAGTCACGAATGAGTAGTGAAAATTTAAAATTAAGAAAATAATAAAACTAATTAGATTAAACTAAACCTAGCTTAAACCATCAGACTTCCAAATTAGTAGTGTGAATTCCTAATTTCAACGTTGTAAGCTACTTAGCCTAGAACCAATTGAATGACTAATTATTAATGAAGCCAATAACTACCCTTTATTGAGTAATTTGCCACTCTTAACTAGGAATATCCTTTCAGTCTCATCTTCACATATTTCTATCCAAATTCCATACCACATATCATATTCTAAATAATTCATGTCATTTTCTATTTTTTTTATTTTAGTCATCTATCTTGATATTTGATATCAAACTCAACTAAACAAATTCATACTATCACCATATACTCTCATTGGTATCCAACCATTTAATTAACATGTATACATAAGCAAATTAAACAACCTCAAATCATAAAAGTATAACTCGAGATTTCATGTCACCTGCCAACAACTTTCGCTTTTCCTTTCCCTCTCGATGGTTCCACGTCGACGTTAGCTACGAATGATAATACAACAAAATAACTAGTATCAATTTCCATAAATTCACATTCAAACATAAAGTTAAGCATATTTTACAATTTATTCAATTTAGTCCCTAAACTCGGGACAAGCGTAACCTTCGGTATAAAGTTTTGTATTAAAATCTAATTTCACATCTACTCATTGAGGACCCTATGCTTAACATTCTTAGTACAATTTCATAACAGATTTTCATTTTATTTGATTTTTTCCCTAATGTAACAAAGCTAAGAATCATGCTTGTTAAGCTTTACAATTTAGTCCTTTTCATAATCTAAGCTTAATTTCTATCAATTTCAAGCCTAATTCTTCAATTTTTCAACAATGGTAACTTATCAAAATTTCACCAATTGAAAAAAATTGATACATGGGCTAAGCTATATTAAGCTCCCATGATTCAATTTTCATAAAAACCAAAGAAAAATTGCTAAGGACTTACTTGAAATTGTAGTCGAATCAACATAGGGTTTCAAAAGCTTTTTTTTCTTTCTTCTATGGAGGATGGTAGATGAAGGTCGAAGATGATGATTTTTGTCATCTTTTTTCTCTAAATTTGCTTATATAGTTGGTTTAATTGTTAATTAATCTTAATTAGTTAAATGAATCATGTTTGATTAACACTAACCATGCTATAATTAAACTAATGACATTAAATGTCGTCATCAACTAAAATCTATTTTAATTTGGTTTATTAACCATTTCATTAATTTGGATAATTTCTATATAAGTCCCCAAGCCTTTTTCTAATTAAAACTCTATATCTATTAAACTTTTATAATTTAGTCTCTGGGCCTTAATTAACCATATTTTTTGCTAAATTACTTAACCAGATTTCAATATATCTATATTCTAACTCCATAAATATCCTTATTTAATAAGTACAAACTCAATTTATAGAAATAAGGTTTTGAAATCGCATTTTCTAACTCCACTAGAAACCTGATCATTACAAGCCATCGATTTGTTTTATTAATATCAGTTAATTAATTTAATTAGTTTATATATATATATATATATATTAGTTCGAGAGAAGAAAAAAAAACTTATGATCCTCTTTTTCTCTTGTCTACTGAACCAAAATGGAAAAAGAAAAGAAAATCTTGGTGTACTTTCTCAATGATTGTCAAATTATTACCAAGGTGAAAAGTGATTTCTTCTTCAATTTTTGTTAGGTTACCATACTAAGATGTTAGATAATTCTAACCCAAACATTGTTAGGTTATCAATTGTTAAGGATTTGATCAATTAGTAATGGATGGAAATTTAGAAAACCTAAGTGAAAAAGTTTGGTTTCATGACTAATTATTGTATTTAAGTTACGATGATGGTGAAATTGAGTTGTATAACAAATGTAATGTAGAAGCAAGTTTGATTAAGTGTTAGGAAATCATTTTTGGGCTATTAGGGACCTATATGTAAGAAATAAAAACTTTGGGATAGATTGATATATAATGATAGTTTATGGTTCCTAGAGTACAAATACAAAGTTGGATTCAGATTCGATTGAGTAAATTGTAAAATACGAGAATCTCATATATTACTGAAATAAGGGACCTAATTGAAAAGCATGCATAATGAGTTTAATTTGAATTTTTATATATTTCAAGATGAGAATCTAAGAATGTTTCCATACTTGGTTAATTGAATGAGGCTAAATACGAGACCAGAACATCAAAGGAAAAGTGTATATGGCTGACGAGTAACAAACCAATTTGTGCTAGTATAATTTAATTTAATTTAATTTAATGATTAAGTGTTATAGCTTGTGGGTATATTGATATTGTTGCTATTTTAATCATGTTATAAGCTTGTGTTATTGATGATATAGTCGGAATGGTATTATATATGTATAGTTGAATGTGAAGTGGAAATGGTAGTGTAATGATATATATATATACATATATGTTATAAGCATCCAGAACATACCCCTTAAGCACTAGGTGCAATTCATCACATAGTTCCCTTGAGCACTAGGTGTTGATGAGAACTTACCTTTAGCTCTAGAGCACTGGGTGTTTGTGAGTGTAAATCGATAAGTTCCCATAGCACTAGTTGTCTGTGAGAATATATTACTAGCTTCAGAGCATTACGTGTTTGTGAGAATGTAACACTAGCTATAAAGCCCTAGGGGCTAATGAGTGTATACGAATATAATAATCTGCGTAATTGCCTAGGAGTTCAAAATCAGATAATAAAGACCATAGGTATGGGTATTGCAAATGGTTGTTCGATCTACGTTAAGTTGATAGCTGCACTTTGGAAGTGAAATTATAAAGAAATTTATTTGTGAATATCATTGAATATAACAACTAAATTGGATGATGTGATAATTGAACATGGTAATGGATAAAAATGATTAAAAGAAATAAGAATATGGATGTAATAGTTCAATTTGCAGTGGTGTTAGAAACGACAATTTTGGAATCCCATTTTCGTAAATCAAGTTCGTAAATATTAATATTTAATATTTATGAGGTTAGAATAGAAATATATTAAAGTTTGCTCTAGTAATTTTGTTGAATTGATAGTTAATTATGATACAAGGACTAAATTTTAAGAGTCCAATCGCTAAAGATATTTCATCAGCTAAAGGACCAATATGTCAATTGAACCAATTACTATTATTTAGTGGAAATGGATGTTGTTATCCACTAAATTTGATTAATCTTGATTAAGGTTAATTACTTAATGTGTAATTAATTTAATTAAGGTTTCATCTTAGTATAAAAGATAAAATAAAGAAAAAGGATGGCCATTTTTCATCCATTTTCTTCTCCATCACCGAAATAAAGAAAGAAAATAGGGTTTTAAGCATTTCAACATTTGACCCTTTGACTAAAAGGTAATTTCAAGTAATTTACTTGTAATTCTTATGTTTTTCATGTCATGAGAGCTTGATTTAGCCAGCCCATTTGCCAATTTTAAAATTGTTAAAGTTTTTGAAAGTTTCCATTGATGATTTCTAGAAGAAATTGTGTTAAATTGTTAGATTTTATGCTTAGATATAAAAAATGACTAAGTTGTAATGTTTAATTGTTAGTTTTTGAACATAAGTACTAAAGTGTAAATTGTGAAATTGATATGAAATTTCTATAATAATAGATTAATAGAGGGTCATAGAAGGATGTAATTGAGATCAATTTTGAAACCAAAGCTCAAAAATGTAAGTTATGGTATTTTTGGTTTTAAGGACTAAATTGAATAAAGTATAAAACTTTAAGGGCACACAAAAATGAAATTGAACTAGTTTATACATATTATGGGATGTTATAAAATGTTTGGTATTGATAAATTGAATCAAATTATAGTATAGATTCAAAATTGAACCATATTGAGGATAATTGAGGAAAAGCAAAAATTGTTGATTTGTCTTTAAAATATTATTTATTTTTGTTTTTCCAAGTAAGCTCATATGGTATGATTGTTTGCGGTTTGGTACAAAAGGTGAGATATAGACTAAATTGTAAAGAAATGGTCATATTTGTTAAAGATGCTTGAGTGAACGTAGTAAAGGATAGGATACCCTTGGCATTCCAATAGGGTTATATGCATGCTTGCACGGGATAACTGATTGCACGGAGATAATGACGGATTATGTTGGGATCCAACATTTGTTTCGGATCATTAAGTTTTATACGTCTCTAAGGAGACCCTAGTGTGGTGAAGGGATATGTTGTAGAATTATACGAATGATTGCCTATGGGCTTTGCCCTTTTGTGCCCTGTTGTGTGGTATAGTTACTTCTCGATTGAGCAAATTCTGTTCATTGGGTTTATAAAAGCAATTGGGCATTCATTAATTCGAACGGTATTCCCAAAAACTCGCATGGTTCATAACATGTTTGAAAAGCAGTATTCAGTACATCTAACTCATAACTCTAAGATGACAACAACTTGTTGGAGAGTCATTCCTCAAAAATATGGCAGTTCCCTTTAACTAGTCAAACAAGTCATCTATACATAGTAACAGATACTTGTTCTTTATGGTGGCTCTGTTCAACTGTCTATAGTCAATACACAATCTCATAGTTTCATCTTTCTTTTTTAGAATAACATTGACACACTCCAAGATGACATGCTCAGTTGAATAAATCCCCTGTCTAATAATTCTTACAACTATACTTTCAATACTTTCAAATCTATTTATACCATTTCTACGATGCAATCAAAATCAAAGTAGCTCTAGGCGTCACTTCAATAACAAAATCAACTTCTCTCTTAGATGGTAAACCTAACAATTATTTAATGAAACATATTGATGAATTCGTTAACTTTTAGAATTTTTTCTATCTTTGATCTCGGTACTCTGGTATCTAAAATGTATACTAGATTCACTTCACAACATTTTCTAACAAATTCTCAAGTAGATATCGCTGAAATAAAATTTGTAGTACAATCAAATCAGTCAACCTTCACATTAATTAATTAATCATTTTGACATCTCAACAGTATATGATTTTTAAAATATTTGTTGCTTTAGGGAACTTAATATAAATGTTTTGACTACGCAAAATCTTAATTTTATGTCTGTCTTAGGATGAACTTTTTTAATTTCACTTGTCCCTATGTTCTACTTGTTGTGTTTCCATATAAAAAAAGTTTTGGTTGATTAGTCTGGCAAAAGAGGATCATAGACTTTGAAAGAGTCCCCAAGCTTCCAATGTACTCTTTTACCAAGGATTATTGTAGCTTACTTTAGTGCTAAATCTTCTATATTTTGGACTTCTAAGAGAAAAAAGATAAGGTTAATTTTTTTTTCATCACACCTGCTTGGGGCTTATTTGGTTTTATGTGAATGCATTTGATACATTTATTCTAGTGTTCGAGGTGGTATGTTTGGCAATGAGCTCTTAACAATGAGAGTCTTTTTCAGCTTCTGTACCATTACCAATTGTGGCAGCTGTATATTGTGTTCTTTTTAGCTTTGTCTCTTCTGCTGGTCTTAGCTTTCTCCATTTCTATAAATTGAATAGTTTCAAAACAAAATTCATATTAAGCTTCCTTGAAATATCCATGTCTCACATTTTCTGACACATGCCAACCTAGGTATATCTAGAGATATGATGCTCCAAATTAAACAATTTGTAATAAATTAATCACTCTCTGTTTATTAGCAAATGATCAATTTTCTTTCCTAATGAAATACAATTCAGTGGCAAAGTGGTTGTGATCTTCATGTCTCATACAACAGTTGCTGCTTTGGTTGTTTTATTCTTTGATTTAACACTTTGTCAAGAAAATGATAAAAGCAAAAAGGACAATGGATTGAACTGGAATTGTATTAGGCTTGTTGACTTATAACTTTTTTTCTTTTGATTCATCATGTGTTATAATTTTATAAAGTATTGACCTTTTGATTCATAATATTGAACTTAATTTTAATTTGCATTTTTTTTTAAGATAGTTATGTCAGGTTTTTCACAATCAAGTGTTTCTTCCTAAAATTCTCAAGGAACCAAAAGGAAATGAGTTCCAAAAGAAGATGCTAGGTTGGTTGTTTGTATGGTTGACTTGAACAATGTTGGAACCTTTAATACATATACGGGATTTGAAAGTCGGTTATTTAAATGAGTGTAACGCCCAAATTTTTAGAATTTTTCAGGATTTTTACGATTTTGGTGTGAACTTAAAATTTTGTTGTTTGGTTATGTAATTTATGCTTTGAGTGTGTTAGTGGGCCTTTAGAAGGCCCAAGTCTAAGTTAAAACCATGTAGAATTATCAAATTTTGGACTTAAAGAGAAGGGGACTTGAGTAGGTGGGCTTTTAAGAAAAAGTGGGTAATTTAAGACGTAAGTAAGCCTTTGGTAACATGGCGAGGTGGCACCACTTAGAGTTTAGGGAAGTGGCGTGTGGAAGCTAGGCAAGGGCCAAGGTTCAAGTCTCATAGTAAGCAGTGCGATATTTTATTTTTACTGCATGTGCAAGTCATGTGGTGGACTTTAAGTGAAACTCTGTTGGAAAGAGTTTGAGATGCTCATGAGGTTGAGTTAAGGAGGGATAAGGGGAGAAAACTTAGGGAATTTGAATAAGGAGCAGGTGATGGCCGAATATTGGGCTCTTGTAGAAGCATTGTCGGTTTGGTCATTTGGTTTTGGCACAATCAACTAAGGGCTGTTAAAGGTGCTAGCCAAATGTTTTTGGGGATTCTTTTGGGGATTGTGGTTCGGCATTTTTGGTGATAGGTTGGTACCGATTAGGTAAGTCCCTAGAGTGCTCATACTTTTGCTTCTTTCTTCCTTCTTTTCTTTTCTCCTCTCCTCCCTCGTTATAAAAGCTGAAAACGCAAGTGGTGAAACTTTTGGTGCCGAATTGTTCAAAGACAAAACCGTCTACTCTTCTTTTCTTCCTTTCTCCCCTACTTTCTTTTCAAAGTCAAATCCAATTGAGGCAACCTTTCCCCTCTAGCTTTCTTGTCGATTACCATCAAAAGTCGAAATAGAATCCACCATTGCCAATTACCTTTTTGATCAAAACTTTTTCTTCTTTTGTTATCTTTTTCCAAAACTGAATCTTAATCCTATCTCAAGTGATCTCTCCTCAAACCCGAGATGCCCAACCTTGTAGCCGACTTCTTCTTGGTCGACTACTTCAAAAGCCGAAACCTAAAGCTTGTACTGTTGATTTCTTCCTGGCCGAATCTCTTATTCTCCTCTTCTTAAGGTTCGATTGGATCTATATCAGATCTAGATTAGGAAGGTGATTGGGTTGGTTCTCTGGCAAGAAGATCTACAGTAAGTTATCGATACCTTTTCCATTCGTTATTGCAGGATTTAAGAAAAGCTAAAAATCCCTAACCACTTAGAGAGGCTGTCATTTTTTACTAAGGGCTTTACTAGCCTCTTTCTTTTGATTCTCTATGTTTAGTATGGATAGGAGACGATCTAGCAAGAAGTGTTGGAGGCTAGGACCATTAGAGCGACTAGATCTAGATCTAGTCATTGTTTTCAACAAAGGTAAGAAACTAAGGGCCTTAGATGGTATTGGCCGAATGTGGTAAGTTTGAGTTAGATTGGTTTCATTGATTCGTAGTTAATAAGTGTAATCTAAATGACTGTAGGTTGATCATTCGAGGGGTTCTGAAAATCTCGCAAACCAGGTGTGTAAACGTCACCTACTAGTAGACTAGATCGGCAAAAGTCAAAAAGTTGAAATGCTAAAATTCTAGCATTTCATAGGCTTGTGAGCCTGCGAGCACTCATGAGTCGGCTAAAATGATAAAATCGGTAATCACAAACGGTAAGGTTGACGTGTGCGTGATTTCATACACATTGGTGAATTTGGGCCTTGAGGGGCTGAATTTGGGCCCAATTGTCTTACGGACCCATACGAGTGAAAACGAGTGGTAAGTGCATTTTGATAGACTGAGTAGCAAATCTGCTAAAACGGACACAAAATTTTGGGCTTAGTGGGCCGTAATAGTTAGTGGACACCGTAAGGCCCATTAGGGGTTTTAGGGCCCAATAACTCTAATTGGACTAAATGGGCTAAATAAGTTATTTGAATGACATTAACACTAATAACAAACTGTAATGAACATGAAACCCTAAAAACTGGTAAATTTACTGAAATGCCCCTTAAGGGTGGAAAATTACTATTATACCCCTAGGTGCAAAATGACCATTATACCGCTAGGGTTGATTTTGACTGAAATGCATGCTAAATTAAACCTGTTCACTGTATGCCATGACATGTTATACTGTTGCACTGGGATTAGGTTTATCATAGAGGAAGTGCTACGTGGCAATGCCACGTTTTTCTAATAGGGGCTTTGCCTCGTTTTATTGTTAATGGCTTGGCCACGTTATCTGATTAAGCAGCTATGTTGCGATTGTGGTGTGTAGGGCTGGGCGGGTTGACTTATTCCCCACATGGTGTGTAGGGCTGGTACGGGTGGTGTGTAGGGCTAGATTTGGGCTGGGCTTTGCATACATGCATACTGTCTGTTCTGTTACCATAATGGGCCTAAGGGTCGTACTAAATTCTAAATAGGGCTAAGGCCTAGTTAATACAGTTTACTGAATAGGGCTAAGGCCCAGTTAATACTGAATCTGGATAGGGCTTAGGCCCAATAAAGCTTGAACTGATTTGGGCTCTGGTTGGGTTTACTTTACACACTAAGTTTTCCAAACTCACCCCCTTCCCTTTCATCTATGCATGTGAGCCCTAAACTAGTGGACTTGGAGCTGAAGGGATTCGGAGTGGCCATGTGGACTGCGTTCGGTTAAACTTTCTTAAATTATTTTATTTTTAGTATTTTATTTAAATTAATTTCTTTTTGGTTTTTGATTTGTAATAAGGCCGCTCTTAAGTATTTTATTCTGGTTTTTATTTCTTTATTTATAACTTGCTTAAAATGGATAGACTTAGGCTGCGCGGGTTTTTGTATAAAATTAAACAACGTTTTCAAGATATAACACACGTATCAAATGGATAACTTAAAATCAAACAAGGCCTTGGAATAAAGCAAACTCTAAGACGATAATGGATAAGACTGTCACAAACTCAAAACCTGGTTTTCTTTCCAAACTTGTAAATAACGGTTTTGCAAACTCACCTTAATCGTAGTAACTAAAGAATATGATCAATCCATCATTGATGTGACACACCAGACTTGGTTGTAACGTCTGGGCTGGGTTTGGAGTGTTACATTTAGTGGTATCAGAGCCTGGTTACAACAACTTGACTGTGGATCAGGTCTAAAAGTTTTCATAAAATTTTAAAACTAAGGCCCAAGAAGGGTATTTTGAAAACGGTTTTGGGAAATCCTTAAGGAAAACCCTTTTTCAAAGTTATTTCGACCCAACATTCTTCTTTAAGGTTTGCTTTAAAAACAAGTTTTAAGTTTTATTGAAATTGTATCTAAAATTGGGCTTTCTGAAATCTGGTTTCTAAAGAATATGCACACTAAATCCCCGGTACCAAGTCTGTAAGTATTTCTTTTTCCTATACTGTACTGTACTAAAATATGACTGTAGATAGTACTGAGACTCTACTATGATATTGTAGTTACAGCTATACTGAAACTATAGAGACTAAGACAGTAGGGAAACTAAATCCCTAGAAGACTAAGATTGTATCTAGGTTACGATTCTGCGAAAACAAACTCTAAAACACTATCTGTGCATAAGACATTTGTAATAAGCACAAAAATACTAAACTAATTTCATAAAATTCATAATCAAATAAGTCGATATGAGTACGAGGGTAGCTCATGGACGAGGCCGTGGACGTGGCCGAGGTAGTGTACAAGCTGGGTCTTCATCTTCGGGACATATGCCAGCTGAGGAGGCATAAGCACTGCCAGTGACTGAGACTGGATCATATGATCGGGCTGTAGGGGATGACGCTTTGTCTCAGGCAATGATAAGGGTTCTGAAAAGGGTTGTTGGAGCAAGTATTAGGACTGTGAATAGGGGGTCCATTTCTGAGCGACTCCGGGCTAATGGAGCGGAGGTCTTCAGGGGCATATCTAGAGTAGCCCCAAATGTGGCTGGGTACTAGTTGGAGGCCACAGAGTGGATTATGGACAATTCAGATTGCTCAGTGGAGCAAAAACTGAAAGGAGCGGTGTCTCTGCTACGAGAAGAAGCGTATCAATGGTGGATCATTGTGAGGGATATTACCCCAGCTGAGCGGGTGACCTGGGAACTGTTTAAGACAGCCTTCAAAGGGAAGTACGTCGGGGTGAGCTATGTGGACACCCGAAGAAAGGAATTTCTGAACCTGACCCAAGGTAACAAGTCTGTCGCTGAATATGAGGCTATGTTTTTAAGGTTGAGCCGGTATGATAGTAGAATAGTTGCTACTGAGTACGAACATAGCGTTCGATTTGAGGATGGCCTCAAAGATGAACTTAGGGTGCTGATAGCTCCACAGAGGGAGTGTGACTTTGCTGCATTAGTGGAAAAGGGTAAGATAGCTGAGGAGGTCAAGCGAGCTGAACGATAGAACCGTGAGAAGGACTGAAATCGGTTCAGGAGGGATTCTAGACCCTCGAGTGCTACAAAAAGGAATGTTAAACGAACTAGAGTGGAGGAACCGATCCGAGCAGTTTTGGTGAATATAGTTAGACCGTAGGCTAGTGGGGACTGTGGTAGAGTACATCTGAGAGAATGTTGGAAGCGTACTAGGGCTTGTTTCCGATGTGGATCCAAGGAGCACAGAGTTAAACATTGTCCGCAAAGACCAACTCAGGCACAAGTTACTGAATAGAGGGTTACTCAACCGGTGTGAGGTGAACCACAACCGTCGAGAGGCCGTGGTCAAGGTAAGGGCAGCAACGGAAATGGTCGTGGACGTGGAGCACTTGGCAGGGGTGCTGGAAATGCTAAGGCTCAACAGCTAGCGTTGGTGTATGCTGCTTGTCTCCGAGAGGAGAGTGACGCACCTGACGTCATAACTAGTACGTTTTTTATCTCTAGCATGCCATACACTGCCTCGATAGATGTTGGTTCTACCCATGCATATGTTGCATGTGATATATCTGGGTTGTTGGGTGTGCACTCTGATGAAACTGTGAGTGGGGTAACTGTGACAAGTCCACTGGGTCACTTGGTTAGGGTATACAAACTCTATAGAAATGTGCCTTTAGAGACTCAAGGTAGGATTTTCTTTGGGGATTTAATGGAGCTACCGTTTGGAGAACTCGATCTTATCTTGGGGATGGCCTGGCTTGCTAAGCATAGGGTGACTCCAGATTGTGCTGCTAAACGGATGGTGTTAAAGACAATAGAGGATGAGGAGGTGATGGTTATAGGGGAGCGAAGGGACTACTTGACCAATGGTGTTTTGGCCTCAAAGGCTGAGAAGTTGATTCGCAAGGTTGCGAGGCATATTTAGCGTATGTGAGCCAGACGAAGGCTGAAGGTTTGACTGTAGAAAAGGTTAGAACTATCAAAGAATTTTAAGATGTTTTTCCTAAGGACTTCTTGGATTACCTCCAAATTGTGAAGTCGAATTTGGAATCAACTTACTGCCTGGAACGGCTCTAGTGTCCATCGCACCTTACAAGATGGCACCGAAGGAGTTAGTGGAGTTGAAAGCACAAATCCAAGAGCTGCTGGATAGAGGTTTTATTAGGCCAAGTGTGTCTCCATGGGGAGCACCAGTATTGTTCGTAAAGAAGAAAGATGGGACGATGCATATGTGCATCGATTATCGCCAGTTGAACAAACTGACGATAAAGAATAAGTACCCTCTGCCAAGGATCGATGATCTGTTTGACCAGCTGAGAGGAGCTTCAGTATTTTCCAAGATCGATCTTCGATCTAGATATCATCAGTTCAGGGTCAATGAGGTGGATATTCACAAGACAGCATTCAGAACTCGGTATGGTCATTACGAGTTTCTGGTGATGCCATTTGGACTAACGAATGCACCTGTGGCTTTCATGGATCTGATGAATCGAGTATTCCAACCTTACTTGGATCGATTCATAGTCGTCTTTATCGACGATATTCTGGTGTATTCAGAAACTAAGGAGAAGCATGATGAGCATCTCCGTATTGTTTTGCAAGTATTGAGGGAGAAGCAACTCTATGCAAAATTTAGCAAGTGTGAATTTTGGTTGCAAGAAGTGACATTCTTAGGTCACGTTGTTTCTACTGAGGGGATTAAGGTAGATCCTCGGAAAATTGAAGCGGTTCTAGAATGGAAGCTGTCAAGGTCGATATCAGAAATTTGAAGTTTTCTGGGTTTAGCAGGGTACTACAAAAGGTTTGTAGAAGGATTCTCTTTAATCGCTGAACCGTTAGCGAAACTTTTAAGGAAGGAGTACCATTGTATGGACTGAGAAAGAGCAAGAGTCTTTTGATAAGTTGAAGAACGTCTTGACTGAGGCGTCAGTGTTGATTCAGCTAGAGTCTGGGAAGGATTTCACTGTGTACAGTGATGCGTCGCATGTGGGTTTAGGTTGTGTATTAATGCAAGAGGGTAAGGTGGTCACTTATGCTTCGCGACAGCTTAAGCCTCACGAAGCGAACTACCCTACGCATGATCTAGAACTGGCAGCGGTTATATTTGTGTTAAAAATCTGGAGGCACTATCTATATGGAGAAAAGTGTATTATATACACGGACCATAAGAGTCTCAAGTATTTGTTGACTCAGAAGGAGTTGAATCTTAGGCAAAGAAGATGGATAGAGTTGCTTAAGGACTACGACTATTCGATTGAGTATCACCCAGGCAAGGCAAACGTGGTGGCAGGTGCACTGAGTCGAAGAGCTGTAGCTGAGTTGAGAGTAATGTTTGCTCGTCTATGTCTATATGATGATAGGAGCTTGTTAGCAGAGTTACAAGTGAGACCAACTTGGATTAAGCAGATTAAGGGGAAATGGTTAGAGGATGAGTTGCTAGTTCCTCGATTTTAGCAAGCTGAGAATAATGAGACTTTTGATTTTGGAATGAATAATGAAGGAGCTTAATGCTTTCGAGGACGAGTTTGTATTCTGAAGGACTCTGACTTGAGGTAGTCAATTTTGAAAGAGGCTCATGGCGGACCTTGTTCCATGCACCCTGGAAGGAATAAGTTGTATCGAGACTTGCGAGAGTTGTACTGGTGGCCTGGACTTAAGCGAGAAGTAACTGAATTCGTGGGTAAGTGTCTGACATGCTAGCAAGTAAAGGTTGAGCATCAACTGCCTTCGAGACTTCTGCAACCAGTGAAGATTCCACTTTGGAAGTGGGAGAGGGTAACCATGGATTTTGTGAGTGGGCTACCTTTGACACCCTTCAAGAAGGACTCAATATGGGTAATTATGGATAGGCTAACGAAATCTACTCGTTTTATACCTATCTGAACTGACTACTCATTCTAGAAATTAGTTAAGCTGTATATGGCGGAGATAGTGCGACTGCATGGGGTGTCAGTTTCAATAATTTCTTATCAAAATCCTCGATTTACATCACGATTCTGGCAGAAGTTGCATGAGGCGATGGGTACGCGATTGGATTTCAGCACTGCTTTTCACCCCCAAACAGATGGACAGTCAGAAAGGATTATTCAGGTCTTGGAGGACATGTTGAGGGGTTGTGTTATTGACTTCCGAGGTAGTTGGGAGGATTACTTACCTTTAGCGGAGTTTGCTTATAATAACAGCTATCAGGCGAGTATTCGAATGGCACCATATGAGGCGCTGTATGGATGAAGGTGTCGTACGCCTACTTGTTTGACGGAGTTGGGAGAACGTCAGGTTCTAGGGCCCGAGTTGGTGGCAGATACTGAAGAAAAGGTTAAGTTGATCAGAGATCGGTTAAAGGAAGCATCGGATAGGCAGAAGTCTTATGCTGATTTAAAGCGTAAGGAAATTAAGTACTCGGTAGGGGACATGGTCTTCTTGAAGGTCTCGCCTTGGAAGAGGATATTCAGGTTTGTTAAGAAGGGCAAGTTGAGTCCGCGGTTTATAGGGCCTTATCAAGTTCTTAAACGGGTAGGGCCGGTAGCTTACCAGCTGAGTTACTGCCAAAGTTGGACCGAATTCATGACATTTTTCATGTCTCCATGCTGAGACGGTATTGATCAGATCCTTCTCATGTCGTACCAGTGGAAGAGATTGAGGTGAAGACTGACTTGACTTTTGCAGAAGAACCTATGCAAATAATGGACCGAGATGTTAAGGTGTTAAGGAGGAAGTCAGTCCCTTTAGTAAAGGTGTTATGGTGCAATCATGGCACATAAGAAGCTACTTAGGAGCCAGAAGAGGTGATGCGTCAACAATACCCTCTCTTGTTTGGATCAAGTAAATTTCGAGGCCGAAATTTCTTCAAAGGGGTAGAGTTGTAAAGCCCTAACTTTCGGGATTTTTCGGGATTTTTGCGGTTTTGGTATGAACTTAAAATTTTATTGTTTGGTTATGTAATTTATACTTTGAGTGTGTTAGTGGGGACTTAAAGAGAAGGGGACTTGAGTAGGTAGGCTTTTAAGAAAAAGTGGGTAATTTAAGACGCAAGTAAGCCTTTGGTAAAGTGGCGAGGTGGCGCCACTTAGAGCTTAGGGAAGTGGCTTGTGGAAGCTAGGCAAGGGCTAAGGTTCAAGTCTTATAGTAAGCAGTGTGATATTTTATTTTTACTCCATGTGCAATTCATGTGGTGGATTTTAATTGAAACTCTGTTGGAAAGAGTTTGAGATGCTCATGAGGTTGAGTTAAGGAGGGATAAAGGTAGAAAACTTAGGGAATTTGAATAAGGAGCGGGTGATGGCCGAATGTGGGGCTCTTGTGGAAGCATTGTCAGTTTGGTCATTTGGTTTTGGCACAATCGACTAAGGGCTGTTAAGGGTGCTAGCCAAATGTTTTTGGGGATTCTTTTGGGGATGGTGGTTCGGCATTTTTGGTGATAGGTTGGTACCAATTAGGTAAGTCCCTAGAGTGCTCATACTTTTGCTTCTTTCTTCCTTCTTTTCTTTTCTCCTCTCCTCCCTCGTTGTAAAAGTCGAAAACGCAAGTGGTGAAACTTTTGGTGCCGAATTGTTCAAAGACAATTCTTCCTTTCTCCCCTACTTTCTTCTCAAAGTCGAATCCAATTGAGGCAACCTTTCCCCTCTAGCTTTCTTGTCAATTACCATCAAAAGTCGAAACAGAATCCACCATTTCCAATTACCTTTTTGATCAAAACTTCTTCTTCTTCTGTTATCTTTTTCCAAAACGGAATCTTAATCCTATCTCAAGTGATCTCTCCTCAAACCCGAGATGCCTAACCTTGTAGCCGACTTCTTCTTGGTTGACTACTTCAAAAGCTAAAACCCAAAGCTTGTACTGTTGATTTCTTCCTGGCCAAATCTCTTGTTCTCCTCTTCTTAAGGTTCGATTGGATCTATATCAAATCTAGATTAGGAAGTTGATTGGGTTGGTTCTCTGGCAAGAAGATCTGCAGTAAGTTATCGATACCCTTTCCATTCGTTATTTCAGGATTTAAGAAAAGTTGAAAATCCCTAACCACTTAGCGAGGCTGTCGTTTTAGACTAAGGGCTTTACTAGCCTCTTTCTTTTGATTCTCTATGTTTAGTGTGGATAGGAGACAATCTAGCAAGAAGCGTTGGAGGCTAGGACCATTGGAGCGACTAGATCTAGATCTAGTCATTGTTTTCAACAAAAGTAAGAAACTAAGGGCCTTAGATGGTATTGGCCGAATGTGGTAAGTTTGAGTTAGATTGGTTTCGTTGATTCGTAGTTAATAAGTGTAATCTAAATGACTGTAGGTTGATCGTTCGAGGGGTTCTACAAATCTTGCAAACTAGGTGTGTAAACATCACCCACTAGTAGACTAGATCGGCAACAGTCGAAAAGTTGAAATGCTAAAATTCTGGCATTTCATGGGCTTGTGAGCCTGCGAGCACTCGTGAGTCGGCTAAAACAGTAAAATTAGTAGTTGCAAACGGTAAGGTTGACGTGTGCGCGATTTCATGCACATTGGTGAATTTGGGCCTCGAGGGGCTGAATTTAGGCCCAATGGGCTTACGGACCCATACGGGTGAAAACGAGCGGTAAGTGCATTCTGATAGATTAAGTAGCAAATCTGCTAAAACGGACACAAAATTTTGGGCTTAGTGGGATGTAATAGTTAATGGACACCGTAGGGCCTATTAGGGGTTTTAGGGCGCAATAACTCTAATTGGACTAAATGGGCTAAATAAGTTATCTGAATGACATTAAGACTGATAACAAACTGTAATGAGCATGAAACCCTAAAAACTGGTAAATTTACTGAAATACCCCTTAAGGGTGGAAAATTACTATTATACCCTAGGTGCAAAATAACCATTATACCCATCGGGTTGATTTTGAATGAGATGCATGCTAAATTAAATCTGTTTGCTATATGCCATGACATGTTATACTATTGCATTGGGATTGGGTTTATGATGGAGGAAGTGCTAAGTGGCAATGCCATGTTTTACTGATAGGGGCTTTGGCTCGTTTTACTATTAGTGGCTTGGTCACGTTATCTGATTAAGCAGCTAAGCTGCGATTGTGGTGTGTAGGGCTGGGTGGGTCGAGTTATTCCCCACATGGTGTGTAGGGCTGGTACGGGTGGTGTGTAGGGCTGGATTGGGGCTGGGCTTTGCATACATGCATACTGTCTGTTCTGTTACTGTAATGGGCCTACGGTCATACTGAATTCTGAATAGGGCTAAAGCCCAATTAATATAGTTTACTAAATAGGGCTAAGGCCCAGTAAAGCTTGAACTGATTTGGGCTCTGGTTTGGTTTACTTTACACACTGAGTTTTCCAAACCCACCCCCTTCCCTTTCATCTTTGCATGTGAGCCTTAAACTAGTGGACTTGGAGCTGGAGGGATTCAGAGTGGCCATTTTGACTGCGTTCGGTTAATTTTTCTTAAATTATTTTATTTTCAATATTTTATTTAAATTAATTTCTTTTTGGTTTTTGATTTGTAATAAGTCCGCTCTTAAGTATTTTATTCTAGTTTTTATTTCTTTATTTATAACTTGCTTAAAATGGATAACTTAGGCTGCGCGGGTTTTTGTATAAAATTGAACAACGTTTTCAAGATATAACACACGCATCAAATGGATAACTTAAAATCAAACAAGGCCTTGGAATAAAGTAGACTCTAAGATGATAATGGATAAGACTGTCACAAATTCAAAACCTAGTTTTCTTTCCAAACTTCTAAATAACAGTTTTGCAAACTCACCTTAATCGTAGTAACTAAAGAATATGATCAATCCATCGTTGATGTGACACACTAGACTTGGCTGTAACATCTGGGCCGGGTTTGGGGTGTTATATTTAGTTGGAAAAAAGGTTAGAAAAAGTTTTACCCCATGCCATGTTTGTAACAACCCTAACCCGTATCCGTCGCCGGAATAGGCTTACGAGTTATTACCGGACAAAACATCACTTCCAAACAATTACCGTACAAGAGACAACTTGTAACACCCTAAACCTGGCCCAGACGTTATGGCCGAATCTGGCGGTGTCACATTAAAGTGTGAAACCTAAAACTCATTGTCGTTGGAAACATCAAGATCATTTAGTCAATTTGTGATTAAATGATCACTCCAAAACGGGTTGTTCATTTTCAAAAGCGTGCGTCGTTGAAGAGTTATTCACTTTTAAAATGTGATTTCGTTTGAAAAACCCAATCTTGGTTTAACCTCTTTGTGTGCATTAAAAGATGATTTAAAACCTTGCGTTATTATTGAAAGTTACTTTCTTTAAAACGTTATTAAATTCCAAAAAATTATTTATAGCTAAAGCTTTTCTTTTTAAAACAGTTGTCTATTTACGTTTGTTTTGTAAAAACATTATTTCTTTTTAAAACTCGAGTTCCAATATTAGCAGTTATAACCAAAGCCAATTAAAAACCCAAATTTTAAAATAAAATCCAGAGAGGCTTTATTACAAACAAAAACCCAAATACTGAAAACAAAAATATTATAAAGTGCTAAAAGTTTTAATTATCAAGTAGTGTGGCCACCTCTGAGTCCTCTGAGGCATCGAACCATCTAACATTGGGGATTACTTGTACAGTTAAAACAGTAGGGGTGAGTTTATGAAAACTCAGTCTATATTTCCCCAAACATACAAGCAATATACAATAGAACAAACTGGGCCTAAGCCCTTCACAGTAACAGTATCAGTTGGGCGTTGGCCCATTACATTATTAGTTGGGCCTTAGCCCATAACAGTATCAACAATCAGTATGTATGATGCATGTTATCCCAACCAACCTTACACTCCATCTCCTGTCCAACCCTGTACTACTATGGGGATTAAATCACCCACCCATCCCTACACTTATAAAGTTAGCACCAGTTGCAGCACTAAACAGAATCGCAGGTAAGCTGCCAAATATATATGTAACACCCCGAACCCGGCCCAGACGTTATGACCAGATCCGATGTGTCACATTGGACCATTTTCGTAAAAACCCATGGTTCATTCCCAAACCTTATCTAGGAGAGTTTTAAAAGATTGTCTTTGCCATGAAAGTGAATGGAAGCTGTGCACCAGGTAGGTATCCGAAACAGAGGAGCTGAGCCATGAAGGCTGCTTAAGTACCAAGCTCTCGATTGGATCCAATCCTAGATATGCCCACAACCATTGCCACACTCTAGTTGATAGTTTTGAAAACAAGTTGTATTGGTGCTCATTCAGAGTGATTATTTAGTTAAAGCGTTTTATTTTGTCATTGTGTATTTTGAAAACAAAATGTCGTTTTAAAACGTAACCTAGTCTAGCCCATTTTAAAACATTAATAGCAGCGTAGAATATAAAGGTTAAAACCAAATAATCCCAAAAAAAGAAAATAGTTAAAATGGCCTTATTACAACCCAAAATCAGACAATAATAATAATTAAATAAAACTTATTTAAATGCAGTTATTTAAAAATCCAAATGAACACCATAGCCACTCTGAATTCCCTCCGGCTCCAAGTCTCCATATCAAGGCTCACCTGCAAGGTTTAGGAAAGGGGGGTGAGTTTGGAACTCAGTGTATAACAAGCCCTTTCAGAGCCCAAATCCACACATGTACAAGTTCAATTTTCAACATACACTGGGCCGAAGCCTTTCGATTAACTGTTGCTGGGCCGAAGCCTTTATATTACTCATATCGCTAGGCAAAAGCCTTTCTGTAAACGGTATGGCCCATAGGCCCATTTCAATATCACATATGTCAAACCATGCATGTATGCAAAAGCCCAATTGGGGAGACTACTCAACCCACCATCCTCTACTCTCCACCCGTACCAACCAAACTCTCCTTGTGGGGAATAACTCAACCCACCCAGCCAAACTCTCCACTGGCAGCATAGCTGCTTTATCATATAACTGGAGGCCGAGCCTCTTTTAATAACTAGGGCAGAAGCCCTTTCGGTAAACTGGGGCAAAAGCCATTTTCGGTATACTGGGGCAAAGCCCTTTAACACTTCCTCCATCATATAATAACCTAACCCATGCATTTAATGAGTAAAACATGGCATATCATATACATGTCATAGCATATCATGTGCATATCATGTGCATATCATGTTATAGCATGTAAAATAACAATATCACAATCATCATATTCAGAATGAAACCCTAGGGGTATAATAGACATTTTCACCTAGGGGCAAAATAGACATTTTCATGTTTAAGCGTAATTACGTAATTTTATCCATTATTAGGGTTTTTTTATACTTGTTAACAATTTATCAACGTTATTAAGTGTTTAAACGGGGATTTTGTCCATTTTAACCAATTTGGACCTTTTGGGCCCAAACCCCTATTGGGCCCTACGTAGCTGATTTAATCATTTAGGCCCATTTAGCCTATCTTCCATAACGGTTTTAACAGTATCAACATGTAATTTATCCATATTTCATTTTCTATCAAATTTACCCAAATGGGCCTGAAAGCCCATTGGGCCTAATTTTAGCCCATCGAGGCCCAACGTACCAAATTGCACGAAATCGTGCTCTTACCTGTTTCATCCATTTCGTTTTCTGCGTCCATCGTAATCGAACTCATCCACGTACCATCATGTGTTTACAAGTTACAACAACAACGAAATTCGATATTTCAGCTTTTAAACAATATGAATCTAAGCTATTACGGGGTATGTTTCACACCTGATTAGCAACGATTGACTTCCCAAAATCTTCCACGCACTCGTCCTATATTCATATACTTAATGTATCATATCTTAAAAATCCAAAGAATAACACAATCTTATTAATACTATTCGGCCACTACCCCTAATGCCGTAGATTGCTTACCTCTGTAGGGTTCGACAATTCGAACCAAGCTTATTCACACCGTTTCTCCAATCCTTGCTGCTCCTCCAAAGTAGTCCTCTTTGCTACCAAAAGATCATAGAACGAATGAATACGGCCTAATAATGCCTAGACCACAAATCGATAACCTCCCTAGGCTTTAGGGGGTTTCGGCTTTACTTAGCATCTAAAATATCGAATAAAATAGAGACACGAGTACTTACCACACTACTCTTGACTCTAAGCAAACCCGGCTCTCCTAACGCTAGCAGAAATTACCCCTTAAAGAGGTTTTAAAATTCAGCCACCAAGCTTCCAAGGGTGATGTGTATTCGGCTTTTGACTTAAGGGAGAAGAAGTTGTTTTGAGATGGTAATTTTGTGATGATTTAATCAGTAGGGGGTTGAAGGCTTAGAGATTGCAAGATTCGGCTGCAAAAATTGAAAGAGCTTGAGGGTTGTGGCTTAAAAGAAAAACGACATAAAAGGACCTTTGGAATTTGGTTTTCCTTGAATATTCGGTTAGCAAAAGAAAGGAGAGAATGATGGGTTCGGCAAGTTTATGAGAGAAAGACATGGAAGAAGAAGAAAAATGAAAAGGGTTTGGCTTATGGATAATCGGCACAAGTGAAAAGAGGAAGAAAAATGTGTCAATTAACACCTAGCAGCCGAATTAACACAAAAACTCCCCCTTGGCCGGCCACACTCCCTTCCAATTTCAAAAACTCCTAAAATCCCTCCTAGATATGCTCCCCCTGATCTCTCCATTATCCATGCACTTGACCAATTCAAACTCTTGTCAACAGAGTTCCTCTCAACCTCAAATTCTTGCCTACTCAAGACACAAAAATAAACAACATAAATACCTGCATGGTGAGTCGAACCTAGGCCTTCTCCCTTCCACTTACATGCCACATTTTTAAGAGACTAGTGGCCTCACTTAGCCACTCTACCAAGGCTCCTTTTGTGATACATTTTACCCACATCTTTTGATAAGGCCTCCTAACCAGAGCCCCTAATTCTTAAAGTCCAAATTCAAAAATTCTACCGAGTTTTGGCCAACTCATGGGCCTTCCATAGGCCCATTTACACACTCTAAATATGAATTTCACAACCACATACCAACATTTAAAATTTTACCAAACATCGCACAAAAATTACTAAGCCCCAAAAATCAGGATGTTACAACTCGACCCTCCTTAAAGAAATTTCGGCCTCGAAATTTACCTGGCCCAAAAAGTTGAGGGTATTGCTGATGCATCGCTTCTTCAGGTTCCCAAATAGCTTCCTCTCTGCCGTGGTTTCTCCAAAGTACCTTCACTAACGGGACTGATTTTCTTCTCAACACTTTAACATCGCGATCAAGTATCTACACGGGTTCTTCTTTGAAGGTTAAATCTGCTTGTACCTTAATGTCTGCAACTGGCACGATGTGGGTAGGGTCAGAACGATATCGCCTTAGCATGGATACATGAAAGACGTCGTGAATACGATCCAGTTCTGGTGGTAACTCTAGCTGATAAGTGACCGGTCCTATTCACTTTACAATCCTATAAGGTCCAATGAATCGCGGACTCAACTTGCCCTTCTTACCAAATCTCAATACCTTCTTCCAAGGCGAAACTTTAAGAAAGACCATGTCTCCTATCGCATACTCAATATCCTTACGCTTTAAATCCGTATAAGACTTCTGTCGATCTGCTGCCTCTTTCAAACGGTCTCTAATTACCCTAACCTTGTCTTCAGTATCAGCCACTAACTCTGGTCCAAGTACTCGTCTCTCTCCCAACTCAGTCTAACAAGTAGGCGAACGACATCTTCTCCCATACAGCGCCTCATATGGGGCCATCTGAATACTTGCTTGATAACTGTTATTATAAGCAAATTCCGGCAACGGCAAGTAATCCTCCCAGCTGCCCCTAAAGTCGATCACACAACCCCTCAACATGTCCTCTAAAATCTGAATAACTCTCTCTGACTGCCCATCTGACTGGGGGTGAAAAGCTGTACTAAAATCTAGTCGCGTTCCTAACGCCTCATGCAATTTCCTCTAAAATCGAGATGTGAATCTTGGGTCTCGATCAGAAATTATTGATACTGGCACTCCATGCAACCGCACTATCTCTGCTACATACAACTTGGCTAACCATTGAAGTGAATAATCTGTTCGAACAGGTATGAAATGGGTAGATTTTGTCAGCCTATCCACAATCACCCAAACTGAATCTTTCTTGGAAGGTGTCACAGGCAACCCACTTACAAAATCCATGGTTACTCTTTCCCACTTCCAAAGTGGTATTTTCACTGGCTGCAACAATCCTGAAGGCAGTTGATGCTCGGCTTTTACTTGTTGACACGTTAAACATTTCCTAACAAACTCAGTCACTTCTCGCTTAAGTCCAGGCCACCAATATAGCTCTCGCAGGTCTCGATATAACTTATTCCCTCCTGGATGCATAGCACAAGGTCCACCATGAGCCTCTTTCAAAATCATCAATCTTAGATCCGAGTCTTTCGGCATACAAATTCTTCCTCGGAAACAAAGAATTCCATCACTGTTTAATCCAAAGTCCGAATTTTCCTCCTTCTCAGCTTGCTGAAACCGAGAACCCAACGATTCATCCAACAACTGTTCCCTCTTAATTTGTTCTACCCAAGTCGGTTTTACTTGTAACTCTGCCAACAGACTCCCATTGTCATACAAGCTCAATCGTGCAAACATTGCTTTTAATTCTGCTATAGTCCTTCTACTCAACGCATCCGCCACCACATTTGCCTTGCCTGGATGGTACTCAATCGAACAATCATAATCTTTCAACAACTCTATCCACCTCCGCTGTCTAAGATTTAGCTCCTTTTGAGTCAATAGATACTTAAGACTTTTATGATCTGTATAGATGATGCACTTCTCCCCATATAAGTAATGCCTCCAAATTTTAAGCGCGAAGATCACCGCCACCAGTTCTAAATCATGAGTAGGATAGTTCATCTCGTGGGGCTTAAGCTGCCTTGAAGCATACGCAACCACCTTTCCCTCTTGCATCAATACACAACCCAAACCTACATGTGATGCATCGCTATAAACTGTGAAATCTTTACCAGACTCTGGCTGGATCAACACTGGTGCCTCGGTCAAAACTTTCTTTAGCTTCTCAAAAGCCTCTTGCTGCTTCTCGGTCTACACAAACGGTACTACTTTCCTTATGAGTTTCGTCAATGGTGCTGCCAGTGCAGAGAATCCTTCTACAAATCTTCGATAATAACCTGCCAACCTCAAGAAACTTCGAATTTCTGACACTGACCTTGGTGGCTTCCATTCCAGGATTGCCTCAATTTTTCAACGGTCCACCTTAATCCCCTCAGCAGAAACGACATGACCCAAGAAGGTTACTTCCCTCAACCAAAATTCGCATTTACTGAACTTTGCATAGAGTTGCTTTTCCCTCAATACTTGCAGAATGGTACGAAGATGCTCATCATGCTTTTCCTCTGTTTCTGAGTACACCAAAATATCGTCGATGAACACAACTACGAACTGATCCAAATATGGCTGAAATACTCGATTCATCAAGTCCATGAATGCTGCTGGTGCGTTAGTCAGTCCAAAGGGCATAACTAGGAACTCGTAATGACCATACCGAGTTCTGAATGCCGTCTTATGAATATCCACCTCTTTGACTCTCAACTGATGATATCCTGACCGAAGGTCGATTTTTGAAAATACCGATGCTCCTCTCAACTGACCAAATAGATCGTCGATTCTTGGCAAAGGGTACTTGTTCTTGATCGTCAGTTTGTTCAGCTGCCGATAATCGATACACATTCGCATGGTTCCATCCTTTTTCTTTACGAACAACACTAGTGCGCCCCACGGAGAAACACTTGGTCTTATAAATCCTCTGTCCAATAGTTCTTGTATCTGAGCTTTCAATTCTACCAACTCCTTTGGTGCCATCCTATAAGGTGCAATGGACACCGAAGCCGTTCCAGGTAACAGGTCAATTCCAAACTCAACCTCGCGATTTGGAGGTAATCCAGGAAGCTCCTCAGGAAAAACATCTTGGAACTCATTGATGGTCTTGACTGTCTCTACAGTCACATTTTCAGGCTCAGCTTGACCTACAAAGGCCAAGTACGCCTCACCACCTTTCCAAATCAACTTCTCAGCTTTTAAGGCTGAAACCACATTAGACAAATAGTTCCTTCGCTCCCCTATGACTAATGCCTCCTCATCCTCGACAGTTCTTAATACCATCCTCTTAGTAGCACAATCCAATGTCGCCCTATGCTGAGTTAACCAATCCATTCCTAAGATAAGATCAAATTCTCCAAATGGCAGTTCCATTAAATCTCCTACAAATACCTTATCTTGAGTCTCTAGAGGCACCTTCCTAAAGAGTTTATCAACCTTAATCGAGTGACCCAAAGGGCTTATCACTGATACCCCACTCACAGTCTCCTCAGGATGCACACCCAACGCCTCAGATACATCACATGCAACATACGAATGAGTGGAACCAACATCTATCAAAGCAGTATATGGCATGCTATGTATGAAAAACGTACCGGTTATAACATCAGGAGCATCACCCTCCTCTCGACGTCGTGCAGCGTAAACCAATGCCAGCTGACGAGCTTCAGCATGACCAGCACCCCTGCCAGGTGCCCCACGTCCTCATACATTACCATTACCACCTCTGCCTTGCCCACGACCTCTCTGTGGTGGTGGTCCCTCTCGCACTGGTTGAATAGCCATTGGCTCAGCAACCTGATCCTGAGCTGCTCTCCGAGGACACTCTCTGAACTTGTGTTCCTTGGACCCACATCGGAAGCATCCCCTAGTTCTTTTCCAACACTCACCCAAGTGTACTCTACCACAATCCCTACAAACTAGTGGTCTAACGGTATTCACTGGAACTGCTCGTACTGGTTCCTCCACTCTGGCTCGTTTAACATTTCTGTATACAGCACCCGATGGTCCAGAATCCCTCCTAAATCTAGGTCGATCCTTCTGATGATTCTGTTGCTCAACCTGTTTAACTTCCTCAGCTATCTTGGCCTTTTCTACTAACGCAGCAAAATCCCGCTCCCTCTGCGGAGCTATCAGCACCCTAAGCTCATCTCGAAGGCCATCCTCAAACCGAACGCTACGCTCGTATTCAGTCGCAACTATCCCACTAGCATATCGGCTCAACCTCAAAAATTCTACCTCATACTCGACAACAGTCTTATTACCCTGGGTTAAATTTAGGAATTCCTTACGACGAGCATCCACATAACTAGCTCCAACATACCTGCCCTTAAAAGCAGTCTTAAATAAATCCCAAGTTACCCGCTCAGCCGGGGTACTCTCCCTTACTGTGATCCACCACTGGCAAGCCTCGTCTCGCAGCAACGATACAGCCCCTTTCAGCTTTTGCTCCACAGAGCAATCTAAGTCATCCATAATCCACTCAGTTGCCTCCAGCCAATATTCTGCCACGTTTGGGGCTACTCCAGATACGCCCCTAAAAACTTCTGCTCCGTTGTCCCGAAGTCGCTCAGAGATAGATCCTATATTCACTGTCCCAGTACTAGCTCTAGCAACCCTCTCTAAGATCGCTTGGGACAAAGCATCATCTCCCACAGCATGATCATGTGACCCAGTCTCGGTTGCTTGTGGCCCAAATGCCTCCTCAGCTGGCCTATGCCCTGAAGATGAAGATTCAGCTCGCGCTCTTCCGCGACCACGTCCGCGGCCCCGTCCACGAGTTCCTCTAGTACTCATATCGAATTATCTGATTACGAATTTTATGACATTAGCTTAATATTTCAGTTGTTTATTGCGAGATGTCTTATGGTAATATAGTAGTTTAGAGATTGTTTCCGCGACGTCGTATTCTAGCTACAGTCTCGATCTTAATGTTTTTAGCTCTAGCCTATCTAAAGTAACATAGTAGGGTCTTGGTTCTATCTATAGCATCAATATCAACAATAGTATCATATCATCTTAACATCATTGTAATATCAAAAGAAAGTATACTTACAGACTTGGTGCCGGGAATTCAGTGTGCCACTTCCTTCTTCAAACCATTTAAAAACATATATTTCATTACAAAAATAAGTTAAAAGAATTTATTTATTTTACTGGTATTTTGGAAATCCTTAAAATGCAATTATTTTAAAATCACTGAAAAAGCCCGTTAAAACCCACAGCCGAGTTGTTGCAACTTGGCTTTGATACCACTAAATGTAACACCCTGAACCCGGCCCAGACGTTATGACCAGATCCGATGTGTCACATTGGACCATTTTCGTAAAAACCCATGGTTCGTTCCCAAACCTTATCTAGAAGAGTTTTAAAAGATTGTCTTTGCCATGAAAGTGAATGGAAGCTGTGCACCAGGTAGGTATCCGAAACAGAGGAGGTGAGCCATGAAGGCTGCTTAAGTACCAAGCTCTCGACTGGATCCAATCCTAGACATGCCCACAACCATTGCCACACTCTAGTTGATAGTTTTGAAAACAAGTTGTGTTGGTGCTCATTGAGAGTGATTATTTAGTTAAAGCGTTTTATTTTGTCATTGTGTATTTTGAATACAAAATGTCGTTTTAAAACGTAACCTAGGTCTAGCTCATTTTAAAACATTAATAGCAGCGTAGAATATAAAGGTTAAAACCAAATAATCCCAAAAAAAGAAAATAGTTAAAATGGCCTTATTACAACCCAAAATCAGACATTTTCATGTTTAAGCGTAATTACGTAATTTTATCCATTATTAGGGTTTTTTTATACTTGTTAACAATTTATCAACGTTATTAAGTGTTTAAACGGGGATTTTGTCCATTTTAACCAATTTGGACCTTTTGGGCCCAAACCCCTATTGGGCCCTACGTAGCTGATTTAATCATCTAGGCCCATTTAGCCTATGTTCCATAACGGTTTTAACAGTTTCAACATGCAATGTATCCATATTTCATTTTCTATCAAATTTACCCAAATGGGCCTGAAAGCCCATTGGGCCTAATTTTAGCCCATCGAGGCCCAACGTACCAAATTGCACGAAATCGTGCTCTTACCTGTTTCATCCATTTCTTTTTCTACGTCCATCGTAATCGAACTCCTCCACGTACCATCCTGTGTTTACAAGTTACAACAACAACGAAATTTGATATTTCAGCTTTTAAGCAATATGAATATAAGCTATTACGGGGTATGTTACACACCTGATTAGCAACGATTGACTTCCCAGAATCTTCCACGCACTCGTCCTATATTCATATACTTAATGTATCAGATCTTAAAAATCCAAAGAGTAACACAATCTTATTAATACTATTCGGCCACTACCCTTAATGCCGTAGATTCCTTACCTCTGCAGGGTTCGACAATTCGAACCAAGCTTATTCACACCGTTTCTCCAATCCTTGCTGCTCCTCCAAAGTAGTCCTCTTTGCTACCAAAAGATCATAGAACGAATGAATAAGGCCTAATAATGCCCAGACCACAAATCGATAACCTCCCTAGGCTTTAGGGGGTTTCGGCTTTACTTAGCATCTAAAATATCAAATAAAATAGAGACACGAGTACTTACCACACTACTCTTGACTCTAAGCAAACCCGGCTCTCCTAACGCTAGCAGAAATCACCCCTTAAAGAGGTTTTAAAATTCGGCCACCAAGCTTCCAAGGGTGATGTGTATTCGGCTTTTGACTTAAGGGAGAAGAAGTTGTTTTGGGATGGTAATTTTGTGATGATTTAATCGGTAGGGGGTTGAAGGCTTAGAGATTGCAAGATTCGGCTGCAAAAATTGAAAGAGCTTGAGGGTTGTGGCTTAAAAGAAAAACGGCATAAAAGGACCTTTGGAATTTGGTTTTCCTTGAATATTCGGTTAGTAAAAGAAAGGAGAGAATGATGGGTTCGACAAGTTTGTGAGAGAAAGACATGGAAGAAGAAGAAAAATGAAAAGGGTTTGGCTTATGGATAATCAGCACAAGTGAAAAGAGGAAGAAAAATGAGTCAATTAACACCTAGCAGCCGAATTAACACAAAAACTCCCCCTTGGCCGGCCACACTCCCTTCCAATTTCAAAAACTCCTAGAATCCCTCCTAGATATGCTCCCCCTGATCTCTCCATTATCCATGCACTTGACCAATTCAAACTCTTGTCAACAGAGTTCCTCTCAACCTCAAATTCTTGCCTACTCAAGACACAAAAATAAACAACATAAATACCTGCATGGTGAGTCAAACCTAGGCCTTCTCCCTTCCACTTACACGCCACATTTTTAGGAGACTAGTGGCCTCACTTAGCCACTCTACCAAGGCTCCTTTTGTGATACATTTTACCCACATCTTTTGATAAGGCCTCCTAACCAGAGCCCCTAATTCTTAAAGTCCAAATTCAAAAATTCTATTGGGTTTTGGCCAACTCATGGGCCTTCCATAGGCCCAATTACACACTCTAAATATGAATAGCACAACCACATACCAACATTTAAAATTTTACCAAACATCGCACAAAAATTACTAAGCCCCAAAAATCAGGATGTTACAATATAAGCAGCTTTAAGCCGTTAGTAAGTCCACAGTCATCTTGGGTGAGCCGTTCAACCTTAACAGTTCAGTACACTTCCTCCAATTACAATAACCCATCCCCAGGCAACATATCATAATATCTTGTATGTATGCAAAACATATAAATAAAAATGGCATGCTCGATAGATCATACATCAGATGAGGCCGTAATAGTCATTTTATCTCATATGGGCAAAATAGTCATTTAATCAGTTTGGGGTCCAGGTATACTTACTGACCCATCAGTAGGTCCACAATCGTCTCAAGCGAATCGTGTAACCCTTAACAGTCAAACAGTGTAAATGGGCCCAAAGCCCATTATGCGGCCTAAGTGGGCCCACATGCCCGTATGGCCCGTGAAGCCTAGAAATGACCTTGGCCGTGTGAATGACACAGTCGGGTCTAATATCTACCACACATCCGTGTGGTTTAGCTGTGTGAGGCCCACAAGCCCATTGGGCCCACACGGCCTAATTTAGCCCAACAAGGCCTAAAATAACCTAACTCCATGGAATCGCCCATGGCAGTGTCTACGGTCAAACGCCTACGTTTCTTACACTCAGATTTGCCACACGAGCAAGAGCACGCTCAAATAGTGCCAATTGTCATAATTTCGACTTTTAGCAGATTTGCGATAATAACCGTGAGACACACTTGTTTGTGAAGACATGTGAAAAATCCAAGAGCACCAAAACCTACATTTAATCAATACTTTCCATCAATCATTTGATCGAAAGGATTAACATCTCCTCTTACCCTTATCTCCAAAATATTCACTTTACTCACCTTTATTGAACGAGTGAAGATTCCACACTTAATCCAATTCACGAGACCGATGATAAACTACTTTAGAGATTACCTGCATTCCAAACATCCTTATCAGCTAACAAATTGCACATATGCAACTTAAACCAAGGGCACACTACTTACAATCTACTGAAAAAATTGAGTGCCTTACGAAAGCACAAAAGAAAGTCGATTGAAGGGAATCTGAAACTATTAGTAATCGGCCCAGAAAGAACCAAGTGCCAACCTTTGTTCACTTTCATGTGAGAATAAAAAATAACCAACCGAATGGTTAGCTATAGAAGAAGAAAGAAAACACATGTCTACGTGAGATATAACTAAAACCAAAAAGCAAAAAAGTAAAGTGTATCCCAAAGAACGAAACTCACCACAAATTCGGCAAAGAGGAAAATAAGAAAGGGAGAGCAGTCGTCTGAACAATTGAAAGAACCCATAGTGCCCAAGTTGAAATTTAGAAGAGATGGAGAGAAAGTGAAAGAGTAGAGAAGCCGAAATCCACAAGGAAGAATTTGACACCAAAGAAGCAACAACAGTTGGTCGAATTTTTGAAAAGAAAATCAATCAGTAATAAAAGGAATAACATATTTACGATTTGCTAACAATGCAAATGACAGAATCTTGACAACACAAAGAAGGTTTTTGGGAAACTAATAGTAGCAACAAGAAGAAGAACCATGAAAAGTAAAAAGAAAGAAAAAAACTATTTAAATTCAAAAATGGGGAAACAAAGAGAGAAAACAAAACCCCTCCCCCATCAATTCGGTATAACCACCCCCAGATCCCCATATTCTCTCCTAATATTCAGCATAACAATCCCAAATCTCTCAAAACTGTCCATTTCTTCCTCCACCACCAAATTCAAGCTCCCTTGATTTTCTCCTAAAATCTCTCCTTAAATCACTAAAACTAATCCCTCAACAACTCAATTCAAATTCCCCTCAAACACTTCAGTATTTTGGCCAAACCACAACACTCGCATGGCACAGCATCAAAATAAAACACTCCACTATGCTCACTAGGAATCAAACCTTAGTCCTCAAGCATAGATGACACACCACTTATCCCCTAGACCAGCAGGCCCTTTCTGTCATGGTTTACCCATATTTAATTAACAGCCTACTGCCTAAAGATATGGTTTATTCCTTTAAAAACAAAACTTTTGCATAAGCCAAGGCTTGAACCTAAGACTTCTCAGACTCTTCCCAGAACACTTAACCACTAAAGTAGACAAATATTTGTGTTACTTTCTTGCACAACTAATTACTTATTTGTAGCCTCCTAACTGTTCCTATGCTCAAGACCCAATACTTCTATGCTCAAAATTCAAGACGTTACACAACTTCTGAACAAATTCATATGCACACATGTAATAATCGTATAATTAAAATATATGATTAATTAATCAATAAACATAAATAGTAAATAATATTTCAATTAAGTTCCATACCTCAAAGTCACATATAATATATTTTTAAATACAGACGAAAATTATGTACTTAATGTCATAAGGAAATTCGAATACTCATAAAATACCAACATTTTATACCTTAATGGATTTCATGCACTTATTAAACCAAACATATCATATATCAAAACTTATTCACTAATGTCATATACAGTAATTGCTAATGAAAACATAGTCAAGTATATTTCTAATACCATATAAATAAATAAGAATATAGCTACCAAATTACATTACACTTCAATATGCATCATTACACCATCACATCAATTAAATGACCAAAAGTCTATTACATTTTGCCACACATTAAAAATAGCATTTCTTAACTTTGCATGAATGGTTACAAAAAAACCAAACCAAAACATTACATGTTACTTAATAAACAAACAAACATACAACTATGGTGTCATTACCATTTTGCCGAATATAAGTTAATAATATATATTTATATATATATATCATTTCAATTATACAATAAGTGTATGCCATTATGCCCTTTTATTTACTAAATATCTAATCTAACATATTTGCAACTTATATAACAATTAAACTAGGCCGAACATACTTATATGATGTCTATTTAATACATACAAAATCATCCTATTTCATATGCATACTCGACTAACTCATTTACTCAAGTCACTTTCTTTAAATATCATTTAAAAGTTGAATTTATACAACTAATTTTACATTCAATTCTTGCTCAATATATCAACTCAAATTAGTCCACCTTATAAAAATACATATACATATTTATTTACCAATTTATAAAGCTAAACACATTTTCAAAAGAGGTTTAAATCAAGGCTAATTATATCTAAACTCTTTCATACCATATATCTGATTCATAAATACAATATAACCAACTCAAATACCCACGCCACATAATCCAAATGGCCATTCTTTAATCACTAATAAACTTTGCATTTTACCTATTTAACTAAACTACATCTCAATACCATATCATCAAGCATGTACCAAATACATCACATAAAGAATTGTTTCAATCTCAATTGTCGAATCACAAACAACTTATATCCATCACCAAAGTTTCATCACATAATTGAATACATTCATCAACCACAAATATCTTTAACATTTTTTACCCAAAATAAAAATCAACCAAATCAAATATAATCAAACTAAAATATTACCAAAACATACCAAACACACATCATATATATATCATGACCGAATTATCAACACCACTAGTAAACATATTAATCACATCACACATGTATAGCATAATTAAAAACACTTGAGCTTGAACATTATCTATAACCATTTTCACATGGCTTATATTTACATACCCCAAAATCAAACATATTAACTAGCTTATACATGCCATAGGTTCAAGTCTAAACTTATAAAAGTACCGAAGATAGTCGATAGTGTGATAGACTTCTTTGACGATCCCTGAGCTAGTGTCTAGCTTCCAAAATCTATAAAACATAGAGCAGACTAGAATGACAGGAATGTGCAAGTGTACACAATTGCAACAAGTAATAAAGTGACAAGTAAATGTCGAGTTATCGTACCCACTAGGACAGTGAAAAGAATTATTTATGAAAGTAATTTAAAACACTTTGTTAAGGTAAAAATACTTTGTTGAGAAGAGTGATTAAAAACTATGGTTTAAAACTAAGTAAAATAAATAAAATAAAAAAATAAAAGTTCTAATGCACGATTTCAAAATATGAATTTAATCAATATGGCTTAATTATGTTAGATTAATTTCACTTCTTAACTTAGAATTATTAAACTTATATTCATGCTATTACGAATAAATTCACGGCAACTCTGTAATTTGCTAACTTATGAACATAATCACCTATAGAAATCCATTCATCTCTTGTACATATTTCTATGACAATTCTATCGATTAAACAGATTTGAAAAGGTAAACATGTTGTTGCACATACATACTTATTAAATTAAATAATCTCTTGCATATTTCTATGTCAATTCAAACGATTAATTAAATCTAATAAGCACATAAAATACTATATGAGGTAACAAGGTATCCTTACCTTGAAACAGTTTAATCACAATAATCTTGCAAGTTATGCAAGGCATATGTATCACCAAATACAATGCTAATTTAACCTTCAACTACCTTAGAAGAATAAACATGCACTTATTAAGTATCGTGTCCATTAATTACAATTTCAATCTGTTTAAATAATTAATTCATTAGCTACCTCACAATTATAATGCAAGAATAACTTAGGCATGATTTTACTTAATTAAGCATTTTACCGAGGCCTATAACAACATAAACACAATTTTAACAATCTAAGTAGATGAAATGCAATCAACCTAACATGAATTAAATTCAAGCTAAATTGATTAAATTAACCATTTCAATAGCATAAATATTCATAAACATGTTCGTCAAAACAACGACAAAAATTAAAAAGATAGGAAACAAGAATCAAATCCAGTGTTTCTCCGTGGCTTGACTAGCATGCTCCATTCTTCGCTCTCCGTTGTCCTCGGCTATTAAGGCCGCTTATTAACACTCAATTGCTGATCAAAATGGTTGATGAGAGCCTCTTTCCCAATAGGATAAATTGGCACAAGAGCAAGGGAATTTTTGGAGAAAATAGAGAATGGAGAGAAGAGGAGTGAATGGGAGAATGAGGGAGTGAGTGATGCTTTGAATGATCAGCCAAGGGTGGGTTTTATAGCTGAATGTGGTAGCTAAAAATAGTAAAAATAATCAACCTAAGAGACCTCCCTTGGCCGGCCACACATGTGACAAAGTTGATAGTTTCAACTTTGCCACAATATTTGAAGGGGTTTGAATGCATTTTGAAAGTTCTTCAAGGGCCTCTTTGCAAGCTAATTTAATCAGCTAAAATGCTGATTTGGGTCAGCATATGGACGGTTCCAGGCTGCCCAATTTGTGACTGGTTTGGTTCACTTTGTTCGGTTCATCAAGTGCGGTTCTACTAGACCACTTTTTCCATAATTAATTAAAAATAATTTATTTAGCCCAAATTAAATTGGGAATAAATTAAAATTAATTATATTATGAATTAATACACATAATTGGATCGTCTTAAGCTGGAAATTAATTCCCCTTGATACTTCCAATTGCTTCTCAGTTTTGTTCTTCTAGTAGTGTATACCGGGCTATTTTTCTCCATGTGCGTAAATCTGTCGAAAATAATCAAAATTAACTATAAAATTAATTAAAATTCATCATGTTCATGTTTTAAGCACAATTTAATTAAATGATAAGTTATGATTGAATGCGAAATCGAGCTAAAGTGTTCAGGTATGTGATAGTTAAATGCTTACATGAAAATAAGGTAAGTTAGTTATTTTGAGGTATGAAATAAGTTATGAATGAAACAAATGGAACATTATGTGTATATAATGATTGATCATATTCGGCCTAATGATATATGTATAATATATTGAAGTGCGAATTTTATATTTGTACCAAAGGTTATATGTGTATTCGGCTACATGGTATTCAAATGTGAATGTATGTATAATGCAATGTGAATTATATGTATGCATATGTGAAAGTATACATTCGGCCAAATTAGGTATTTATGATGTTGAAAATGAAAGTTAATCATGCTAATGATAAATGTGTACTCGGTCAAGATATAGTTTATGCATAGTTATTTGTTTGATATATGAATTTCGCAAGCTTGAATATGTATATGTGATTCTAAAATATGTGTGCGAGTAAGACCTTGTGTGAGTCAGTGGCATCGATATGTGATTCATGTAAGACCCTGTGTGGGACAGTGGCATCGATATATGATTCATGTAAGACCCAGTGTGGGACATCAGTGGCATTGATATGATGGTCTTATTGAATAATTAATTAATTAATGTTGTAATGAGTGAAATTAAAGTAGTTGGTTTGAAAGATATTTGGATGACCGATTATATATTTATATATTAAATTGATTTGTTGTGTAATAGCCTGAATTAAGGGCTAAACAGAATAGTGGTTTCAAAACCATGATTTCGAGGTTAAAAATATTTTTTTTCTGATTGAGTTTTGATGTTTTGTTGAGTGTTTGAATAATTATGTGAAATTTTGGTGGATAAATTTTATTATTTGCATGTCCAATTTGATAGGTTGGACTAAATTGCAATAAGTGAAAAATATGGGTTTTAATCCATAAAGGTGCTAAATTGAATTGAGATTTTAAATTAGAGGTCCTTATAAGGTAATTAAACCATTTTAACTTAGTTTGGACAAAAATGCCCAAGGAAGGAGAAAAATAACAAAGGTTTTAATGAGGGGCATTTTGGTCATTAGTAAATAAAAGGTAATAAAATGGGAAAAGAAGTCAAAATTGAGTGTCCATCTTCTTCCTTGGTGCCAACATTTAGAAGCCTTCCATAGCTAGGGTTTTGGTCACTTTTAAGCTTGATTCAAGGTATACTCAAGCCACGTTTTTAATTCTCTTCATATTTTTAAAATCCTCGTAACTTGCTCTAGCTAATTTTACCATTATTTTAAGCTAGGGTTGATGTTTAAAATTTTACCCATGTATGACATGAAAGTAATTTGATCTCTAATGGTGGAATATGAAAGTTTAGCGTGTGGTAACCCATGTTTGCTAGGTGGTTTTTCATGAAAGTCCCTAGTAGGGAACAAATTGTGAAGATAGAGATTTGTGTGGTAAAAGTAGAAATTGAAAAGAAATGTCGGCTGTTTTGGGTACTATTGATGTTCGGCTAAACTTGGGTAACTAAGAGAATAGATACATTTCAAATTACGAGCTTAGGGACTTAGTTGTAGAAATTGACAAAGTTGGGGTAAAATGGTAAAAATGGTCATAGGATGATTTTGGACTAAATTGAGTAATGTGTGTAATAAACAAGTTACATGTCTTATTATAGATCGAGAAGACTGGGGAATCGACCTTGACCGAGGCAAGGGCAAGGTATCGGATTGATTTGCAAAATATCGCTTTTTGTTATCGAGGTAAGTTTATATGTAAGAAAATTGTCGAACTTTAATTGTACGTTAATAATTTTAATGTATATTATGAAATGTTGATGTTGGACAATTTTATTTGATGCTAAAAAAATTATGGAAGGTGAATTCCTGGTTGAACCTTCGGAAAACCAAAAAGATACGAATATTATGTAGCTAGGTCACTGTAGGATCGCCCGGTGCCTCCAAGGCGCAGCGGAAAATTAGAATAATAAATTTTACCGGCGATCCATACCATGGATCCATGTGTAAGGAACGAATCGGGGTGATAAAGGTTTCGAAATTACCGAAACTTCAATCTGAGTAGACAGCGACGCCAAGGCAACGGGAATCCTGAAGCACTATCGAACCAAGCCGCAACCTTTAACGATGTCGGCCTCTACGTAGTCCACCCAATTGACAATGAACGGAAATCTCTCAGAAACTATTTTCAGAGAGTATCACTTTTGACGGCTGCTAGGCCTCACTTTTATGGTTTCGGGATTGCCTATGTATATCCCCTTTAGGGTTTTTACCCTTGCCATATTTAAAACTTTGTGTTAATTGGTATATATTCATAATGAATATTTATTACCATAAATAATCCGAATCATAATAATCGTTATTAAATAAATATAATAACGTTTAACCGAAAATTATAATTACGTTAATTATAATAAAGATTTCGGTAAACTATATTTATTTAAATTTATATATATATGAACCAAAATCATATATTAGAAAATTATGTTCTTGATTATGTGTACAACATCCTTGTACATATAGTATGTTCAATAATTTGATTGCCGAATTTAATTAATTCTATAATTAATTTAATTCATGCGACAACCAGACACAATACCAACTATGTTTTACTCCGTTCATTTCAATTAAAAGGTGTGACCCTATAGGTTCTTGTAACATTAGCAGTAATATTAGAACTATTCTAATATTACAAACAATGAGTGGCATCTAGCAATGCATCATTGCTACCTAAGTTACAAGAAGTCATGATTCGACATAACCTTTTGTGATTAACTTTTCATGCATTAATCCTTAAGTCCAATATCTTTAGAATAGACACAAGTCATGGAATAGTCACACTTGCATAGTCCATCCTATGTTTCTTGATACCTTGAGTAGACTATGATATACAAATAAGTATGACATCTCATATCAACTTATTTGAGCATGGCCATGCATTTCTAGTCTCACTCAATCAAGTGGCCTGAGATATTACTCCTATTATGTAGGAGGGACTTATCCTATATTGATCAACCATATCCCTCTACATAGATTGTGGTATATCCAACATTAGTCTTAATAGAACAACCAATTACAGTGTTCGTTTGACTATATCAAAATATACAACTCACGATGTTGGAATGATGATGATCTCAAGTATGAGGATCATATACATATTAATCACTATGAGTAATATTGTGACAATTACATAATAATCCAAGAAACATACTCATAGCGGGTCGGTCCAATATGTTGTTCTCTAACACACACATTCATGCATTGATTCTGATACTCGATATCAATGACAACTCTTTATCATCAATCAACTACATGTTAGTCTCAATGCATTATTATTGTCCTAGCCAACAATAATACTTGACTAAGGATCTTTTAAGAATAATCATATTATTCTTAGGACATTATTATAAAACAGTTTATTTATGCACACAGAAATGAAACTGAAATAATAATGGCAAAGCCTTATATTAATAAACATGATAAATCAAGTATGTTGTTACAACCATCTCGTGATTGATCTTTGGGCATACTCTTACAGTCACATGTGTGATTCTGAGGGTAAGACTCCATCTGTACAAGAGAGCTACGGGAGTTATGTGGTAGCAAGGTCACAAGGGTGATAAAGTGATCTTCATCATGTGTACACAAGAGCTACAGATCAATGATAGCTAGGTCGCATGGATGGTACCGAGGGTACATCATGTAGACACGAAAGCTATGTTATAAGTAGCTAGGTCCATGGGTGATAAAGTGATCTTCACCATGGGTACTGGTACGCCCTGAATTTGGGCCTAGTAGGATTGGGCCTTGAGCATAGGAGCCACTAGGAGGCTGCACAAAAAAGTTTATGTATGCAAGAAATATCACAAGTTGCATGTTAGCTTTAATGGTTAAGTGAATTAAGAGTTTTTGGAAGTGCCTGGGAAGTCCTGTGTTCAAGCCCTAGCTTTTGCAAAATTTTTTGATTTTGCTCTTAAGTGAACCTTGGCTTTAGCAGGTAGGCTTTATAAATAGGGGTGGTGGAAATTTGACATAAGAAGAGTTGTGGTGTAGTGGCAAGTAGTGTGTTGTGTATTGGTGAGGTCTGAGGTTTAAGTCCTAGAATGCACAATGAGTAATTTATTTTGCTACATGGACGGCTAGAAGTGGAGTTGGTTTGGGACTCTAAGTTGAAATGGTCATGGAAGAGTTGTTGGAGTGATTTGTGGAGTGATTTGTAGAGTGATAAAGGGAGAGATTCAATGAGAAGATTGTGGAAGGTTTTCTGGAGAAAAGTTAGGAGTTTGAAGAGTTGAGGGAAATGTGCCGAAATGGGCATTAGGAGTGTGGAAATTTGGCTAAGCTAGTTTTCCACTCTCTTTTCTTCAGTTTTTTTTTTTTATTTTGAGGTATCCTTCCTTTTCTACCGATTTTATTATGAGCTGGAAGTGTCGGAAGTAGTCTCTTATTTTGGTTTCTATTTTGGTTGCTGGCATTGTCGAATTGACCATCTGGGTAAAGTTATGAGTATTACCGAATACCTCTCTTAACCTCTTTCTGCTGCTCTCTTTCTTTCACCTTTCTTACCTTTCATTTTCTAAACCGATTTTAGTCTCTCTTCTCCCCATCATTTTTGTCCATTTTTTATTCTCCTTTCCTCTCGATATTCCAATTTCTTTCCGATCGAATACCCTCTGTCTCTTGCTTGCGAACCTTGTTTATCTTGTTTTGATTTGGCCGAATATTCCTTGTCCCAACTCTCCCTCTCTATTCTGGTTCTACAAGAGGTCTCAACAAGAACTAAACGTGGGGTTCTAGGTTTTCCCGAGGAATGGTGAAGTGCAGAAGTACTCAAGTCGTCAAACCCTTTCTTCGATTATTCTATTAAGGTAAAGATATTACCTTACCCTTTGTATAGGTCGAATATCTCTAGATATTTCTGTAAGATTATTATTCATGGAGTTAAGCCACATTTCTGATCGGTCCCACTCATTAAATCTTTTGGTATCACAGTTTCTAGGTAAGAAAAGTGTGATCAATTTTTAGCCTCCGATTTAAAGGAAACAGGCTTTAGTTCGTTCAATCAAGGTAGGGTGGTAAGTGCCGTTTTGGGAACAGTTGTGATAAGAGGGTGTTTTACCTTAACATTTTAAGGACTGACGTTGGGTAATGCTGAATATAGGTTATCGTACATGGGGTTTTCTTCTCGTAATTAGGTGTGTATCCGTATCTTATAATTGGTAACAGGCGTAAAATTCGTAAAAGTGTGTATTCACACTGTACTAATTGTAGAGCGACAGAAGTCGAAATGCCGGAATGGGCCGAGTAGCCCGATGGACCTATGGGCCCGTTTGTGTAAATTTAACTGTTAGGTGGAAGTAATGAGGCATGTTATGTCGCGTACATGGCATAGGATGTTCTTGGCCCTAATGAGCTAAGCTAGGCCGTGTGGGCGTAATGGGCTTGTAGGCCCATACGGATAAAATTAATGTTATGTGGTAGGTTTTGGACTAGGCTAAGTCATTCGCATAGCCATGGTTAGTTCTGGGCTACATGGGCCACACAAGCGTGTGGGCCCACTTGGGCCGAGTAATGGGCCTTAGGCTCATTTACATCGTTATGTCAATTTTAGTTGTTTAAGTCACTCGAGGCGACTGCAGACCTTCTACGAGGTCGATTATCTCTACCGAGACCCCAGAAGGTAAAATGACCAAAATACCCCTGAAGGGTAAAATAAGTATTTTGCCCCTAGTGGGTAGACGACTAATTTGTGCTTGATTTGACCATTTTGACTGTGATTGTATTACTATGATTTGAATAACGTGATCGTGATTCTATGACCGGTTATGTGCATGACATTCTGCATACATGACATATTGCATGGGTTGGGATATTGTTATGGAGGAAATACTGATCTGTTAGGGTCACGCGAGTCGCTTGAGATGACTATGGACCCACCGAAGGTTTAAAAGCCGTACATTTGTATTGATCTGATAAGGTCGCATAGGTCGCACAAGAAGACTGTGGACTGATCGATGGCTTAGTGCTGATCATTTTACCGATGGCTTTATGCCACTTAATCTGATTATGGATCTATGCCAACCTAATTAATGCTTTGTGCTAATTGATATCTTTGTGCCGAATACATTACCCTAATGAATGGCTTTGTGCCAATTATATTACCATGATTGATAGGCTTTGTGCCAGTTATACTACGATTTTCGATGGTTTTGTGCCGATTATAGTACTGTTATCGATAGGCTTTGTGCCAGTACCCATGGCTTTGGGCAAATCTGCTTACTAGCAGCTTTACTGTGATTCTGGTTAGTACCGCCACCAGTGCTAACATTTGGAGTGCAGGGATGGGTGGGTTGATTTTATCCCCACAGTAAGTGCAGGGTTGGACAGAGGCAATGGCAGGGTTGGATGGGGGTTACATGCATCATACATTATTGATTCTGATTCTGTTATTGTATGGGTTTAGGCCCACATGTGTTCTGTTTCTGAATCTGTAATAGGCTTAGGCCTAGATTGTTACTGCTTTTTGTATGACTGACTGTTCTTTTCATATAGTAGGGGATTACACACTGAGTTTTCGTAAACTCACCCCGTTTATTAACTTTTCAGGTAATCCCCAGCGTTAGGAGGATCAGTGTTGCGAGGAACTCAGAGATGGCCACACAACTGCTTATGATTTTTCTGTTTTGTTTAGTTTACTTTTAGGTACCTAAATTTTGGTTTGGTTTTAGATAAGGCCTTTCTTAAACTTTTGGACTTGAATTTGGGGTTTCACGGTATTAACATTTATATATGCTAGTTTTAGGATGCTATTTTTCCAAAGCGATAACTATTTTCAAAACAACACGTTTCCACAACATTTTCAAAATGGTTTCGCAACTTTTTTTTTAAACATCACGTTTTCGCAAATCAACTAATTTGAAGTAAGCTTTCACAGCAAACAACATTTTACAAATAAAAATAACAATGTTTTAATAAAAGAATAACTTTTCAATGAACCACGTTTTGAAAATAAACTATCGTAGGTTTTACACCCATTTTGAATGGCTAAGAATTTTAAATAGTAAGAAGAGTTTTCAATGAAAACATGGTTTTAGAAAAACACTTCAATGTCACACTTTAGATTTGGCTATAACGTCTTGGCCGAATTTGGGGTGTTACACTTACTGGTATCAGAGCCAGGTTGTAAAACTCGACTGTGGATTGTATTTTTGAAATTGAATTTCTGAAAGAACTATTTCAAAAATTTTGAAAGAATTTGGAGTATTCAAAATATTTTTCTTGAGAATGTTTTCCTGAAAGTGTGGTTTACCGAGTTTTTGGCGCTGAATCCGTAAGTTTCCTTAGATTTTAGACTATGCATAAAGTTAGATTTTGTATTTATTTAGTATATGTTCTAGAAATTAGATTTTTTTTAGCTAGCAATAGTATTGTGATGGATTTTGAAGCAAGCAAGGTCGCGAGGAGCTGCTCGTTCCCCTGAAACATGAGAGTGTTCGGGAGATGGAGGTTAAGGTAAACCCGCCAACGTCAGGTAGCGATAACCTAAAGCTTGGTACGGAGGCACTGACCTGATTGGTAAGGGAAGTGCTAGAAGAAGTGTTTGAGGCAAGAGTTAAGGTGAATGGTGAAACACTTTAAGCTAGGTGCTTAGATTGTAACAAGAAAAGAGATCACAGTCCATTGAGGTAGGAGCCTCATTCTGTGAGACATGTTAAGACGTGTCTGAACTTTCTGGCTTGTGAGTTTTGTTAGAGGTATCATCCGGGCGAGTGGCGGAGGAAGACATGAGCATGTCTCAGATCTAAGGAGCATCGGGTTTGAGATTGCACAATCCCTTTTGATTCAGGTGTGTTTTGTTTGGATGCGATGTTCGTTATAGAAATTGTATGCATGTGTGATAAATGTCTGTCTGTTAATTTCGTTACATGTTTTGGGTGTGTGTAATAGGTTTCAAGATTAATTTTAAAGTGTATTAGTGTTATTTGGGATCAGAGTGCGCAGCGGTAGCGTAGTGGTGTAGTTGTTATACAACTACCCTATTAGTTGGAAATTTTAGGGACAAAATTTCTTTAAGGAGGGGTGAATTGTAACGCCTTGAATTTAGGCCTAGTAGGATTGGGCCTTGTGCATAGGAGCCGCTAGGAGGCTGCACATAAAAATTTATGTGTGCAAGAAATATCACAAGTTGCATGTTAGCTTTAATGGTTAAGTGAATTGGGAGTGTTTCGAAGTGCCTGGGAAGTCTTGTGTTAAAGCCCTGGCTTTTGCAAAATTTTTTGATGTTGCTCTTAAGTGAACCTTGGCTTTAGCAGGTAGGCTTTATAAATGGGTGTGGTGGAAATGTGACACAGGAAGAGTTATGGTGTAGTGGCAAGTAGCGTGTTGTGTATTGGTGAGGTCTGAGGTTCAAGTCCTGGAATGTGCAATGAGGAATTTATTTTGCTACATAGAGGGCTAGTATTGGAGTTGGTTTGGGACTCAAAGTTGAAATGGTCATAGAGGAGTTGTTAGAGTTATTTGTGGAGTGATAAGCAGAGTGATTCAAGTAGAAGATTGTGGAAGGTTTTGTAGAGAGGAGTTAGGAGTTTGAAGAGTTGAGGGAAATGTGCTGAAATGGGCATTAGGGGTGTGGAAATTAGGCTAAGCTAGTTTTCCACTCTCTTTTGTTTAGTTTTGGTCACTTTTTGTTTTAGGGTATCCTTCCTTTTCTATCGATTTTGTTATGAGCTGAAAGTGTCGACAGTAGTCTCTTATTTTGGTTTTTGTTTTGGTTGCTGGCATTGTCGAATTGACCATTTGGGTAAATTTTTGTGTATTGTCGAATACCTTCATTAACCTCTGTCGGCTCATCTCCTTCTTTCACCCTTCTTACCTTTCATTTTCTTTACCGATTTTAGTCTCTCTTCTCCCCATCATTTTTGTCCATTTTCTATTCTCCTTTCCTCTCGATATTCTGAATTCTTTCTGATTGAATACCCTCTGTCTCTTTTTTGTGAACCTTGTTTGTCTTGTTTTGATTTGGCCGAATATTCCTTGTCCCATCTCTCCCTCTGTTTTTCGGTTCTACAAGAGTTCTCAACAAGAAGTTATCGTGGGGTTTTAGGTATTCCTAAGGAGTGGTGAAGTTTAGAAGTACTCAAGTCATCAAACCCTTTCTTCTATTATTCTATTAAGGTAAAGATATTATCTTACCCTTTGTATAGGTTGAATAACCCTAGATATTTCTGTAAGATTATTATTCATGGAGTTAAGCCACAGTTATGATAGGTCCCACTCATTAAATCTATTGTTATCGCAGTTTATCGGCAAGAAAAGTGTGATCGGTTTTTAGCCTCCGATTTAAAGGGAGCAGACTGATGTTGGGTCATGCTGAATCTAGGTTGCTATACGTGGGGTTTTCTTCTCGTGATCAGGTGTGCATCCGTATCTTGTAATCGGTAACAGGCTTAAAAGCTATAAAAGTGTGTATTCGCACTATATTAGTTATAGAGCGGCAGAAGCCGAAATGCTAAAATGGGCTGAGTAGCCCGATGGGCCCGTGGGCCTATTTGTGTAAATCTAACTATTAGGTGGAAAGAGTGAGGCGTGTCATGTCGATACATAGCATAGGTCGTTCTGGGCCTTAATAAGCTGAGTTGGGCCGTGGGACCCCACACAGATAAAATGTATGTTATGTGGTAAGTTTTGGACTGGGCTAAGTCATTTGCATAGCCGTGGTTAGTTCTAGGCTCAATGCAACGCCCCAAATTTTGAGCCTAGAAGAAATGGGCCTTGAGCTTGTGGAGCGTTTGGAGGTCGACACATGAATATTTGCTATGCAAGAAGTGGCATTAATAAAAGCTTGCTTCAATGGTTAAGTGTCTTGAGAAGTGTTGGAGAAGTCCTAAGTTCAAACCTGGGCTTTAGCAAATTTTTGGGTTTTAAGTGAATAAAACCCTGGGTGCTTGAAAGTAGGCCTTATATTTAATTGAGGATAATATATGTCACAAAAAGCCTATTGGTGCAGTGGTTGTGGTGTTACAAGTGTGACAAGGGGTCAAAGGTTGAAGTCTTGGCATATGTAGAATTTTTGTTTTACTTATTTAAGTAAACCTTGACTCTAGCTTGAAAGCTTTAAAAATAACTGTGGCTAAAATATGACACAAGGAAGCATGTGGTCTAGTGGCAAGGTGACGTGTTGTAGCTTCAACGAGGGTTTGAGTTCGAGTCACTCCTTACTCAAGGGGAATTTATTTTATCGCTCTGCTGCGTGAGAGGCAGAGTTGGGCTGAAACTCTGCTGAGTGGGAGTTTGAATCGGTCTTGGAGTGGATTATGGAGAAAATTGAGGAGGGGATTATGGAGAGATTACAGGAGAAAATCGAGGGATTTGAAATAGGGAGTGTTGTAACTGAATATGGATGCTTGAGTGTGTGGGGTTTGTCAGATGGGGTCTCATATTTCATTTTCGACATTTCCTTTGTGTTGTTTCGGGTTTTTATGCAACTGATGCTTCTGTGCCTCTTCTTCCGAATATTGTTTTTCTTTTCTCTTCTAAACCATGACTCATTTCTTCTCACTTAAAAGCTGAATATAGCAACTGTTCTGTCGAGTTTGTGACAATTCTTTCCTTCCATCTCTTAACTGAAAAACACCTCTCTTCTCGGCTATCTCACAAGCAATTGTTGCTTGCTTATTCTTCCTTCTTCTTCTATTGGTTCTTTCTCTAACCTTCTTGCCTTTCTCAGACATTTCTTTTCTTTCTTTCCAGGAATTGGCTGAATATTACCCTCTTGTTATAGTTTTCATCTTCAATCGGTTTTGTGCCATAATTGAATCTTCTTATTTTGTTTCTTAGTCTTTTGTTTTTCCTTCAATTCTCCATTTCTGACTATGCCGACTACCCACTATCCCTTTTTTTATCATGTTCACTTCATCCTGTAAGTTGGTCCTTGGCCAAAACACAGTCCTGTCCTCCTCTATTATGATTATGTAAGGATACTGACAATCGAAATTTCAGTGGTGTGAAGGAGCGCAGGTGATTTGAAGCGATCAAACCTTTTTCTTCTATTCATCATTCGATCAAGGTAAGAACGATTGTCATAATTTTGGGTTTTGGCCGACTGTACCTTTCACACTTATGAATGTTGTTTAATGAGATCGATCATTCTTTAGATTATTGATAAAGACGTATATTCATTTATGATCAGCGTTTTTGGGGGGTTTGAGGCGATCATTTAGGCGAGGATCGCTGTGAGTATGTTAATCAGGCATCTCATAACCAGGTGTGTATTTCACACTATTCTGACTATGGTTCGGTAAAAAGCCGAAAATCAAAAAGTAAAAAATACGGTGATTAAGGCCATATAGGTGTGCGAACGCTCATGTAGTGAACCGAGCCCACGAACTTGGGCGTTAGATTATAGAGGCCACCTTGAGTGTTCTCATGGGCTTAGGTCATTTTAGGCCCCGTTGAATCGAAATGGGCTGTGTGGGCCCAATGAGCTTGTGGGCCCCACATGGATAAACTCTACAGTAAGTGACAAATAATGGACTGGGCTATGAAGTTTGCATAGCTATGGCTTAATTAAGACTAAATGGGCCACATGTGCGTGTGGGCCTACTTAGGTTGAGTAATGGGCCTTGGGCCCATTTCCACTATTAGGACCACCTGGGTTATTTGAGTCGTTTGGGGCGATTGTAGACCTCCTAAAGAGTCATTATATGACCGTAATACCCCTGTAGAATAGAATGACAGTAATACCCCTATAGGCAGAATGAGCGTAATACCCCTGTTGGGCAGAATGACCGTAATACCCCTATATGGCAGAATGACTGTAATACCCCCATAGGGTAAATCTCACGGACATGTGGGAATATCAGACCCGGTTGTGTCGCATAGATGACTAAGGTTGTTTGTAGGCTTAGTAGGCTACACGAGTAGTGGGCCCACATGGACTGTATAATAGGTTTCGGGCCATTCACACTATTTTGCATGTTGAGGTTACATGAGTCACCCGAGACAACTGTGGACCTTCTGATGGGTCGGTAAGTGTGCCTGGACCCATTCTGATGGAAATGACCAAAATGCCCCCGGAAGGGTCAAATGACTATTTTACCCCTCGAGGGTAGATGACTAATTTGTGTTATGATTTGACCGTTCTTTCTGAGCATGACATATGTATACACGTATTATGTGTGACATGACATACTGCATGGGTTGGGATATTGTTAAGGAGGAAGCTTTAGCGGCTCTACTACGTTTTTACTATTCTGGTGGCTATGCCACATTTACTATTACTAGTAGCTTTGCTGCGTTATTACAGCTAGCAGCATCATTGCGATATTGGTGTGTTGGCTGGGTGGATCAATTTAATCCCCACATGGTGTGATGGTTGGTACGGGTGGTGTGTTGGTTGGATTGGGATGTGTTGCATATCTACACTATACTGGTACTGTATTGGGCTTAGGCCCACATATATTCTGACTTTGATTCTGCTACTATAATGGGCTAAGGCCCATCTGATACTATCTGTTACAGTAATGGGCTCAGCCCAGACTGCTTCTGTATATTATTTGTCTGATTGACTGTTTTCATATTAGTGAATTACACACTGAGTTTTGTAAACTCACCCCATTTTTAGTTGTGTAGGTCATCCCCAACGTTAGGTCGATCAGTGCTGTGAGGGACTCGAGGGTGGCCAGACGATCATAGTTGTTCTACATCTTACTTTTTATTTTGAATTTCACATTTGGGTTTTCTATTATGTAATAAGGCCTTTTTATGGTTTAAACTTCTATTTGGGCTTTGCTTACTTACTCTAAAATGCTAAATACATATTTTCAAAGTAATAATTATTTTCAAAGACACACGTTTTAATTTTCAAAACTATAAACGCTTCCACATTTTGACAAGATAACTCGACAATAGTGGAGAATTTAATTCACTAAACTTTTCCAAATAATAGCAAAAGGGTTTTACAGATCTTTACCAACAAGATCAATTTTCAAAAGACATTTCAATGTGACACACCAGATTCAGCCCTGATGTTCAGGCCGGTTTTGGAGTGTTACACTAAATGGGCCATACGAGCGTATTGGCCCACTTGGGCTGAGTAACGAGCCCTAGGCTCATTTATATCGTTATGTCAATTTAGGTTGTTTAAGTCACTCAAGGTGACTGTAGACCTTCCAAGAGGTTGATTATCTGTACTGAGACCCCAGAGGATAAAATGACCAAAATACCCCTAAAGGGTAAAATGACTATTTTGCCCCTAGTGGGTAAACAACTAATTTGTGCTATGATTTGACCGTTTTGATTGTGATTGTATGACTATGATTTGAATGATGTGACTGTGATTGTATGACCAGTTATGTGCATGATATTTTGCGTACATGACATATTACATTGGTTGGGATATTGTTATGGAGGAAGTACTGATCTGTTAGGGTCGCACGGATCGCCCAAGATGACTGTGAACCCACTGAAGGCTTAAAATTCGTTCATTCGTATTGATCTGATAAGGCTACACAGGTAGCACAAGAGGACTGTGGACTGAACAATGGCTTAGTGCCGATCATTTTACAGATGGCTCTACGCCACTTAATCTGATTATGGCTCTGTGCCAACCTAATTAAGGTTTTGTGCTAATTGATGGCTTTGTGTCGAATATATTACCGTGATGGATGGCTTTGTGCCAATTATATTACCATGATTAATAGGCTTTGTACTGATTATACTACAGTTTTTGATGGCATTGTGCCGATTATAGTACCGTTATCGATAGGCTTTGTGCCAGTACCCATGACTTTGGGCCAATCTGCTTACTAGCAACTTTGCTGCGATTCTGGTTAGTGCTGCAACCAGTGCTAACATTTGTAGTGCAAGAATGGGTGGGTTGATTTTATCCCCACAGTAAGTGTAGGGTTGGACGGAGGCAAGTGCAGGGTTGGATGGGGTTGCATCCATCATACATTATTCATTCTGATTCTATTATTGTATGGGTTTAGGCCTACATGTCTTCTGTTTCTGAATCAGTAATGGGCTTAGGCCTAGATTGTTACTGCTTTTCGTATGACTGACTGTACATTTCATATAGCAGGGGATTACACACTAAGTTTTCATAAACTCACCCAGCTTATTAACTTTTCAGGTAATCCCTAGCGTTAGAAGGATCGGTACTGTGAGGGACTCGGAGATGACCACACAACTGCTTATATTTTTTTCTATTTTGTTTAGTTTACTTTTAAGTACCTAAATTTTGGTTTTGTTTATCGTAAGGCCTCTCTTAAACTTTTGGACTTTAATTTGGGGTTTTACGGTATTAAGTTTTATATATGCTAGTTTTAGGATGCAGTTTTTCCAAATCGATAGCTATTTTCTAAACAACACGTTTTTGCAACATTTTCGAAATGGTTTCGAAACTCATTTTTTAAAACATCACATTTTCGCAAATCAACTATTTTGAATTAGGCTTTGTAGCAAACAACGTTTTAGAAATAAAAATAACAATGTTTTAATAAAAGAATAACTTTTCAATGAACCACGTTTTGAAAAAAAACTATCGTAGGTTTTACACCCGTTTTGAATGGCTAAGAGTTTTAAATCGTAAGAAGAGTTTTCAATGAAAACATGGTTTTCAATAAACACTTCAATGTGACACATCAGATTCTATAATGTCTAGGTCGAGTTTGGGGTGTTACATTTAGTGGTATCAGAGCAGGTTGTAAAACTCGACTGTGGATTGTGTATTTGAAATTGAATTTTTGAAAGAACTGTTTCAAAAAATTTGAAAGAATTTGGCGTATTCAAAATATTTTTCTTTAGAATGTTTTCCTGAAAGTGTGGTTTACCGAGTCTTCGGTGCCTAATCCATAAGTTTCCTTAGATTTTAGACTGTGCCTAAAGTTAGATTTTGTATTTATACAGGGTATGTTCTGGAAATCAGAATTTTTTTAGCTAGCAACAGTACTGTGATGGACTTCGAAGGCAAACAAGGTCGCGAGAAGCTGCCCATCCCCCGAAACATAAGAGTTGTAACGCCCTGAACATAGGCCTAGAAGAATGGGTCATGTGGCCCCAATAGGCTTGTGGGCCTACACAGGTCATTTTCTTTAGACTTACGGGAATTAGTGGACCGAGTGTGTCGTACACGTAGCTGTGGGCAAATCTGGCTTAGCGGGCCATGCAAGCACATGGGCCCCACTTAGGTTGCGTAATGGTCCCAGGCCTATATTCACTGAATGGCGTGTTGGTGTGATGGCTAAGAGGTTTGGGAGTGTTGGAGAAGTCCTGGGTTTAAACCTTGGCCTTAGTAAAAATTTATGTTTTCTCTTATGGGAGCCTTGACGTTAGTGGGTAGGCTTTAAGAATATTTTTGGTGAAAGCATGACAGAAAAAGGAGTGTGGTGTAGTGGCAAAGTGGTGCCACTTAGGGGACAAAGAAGTGACACCATAAAGAAAGCAAGGGGGTCCAAGGTTCAAGTCTTGGCTCTTGCAATTTATTTTGGTTTCCCTTTTACATAAATCTGGAAGAAAGTAGGCGGGCTTTAAAGTTAAATGTGTTGGACTTATGACACAAAGGAGCTTGTGTCCTAGTGGTGGTGGCGTGACATGGTTATTGAGAGGACTATGGTTTGAATCCCTTTGCACACAAATGTTGATTATTTTGCTAATGCTTTAATTTGGGGGGATTGATGGAGAATCCCACATCAGGAAGCTAACATGAGAATAGGTGAGGAGCTGGCTTTAAATAAAGCAAACCATGAGGAGAGTAGGCATACCTTTCTTGGCTTATCCCTTTCGCTTTGTGGCGTGTTTGTTGGGTAAGGCGTTAGATCATTCGTTGATCTGTATGCCGTTGGGTCACGGTGGTGGTGACCGAAGTTGATCAACACACTCCTTGGGAGTCAAGGGTGTGATTACTGTAGGCTTCTGGGCATAGCAGTGTTCAGAGCACGGATAAACTTCAGATTCTTATTAGGTGTGTACTTCTAGCCCTTGTTTGATAGGCCGGAATAGGCCAAATGGGCCAACAGGCCCGTGGGCCCAGATAAGTAAAAATTGGTAGATTAGTAATAAATGATGAGCTGATTAAGTGGGTTGTATGGCTTGGAATAGATTTGGGCCTGAAGGGCCGTATAAATGTGAATAGGCCTGATGGGCCATATAAATGTGATTGGGCCTCATGGGCTATATGAATGTATGTGAACTCGTTAGGGTTTTGTAGTGGACTTTTGGGCTAGTATCTAATAAATGTTTAAGCAGACATAAAACTTATTAATCAATTAAGTGTGACTGTGGACAAGTTATAGGGTTGAAGTATGGCAATGGGTATATGCATGTCTAGGATTGGATCTAGTGAGAGCTTGGTACTTAAGCGATCTTAATAACTCACATCCACTTCTCTGGAATCCTACCTAGTGCATAGTATCTGTTCACTTTAGCCAACGAGAACTTGTTGACGGGCCAAGGTGCGTAATTAGACCCATAGTGTTAAGAAATTACAAAAATACCCTTGATTTGCAAAATACAAAAATACCCTCGATTTGCAAAATTACCAAAATACCCTCAGTTAACAAAATTACAGAAATACCCCTGATTTGTAAAATTACCAAAATACCCCTAGTTTACAAAATTACAGAAATACCCCCACTTTGCAAAATTATCGAAATACCCATGATTTGTGAAATTACCAAAATACCTTCAAATTGTAAAATTATAAAAATACCCCTGATTTGCAAAATTACTAAAATACCCCTAATTTGTAAAATTATCGAAATACCCTTGATTTATGGAAAATTACCGAAATATCCCTAGATTAAAAAATTATTGAAATACCTTCAGAATGTGAAATTACTGAGATACCCTTATATTGTAAAATTACCAAAATACCCCTTTAGGGTAGAATCACCGAAATACCCCTATAGGGTAGAATTACCGAAATACCCCTGTAGGTTAGAATTATGATTATGCCCTCGAGGGTAGGTAATTGTTTTGAAACTGTTTTAAGCTATGAATGTGATTGTCTTTCGTAAGCATGCTATGTGATATACATATTAATGCATGGGCCCACCTTGGGCTATGTAACGGGCTTTTAGGCCTAGTAAATTTGTAACTTCCATATGAGTAACTTAAATGCTCTGGATAAATGTGAAATTGTTAAGGGGCTAAAATATGTACTTGGGCCCATGATGACATGATGACCGATTTGCCTAAGGGCAAAATGACTAAAATGCCCTTGTGTGATATATGTACGATTTGTATGTCATATGTGTATTATGATGCATTCATGAGATATTATATTGCATTTGGGCGGGGATTTTGATACGGAGGAAGATATGTAAGGATCGCATAGCCGCTTGACGACCGTGGATCCACCAGTAGCTTTTAAGCCCATTATATGATTAGCAGCTCTACTGCAACGATTGAGTTAGTGCCGCAACCGGTGCTACCATTGGAGTGTAGGGATGGGTGGGTTGGTATTTATATCCCCACTGGAGCGCAGGGTTGGAAGGGAAAATGGAGTGCAGGGTTGGATTGGGATGGAAGCATTGCATACAGATGATATTGATGTGATATAGGCTCAAGCCCAATTAAGGCCACTATGGGCTAAGGCCCAAAGGCCATCAATATTGAATAGGGCTTAGGCTCACCTGATTCTGTTAAAGGGCTCCAGCCCAAATTAATTTTGTTTATGTTTCTATTTATTAACTATTACTCTAATAAGGGGATTACACACTGAGTTTTCGCAAACTCATCCCGTTTATTAACCTTTCAGGTAATTCCCAACCTTAGACAGATCAGAGCTGCGAGGGACTCGGAGAAGGATACACATCTGCTTCTGTATTTCTATTAAATTATTCATGAGTACTTTAATTTGGTTTTGAGTTGTAATAAGGCATTTATAATTTCTGAATTGTAACTTTGGGTTTTTTTTTATTTTTATTTATATATGTTAGAGGTAAATCATGATTTTCCAAAATGTTAACTGTTTTTCTTAAAACATCTCGTTTCGTAAATCGGTTTCTTTTAAATAAAGCTTTTCCTACAAATAGGGTTTAAAAGGGTCATAATGTTTTAAAGGAGAATAGTTTTTAATAAACCACGTTTTGAAAATAAGCAAACGAAATTCGAGATTTTATGCAAGGTTTAAATGGAAACAATTTTTAAGAAGAGTTTTTAATAAAAGCAAGGTTTTCAAAAAACACTTCAATGTGACACGCCAGATTCGAGCCTAACTTCTAGCTCGGGTTTGGGGTGTTACAAGAGTGTTTGGGAGACGGAGGTTAAGGTAAACCCGCTGACTTCGGGTAGCGATAACCTGGAGCTTGGTACAAAGACAATGACCCGGTTGGTAGGAGAAGTGCTAGAAGAAGTGCTTGAAGCAAGACTTAAGGTTAATGGTGAAACACTTCAGGCTAGGTGCTTGAAGTGTAACAAGAAAAGAGACCGCAGTCCGTTGAAGTAGGAGCCTCATTCTGTGAAACATGTTAAGACGCGTCTCAACTTTCTAGCTTGCTAGTTTTGTAAAAGGTATCATCTGAGTGAATGCCGGAGGAAGACAAGAGCATGTCTCAGATGCAGATATAAGGAACATCGGGTTCGAGATTGCACAATCCCTTTTAATTCAAGTGTATTTTGTTTGGATGTGATGTTTGTTATAGAAATTGTATGCGTGTGTGATAAATGACTGTATGTTTATTTGGTTACATATTTTGGGTGTGTGTAGTGGTAATGCGCAACGGTAGCATAGTGGTGTAGTTGTTATACAACTACACTATTAGTTGGAAATTTCAGGGATGAAATTTCTTTAAGGAGGGGTGAATTGCAATGCCTTGAATTTGGGCCTAGTACGATTGGGCTTTGTGCATAGGAGCTGCCAGGAGGCTGTACATAAAAGTTCATGTGTGCAAGAAATATCACAAGTTCAATGTTAGCTTTAATGGTTAAGTGAAATGGGAGTGTTTCGAAGTGTCTGGGAAGTCCTATGTTCAAGCCCTGACTTTTGCAAAATTTTTTGATTTTGCTCTTAAGTGAACCTTGGCTTTAACAGGTAGGCTTTATAAATAGGTGTTGTGGAAATGTGACACAATAAGAGTTGTGGTGTAGTGGAAAGTAGCGTGTTGTGTATTGGTGAGGTCTGAGGTTCAAGTCCTGGAATACGCAATGAGGAATTTATTTTGCTACATGGACGGCTAGTATTGGAGTCGGGTTGGGACTCTAAGTTGAAATGGTTCTGGAGGAGTTGTTGGAGTGATTTGTGGAGTGATAAGAGGAGAGATTCAAGGAGAATATTTTGGAAGGTTTTGTGGAGAAAAGTTAGGAGTTTGAGGATATGAGGGAAATATGCCGAAATGGGAATTAAGGGTGTGGAAATTTGGCTAAGCTAGCTTTCCACTCTCTTTTGTTCAGTTTTGGTCACTTTTTATTTTAGGGTATCCTTCCTTTTTTGCCGATTTTGTTATGAGCTAGAAGTGCTGGAAGTAGTCTCTTGTTTTGGTGTCCGATTTGGTTGCTAGCTGTGACAGTCGTAATTTGACCCTAGTCGGGAAGTGGTTTCGGGACCACAAAACCGAGTCACGAAAATATTTTCATGCTATATTCTGTGTCATTAAATAGTGAGGAAACTTGTGCGAAAATTTCATGTTTAAAATTTATTTCTATGAATGTGAAATCATGAAAAGGACTTATGTGATTAAAGTAAAAATGTAATAGGAAGAATGTGGGATTACCAAATTGTACATGAATTAAATAGGGGGTTTTTGCATGTCAAATTACCCAAAATAAGGATAGTGGCCGGCCATTGTAATGATTATAAGCATTACATGCGAAATTTATTATTAAATTATAAGTTGTGTGAAATTAAAACTAAATAAAATAGAAATAAGAAATAAAAACATTTTTTTTCTTTAGTTCATCTTGTTCACTCTTAGCCGAAAATAAGAGAAAGAATAGAAGAGATAACCTTCAAAGCATCCGGCACTTATTATGCAAAATTGAGGTATGAATTGAATGCCGTTGTTAGTAATTTTGTGATATTGGATTTGATTTTAAGCTCTTTACTTTGCCCATGTGTTAATTCTTGAATTGATGGTGATTTATGTATTCGGCCATTGAGAGAAAGTTTTGAAATGAGAGTTAATTTCATTCCTCAATTTGTAATAGAGATTTGTTGTTAATTTCATTCCTCAATTTGTAATAGAGATTTGTTGTGGTTTTAGTTGATTGATTTTGCATATAGGAAGGTTATATATTTGTTTACAAATGGTAATCGGATATTTAGTGTATGAACTCTATATTAGGATATAGTTATGTGATTATAATCGGCTATGGTAGGAGTTAGAGGAAGTGGCTAAGTTTTGGTGTTTTAAAAATAAAATAAATGATTGTGAGCATAGGTGGTTAGTTGAGTAAATGATGTGCATTTAGTAATCTTTGAAGGAAATCGGCTATGGAACTAATTGGAAATTTGATGTACAAATTAATGTCTTGGAAATTTTATTTGGATAATGACCTTGCCGAATGCCCTTAGTATAAAAAAAAATGAGTTTAATTGGTGAATAAGAAATCAATTTCTTGTTTGATTAGGTCCAATTTGTCGAATGCAAATGTTTGGAAGAGGATTTTCGTGACTTTGTGAATACTTGCATAATTAGTATTAAAAGGGGCCGAATATATATATATATACATATATGTACTATGAATGTTGTCTAAATTGGTGGTAGATGTATTGATAAAAGGAGTACTTGATCCTATAAGAAATTTAAATAGATTAGAATATGAAATTTCTATGATTAAGATAGAGAATGCCGAATGGTCTTTTTCTTTATTTATGTGTGATTGTTTGTAAATTTAAATGATTTAAGACATTGAGTTGATATTGAGTGATAATTAATTTGAATAGTGATGTAATGATGCTTTGTTGCCGAATATAATTGTGGAACTAGGAATGGCTATATGCATATGTTGTAACAAGAAAGGAAAATGGATTTGGAAATCTAATTAAATGAAATGTCTTGATTTTCTTTTTAAGCTCAAGATCATCAAAGGGGAGAGTCGGACAAAGGAAAGACTAAGATTATCGAGTAACCGTAGAAGCAAATCCATCGTATCTTAAGGTAAGTGTGTAAGCACTATGAGCTTAGTTATTTATACCTAAATGGAGTGTATATATCATGAAAGAATTATTCTTAAAATTATATAACTATACATCTTGCTTGCTTGATAGATTTGTAATAGCATATTCGAATTTGATTAACTTAGTAGATGGATGTAAATGGCACATTATTATGTGCGGGCTGAATTACACAATATATGCGGGTTGAATGGCACATTATGTGCGGGTTAAATGGCACATTATGTGCGGGCTGAATTGCACAATATGTACGGGTTGAATGGCACATTACGTGCGGGTTGAATGGCACATTATGTACGGGCTGAATTGCTTAATATGTGCGGGTTCAATGGCACCATGTGTGCGGATGTAAACGACACTACGAGTGTAGGTATGAATGGCACCATGTGTGCCATTTTGGAATGGCACTACGAGTGCGGTTTGGAACAAATGAGGTGCGCAAAATTTCTCGACTAATCACCCTAAGGTTGTGAATGAATGCTATAAGGAGTATTTGCTTATCAAGAGTAAGAGAGCTAAATGTCTCTTGAAGTGTTAATTGTAATGGTTGTTCATTAGTTTTCATTGCATCTTATCAAACAAGTTGTTATATCGTATTGCTTATAACTTACTGAGTTGAAAAACTCACTTGGTGTGTTTAATTGCTTCTTAATAGGTTCTTTTGATCCGTTGTAAACTCAGAACCGTCATCAAAATCATCACACCTATCAGCAACGTTTTGGTATCTCGTTTTGTTAATCTTGAGCTTGATATTTTGGCATGTATAGACTTTATTTTTGGGAATGATGATGTTGTAAATACTCTTTTGTATAAATGGCCATGCAATTTTGGCCTAAGTGTTAGAAATTCAAACGTGGTTATGTATGATTTTATGAATCAGATTTTGATTTTAAATGAATCACTATTAAATAAATCAAATACTTAAGTTGTATTTAGAAGATGGGATCATGAGATGTATAAATGACCATGCATCCGGCTAGGAAGGTAAATTACCAAATGAATAGTAAATTCTTTTATGATACTTAAATGAGTGTGAGACATGCTGAAGTAGTGTTTCTATTTGATAAATAAATAGCATGAGAATTCGGTTGTTTAGTTGTAAGAATCAATAAGTTGATTACTTTGCATTATGTTTTGTTTAATAGTTCGTACATGAATTGTTTTCCGTAATACTCCGCAACCCTTCCGACGACGGATACGGGTTAGAGGTGTTACATTTTATTGGTATCAGAGCCACGATTTAGTCGATTCTAGGATTACTATAGTGTGCGTAAGAATAGCTATACATGCCAAAATATAATAATGTGACAGTGTGATGACTTCTGACGGTTAAAAAAATTTGACTTTGTATAGAATATGGAACCTGACCCCGAACGAGTCGTAGTGGATGATGTAGAGAGTATAGCACCTGCTCCCGCGCAAGGGACAGTGCCGGTAGATTCTCGACCATCCGCAAGTAACCAAGAAGATGGAGTTAGGCAAGCCCTCTTTTCCATAATGAATGAATGGTTTGCCCAGCATACTCGTGTAAATCCGACTGCTCAACAACCCCCTAATTTAAACAATCCTCCCCTGGTACCTGTAGTGCCTGTAACCACCAGTCCGTTGAGATTGAGTAAACCCCCTGTCAATAAGATCAAAAAATACGGGGCTAAAGAATTCAGAGCCACAACTACCGATGATGCTGAGAGGGCTGAATTTTGGTTGGATAATACCCTTCGTGTATTTGATGAACTGTCTTGCACACCCGATGAGTGTCTAAAATGTGATGTGTCCTTGCTTAGAGATGCGGCTTATTATTGGTGGAGTACTCTGATTGCAATCGTTCCAAAGGAGCGGGTTACGTGGGATTTCTTTCAGACAGAGTTTCGTAAGAAATATATAAGTCAGCGATTTATCGACCAAAAGTGCAAAGAATTTCTGGAACCTAAACAAGGCTGTCTGACTGTATCGGAATATGAACGTGAATTTGTGAGGCTTAGTCGTTACGCCCGAGAATGTGTCGCTAATGAAGATGCAATGTGCAAAAGATTCGAAGAGGGATTAAAAGAAGACATAAAACTGCTAGTGGGTATTCTTGAAATAAGAGAATTCGTAGTACTCGTTGAACGGCCTTGCAAGGCGGAGGAGCATGGGAAGGAGAAAAGAAAAGCTGAATCCGAAGCTAAAGACTTTCGCAAGAGATCCATGGGAAAAGCTTTATTTTTGGCCTCAAAGAAATTCAGAGATGAAAGTAACAAGTCAAAGACAAATGCTGGGATTTCGATTCGAGAACGACCTTCGACGGATTCTCGAGCTACTTCGGTTGCTAGTGTGGGCAACAATCGGCAAATGAAACCGGAATGTCAACAGTATGGAAGACAACATGTGGGCGAGTGTTGGGGCAAGATTAATAACCGAGCTTGTTATAGATGCAGTTCGCTGGATCATTATGTTTGAAATTGTACGAAACCTGTTGAGAAAGATAATACGAGAGATATGAGGTCAAGTGGTGCTGCTGTTAGGGGTAGGACACCGAGAAGTGTGGGAGGTAGGAGTGGTACTCAGAGAGGGACTTCTGATACGGCTGTTCGGTCAGAGGCTTGTGCTCCTGAGAGCCTATGCTATCCGTACTAAAGAGGATGCTTCTTCCCCTGACGTTATTTTTGGTACTTTCACTCTTTTCCACTCTGATGTTGTTGCCTTGATTGATCCCGGGCCAACCCATTCATATGTGTATGAGACTTTGGCATCCAGTAAGACTCTTCCTGTTGAGTCTACTGAGTTCGTAATTCAAGTGTCAAACCCTTTGGGTCGGTATGTCTTAGTAGACAAAGTGTGCAAGAACTGCTCTCTAATGTTTCGAAACTTTTGTTTCCGAGCCGATTTAATGCTCTTGCCATTTGACGAGTTTGATATTATCCTCGGTATGGATTGGTTATCCGTATACGATGCGGTGGTGAATTGTAAAAGAAAATCAATCGAATTGTGATGTTCAAACGGAGAAATAATTCGAGTTGAGTCAACCGATTTAAATGGGCTACCGGTAGTGATATCTTCGATATCAGCTCAAAGATATGTGAAAAAGGGATGTGAAGCTTATCTGGCGTATGTTTTAGATAATAAAGTATTTGAGCAAAAGCTTGAAGCTGTACCTGTGGTTAGTGAGTATCCGGATGTGTTTCCCGAGAAATTACCGGGATTACTGCCTGTTAGAGAAGTTAAGTTCGATATAGAGTTGGTTCCGGGTACGACCCCAATTTCGATTACCTCGTACCGAATGGCACTTACAGAGTTAAAAGAATTGAAATCTCAGCTACAAGAGTTGACAGACAGACGCACGACCGAGTTTCTCACCCTGGGGCGCACCAGTTTTGTTTGTGAAAAAGAAAGACGGAACTATGAGAATGTGTATCGATTATAGACAGTTGAATAAAGCCACTATAAAGAATAAATATCCGTTGCCCCGAATCGACAACCTGTTTGATCAGCTGAAAGGAGCTTCAGTGTTTTCAAAGATCAATCTACGCTCTGGTTATTATCAGTTGAGAGTCAGAGATTCTGACGTGCCCAAGACCGCTTTTAGAACGAGGTACGGACATTACAAATTTTTAGTGATGCCATTCGGGCTCACTGCCCCTGCGGTTTTCATGGATCTTATGAATCGAGTGTTTAGGCAATATCTGGATCAATTTGTGGTGGTGTTTATCGATGACATTTTGATTTATTCTTGAGATGAGATCGAGCATACTGAGCATTTGAGACTTGTGCTTCAGACCTTACGAGATAATCAATTATACGTGAAATTCAGTAAATGTGAATTTTGGTTGCGCGAAGTCAGCTTTTTGGGACATTTAGTGTCTATTTCGGGTATTCGAGTTTATCCGAACAAAATTTCAGCCATTCTCGACTGGAGACCTTTGAGAAATGTTTCAGAAGTTCGGAGCTTCTTGGGACTCGCCGGGTACTATCGACGTTTTGTAAAGGGGTTCTCGATGATTGCGACACCATTGACTAAACTACTACAAAAGGACATCAAGTTTGAGTGGTCTGAAAGGTGTCAGAAAAGTTTCGACCAGCTGAAAACTCTTTTGACGGAAGCTCCAGTGTTGGTTCAGCCAAAATCCAGTAAGGAATTTGTGCTCTTTAGTGACACCTCTTTGAATGGTTTGGGCTGTGTACTGATGTAAGAAGGCAGATTCGTTGCTTATGCCTCAAGACAGTTGAAGGCTCACGAGAAAAACTATCCGACGCACGGTCTCGAGTTAGCTGCCATCGTTTTCGCTTTAAAAATTTGGCATCATTATTTGTTCGGGGAGAAATGCCATGTTTATTCCGATCATAAAAGCCTCAAGTACTTAATGACATAGAAAGATTTGAATTTGAGACAACGACGGTGGTTAGAATTATTGAAAGATTACGAGCTCGTCATCGATTATCACCCGGGAAAATCTAACATGGTTGCGGATGCTCTGAGTCGAAAATCACTGTTTGCCCTTCGAGCCATGAATGTACATTTGTCTTTGTCCGCTGATGATATGTTGATAGCGGAATTGAAAGCAAAACCAATGTTGATACAACAAATTTGTGACGCCCAAAAAATCGATGATGATTTGGTTGCTAAACGGGCTCAGTGTGATCCTAATGTAGATTTAAAGTTTCAAATTGATGATAATGATTTTTTGAGGTTCAAAAATCGATTGTGTGTTCCAAGAAATTTAGAGATTATTTCAATGATTTTGAACAAAGCTCATAATAGTCGAATGTCGATTCATCCGAGCAGAACAAAAATGTATAACGACCTGAAACATCAATATTGGTGGCACGGAATGAAACGGGACATCTCTGATTTTGTATCTAAGTGTCTGATATGTCAGCAAGTAAAAGTGAAGCATCGGGTGCCATCGGGATTACTTCAACCGATCCTAATACCCGAGTGGAAGTGGGATCGAGTTACGATGGACTTTGTATCCTGTTTACCACTTACACAGAGCAAGAAAGATTCCATTTGGGTTATTGTTGATAGATTAACGAAATCAGCCCATTTCATCCCTGTTCGTACGGACTTTTCACTTGATAAGCTAGCGGAATTGTACGTTTCCCAGATCATACGATTGTACAGAGTGCTGACTTCTATTGTTTCGGATAGAGATCCCCGGTTTACTTCACGATTCTGGAAGAAATTACATGAGGTATTGGGTACTAAGCTTCAGTTTAGCACTGCCTTTCATCCCCAGACCGATGGTTAGTCTGAAAGAACTATTCAAATACTCAAGGATATGTTGAGGTGTTGCATTCTCGAGTTTAGTGGCTCGTGGGAGAAATACGTATCGTTGATTGAATTTGCCTATAATAATAGCTTTCAAACGAGTATCAAGATGGCGCCTTATGAGGCTTTATACGGTTGTAAATGCCGTACGCCTTTGTTTTGGACCGAGCTCAGTGAGAATAAATTATACAGGGTTGATTTAATTACAGAGGCCGAACAACAAGTGAAAATAATCCGTGATAGCCTGAAAGCAGCACCGGATCGTCAGAAATCATATGCAGATTTGAAGCGTAAAGATATAGAGTTTCAGGTTGGAGAAAAAGTTTTTCTGAAAGTTTCGCCATGGAAAAAGATACTCCGTTTTGGCCGTAAAGGCAAATTGAGTCCAAGATTTATCAGATCGTATGAGATTTCAGAGAGAATTAGGCCGGTTGCTTATAGGCTAATTCTGCCCCCTGAACATGAAAAGATTCACAACGTTTTTCATGTTTCGATACTTCGTCGTTATAGATCCAATCTCTCTCATGTGATTTGCCCGTCGGAGATTGAAATTTAGTCTAATTTAACTAAGGATAGTGGCCGGCCATTGTAATGATTATAAGCATTACATGCAAAATTTATTATTAAATTATAAGTGGTGTGAAATTAAAACTAAATAAAATAGAAATAGGAAATAAAAAAAAATTTCTTTGGTTCATCTTGTTCACTCTTAGTCGAAAATAAGAGAAAGAATAGAAGAGATAACCTTTAAAGCATTCGGCACTTATTATGCAAAATTGAGGTATGAATTGAATGCCGTTGTTAGTAATTTTGTGATATTGGATTTGATTTTAAGCTCTTTACTTTGCCCATGTGTTAATTCTTGAATTGATGGTGATTTATGTGTTTGGCCATTGAGAGAAAGTTTTAAAATGAGAGTTAATTTCATTCCTCAATTTGTAATAGAGATTTGTTGTGGTCTTAGTTGATTGATTTTGCATATAGGAAGGTTATATTTTTGTTTACGTGAATGGTAATCAGATATTTAGTGTATGAACTCTATATTAGGATGTAGTTATGTGATTATAATCGGCCATGGTAGGAGTTGGAAGAAGTGGCTAAGTTTTGGTGTTTTAAAAATAAAATAAATGATTGTGAGCATAGGTGGTTAGTTGAGTAAATGATGTGCATTTAGTAATCTTTGAAGGAAATCGGCTATGGAACTAATTGGAAATTTGATGTACAAATTAATGTCTTGGAAATTTTATTTGGATAATGACCTTGCCGAATGCCCTTAGTATAAAAAAAATGAGTTTAATTGGTGAATAAGAAATCAATTTATTGTTTGATTAGGTCCAATTTGCCGAATGCAAATGTTTGGAAGAGGATTTTTGTGACTTTGTGAAGACTTGCATAATTAGTATTAAAAGGGGCCGTATATATATATATATATATATACACATATATGTAACATGAATGTTGTCTAAATTGGTGGTAGATGTATTGATAAAAGGAGTACTTGATCCTATAAGAAATTTAAATGGATTAGAATATGAAATTTCCATGATTAAGATAGAGAATGCCGAATGGTCTTTTTCTTTATTTATGTGTGATTGTTTGTAAATTTAAATGATTTAAGACATTGAGTTGATATTGAGTGATAATTAAATTGAATAGTGATGTAATGATGCTTTGTTGCCGAATATAAATGTGGAACTAGGAATGGCTATATGCATATGTTGTAACGAGAAAGGAAAATGGATTTGGAAATCTAATTAAATGAAATGTTTTGATTTTCTTTTTAAGCTCAAGATCATCAAAGGGGAGAGTCAGACAAAGGAAAGACTAAGATTATCGAGTAACCGTAGAAGCAAATCCATCGTATCTTAAGGTAAGTGTGTAAGCACTATGAGCTTAGTTATTTATACCTAAATGGAGTGTATATATCATGAAAGAATTATTCTTGAAATTATATAACTATACATCTTGCTTGCTTGATAGATTTGTAATAGCATATTCGAATTTGATTAACTTAGTAGATGGATGTAAATGGCACATTATTATGTGCGGGCTGAATTACACAATATATGCGGGTTGAATGGCACATTATGTGCGGGTTAAATGGCACATTATGTGCGGGCTGAATTGTACAATATGTGCGGGTTGAATGGCACATTATGTACGGGTTGAATGGCACATTATGTGCGGGTTCAATGGCACCATGTGTGCGGATGTAAACCGCACTGCGAGTGTAGGTATGAATGTCACCATGTGTGCAATTTTGGAAGTGCACTACGAGTGCGGTTTGGAACAAATGAGGTGCGCAAAATTTCCCGACTAATCACCCTAAGGTTGTGAATGAATGCTATAAGGAGTATTTGCTTATCAAGAGTAAGAGAGCTAAATGTCTCTTGAAGTGTTAATTGTAATGGTTGTTCATTAGTTTTCATTGCATCTTATCAAACAAGTTGTTATATCGTATTGGTTATAACTTACTGAGTTGAAAAACTCACTTGGTGTGTTTAATTGCTTCTTAATAGGTTCTTTTGATCCGTTGTAAACTCGGAACCGTCATCAAAATCATCACACCTATCAGCAACATTTTGGTATCTCGTTTTGTTAATCTTGAGCTTGATATTTTGGCATGTATAGACTTTATTTTTGGGAATGTTGATGTTGTAAATACTCTTTTGTATAAATGGCCATGTGATTTTGGCCTAAGTGTTAGAAATTCAAACGTGGTTATGTATGATTTTATGAATCAGCTTTTGATTTCTTTCCAATCGAATACCCTCTGTCTCTTTTTTGCCACCCTTGTTTATCTTGTTTTGATTTGGCCGAATATTCCTTATCCTATCTCTCCCTCTCTATTTCAGTTCTACAAGAGTTCTCAACAAGAAGTGACCGTGGGGTTTTAGGTATTCCCGAGTAGTAGTGAAGTGCAAAAGTACTCAAGTTGTCAAACCATTTCTTCCATTATTCTATTAAGGTAAAGATATTATCTTACCCTTTGTATACGTCGAATATCTCTAGATATTTCTGTAAGATTATTAGTCATGGAGTTCAGCAACAGTTATGATCAGTCCCACTCGATAAATCTTTTGTTATCGAGGTTTATCGGCAAAGAAAGTGTGATCGATTTTTAGCCTTCGATTTAAAGGGAGCTAGCTCTGGTTCCTTCAATCAAGGTAGGGTGGTAATTGCCTTTTTGGGAACAGTTGTGATAAGAGGGTGTTTTCCCTTAACATTTTAAGGATTGACGTTAGGTCATGTTGAATCTAGGTTGTCGTACGTGGGGTTTTCTTCTCGTGATCAGGTGTGCATCCGTATCTTGTAATTAGTAACAGGCGTCAAAGCCGTAAAAGTGTGCATTCACACTGTACTGATTGTAGAGCGGTAAAAGCTAAAGTGCCGAAATGGGTCGAGTGGCCCAATGGGCCCTGGGCCCATTTGTGTAAATCTAACTGTTAGGTGGAAATAGTGAGGCGTGTCTTGTCGCATACATGCCATAGGCCGTTCCGGGCCTTAATGAGCTGAGCTGGACCGTGTGGGCCCAATAAGCTTGTAGGCCCAAATGGATAAAATGTGTGTTATGTCGTAAGTTTTGGATTGGGCAAAGTCATTCGCATAGCCGTGGTTAGTTCTGGGCTAAATGAGCCACACGAACGTGTACGCCCACATGGGTGGAGTAATGGGCCTTAGGCCCATTTACATCGTTATGTCAATTTAGGTTGTCTAAGTCACTCGAGGCGGCTGTAGACCTTCTACGAGGTCGATTATTTGTACCAAGACCCTAGAGGGTAAAATGACCAAAATACCCCTAAAGGGTAAAATAACTATTTTGCCCCCAGTGAGTAGATGACTAATTTGTGATATGATTTGACCGTTTTGACTGTGATTGTATGACTATGATTTTACTGTGATTGTATGACCGGTTATGTGCATGACATTCTGCATACATGACATATTGCATGGGTTGGGATATTGTTGTGGAGGAAATACCGATCTGTTAGGGTCACACGGGTCGCCCGAGACGACTGTGGACCCAATAAAGGCTTAAAAGCCATACATTCATATTGATCTGATAAGGTTGTACAAGACGACTGTGGACTGATCAATGGCTTAGTGCCGATCATTTTAACGTGGCTTTGTGCCACTTAATCTGATTATGGCCTTGTACAAACCTAATTAAGGCTTTGTGCCAATTGATGGCCTTCTGCCAAATATATTACCGTGATGGATGGCTTTGTGCCAATTATATTACCATGATTGATAGGCTTTGTGTTGATTATACTACGTTTTTGATGGCTTTGTGCCGATTATAGTACTGTTATCGATAGGCTTTGTGCCAGTACCCATGGCTTTGGGCTAATCTACTTACGAGCAGCTTTGCCGCGATTCTGGTTAGTGCCGCAACCGGTGCTAACATTTGGAGTGCAGGGATGGGTGGGTTGATTTTATCCCTACAGTAAGTGCAAGGTTGGACAAAGGCAAGTGCAGAGTTGGATGGGGGTTACATCCATCATACATTATTCATTTTGATTTTGTTTTTATATGGGTTTAGTCCCACATGTGTTCTGTTTCTGAATCTGTAATGTGCTTAGGCCTAAATTGTTACTGCTTTTCGTATGACTGACTGTTCTTTTCATATAGTAGAGGATTACACACTGAGTTTTCATAAACTCACCCCGTTTATTAACTTTTCAGGTAATCCCCAGCGTTAGGAGGATCGATGCTGTGAGGGACTCAAAGATGGCCACACAACTGTTTATGTTTTTTTCTGTTCTATTTAGTTTACTTTTAAGTACCTAAATTTTGGTTTGGTTTGTAATAGGGCCTCTCTTAAACTTTTGGGCTTTAATTTTGGGTTTTACGGTATTAAGTTTTAAATATGCTAGTTTTAGGACGCGGTTTTTCCAAAGCAATAACTATTTTCAAAACACACGTTTCCACAACATTTTCGAAATGGTTTTACAACTCATTTTTTTAAAACATGGCATTTTCGCAAATTAACTGTTTTAAATTAAGCTTTCGTAGCAAACAACGTTTTAGAAATAAAAGTAATAATGTTTTAATAAAAGAATAACTTTTGAATGAACCACGCTTTGAAAATAAACTATCGTAGGTTTTACACTCGTTTTGAATGGCTAAGAGTTTTAAATAGTAAGAAGATTTTTTAATGAAAACATGGTTTTCGAAAAACACTTCAATGTGACACGTCAGATTCAGCTATAATGTCTATGCAGGGTTTGGGGTATTTCAGGTACACGAGAGCTACAGAATTTAATGGCTAGGTCACATGGGTGATAAAGTGATCTTCACCATGTGTACACGAGAGCTGAATTATTATATGGGTGGAGTTGTGTGCTGAAAACCACCGAGTATTGAAGGTTAAACTAAAAGGTTCAACGGGAAATCTTACTAAAGAGTTTGGTGTAGTGATGTGTTGTGTAAGTGCAGGTGCATTTAATCAGCGAGTGAAGTGGTGGGAAATTGTATGAGGGTGCAAAAAGGGTGCATGTGGGTTTGAGTAGGGGTAAATTAATATGCATGATTTGTGTGTGAACATTGGTAAGAATAGGTGGTAAGTTAACAACTCTTGTTGTTATTTAATATTGCCATGACGTTAACTATTTACATATAGACTTACTAAGCTTTTAAAGCTTACTCCTTTCTCTTTTCCTTTGTTTTGTAGATTCAGTCGAGCCGGCTTGGGATCGGGACGCGTCAGAAGATCATTCACACTATCAACATCTATTTTTGGTATAGTGAAATGAAACCCTTTGAACTATGGCATGTATAGGGATGGATTTGTGTTGTAAGTGTCCTTGGGTTGGTTATCATGTGGACATAAGTCTTATGATGGGTATTATATAACTAATGCCATGTGATATGACAAATGATAATGTTGGTTTATATATATCATTATGAGGAATTTCATGGAATTGGTTGGTGTGCATGTGTGGATATGTATCAAAGTATGTTGTTAAACCATCAAATGTGGCCCTTAGGTGTCTATTAATGTCATGATGTATGGTGGTGAATATGGTATAAGTTGTGCTTGTTTTTAGGGTGGCAATTGGCTTGGAAAATAGCTTATAATTATCCACATAGGTAGACACGTGGGCGTGTGTCGCACACGGCCAGCCTCATGGGGGTGTGTATAGGCCGTGTGTCCTCTACACCTAAATTTATGAAAATTTAATGTTTTGTAATAAACACATGGGTTGGAGACACAACCGTGTGTCTCGACCGTGTGACAGACACGGCCTAGCCCATGGACATGTGGCTTGGCCATGTGACGAAGTTTTCATGATGACATCATAAACAAAATACCCCAAAGTTTTCACACAGGCTAAGGCACGGGCGTGTGCTTGGTCATGTGAAGGACACGGGCATGGGCCACCGGCATGTGCTTGGCCATGTGCTTGGCCGTGTGAAGGACACGAGCATGGGCCAGGGGCATGTGCTCAGCAGTGTGAAAACCCTTGTAGGTTCGAATTGAAAATAATTCAGCACGGGCTGGGAACATGGGCTTGTGCGACCACATGGCTTGCCCACACGGGCGTGTCCTTGTCTCACACAGGCGTGTGCCCTGTAATAGGTCAAATTATCCAAAAAAATTTTGAGTGTCCAATTTGGTCCCAAACTACTACCAAACTATGTGCTGGGCCTCGTAGGCCCATTTTAAGGATGGTACGATATGTTATGAATAGTTTTAAATTGGAATGAAATTTTGTAGCTTCATTGTGCACGATTGGTTGTGTTATCGTCCGGTAATGCCTCGTAGTCGGTTTTGGCAACGAATCCAGGTAAGGGGTGTTACAGGCTGTGTTTAAGCATTGGTTCAATGTTTATCTTGCAAATATGGTTTAATTTTAGTAGGATATTTTGTTAACCAAATATGTTAATGGTCAAAAAGTCTTATATTTATTCATTTGTTCTATTATGTGTATGTATACAATTGAGGTAAAATGTTTGATATTTATTAGGTATTTGAATTTCGTTAAAATAAAAAGTACATGATTTGAATTATGTACTATTAAAGCATTTATAATTTATATGACTTTAAGACACGTTTATTGATTTACAAGGAGAATTGATTTGTACAGGGATGGACTTGTTTGAATGTTTCAGATGTGAAATGATTTGACAAAAGATAATGATATTGATATGTTGGAATTTTATAGAAAGTATTATTTTGTAATATGATTAATATTGTTTGTTCGATTTTTTTTGGGCATGTGCTTTGTACATGTGGACTTGACTTATATGGATGTGTAAATGGTTGCTAATTGAGTTTAATATTTATTATAAAGAAGTCGTTATAATTTTGTGCATGATTTGTAATAATTGATTGTAATGAACTGTGCTTATGTTTTTGTAATGCCTTGTAACCCTAATCTGGCGAGGGATATGGGTTAAGGGTGTTACATTAACTTATTTCTTCATATGTTATTCTTAGCAATTTCTCTCCACTAATGTAGGTATCATAGAAACTTGAATCAATAGGTCTTTATTAAGGTTGTAACGTGGCTAGGGTAGGGGTAGGTAAAAGATAGATAATTTTTTTCTTAAAACCCTGGACTCAGTGTAAATCGAACCTTCGGAATTTTTACCTTCGATACACCAACTTACTTTACTTTCACATGCTCTTTTGTACATCTATTTTCAAGTACATTTTTTTTTAATTTGAGCACTTGCTTCATTGACTACAATTTTTTGAATATTTGATACTTCTTTTCAACTCACCCAAACTTATTTTCAAACGATATTTTGAAAAATACTGAGTGTAGTGTCTGGGACAATTTAAAGATAATTAAGACAAAAGTGATGGCTAAATATTGTAAGTGTAACACCCCAAACCCAGCCTAAACGTTATGGCCGAATCTGGCGGTGTCACATTAGAGTGTGAAACAAAAAACCTCGATGACGTTGGATACCTCAAAATTATTTAGTCAAACAGTTATTTCAAAACGGGTTATTTATTTCCTAAACGAGCGTCATTGAAGAGTTATTTAATTTTAAAACGCGATATCATTTGAAAAGCCAAATCTTTATTTAGCCTTTTTGTGTGATCTAAAAGAACAATTAAAAATCTTGTGTTATTTTCAAAAGTACTTTATTTTTAAACGTTATCAATTTAAAATCTCGTTTATAGCAGAAGCTAATCTTTTGAAAACAATTGCGTAAATGTGGTGTCTTCTGAAAAACAGTTACCTTTTGACAAACCTGTCTTTTTCCTACCTCTAACAGTTTATAAAAATAGAGTAATAAAACCAAATTAAAAATAAAATCCAAAAGAGGCCTTATTACAAATCCAAAAACCCAAATGAAATATTTATAAAATCCAAAGCTAATAGGAAACCAGTACGGATGTGTGGCCATCATTGAGCTCCTCGCAACACCGAATCGCCTAATGCTGGGGATTACCTGTACAATTAAACAGAAGGGTGAGTTTACGAAAACTCAATGTGTAATCCCTTAGTACACTCAGTCAGACATTCAGTATGCAGTAATAGACTGGGCCTAATCCAATTACAGTAACAGTATAAGGTGGGCCTTAGCCCTACCCAGATTCAGAAACAAAATACATGTGAGCTTAAGCCCAATACAGTATCAATAATAAAGTAGATATGCAAACAGAAATCCCACCCCTATCTAGCCAAACACACCACTCCGTCCCATCAGTCACACCATGTGGGGATAAAATCAACTCACCCAACCAAACACACCAAGATTAGCACCGGTTGCGGCACTAATCGATACACAGCAAAGCTACCAGTAAACAGGATGGCTATAAGCCATAAAAAGGATGGCTAAAAGCCATAAGCAAGATGGCTAAAAGCCTTAATTAGGATGGCTGTAAGCCATAATCAGGATGGCTAAAAGCCATAGCACTTCTTCCGTCAACAATAACCCAACCCCATGCAGAATGTCATGTCATAATATCATGATACCATACATAGATGCAACATACATATAGCGTGGCATGTTCAAATATAGTCATATAAAAAATAAGGGCAAAACAATCATTTGTCACATCGGGGAATAACAGTCATTTTAATCGATAGAGGCATATCAGTCATTTTACCCTATAGGGGTATATCGGTCATTTTACCCTAGGGGTATATTGGTTATTTTACCCTATAGGGGTATATCGGTCATTTTATCCTACGGAGGTATATCATGCATTTTACCCTACGAGGATATAACTGTCATTTTACCCTACGAGGGTATATCGGTCATTTTGTATATCGTCATGTTACCCTACGGGGGTATATTGGTCATTTTACCCTACGGGGGTATATCGGTCATCTTATCCTATGGGGGTATATCGGTCATTTCACCCTACAAGGGTATATCGGTCATTTCACCTTACGAGGGTATATCGGTCATTTCACCCTACGGGGGTATATTAGTTATTTTGCCAAATTGGGGTCTAGGTACAATTACTGACCCATCGGAAGACCCACAAGCCCATTGGGCCTACACAGCGCATTTCGGCCCTCCTAGGCCCAAAACGGCCTAAGCCCATAAGTTCGCTCATGGTGGCCTCTACAGTCAAATGCCCATGTTCAGATGCTCGGATTACCACACGAGCGATCGCACGCCCATGTGGCATCAGATATCGCGTTTTTCAATTTTTCAGCTTTTGCCAATTTTCTGTTAAAATAATGTGCATATACATACCTTATTACGAAATTGAGTGAATCGCTACGAGCCCAAAACCTACATTTAATCACAACTACGATTAATCGCATACTAACGAATTAACAGAATCCAAACAAGACACTTATCCAAAGATTACCTATCGCACGTTTAGATCGGTTGATTGAGGTTCGCACACTTGATCCTTTGGAAGAAACTAACCCCTAGATCTCAGAGGTTACCTGTATTCCGACCGAGCCTTATCAACCAATGTTCAAAAGAAAAGTTTGGGATGGATAAATCATCACTTACCATCAGCGCAATGTTAAGATCAGAAGAAAGGAAGAATCGACCTACACTCATGAATGCAAGGAAAAATACTTACCTTTGATCCAGTGAAGAGAGAAAAGTTTCGACTGCTTCAATACTACTAGCAAACCCTGTCACCCCTCGAGAAGTACTAGAAAAATCGATAAAACACCACACACAAAGAAATAGAAAATGAGAATAGGTCAAAAAGAATAGAGTATTCGGCTTTTAATCGTGTGTGAGAGGAAGAAGAGACATATCAAGAGTACTTACCCTAAAACCGAAACAAAAAGGATAGAAAAGAGTGGCGAGTAATCGGCCTAAGTAACAAAGCGAAAGGGAAAGATATCGAGAGAATGAAAGGAGAGATAGAGAAATTGGCCCAAATTAGAGAAAAAGAGTTGTTAAAACGAAAACACTTGAGAGAGGGAAAGAAGAAAAAGAGTATCAATAGTCAATGAATTGAAGAAAATGACAAAGCCGAAAGCAAAACAAAACAAAACCCAAAGGTACTCGTAGTCCCTAGCAAAAATTCAGCAAAATGGAAAAAAGGTAACAAGGAAAGTTTCCACGAAATGAAATGAAGAGAATAGAAAAACTAAGACTCGAAAAGTACATAGCCACTTGAATTCCCCCCCAAGCCGAATTCATGAGCAATTAGAATTCAAATTCGGCACATCTTCTATTCACACCCCAACTTCCCATGATTTCCTCCTAGAAATTCTCCTCGAATCCTTCCTCAAAACCCTCCAAGACCAATTCAAACTCCACTCCACTCAGTAGTGTTTCGATCCAACTCTACCACCCTCACGAATTAGGCAGCAAAATAAATACTCCAATGTGTAACCCAGGACTTGAACCTCAGACCTCCAACAATTACTACACGCTACATACCACTACACCACTACTCTTTTTGTATCATATTTTAACTAATTTAATTAAAGAAGCCTACTTTCTAGAACCAAGGGCCCTATTCACTTAAAATTACAATTTTTGCTAAAACCCAGGTTTGAACCCAAGACTTCTCCAACCCTTCTCAGGATACATAACCACTGAAGCAAACATTTATTTGTGTCATTTTCTTGTACAACTAAAAATTTATGTGCAGTCTCCTAACTGTTCCCCTTGCTCAATGCCTAATACTTCTAGGCCCAAATTCAGGGCGTTAGAATTCACCCCTCCTTAAAAAAATTTCAGCCCCAAAATTTCCAACTATCAGAATGGTCACACCACAGAGACTTCACCATTACGCTCCCGCTACGCACTCTAATCACAAAAAGGGTATATGGCCAAACAACGAGGACCCAACTCAAACACCTCTACGGCCCCTACCACAGCCTCTTGTACCTCGTGCATATGTGCCTCTTGTGCTCATTGTCTAATCGTATTTTATCTTATTAACAGCTTATGCATCAGATTACAGTTCCAGTAATTAAGCAGATGTTTCATGAGAAGCAGTAGTTTAGAGTTTTGTTTTCGCAGATCGTTTCAGTTTCCTATGGTTTTCAGTTTACTCTAACTAGAGTAGCGTAGTCTAATTTCTAAAGTAGTCACAGTATTCCTAAATTACTGCATTTCAGTTTAAAACAGACAATAGTATTCAAAAACTTATGGATTCGGCGCCGGAGACTCGATATGCCACAAAATTAGTAAAATCCTTCAAAACACTTCAAATCATTTGAAAGAAACTTTTGGAAATCCATAAACTAAAACCCATTTCACAATTGAGTTTTACAACTTGACTCTGATACCACTAAATGTAACACCCCAAACCTAGCCAAGACGTTATAGTCGAATCTGGCGGTGTCACATTAGATTGTGAAACAAAAAACCTCGATGACTTTGGATACCTAAAAATTATTTAATCAAATAGTGATTTCAAAACAGGTTATTCATTTCCAAAATGTGCGTTATTGAACAGTTATTTAATTTTCAAACGTGATATCATTTGAAAAGCCAAATCTTTATTTAGCCTCTTTGTGTGATCTAAAAGAATAATTAAAAATCTTACATTATTGTCAAAAGTACTTTCTTTTAAACGTTATCAATTTAAAATCTCGATTATAGCAGAAGCTTATCTTTTGAAAATAGTTGCGTAAACATGGTGTCTTTTGAAAAATAGTTACCTTTTGAAAAATCCTGTCTTTTTTCTACCTCTAGTAGTTTATAAAAACAGAGTAATAAAACCAAATTAAAAATAAAGTCCAAAAGAGGCCTTATTACAAATCCAAAAACCCAAATGACATATTTATAAAATCCAAAGCTAATAGGAAACCAGTACGGATGTGTGGCCAACATTGAGCTCCCCACAGCATCGAATCGCCTAACACTAGGGATTACCTGTACAATTAAACAGAAGGGTGAGTTTACAAAAACTCAGTGTGTAATCCCTTAATACACTCAGTCAGACATTCAATATGCTGTAACAGACTGGGCCTAAGCCCATTACAATAAAAGTATCAAGTGGGCCTTAGCCCGATATAGATTCAGAAACAGAATACATGTGGTCCTAAGCCCAATACAGTATCAATAACAGAGTAGATATGCAAATAGAAATCCCACCCCAATCCAACCAAACACACCACTCTGTCCCACCAGTCACACCATGTGGGGATAAAATCATCCCACCCAACCAAACACACCAAGATTAGCACCGGTTGCAGCACAAATCGATATCGCAGCAAAGCTGCCAGTAAATAGGATGGCTATAAGCCATAAATAGGATGGCTAAAAGCCATAAGCAGGATGGCTAAAAGCCATAATCAGGATGGCTAAAAGTCATAGCACTTGCTCCGTCAACAATAACCCAGCCCCATGCAGAATGTCATGTCATAATATCATGATATCATACATAGATGCAACAAACATATAACGTGGCATGCTCAAATACAGTCATATACAAAATAAGGGCAAAATAGTCATTTGTCACATAGGGGTATAATAGTCATTTTAATCTATAGGGGCATATTAGCCATTTTACCCTACGGGGGGATATCGGTCATTTTACCCTATAGGCGTATATCGGTCATGTTACCCTACGGGGGTATATAGGTCATTTTACCCTATGGGGGTATATCGGTCATTTTACCCTATTGGGGTATATCGGTCATTTTATCCTACGAGGGTATATCGATCATTTTACCCTACAAAGATATATCCGTCATTTTACCCTATGGGGGTATATAAATCATTTTACCCTATGGGGGTATATCGATCATTTTACCCTACAAGCGTATATCGGTCATGTTACCCTACGGGGGTATATCAGTCATTTTACCCTACGGGGGTATTCGGTCATTTTACCCTACGGGGGTATATCGGTCATTTTACCCTATGGGGGTATATCGGTCATTTTATCCTATGAGGGTATATCGATCATTTTACCCTACAAAGATATATCCGTCATTTTACCCTATGGGGGTATATCGGTCATTTTACCCTACGGGGGTATGTCGGTCATTTTACCCTATGAGGGTATATCGGTCATTTTACCCTACGGGGGTATATTAGTCATTTTGCCAAATCGGGGTCTAGTATGCTTACCAACCCATTGAAGGCCGACAAGCCCATTGGGCCCACACAGCCCATTTCGGCCCAACTAGGCCCAAAACGGCCTAAGCCCATGAGTTCACTCTTTGATGGCCTTTATAGTCAAACGCCCATGTTCAGGCGCTCGGATTACCACACAAGCGATTGCACGCCCATGTGGCATTAGATATTGCGTTTTTCAATGTTTTGACTTTTCTCTATTTTCAGTTAAAATAGTGTGAATATACACACCTTATTACGAAATTGAGTGAAACGCCACAAGCCCAAAACCTACATTCAATCACAACTACGATTAATCGCTTACTAGCTAATTAACATAATCCAAACAAGACACTTATCCAAAGATTACCTATCGCACATTTAGATCGGTTGATTGAGGTTCTCACACTTGATCCTTTGAAAGAAACTAACCCCTAGACCTCAGAGGTTTCCTGTATTCCAGCTAAGCCTTATCCACCAATGTTCAAAAGAAAAGTTTGCGATAGACGAATCATCACTTACCGACAACGAAATGTCAAGATCAGAAGAAAGGAAGAATTGGCCTACACTCATGAATGCAAGGCAAAATACTTACCTTTGATCGAGTGACGAGAGAAAAGTTTTGACTGCTTCAATATTACTAGCAAACCCCGTCACCCCTCGTGAAGTACTAGAAAAACTGACAAAATGCCATACACAAAGAAACCAAAAAAACGAGAATCAGTTAAAAAGAATAGAGTATTCGACTTTTAACCGTGTGAGAGCGAAAGAAGAGAAATGTCAAGAGCACTTACCCCAAAATCAAAACAAAAATGATGGAAAAAAGTGGTGAGTAATCGGCCTAAGTAACAAAGCGAAAGGGAAAGATACCAAGAGAAGGAAAGGAGAGATGGAGCAATCGGCCCAAATAAGAAAGAAAGAGTTGTTAATTAATATTTTACAAAATTAATGTTGATAATTTGGTAAGAAAAAGCACAATGATTTCGAGTGTTGGAAAAAAAATAAAAGACTAGATGCAAAGTGATCCCTAATGCAAGTTAACCTAAATACAAATGAAATGAATGGTTAAAATGGATGAGATGGATTTTGTAGCAGAGTTCACAAGATTTCAACAACAATGACATGAATAGGCTAGGATAATCACATTATTCAAATTAGTTCATTTTCATCATGCTTACAATGTTTCAAAAAATAATCCAATGCAACTCAATCTTTCATGAGTTTGAAACCAAAATTAAGTTCATTCGGAATCTTCTACTAAGAAAAACTTGCGTTTTACTAATCATATTCAACTAAGGGTTTCTTAGAATTCATGTGAAGCAATAGGGACATGTTAGGTTTGAAACAATTTAATCACATAAAACTAAAAGCTATGCTAGATAATAGAGCTATTTCTAGTTATTATGAACCATTAATTTAGTCAGGTTAGGATCTACATTAAGCATGCACTTTTCAATTATTGTCTACTAACCGTTGTCTGGTTAGGATCGCTCAACTAATTTTAATGCATTTAATCACATATGAATGAAATACATACTTGAGTTTAATTGAAAACATGACCGACTGAGGCATAAAACATCATAACATGATTTAAAGAAACAAAATAAAGCTACCATTATTAATGAAAAAACATTAAATAAAATGGCAAAAATGTTGAACAAGAACAACAATAAACATTAAGGAAGAAAACACTTAGAATAATTTTGGCAATCCTCTGGAATTGTTCGTGCTGGCTTCCTCCAATCCTCATAGTTGCTCCTTCGCAAGATGCTCCTCAAGGTGGCCAGCCAAGAGAGAATTTTCTCAAGGAATAAATGAAGGGGAAAATGGAGGGCTTATGAATGAGAGAAATGAGATGTTAGTGAATGATGAAAGGAAATGAAGGATGAATATTATGTAAGGGATGAGGGATGATTGAAATGAGGAATGGAAGCGGGTATCTATAGTGAAGGATGGAAGGTGTGTTTACTAAAAATAGCAAATCCTTTAGATTTCCTTCCCATGGCTGGCCATAATTTGTGGAGGAGAGAGTTGTTTAGTTGCTTGATTCGTGCATGATATCATGCTTGAATCAAGCAAGGAGTGGACGATTTCTTGGGCAAAGTTGGTGTGCTATTTTCTAACTCATTTGCAAGTGCAAGGACCTTTAATAAATCTCCCAAAAGTGGAGTTTTGAGCAGCCCAAATGCCTTTGCTGAATTAGGCTTGTTCTCCTTTGTATGGACGCTTAAGTGACCCCAATTGTTTATTAGACTTGTCCATCAGTTGACCCTTCCCCAATTGGATCAAATCAATTTCTTCTTGACCTATTTTGCATGTGTTTTCCGTCCATATAGAGTGAAATTGGGCATGTCCATGCAGCTTTATTTTATAGATAAAAATCGTGCATAATTCCTTGGTCCAACTGTATTAATTAAAGCAAGATCAATAAATAGCATAAAATAATTAAGTTATGTACAAATTTAATGCAAAAATAGCATAAAATCATATTCTTCATTCAATCATGTTCATTATTGAAATATAAATAAAATTCAGCTAATTAGCAATTAAATACTCGGGATTAATATTATTTTTAAGTAAAAAGGTGCCAAAAACAACTATAAAAACCCTATATAAGTTAGAGTTTACACATACACACATATAAATATGAACATTAACTTTCTCAAATTCAACCATTAATTAAGATTCAAACCAAGCTATCATTTTTTAGAAAACTATATATATATAACACCTATGTACATGCCATATAACTGAAATTAAAATGAGCAAAAGTCTACCAAGTCGATAGAATGATAGTGTGAGCTTCATGTGATCTGATCGTCATGTTACGTAAATCAACAATCTACAAAAAATGGGAAAATAACTAGGTAAGCATTTTGAATGCTTAGAAAGTTCATAGGTTTTAAACTGATAAACTTACCATGATTAAACGTATCAAACTAATTAACTTGACACAATTTGATTGACATAACATTTCACAACAATAATGTGAGTTCATCATATAATTGAATCATATAATAGTTCAACATTTAATATGTTATTCAATTTAGTACCATACACATAGAATTTACAATTCAATACCATTTGCATTATCTAATCATTATTCAACCATTTGAACATCAAACTCATAATATTCCACTATCATTTCTCTTTTTCATTAATAAATTAGCCCGATGAACTATAATAAATAGATTTGGATACACGCGTAACTAAAACACACCGGAGAACACGGTAATACTAATTAGACAGCGTTGAAGTACTAAGCAGATAGCACTGAAGTGCTAAGCAGAGGCACCAAAGTGTTGAATAGAGAATATTGAAGTACTAAACCCATACAAGCATGTAAATAACCCTATTTGTAACACCCTTGTCCCGTAACTGTCGCCGGAATAGGTAAGAGGCATTACCAGACTTGTAACTCAGATCAAAATCAGTAACATTTTTAAACTTTACAAACACAATACTGTTCTATAATCATTCATCCAATCATGCTTTAAAGCTCATATAACCATACATACATTCATTTAGGATTAGATTGAAAACATGTGAAAGATAGGGAGAACATTTGAGAAAATTTTCAAGTTACTGACACACAGCCGTGTCCCTAGCCCGTGCATACCAACACGATCGTGCTCTACTAGACACGCCCAATTCACTTAGACTGTAGCCAACACTGCCAAATCCCACATGGTTACTAGACACGCACGTGTGTCCAGGCCGTGGCCAACACTGTCAATTACCACACGGCTACCGGACACGCCCGTGTCTAGGCCGTGTGCAAAATTACCTAAAACATTTAAGGTGCAGGGGTTACACAGCTGAGTCACACGCCCGCGTGCTCTGCCCATGTGGCACAAGGTAGTTTGGTTAAAGTCGTTCTTGCCACCCAAAATGGGTCAATTCCCACATGCAATACATAGCCATACTAGCCACAACATTTCATGCTAAAATACAACCATTCATCACCATATAAACATATGCCAAATACATACCATTTTATACCAAAACATTCCACAACTCCATAGCTAATTAATCAACATCACTACTTCTCATATTCATCACTTATCTTTCCACATAAACACTTCATATAAAACATTCAAAATGGATTAAACATTTACAAAGCAAGCCATATCTCATACCATGAATTAGTACCAAAACATATCATTTTCATTAACAAGCTAACCATAAACATAAACTTAGTAATTAGCCTATGCCATGACCATTTCAAATATATAGATCCAAAAGTACCAAATAGCTAGATGGATAGTGTGATAGTGATCTCCGACTCGTCCGAATATCGAGCTAGCTTTCGAATCTATAAAACAGGGGATAAATAAACAGAGTAAGCTTCAAAAGCTTAGTAAGCCCGTATAATTATAGAAATTAAACGTTATCGAATCAATCAGATAAGTACGTTAACAATGCCAATTCAATTCATATACTCAAGTTACCTATTTCACAAGCATACACTTGTTAGTCCATGTAATCTTATAAATCATTCATGTACAAAATGAAACATAAATGCATCATAAGCACAAGTCCATTTTTTTGTACATGTATTTCATATCATATAGTCCATGTAAGTTTCATATCTCATATAACATATAATACATATGTCTTTTAAATTCTCATGTAACATGTATCGGAAATTGCCCGTTGAACCCTTAAAAACATCGAGGGATACTCGAGTGATACACACACAGTGTATATACGTATAACCTGTAATCCGTCAATGCATCATGTATGCTCTTTTGAGCCTGAAACGGTAAGCCTGAAGGTTGAACATGTAATTAAGTAGGATAATCGGTAAGCCCATAGGCTGAACGGTAAGTCCGAAGACTGAACATGTAATCCCGAAGGATGAACATATAGCTTATGAGCTATGGTGAGTCTGCAACAAATGCAGGAGCTCGAACCACCCTGTAGCCCTAGTGACATGTCACTCGTATCCTACGACTTTCTACGGTTCAAACGGGACTCGATACTCAGATCGTATTTGTAATCTTTAAACATTTCCATGTCATTTCATATATGTATAACCAATATGCAATTCAATCCAATAATCTCATACATCCACTTGACAGTTAAGCAATAGTTATAAACATATTCAAATTCAATTCTAATTATACGAACTTGCCTCGGTTTAGTCGAATCTCGAGTCTATTCGTCTACCTTTCTTTTTCCCCAATCAAGTTCCGGAATTTGATTGTCTTTATCTATATTAATGCAAATTCAGCTATTTAAACACTAACATACTCAATTTAATCCAAAAGCATGTATTTTGACATATTTGCAATTTAGCCCTATACTTCCAACTACTTTGCAATTTAGTCCTTTCAACACAACATAGAAAATTACATAATAAGTCCCTCAATTCACCAGAGCTGAATATCCCTATACCTTATACAAGCACATATCTTTCATAAAATCACATTTCTAACCAAAAATTTCTATTTCTTTTCAATTAAATCCTTAAAACTCATTTTCATCAAAAATTACTTTACAAAACTTTTATATTTCAAAACATCTATCAATAATTCACCAAAAACCATCAAAATAACCATGTATTCATCAATGGCATTTTTCAAAAACACAACCAATTTCAAAAATTAGGGCATGGGCTTTGTAGATTATTAAGCAACGGTCTCAAAAACGTAAAAATCATTAAAAACCGATCGAAAACCATACCTCAATTGAGCAAAATGGGTGCCGAATGTATAAACACTACAAGCCCTAAGTTTTTCTCTCTATTTTCGATGGAAGAACATAAAAATTAAGACATTTTTCATGTTTTGTTTTAATATAAAACATATAATAAACCAAATGACAATTTTACCCTTTACTAAAACCATTAAAATCATTAATAATATGGACATGGATGTCCACTACCATTTAAAATGATAAAATAACCATTTAAGGACTCCCATTTCTAAAGCCATGATCAAATAATTCATTTATGAAATAGAACTCCTATTTATCACTTTATGCGATTTAATCCTTTTTACCGAATTAATCTATCAAATGATATAATTTCTATACGAAACTTTCACACCATATATCTATCATGTTGTAAAACATATTTAAGCAATAAAAATAACATTTTGACTCGGTTCAGTGGTCCCAAAACTACTCGTTCCGATTAGGTTCTAGAATGGGTTGTTTCACTATTGGCATACCAATTGTATCCTAATCGTTAACTAAGTTCACATAGGAGTTAATATTGTATTCGTAACATTTAAATCACTATAGTGTCATCATATACATATCATTCCATCATAAAACATTTCGCATTCATTTAGACACATATAGCATTGATAACACTAGCAGATAGAGTTATCTTCAACACTTATAGACTAATAATCCATGTAAATTTTGAGTGGATGATAACAAATTTGGAGTTTTTGTTACAATTATGTCTTGTTGGATGATAGTAAGATAAATTTGCTAAATAGATCAATTTATATAGTAAAATACATTATTTTTTCAGTTTTGGAGACAGTTGATACACTAGAAGAAAAGGCTGTATTGAAGCTCGCCTATAATGCTCAATACGGTAGCATTTCTACAGCATAAGCCATGTAGAGTGGGTTGTTGAATGGTCATATTTGGATGCCCCAAAAGAGAATAATTGGACTCTAGTAACATCCTTGACCCAACTTAAGAGTCGAGTCAACAAAAATGGATAGCTTGCTAAGAAGGAAGAAGCCTAAAGTGTCCACTAAGGAGGAAGAGGTTCAATCGTCCATAGAGGTGCCCAAACAACTTGGTAAAACATGAAAACATCAGCAAGGAAATCCCCTCAAGTCACTATCCACCTTCCTTCCTCATTTCAAGCTCTCTTTCCCTTGAATTCGGCATGAATCAAGCAAACTTTTAAAGCCATCCACTCATTCTCCTTAAAGCAAGGGTAACCACATGTGAAGAGAAATTCAAGGCTTCAATTTGCTAAAAATAGTTGGCCTCTACAAGTATAAATAGGGGCTAGCTATTCACCCATTTCACTCATCTCTTATTCACCACCTGCTCTCCCATTCTCCATTCTTTTGCTTCCCATTTGAGAGAGCAACACAAGAGCTTGAGAAGAGTATTTCAAAAATTCTTTTGAGCAACAAAATTTGACACTTTAAAGAACAATTGTGAAAAGGAGCAAAGTAGAAGGAAGGAGGAAAGGAAACACAAGTTGAGCTACGGAGAAACATCATATTTGTCTTCTAGTTTCTTTCCCTTTAATATTTTATTTTGTTCTAAATTAATGAAAATGATTGCTAAGCATTTTTTACTTTTAATTTAATTAAAATGGCTTGATTATGTTACTATTAGATTGATTGCATTCTTTTCGCTTAGATTATTATTATCTTGTTAATGATGTTATGTGTTTTTATTGTTTATGCATTCAAATAAAAACATGATCATGCTACTCATGCATTATGAATGTGAGGAAGTAATTGAATTAATTATTTAATCCGAACAAGATCGTAATCAATTAACACAATATTTGAATGGTGCATGTTTGATCATTTAATGATTAAATTAGTAATAATATTAAACAATATTGTTACCTTGCATAATCCTTTTATGATGTATGCTTATGAAATTGTTAAGTTGATTGAACATAGAAATATGCTATAGAAATTTAATAATTAAATAATTATGACTTCATAATTTATTCATATTGGGTTAATAAATAGCCGGATTGTCATGGTTTTCTTCTATAACTTCATTAACATTGTTTTAATAATCTTTTCGAACCTACAGGGGTTTTCACACATCTTGACACATGCCCGTGTCGTGTCTTTCACACGGCCTCGGTACGCCCGTGTCTTAGCCCGTGTGTGAAAACCTGGATATTGTATTTATGACGTTAGCATGCAATTTAGGTCACATGGCCAAGCCTCACGCCCGTGTGCTAGGCCGTGTCCTCCACACGGTTGAGACATACAACCATGTCTCTACCCGTGTGTTTACTACTGGGCATTCTGTTTTGTATAATTTAGGTGTAGGGGACACATAGCCTAATTACACGCCCATGGGGCTGACCGTGTGTCACACACGGCTTGGACACACGCCCGTGTGCCTACCCATGTGGACAAATATAGGCTATTCTCCAAGCCCTTTGCCACACTGAAACTTTAACAATCACAATATGACATTTAGAAACATCTAATACCCAATACTTTAGGCATTCACATGCCATAAAAAACAACATTAATCATGCATTCATCATCATTCATTTTTCCTACTTAATTGTGCAATATCAAGCTAGCACCATTGACATTCACTTTGCATAATTAAACTTAATCAATATTAGCCCATTTCCAAAGGCCATTACAACTTGACTTAAGTAACATCAATTGTCAACACATATGGCTACCCAAAATGACAAATATCAAAATGACCAAGTTTCCTATACATGCCATACTCAAAATAACTAACTTTACTATACCAAAATGGGATGCTTGATAGTGTGACCTAAAGCTCTGACTTTTAACGACCCCCGAGCTAGTTTAGCAAAACTACAAGGAAAAGGGAAAAGCAAGGGAGAGAGCATAAATGCTTAGTAAGTTGCATGAAATAAAATAGCAACATAAATCATGGAATAAGCATCCAAATAAGGTATCATGAAATATCATATAAATTCTATACACATTAACATGGCTTACTCATGCTCTTTCTTACCGACACATTCATATTATTTCGTATTCTTACTCATGCTTTTCTCACCATCATACTCATATCATTATGTGTTCATTTTCTCGTAACTTAGTCATATACACATGTATCACTCATCACAAAACTTTAGTCTTTCTCGTTAAATTCATAAACTTGAATACTTTTCCTGTTAAATTACATATAATACCGAAGGATACCCGAAGTGTCATTCTCATGGTAAGATGTAACAACACAGTTTGGACCCTAGTCGGAATAGTGGTTTCGGGACCACAAATTTGAGTCTGAAAAATATTCTGATATTATTTTCTGTGTCTGTGATATATGAATATGCATCTGTGAAATTTCTGTGATTTAATTTGTCTATCTTTGTGTTTAATTATGAAAAATGATTAAATCGTATAATAAGTAAAATTAACATGCCATATGTTCAATGTGTTTAATTAAAATGGATTTTGATTTAATGGCCTTATGTGGCAATTAAACCATTGAAGGCTTGAGTGGTCATAAATGACCTTAATACATATGTTTTTATTAATGTTTAATGGAGGTTAAAATTGGAAAGTTGATATTATATGTTTTATAATAGAACAAATGTTTAGAAAATGGCCATTATCATCTTTGTTTTCACCGAAAATAAGAGAAATAATAAGGTTTAGGAAGCTTTTGATATTCGGCTAGCTTAATCCTTGATTAAGGTATGTTTTGACCTCGATTTTTGATAGTTTCTACGTTTTTGTAATCGTTGCTTCGAAATCTTCCATGCCCGTGTCTCAATTTCTTTTTTTGAAGTTTATAAATAATGCCATTGATGGTATTTGAAGCTTTGTGATGAATTTGGTTAAATTATGATGGATAAGTATTGAATAAACATGTTTTGCCATGAAATTTTAATGAATTTGAGCTATGTAGGCTAATTTGTGAAAATGAGATTCCGGGAGGATTGAATTGTGAAATAAACATGTTATATAGGCTTAATTGAATAGTATTGAAATTTGGCTATGTTTATATGTGGTTAAATCTATTGAATTTGGTGATTGTATGTATTAGGGGCTAAATTGTTATAATGTGCAAATGTGAGGGCTAAATTGCAAAATGTCCTAGTTATGTGTTCATGGATTGAATTGAATGAAATGGAATATTGAATGGCTGAATTTGGATTTATTTAGATCAAGAACCAAGGAAATTGGACTTAGATCGAGGAAAGTCCAAAATCATTGAATAGTCGGCTCAAATTCGTTAAATTCGTACGAGGTAAGTCAATATACAAAATATGCATTGTATCAATGTTTATCATATATTCACGATATTTTAACTGCATTTGGATGGCCGTGAGAGCCTGGCGTATTAATTCTGAGTTAATTCTGATTAAGTCATAGAAAAACGATATGATGTAAGACCTTATCCGGGACGTAATTACAGAAATATGTGTAAGATCGTATCTGGGACACTGGCATCATCTATGTTTCGTGTAAGACCCTGTCCGAGACAGTGGCATCGATATCGAATGACAAGTAAGACCACGTCGAGGACGTCGGCATTGTATGAGATTTATAAGTTCTGTAACATTTCTGAATGGTTGAAGAGAAATTTCGAGAAATGAATGAATGCATGCTTTATATGTCTGACTCATGTACGTCTGTTCTGTACTGAAATTACGAGCATGAAAGGTATGCTATTGTGAACTATGAGTATGTGACGAATGAGTATATTTGGTTCATGAGTTATCTGCATGAGATTGCTATCATATTGTGTTTAAGGATTGGATATGTTTGTATTTGGCTTACTAAGCTCATTGTAACTTACTCTGTATTTTCTTTCAACTGTTTTATAGATATCGTAGCTACTAAGGGCTCGGGGATAGTTAAGGATCCTCACCACACTATCGAGCTTGATTTAGGTACCTTTTGAATGTATAAAGTTTAAGTATGGCATGTATAGGCTAGAATGTCTATGTATTAAGCTTGGGATATGTTTATTTTAAGGCCATGAGAATTGGCTAGCAAATGGTATGTTTGTGCTTTGTTTTGGTTTATGGCTTGTGATGCCAAATTTTGTAAGTTTATAATGGTTTTATGATCTAGTTTGCTTTGGTCATCTTGAAACATGTCAATGTGAAGAAATGGTAAATTTTGGATGTGGTATGTAACGCCCCCTTACCCTAGACCATCGTCGGAGTCGAGTTTGAGGAGTTAGCAAACTTAATTTATCACTTAAACAATTTTAAACAATTTATTTCAGCATTCGTAATAAACTGTCCATCTGCATCATAGTCGCTAAAAAAATCATATCTTGAGTTACGAAACTCGAAATTCAAATCTGTAAATTTTTCCGGAAACTAGACTCATATATCTATTTACTAATTTTTTTCCAGAATTTTTGGTTAAGAAAATTGATACAATTTATTAGTTAAAGTTTCCCCTATTTCAGTGTTTGACTGCTTTGACCTCTGTTCACTACGAATCACTTTTCTCTCTATATAGAATTCAGATGACTATGATGTTTGTTTCCCTTAAAATTAGACTCAATAAGTAATCTTTTCATATATAGAATGACTCCTGATTATTTTTTTACAATTTTTAGTGAATTTCTAAATTTAAAATAGGGGATTCAGAAATCGCTCTGACCCTATTCCACCAAAACTCAAATATCTTATAAAATACAACTCCTTTACCTGTTTTGTTTCTTTCATATAAAAATAGACACAATAAGCTTCAATTTCATATTCTATTCACCATCTAATTCTATCTCTACTATTTTTAGTGATTTTTTTAAAATCAAGTCATTGTTGCTGTATGATACTATTTTATAACAAATTTAACCATTTTGTGAACTTCCAAAGATTAAGTGGCACATTAAACATACATATCACCAAATATGATCTTGATCGCCCATTCCAATGGCTAATCATTACCAAGCATTTCCTAATCACTCAATAACCATACCATAAGATCATATACACAAAATGATCATAATGCTATACATGCCATACTCAAAATACACAAGCCACTATACCAAATTGGTCCCCGGATAGTGTGAGCGATCCTTTGACCTTTCCTGATTTTCTAGCTGGCTTATCAAAACTTCAATGAATGAAAAGAAGGGAGTAAGCATAAATTCTTAGTAAATTCACATGCAAATAACAAGTAACATAATCATGCAATTCAACATTGACATCAATTGCATAAATATCATTAAGACATTCATGTTACAAGTATACTTGCTATCTTACCATAACTTTGTCTTACCAAGTTCTCAGCATACCTGTCTAATTTCCTCTTTCACCACACTTAACACCATGTCACTTTCGTTCTAGGTATTCTCCTTATTCGCTTAAAATTCACCCGTTGAACACATCGGAATATGATTCGGATACACGGATTGCATATACATAAGTGTCATATCCGTAGCTAGACAAACTCAATAGCCTACAGAATTTATGTAGCCAACCTACCATGTAACCCGCCCATAAGTGAACTCGGACTCAACTCAACGAGCTCAGGCGTTCACATCTATAAGTGAACTCGGACTCAAATTAACAAGCTCGGATGCCTAGTTACATCTCACGAACTCGGACTCAACTCAACGAGTTCGGAACTCAACCATCCTAGTGACATGTCACTTGTACCCTAATCTATTCCCAAGGTTCAAACGGGATTCACCTCAATTAAACATCTTTATCGTCTTCCTTGGATTGTCGGAACCGATACTTGGCAGTATTTTGCATTTATCAAATAGCTCACATAACTTGCATATTACTAAATAATTATTTTCAAAGCATAATATTTCATAATAATAAACATCATATCATATAAATGACATTTAATTGCTTAAAATAACAATTATGTTACCTTATTTACACATGAACTTACCTCGGTACAAAATATAGAAAATTTACAATTTAGTCCATAATCTTTTCTTTTCCTCGATCAAGGTCGATTCCACGTCTTTCTTGATCTAAAATAACACATTTAGCTTATTTAATACTCACATTTATCAAAATAGTCCTTAACTCTAACTTTGGAAAAATTACAATTTTGCCTCTAAACTTTTGCATATTTACACTTTTGCCCCAAAGCTCGAAAATTAAACTTTTTCCCTAATTCTTATCTTTTAAGACATGCTGATCATTTATTTACCAACAACAATATCAAATTCCCACTCTAACATGTACTTATGAACAATAGGTATTTTTATCGATTAAGTCGTTTTACTCCTTTTTTACTTAAAACCGAGTAGCACAAGTTGTTTAGCATAATTTAAAACCTCATATTCTATCATAAAACATCAAAATAAACACTTTTCACCTATGGGTATTTTTCCAAATATGAACCCTAGATTAAATTATTGCTAGAATAAGTTTAATCAAGTTACTAGGACTCCGAAAACATAAAGAACATTAAAAACGGGGCTTGGAATCACTTACTATGGAGCTTGGAAGCTTGAAACAAACCCTAGCTATGGAAAAACCTTGAAATTTCGTCCTAATGAAGAAGATGGACATATTTTGCCATATTTTTCCCCTTTTTAATCTTTTACTTACCAAATTACCAAATGACTAAATTACCCTTCATTAAAAACTTTGGTTATTTCTACCTATATATGTCCATTTTTGTCCAAAATTTTAGAAATTGGTCAAATTGCTATTTAAGACCTCCTAATTAATATTCCAAAGCAATTTCATACTAAAAGCTTCTAGAATGCAAGTTTTGCAACTTATTCGATTTAGTCCCTAATTTCAAATTAAGCATTTTATGCATAGAATTTCTTCACGAAAATTTCACACAATCATGCAATCATATCATAAACCTCAAAATAATTATAAAATAATTATTTCTATCTCAAATTTGTGGTCACGAAACCACTATTCTGATTAGGCCCTAATTCGGGATCTTACATGGTATGAATGAGATATGTACTATATGTTTAGTCATGAACTTTGTTTGTGATATAGACATGCTTGGTGTGAGATTTGAATATGAATGTGTTTATGAATGGTTTGATCATGTGGAGGTATGATTAGGCATTGAATTTTAGTTGAATTTGTGGTATTGTTGTGGCATGAACTGGCTTGTAGGGAATGGCCCTTAGTGGGTGGAAAGTATGACTTAAACCAAGTTTGCTTAGTCCCACACGGCTATGGCACACGAGCGTGCCTCATGGCCGTGCTAATTTTATAGTATTGACACAAAAACTCACACGACCAAGACCCACGAGCGTGTTTTGTGGCCTTGGTGGAAAGTTAGTATGCTTACTCTGTTTCAGCACGGCTTGGGTGCATGGGCGTGCCTGAGTCTCGTGTGGGGCATACGGCCTGGTCACACGGGCGTGTGACCTCTTAAAATTGGAAAATTTTATATGTGTTCTAAAGTTTATGAATGTGTTTGGTTTAGTCCCAACCCTATCTCAATGTCTATTTAGGGTCTAGTGGACTTCCGAAAAGGACTTTTTGTTCGAATCTTGTTATAATATGTGAATATTCTATTCTAATCTGTTCTGAATATCTGGTAACGCCCCTACTTATTCCAGCGACAGTCATGGGATAGAGGTGTTACATAAGATGCCAAAGCCAAATCCCAGATAAGGCCTTACATGGGATCTCAAGTCGATGCCGAAGCCATATCCCAGATATGGTCTTACACGGGGTCTCATATCGATGTCGATGCCATGTCCCAGACATGGTCTTACACGAGATAGTAAACTGATGTCGATGCCATGTCCCAAACATGGTCTTCCACGGGATCACTCTTAGATGCCAACGCCATGTCCCAGACATGGTCTTACAGGGGATCTAAATCTCATCTTGGTGTCGACGCCATGTCCCAGACATGGTCTTATACAGGACCACATGTCGATGCCAATGCCATGTCCCGGACATAGTCTTACATGGGATCTCAATTTGGTGCTGATGCCAAGTCCCAAACATGGTCTTACACGGGACCTACAATTTCTCATGTCATGACTACGGTATCCCTCACATTCCTTAAAATTTAACTAGGATTTCTCAACTATCACTCTATCATATCTTTATAAAAATTATATCAACAAATTTCATAGAAATAACATAAATTTAATAGGATATCATCACAATAATTTTCAAAATGCATAACACTAATTTATTGCATACAACTTACCTCGGATCCAAAATATGGATGAATGCTCGATTTAATCCACCACCTTACTTTTTCCCCGATTTCAGTCTGGGCTTCGTGTTTCTTGATCTAAAATGACAAATTTTACTTATTTAATATTCAAATTGGCTAATTATCCCATAATTTATACTTTGAAAAAATTTCTAATTTTGCTCCTAAACTTTTACATATTTGCAAAATGATCCCTAGACTTGTAAAATGAATGTACTTATTTTCTTGATTACCCAAGCCTAGTTGAACCATTCATGTACTCATAATAGCTCCTATTTTTCATAAATTTTCACTTTTACTACACATTTTACTACCTTTACAATTTGGTCCCTATTAGGGATTTTCATGAAAAATCACCTAGTAAAAGATGTTTACTCCACTTTAAACTTTCATATTCTACCACTAGGCATCAAAATACTTGCATGTCATGCATGGGTATATTTTTGAACATAAACCCTAGCTCGAATTAGTGGTAGAAATAGCTAAATTAAACTACGAGGATTTCAAAAATACAAAGAGAATTAAAAACGGGGCTAAATTGCACTTACTAGTGAGCTTGAAAATGTCAAAACCCTAGCTATGGAGACTTATGAAATTTTGGCAGCCCTTGGAGAAGATGGACAAGATTTTTGCTTCTTTTTCCCTTTTTATTTCATTAATTAACCAAATGAGCAAAATGCCCTTATGCCATTTCTTTAGAAAATTTTCTTTCCTTGGGCATTTTTGTCCATCATGCTAACAAATGGTTTAATTGCTAAATAAGGGCTTCTAATAATTTTTCTAATGCCAATTCATCCTTAAAACTCCTAGAAACTCATATTTTGCAATTTTTGCAATTTAGTCTTGAAGGATAAATTAATCGCTATTTCATAAAAATTCCTTCATGGAATTTTCTCACTGTCATGCAATCATGTCATAAACTTAAAAATAATCATGAAATATATATTTCTACTTCAAATTTGTGGTCTCAAAACCACTATTCTAATTAGGCCTTAATTCGGGCTGTTACAACTTTCAAGTGTTAAGAATATGTTGTTCTATCAACCTTTTAGAAATAAAAGCTATTTGCGCTTGGCAACGCGTTTTCCTTAACAGTTGTCCCATCTTTATTGTCACCACTCTTGCTATTATTTTGTAAGAAAAATTACAATGGACAATTTTTCTAAATTAATTAGCAAATTTTGGGTATCTTTTAGGAGTGTACCATTCGGAAGACCTCTTAACCATATCCATGACCTCTTTTTTAATTTCTTTCCAAAAGGCATGATAAAAAAAATACTAAAAAAATGATTCAAACTTGGCCCTTTCATTACCACTTGGTTGAACCTCTCCTACTTAATCTCCTCCTCTATGACCTCTTTGCATAACTCTCGATTCATCTGCATGTTGATCACATTGTTAATACATTCCAAGACTTCCTCTTCATTTATGTCGTATTAATTCAAAAAAGAAGATTGAATGTGAGATGAACCAAAGTTCTGAATCTTTTCTTCTTTAATCCAATCCCCCTCATAACCTTTAATCTTATCAATTCTATTATTCCTCTTGTGATTGATGGTTGTGGCATAAAAAAATTTGGTGTTTGTATCACCTTGCCAAATTCAATTAACTCTAGAACTTTAATGCTAATGACAGTCTTTATACTCCATCTTTTACTAAAAGCATTTTCATTTTATTGGTTTTTAGAACAATCAGTTTAGTTTAACTTTAAACCCTATAGATGTTTATTTTTGGTTAGTAAGTGTTTATCAATAATAGTTTTGGAAAACATTGTTCTTTGCAAGAACACCCTTGGGAACAACTACCTTGGAGAAAATCATGTTGGGAACAACTACCTTTTGGAATAACCTTGGAAGGTTTGCAAGATTCTTGGGTTGTTCCACTTTGGGGTTGCCCTAAAGAGCATGGCTTGGAGGCTTAGATACGAATACTATTGAGAAGTTCACTTTTTAACCTTTTTTTTTGTAATACAATTGCTTCCTCCTTATTTATTCATTAAACAAATAGTGCATTTGCACTTAAGAACCTTCTTACTAAATATTTTAAGTGGGTGTAACTTCATGTAATTGTCCTTATGCCCATTATTCTTATAACTTACCTTTTACTATCTACGTTCAAGTAACTTCCTCCACTATCACTATCCATTATTTTAGCACATTCATTCTCACTTTCTTATTGTATCTAGTTTTTAATAATTTATTTAGAAAGCCTACAAATAGAGGCTTAAAAGTTTTGTTTCGAGATTTTTTGATTGTTTGACAAACTTGAGTACTTTAAAAAATCTCTTTGTAACTTTCGTTCTATAATCACAACAACCATCGCTCTCATCTTTCTCAAGTAGTTATTGCTTCCATCACCACTATTTGTCACCACACTAGTTTTCCAAAATCTACTTCAATCTTCTTCTCCACCATCTCTCCATGACATTCCATTTTATTGATTTCTAGTGTTTCCTCACTTAACCAAAACATTTATGATAAGTTCATAATTTCTCAATTATTTGTATATTTCTCCTCTTGAATTATGTTATTTATGTTCTTAATTATATTATTTATACCTATGGTTAATTTATTATTAGTTTAGGGAATAATTGGAGAAAAATGAGCTTAAAGTTTATTTTTGGCAAGTTTTTACGGTTTGGACTTTCAACACAATGCAACTTTAGTATTTTGGCCATAATTTAAGTTATAGACCTCCGTTTTAGGTTCATAATATACCGATTCAAAAGGAATTAAAAGATATAACTAAAGTTATTATGAATTAGGCCTAAAAATGGCTTGAAAGTTGAATGTGAAAATTGCGAATAAATCTTGAGAAATTCTATTGTATGTAATTAATGGCACTTTTGTACTTTCTCCATTATATTATTTTTGCCCTATAAATAGAAATTATTATGTTAAGATTAGTGGAGACTCACACATAACCACCTTAGTTTTATTTTATTTTTTCATTTTATTTTCTTTACGAGTTTCTAAACTTTCTTTTCTAGTCAAAGGTTAATCGAAGTTTGATTTAATAAATTCGTGAGACTTAATTTAGTCTTTAATTCTTCTTCTTCTTCTTTTTTTAATATTCATGCATCTTCTATTATAATTACAATCACTTAGGTTTATTAAATACTTTGTCAGTATTTGATAACTTAAAATGGTTGGATTACCAATTAGAATAATTTATAATACTATTCGAACTGCATAACTTTTTTATGTCGTAGTTCATGATTATATGGTGTGGATATATGATCTAGCTTAAATTGACCTTGTTGAGGTGAGTTTGTTGGTTAAAATTAGGTCCCTCTAGTTCTTAATATTGTCGGTAAGTTAAATCTTGGACGATGTGTTACATGTTTATTTATTAGTTAGTAAAATAATTTGAAATGAGTTGTCTTTTAATTATCGAATAAGTATGGAGAAATTGATTGCGCAGCTTTAAGTCAGCAACTAGAATTAATTTATTAAAGGTATGATTAGATCTATGAATCAAAAAGGGATTTTACTTTTAGCTAGAGTTTTTCTCTCATTGATTTTTTTAAAACTTTTAATTATTACTTTCTTCGTTTTAATTATTGCTTGTACAAAACCTCCTTTTATTTGTTTTATTTGTCTTTTATCTAAGAAATAAAATTGTAATTGATATTTATAAATTGATATTTAAAAATACAATTCTACTTGTTAATATTTACTAATTTATTAATTTATATTTTTAATTAGGTTTTTTTTACATCTTAATTACTATACTCTTTTCTATAAGTCTTCGATGGCCTTTCACAATTCCCATATTTCTTGGATTTCTAAATTTCCTCCTACTCCATTTCACTGACGTCTCCTTTGTGGTATGTTGTCTGCAAAAATAAGTAATTATGCTTATGTATAACTACTTTTTAATTAGTGAAAGAGAAGTGATGGTATAATTAAATCAAATCCCTGGTTTGAGTGAGATGAGCATAGCCACACGTGCTAAAACCCAACCAATTTGTTTCAAATCATGCAATGATTTTTTTTTTTTCTTTTAACACAAAAGTAAGCAGTAATTATTGATTATATTCGTGGATCACAAAGTCCAGTTCTTTCTCCAACCTCATCATCAATGTGGAACATGCAATTATTATTTACCACACTTAATAATTATTCGTATAAAATATATACATACTATTGCATGTATGATTGCATGGCTCCAAGAGATTTTATTGCCAAAAATAGCCACACTGAATGTGAGTTTTGTTGGATCTTGAAGATTAGAAGATAGAATTTGAGAAATTGAGAGCAACAGTTTTGAAAGGTTTTTTTTTTTTTTTTTTTTGGTTTGGGGCATTTATCTTGTCTTGTTCAAGTTCATAGTAGTAGATTTTTTTTTTTTTTTCTGTTGTGGGTTTTTTTTTTTTCAATATCCTTTATCTATTAAAGATATAGATAGACTACTCTTATCACTTTTCACTATCTTCTCTCTCTTAAGTTTTGGTTTTGATGAATCTTCATCATTCCCCCTCTCACAATCCTTTTTTACGAAAATTAAAAATATTTTTATTTGGTATAAGTTTATATTAAGTAAATTATACCTTAGGTTATTAAATTATTAGTAAGTTTATATTTTGGTCATTTAATTTTAAAAAGTTATAAAATGATCATTAATTTATTAAAAAGTTTTCATTTAAGTCTTGAAATATTTGAAAGTTATTGTTTAAGTCACTGGTTGCTAAGGTTTTTTTAAAGTCCAGCTAGCGAGCTCTAACTGACGATTCGACGATCAGTATAGTGGATTAGTACCCATCGACAAGCAGAAGAACGTACATTAGATTCAAGACGATTTAACGATCAGTTTTTGATTCATAGATTTGTGATTTTCAAAGTTGTTTTATAAAAAAAACTGAATTGTATAACAAAAATAGAAATACAACTTTTGATTGGTACATGTATTGTAAACAGAAAAGGTTATACAACAATAATTTTAGCAATTTGGTGACTTAGATGAAACTTTTGAATAGTTCAATTATCATTTTATAACTTTTTAAAATTAAGTGACTTAAATATAAATTTACTAATAGTTTACTGACCTTAAATATAAATTACCCTTTATATTAATAATGATTCAAATTATAATATGAGGTTAATAGTAAAAAATGCTTTTTCTTTTTGAAAGGAGTAAAATTATTTTGTTTTAAATTAAAATATATAAATATAAAAAGTTGTGACACAATATGATTTATTCTCCATATAATTTAATATATGCATTCATAACACATTAAATTAAATTATAACTAAAAGTAAATTTGAATAGGATTTAAGAGAGACTAAAGAAAGAAAGAAGCAATAAAAGTAGGCCACCAAAAAGCAATGAATCCCCCGATTATTAGAAAAATTAATCCCCCACCCGATTGTACTCCCCAACCCCCTCTTTTATTTTATTTTAAGGCGCTGCAAACCGAATACGACATAAAAAAAAATTTAATAACTGATATGTATATATTAAAATTTATGATACAAATAATTGGTATTAAATTTTAGGGGAGGGATTCTGTAAAACTAAAATGATTTTTATTTTTTTATAATTTTTTATAAGATTAATTGAATTCATTAAAATATTTGTAGATGTCATGTATGTAAAATTGTGAATTGATCTAATATGTTTATTATATTGATCTAAAATATTGTCTATAATATTTTGTTAGTTATAATCAGATAGCAATAACTAACCCTCTTACCGTAGGTGTTAGTTAAAGAGATAAACAATCGGCCATAAATATGCTTCATTCTCTTGAGTAAGAATCAGACTTTTAACCATATGGTTAAGAAATAAGGTAAGCAACCAATACACCGCACTAAAGGTGTCTATGGGGTAGGCTAAGTCAATGCCTAGTTCCAAAAAAAATTTAAGCCCAAACTTGTTTTTGACCCAACCCACTCAAAAAGTTCATTTCACTATTTAAAAAATAAAAAAATAATATTTTTATTGATATTTTATACATTTTTATAATTAATTTTAAATTAATTTTATTATTTAAATTAAATTCTGGTAGTGCCAACCCGAGGTGCAAAAATCCTAGTTCAAGCCTAGTTCGATTATTGGGCTGAAAGTCTTAATATAAATATTGTTTATACTAATATATATTTAACTGGTGAAAGTCTTTTACATAAAACAAATAGTTAATTTTTTTAATTTATTCCAAAGTACTTAATATAAATGACCTAAATGACTCAAGCATTATATATAATGTTTGAATTATTAAAATATTAATTATGTAAAAAATTATAAAAAAATATAAAATATTTTAATTTTATATTGATGTAAATAAAATTCTTCTCTAAATCTTATTTTAATATATTACTTTAGTATATAAAAGTAATAAGAATAGGCTTTAAAGACACGGTCACTAAATTGTGCTCTCTTCTACTGTTTCAACTCCCCCCTCCCCCTTTTTTTTTTCTATGTTTCTTTATTCTTCTTTTGGCTCTTTTAAAATATGAGAAATCACAAGTCAACCTCACCTCATCATTTGGTCTTGTCTGTTCAAAGCACCACCTCAGATCGCACTTTCGTTATTTCTATGCCATCTCTCATCTTCTATATATTTCACCTCTCTCCGTTATTCACTCCTTCACTATGGGAAACATGAAGGTGCATGAGTTGTCACGTGGATTGTGGGAGCACGAACCATCCCTCTCCCTTGCCTGCAACCCCCTACGCACTCATAATAGTAATGCCCTTTCTTCTTTCCACCTTAAGACCTTCATTACACCCAAACCTACCCCTACAAAGCTTGCCTCCTCTGACCAGCAGCCGCATTCTCCTCAGGTACACTACATTAATTACATGTACCCTTAACTCTTTCTTTCATTACTGCTTCAAGTTGGCTGAACATATATAACTCAGCCTGACCACCTCTTACCTTCCTTTTTTTTTTTTTTTTTGCTTCAAAGCTAACTACTCCTTCAGTATCCAACTAACCCTTTTGTTTGCAATGGTGATCTGCGGAGAAGGATGAAATTTTGAACTTAATTAATTAAGATGTTAATGATCATGTAAAGAATGTCGGAATAAGTCTGAAAAAGAAAGGAATTATGTTATGCAGGTGGATATGCAAGCAGGAGCAGGAGGTACGCGATGGAATCCAACGCAAGAGCAGATCGGGATTTTGGAGATGATGTACAGAGGAGGGATGCGAACCCCAAACGCACAACAAATCGAACAAATCACTGTGCAACTAGGCAAGTACGGCAAGATCGAAGGCAAAAACGTTTTCTACTGGTTCCAAAACCACAAAGCTCGCGAGCGACAAAAGCAGAAGCGCAACAGCCTTGTCCTTAACTCACCTCCCATTACCACCATAACTTTGAATACTAGGGTACCTTCCAAACCCCTTGTATGTTAGTTTCTCATTCTTTTTTCTATAAATATGAAGCCCATTCTTCAATACAGGAGGATGGTCCATATAAAAGAAAATGCAGGAGCTGGTCATTTGAGTACATTGAAGAAGAAAGCGGATCATCGTCGTCATTTAAAGAGGAGGAAACCAGAACTCTAGAGCTATTCCCGTTGCACCCAGAAGGAAAGTGAAACCTAAAAAGAAAAGGAACGGAATCTAAACTCAGTTCCCATTACGATCTGGTTTGATGATGATGATTGGCTTTTTCTTTCTTTTGTTTGGAGGAAAGAAGAAAGACAAAGTTGGCTTCTTGCACTCAAACATTCATTGGTGCCCTCTTGAAAAATATAACTTTGTACAAAATTAGAAAACAAAAGTAGGTGGCTGTCGTGGGTGGTGGTGTTAGAATATTCAAAGGAAATGCATGATCTAAACTTATCTTATGATTCTGTTGCTTGGAAGACTTTCATAAAGTTATATGATCTATTCTATCTACTTCTGTAGTGAAGAGTAAATTTAGGTGCATTTATTTAAGGATTTAAAAATAAAAGTTTTGGTAGTTGATTTGTGGGCCTATACCCAACCTAGGCTTGGGAATTGGGAGGGAAATTGATGGCATATCCATAGAATATGATTTTAAATGGAAATGGAGGGTTTTCTCTCGGTTACCGAGAGTGAATATCACTGATATAAAAAAAAAAAGCCTGTAACTTGAGAAGGACAAAGGTGGCTTTTTTTTCTTTTCTTCTTTTTGCTTTTAATTAATTCTAACAATCAGTACTATAATATAAGTCAAATTCGCCATCTATCTAATCAACCTATTGCTCTGTCTTCCTAAATAAATTTTTATATAATTTATCTATACTATTATTTAAATATTTAATTGAATTAGTTAGTAGTTAACTTGACATTAATTTAATAAATTTGTATAATATAATATAAAACGTTATTTCAATGATTTTGGTTCAAAGACTCAAGTCCATTCTCATTGCGATCATCACTCATTTTCAAAATATATTCATTATAGAGGTAAGTAAATTAGTGATAATGTTGTTTCGGCAACAAAATTTTTAAATCTTATCAAAAAGAAGAAAAATTGCAGAGGGTGTATAAGAGCTCTAAAACTTGGTATGAATAAGACGTATGATAGATTATATTGAAATTTTGTTCGAGTAGTTTTGTCTACCACGGGCTTTGATTGAAAATGGATAAATTTAATTATGCATTGCATATCGATAATGTCTTATCATATTGTCATTAATGAGGCTCCCGTGAGTCAAATTAGTCTTACAAGGGACATTAAGCAAGGTGACCCTTTTTCACTTATCTTTTTGTTTTATGTCAAAATTGTAACATCTCCACGCCCGAGACTGTCACCGGAGTCGAGTTTGAGGTGTTACTAAACTTAATTTATCATTAAACCAACTTTACATCATTTATTTTAATTTTTGGAATATGCAGAATCTCTGCGTCATGGTCGCTTAAAAAATCATATCTTGAGTTACGAAACTCGAAATCAAGATCCGTAAATTTTCCCTGAATCTAGACTCATATATCTATTCACTAATTTTTTACTAGAATTTTTGGTTGGACTGATTTGTACAGTTTATTAGTTGAAGTTACCCCTGTTTCAGGACTTGATTGCACTGACCTCTGTTTACTACGAACCACTTTTCTCTCTGTACAAAATTCATATGATTATGCCATTTCCTTATCTCGAAACTAGACTAACTCAGGATTCTGTACATATAAAGTACACCTCTTAACTATTTTGTACAATTTATAGTGAATTTTCAAAGTTAGAACAGGGGATCCAGAAATTGTTCTGGCCCTGTCTCACTAAAACTCAGATATCTTATAAAATATAATCCCTTCACCTATTTCGCTTCTTCCATTTGAAAGTAGACATAATAAGCTTCAATTTCATAACTAATCCATCACCAAATTCGATTTCTATAATTTTTAGTAAATTTTCAAACTCACGTCAATGTTGCTGCAATGTTCTGTTTTATGGCTAATTTCATTTTCATAAAAGCTTTCATGTACTAGATAACCTATTATCCTTCCATGACATCAAACATAATCTATATTAGCCATTTCAATGACTCATCATTATCAAGCATTTCTTCAACCAAAACACCACCATATCACAAGATTGTTTACACAAAGTAGGTATATTGCTATACATGCCATACTAAGTTTTACAAGCCATTTACCAAAAAGTCCTTCGAATAGTGTGATCAAGCCTTCGACCTATCCTGATTCTCGAGCCGGCTTGTCCAAAACTACAATGAATGAAAAGGAGGGAGTAAGCATAAATGCTTAATAAGTTCACATGCAAATAACAAGTAACATAACAAAGTCATTATGCCAAACAACATTAGCATAGCATCACCAAAACATATGTCACAATTCTAATCATCATACTTCATCTTACCACATTTTTGTTGTTGTGTCGGATTTCAACCCGAGGGTTAAGTACATACCTGTCCAATATGGCCATTTCTCAACATTACCGAATTGTCACTTACATCTTGAGTGCTTTTCCATTTCACTTGAATTTTACCCGTTGAACACATTGGAATACAACTCGGATACACGGATCATTTGCACATAAGTGCTATATATGTAATCAATCAATTATGTAACCCACCCATAAGCGAACTCAGACTCAACTCAACGAGCTCAGGCGTTCGCATCCATAAGTGAACCCGGACTCAACTCAACGAGCTCGGATGCCTAGTTACATTTCACGAACTCGGACTCAACTGGACGAGTTCGGATATTCGCATCCATAAGTGAACTCGGACTCAACTCAACGAGCTCGGATGCCCAACCATCCTAGTGACATGTCACTTGTATCCTAATCTATTCCTAAGGTTCAAACGGGATTTTCCTCAATCACATATCCTTGCCGTCTTCCACAGAATGCCGAAACCAATACTCAGTAGCCATTTATATTTAGCAAGTAGCACATATAATTTGCATATTGTTCAAAAATAACCACAGAGCATATATTTCATGATAAAAATCAGCATATCATATAAATAACATCAATCAACTTAAAAATAACAATTATGTTACATTATTTACACATGAACTTACCGTAGTACCAAAATACAAAGATTTTGCAATTTAGTTCGCAATCTTTTCTTTTCCTCGATTGAGGTCGATTCCACGTCTTTCTTGATCTAAAATAACACATTTAGCTTGTTTAATACTCACATTTTCAAATTAGTCCTTAATTCAAATTTTTGCAAAATTACAATTTTGCCCCTAAATTTTTGCATATTTACACTTTTGCCCCAAAGCTCGGAAATTAAATTTCATTTCAAATTCTTATGTTTTAGGACATGCTGATCATTTATTTGCTATTAGCAAGCTCAAATTCCCACTATAACACATACTTATGCACAATATGTACTTTTACCGATTAAGCCGTTTTGTTCGTTTTTACTTAAAACCGAGTAGCACAAGTTGTTTAACACAATTTAAAACCTCATATTCTATCATAAAACATCAAAATACACAAATTTCACCTATGGGTATTTTTCCAAATATGAACTTTAGCTCAAAATATTGCTATCATAAGCTATACCGAGCTACCGTGATTTCAAAAACGTAAAAATCATTAAAAACGGGCTTGGAATCACTTACTATGAAGCTTGAAAGTTGAAGAAACCCTAGCTATGGAGAGAGGGAGAATTCGGCAGCAACCAAGGAAGATGATAACTAATTTTGTGTTATTTTTCCCTTTTTATTTCATTAAATATCCAAATGACCAAAATGCCCCTCCTTACTAAACTTTCAAAAATTCCTTCCATGTCCTAATTTTGTCCATGAACTTAAAATTGGTCTAATTACCATTTAAGACCTCCTAATTAATATTTCAAAGCAATTTCATACTAAAAACTTCTAGAATGCAAGTTTTGCAACTTATTCGATTTAATCCCTAACTTCAAATTAAGTACTTTACGCTTGGAATTTCTTCACGAAATTTTCACACCATCATAAAATCATATCATAAACATCAAAATAATTATAAAATAATTATTTCTACCTCGGATTTATGGTCACGAAACCACTATTCTGATTAGGCCCTAATTCGGGATATTACAAAAATGTTCTTTCCTTGATGATCTGTAAATCAGAACATGAAAAAATAATATAAGGAGTAAAAGTGGGTAGATGAAGTATTCCAATTTCTTATCTTCTTTTTTGCAAATGATAGTTTTCTATTCTTCAAAGTTAACAAGGATGAATTCCATTGAAGTCAAGAACATCCTAGACCGATATTGCATGTTTTCATGATTGAGTATAAATTATAATAAATCAAAGCTCAGGATCAGTAAGAACTATCACTTTAAATTCAAAAGAATGTTCAGAAGCATTTTGTAAGTGAAGTTGGTGACAAAAAGTGGCAAATATATGGAAATGGGGTTGGACATGCTTAATAAAAAAAAAAAAGTAAATTTTTTCAAGCAATCTTTAATAGAATAGAGTCAAACTTTCCTTATGGAAATCTAAATTTCTCAGTCATGGAGGTAAGTTGACTCCAATAAAATCTGAACTGAAAAGTTTTTCGATTTACCAATTCTCTTGTTTCCAAGCTCCTAAATCCATTTGTAATAAGATGGATCAATTAATAAGAAAATTTTGGTGGAGAGAAGAAGAAAACAAGAGGAAATTACATTTCCTAAACTGACATCATTTATGTCTGAGCAAAAACTGAAAAGGCCTTAGTATCGAAATTTCAACAAAGCGTTGTTGGCCTAAAAAGCTTGGAGAATTACAAATAATCATAGTTGGCTTCTAAACAAAACCCTGGTCAAGAAGTACTGTATAGTTGAAAGCTTTCTTCAGAGACAAAAAAGACCGAGAGATTCTTGGGTATAGAAAAGCATATTGAGAGGGAAAGAAATTATAAGTAATAACATTACATGAAAAAATTCACCAAATGGAGAAATTTGGAAAGCTCAGAGTCATCTTGTCAAGAAGAAATGTAACAACCCTATCCTGTGACCGTCGCCAGAATAGGTAGGGGCGTTACCAGATATTCAGAACAGATCAGAACAAAATATTTAGAGATCATAACAAAATTCAAACATAAAGTCCCTTTTTGAAATTCCACTAGACCTCAAATAGGTATGGAGACTGGGTCGGGACTCAATCAAATACAATCGTAAACTTTAGAACACAAATAAAAGTTCCCAACTTAAGGAGGTCACACACCTGTATGACCAGGCCGTGTGCCTCACACGAGACTTAGGTACGCCCGTGCACCCAAGCTGTGCCAAAATAGAGCAGGCATACTGACTTTTTGCCATGGCCACAAGACACTCCCGTGGGTTTTGGCCGTGTGAATCTTTGTGTCAATTTCTAGAAAATCAACACGGCCATAGGGCAAGCCCGTGTGCCTTAACCGTGTGGCACAAAGCAGACTTGAAATAAGTCATACTTTCTACCCATTTGGGTCAATTTCACAACATGCCAAAAACACCAATTTACCTAAACAAAATCCAACTAATTCAAAGCTTAATACATTCATCTATATGATCAAAATATTCATATACAATCTCATGCCAATGGACAAACATTCCATGGATAGTATCCATAACTAAAACTTATCATTTATACTCAATCAACACCAACTAAACTTACCTTTCACCACTTAGATTTAATATCAAAATATCCACTTCATTAAGGACATTCATTCATCAATTTCATGCCAACATTTGCACCATTCACAATACCAAAACAAAGCACATAACCATAGCTTAACCACATCACATGACATATATATATAGATTCAAAAACACATCTTAGTCATCCTAGCCTATACATGCCATATTTGAACTTTGTACATTTAAAAGGTACCAAAATCAAGCTCGATAGTGTAGTGACGATCATTGACTATCCCCAAGCCCTCAGTAGCTACGATATCTGTAAAACAGTTGAAAGAATAAACAAAGTAAGTTACAATGAGCTTAGTAAGCCAAATACAAGGATATGCAATTCATAAATACCAATTGATAACCATTTCATACATATATATACAGTTATATGTCAGACATACTCATAGTTCACAACATCGTATTTTCCATTCTCAGAAATTCAGTACACAACAAACATACCTGTGTCAGAGATATAGAGTATGCATTTATTTATTTCTCAGAATTTCTCCTCGTATCATTCAGATACGTCACAAAGATCATATAGGCCTTATACAATGCCGACGTCCCTGACGTGGTCTTACATGTTATTTAACATCGATGCCACTATCCTATACAGGGTCTTACACGAAACATTTAAGATGCCAGTGTCACAGACACAGTCTTACACGAAACATTTACGATGCCAGTGTCCCAGACACTATCTTATACATACTTTTCTAATCAATGGCTACGTCCCAGACGAGGTCTTACATGATATCCTTTTACCATTATACATTCGAAAATGACTTAGAATAATACTTCAGGCTCTCATGGCCATCCAATACAGTTTATAAAACAAGAATTTATAACAAACATTAATATGACACACATTTGTATTTTGACTTACCTCGTACGGATTTAAACAGATTCGAGTCGACTATTCAACGACTTTGGACTTCTCTCGATCTAAGTCTACTTTTATTTGTTCTTGATCTAAATCAATTAAAATTCAACCATTCAATTATTCATTTCATTCAATTCAATCCATAAACATAATTTTAGGGCATTTTACATTTTAGTCCTCACAGTTTCATACTTTAACAAATTAGTCCCTAATACACAAAGACATCAAATTCACATAATTTATTTAAATACAAGCTTGGCTGAATGTTTGTGGCTTTCATAAAAGCCCATATAATACATTTATTTTACAAATTAGTCCTCCCAAGATATCATTTTCACAAATTAACCCACATAACTCAATTTCATCAAAAATTCATGGTAAAACATGTTTATTCAACACTTATCCATCATTATTCACTCAATTTCATCACAAAGCTTCAAATAGCATCAATGGCATCTTTTACAAACTTCATCAAAAACAAAAATTGAGACATGGGCATGAAAGATTTCAAAGAAACATTACAAAAACGTAGAAATTATCAAAAACCGAGCTCAAACAATACCTTGATTGAGCTAGAAGAGTGCCGAAACCTAGGAAGCTTTATTTCCTTCTTTTATTTTCTTTGATTTTCGTTGAAAGAGGAGCATTATAAGACCATATTTCATGTTATTTTATTATATCATATAATTAAACAACATTTACTAATTTAACCTTCATTTAAACCATAATAAAACACATGTTTTAAGGTCATTTATGACCATTTAAACCTTCAATAGTTTAATTGCCACATAAGGCCATCATTATTTGAAAACCATTTCAATTGAACACTTGAACATATAGCATACTAATTTTATCACATATACAATTCAATCCTTTTTCACAATTAAGCAAAGAAACAGACAAATTAATTCATAGAAATTTCACAGATGCTAAATCATATATCACAAACACAGATAATAATATTAAAATATTTTTTAGACTCGGATATGTGGTCCCGAAACCACTATTCTGACTAGGTTCCAAACCAGGCTGTTACAATTCTCTCCCCTTAGGGATTTTCGTCCCCGAAAATCTTACCATTGAACAGATTCGAATATTGCTGTCTCATTATACTTTCAGGCTCCCAGGTAGACTCTTCCAATCTGTGATGATGCCATAGTACTTTTTCCATTGAAATTTTCCTGTTTCTCAATTCCTTCACTTCCCGAGCTAAGATACGAATCGGGTCTTCATCGTAAGACATATCAGACTTTAATTCAATCTCAGAAGGGGATATCATATGAAACGGATCAGATCTATAACGTCAAAGCATCGACATGTGAAATACATTATGTATCTTTTCTAGCTCAGGTGGTAACATCATTTTATAAGCAATCGGTCCAACTCGTTCAATGATTTCATATGGCCTTATGAATCTTGGACTCAATTTGCCCTTTTTGCCAAACCGACACAGTTTCTTCTAGGGAGATACTTTCAGAAATACTTTGTCGCCATTCTCAAATTTAATATCTTTCCGTTTCAGGTCTGCATATGACTTCTGATGATCAGATGCTGCGTTCAGACTATCTTTGATCACTTTCACCTTCTATTTTGATTCTTTTATTAGATCAACACTTTCTATTTTTAATGCTTGATTGGAAACTATTATTGTATGCAAATTCAATCAGAGGTAAATATTGTTCCCACATACCTTTGAACTCCATAATACAACATCTAAGCATGTCTTCGAGTATCTGAATGATCTGCTCAGATTGGCCATCTGTCTGCGAGTGAAAAGTAGTACTGAAGTGTAATTTAGTACCTAAAGCCTCTTGCAACTTTTTCCAGAATCTTGAAGTAAACCTTGGATCTCTATCAGACATAATAGACAGTGGTACCCTCTGCAATCTCATAATATCAGAAATGTAAAGTTCAGCTAACTTTTCAAGTGAGTAGTCAGATCGTACTAGAATAAAATGAGCAGACTTCGTTAATCGATCAACGACAACCCAAATTGAATCTTTCTTTTTCGGAGTTAGGGGTAAGCCAGAAACAAAATCCATAGTCACTCGGTCCCATTTCCATTCAGGAATCATAATCGGTTGTAGCAAACCTGAAGGTACCTGATGTTCTGCTTTTACTTGCTGACATATTAAGCATTTCAAAACCAAATCAGAGAAATCTCTTTTCATTCCCGGCCACCAGTATAACCGTTTTAAATCATTATACATCTTTGTGCTACCTGGATGTACAGAAAATTTGCTATTATGAGCTTCACTCAAAATCATCTGAATCAATTCAAAATTTCTCGAAATGCAAATTCTATTCCTAAATCTCAGACAATCATCATCATCAATCTGGAACTCAGAATCAAAATCACACTAAGCTCGTTTCACTAGCAATTCATTATCCACTTTCTGAGCATCAATGATTTGTTGCAAAAACAAAGGTTTTGCTTTTAATTCAGCCAACACTGAATCATCAACAAACGGATCAGTACTAGTATTTAAGGTACATAATGCAGATAACGATTTTCGACTTAAAGCATCAGCTACAACATTGGCTTTACCCAGATGGTAATCAATAACAAGCTCATAATCTTTTAACAATTCCAACAATATTCGCTGTCGCAAGTTCAAATCTTTCTGAGTCATCAAATATTTCAAACTTTTGTAATCTGAAAATATGTGACATTTCTCCCCGAACAGGTAGTGACACCAAATTTTCAGTGTAAAAACAATGGCAGCTAACTCAAGATCATGTGTCAGATAGTTCTTCTCGTGTGGCTTTAACTGTCTAGAGGCATACGCTATAACCTTGCCTTCTTGCATTAAAACATAGCCTAATCCATTCAACGAAGCATCACTATACACAACGAATTCCTTGCTTGATTAAGGTTGCACGAGTACTAGAGCTTTAGTTAACAGAGCTTTCAATCGATCGAAACTTTCTTGACACTTTTAGACCATTTGAAGCTTGCATTTTTTTGAAGTAGTCGAGTCAATGGGGTTGTTATCATAGAGAAATCTTTTACAAATCAATGGTAATAGCCAGCAAGTCCCAGAAAACTATGGACTTCAGAAATGTTTCTTGGAGGTTTCCAATCTAAAATAGCTGAGATTTTATTCGGATCAACACGAATACCAGAAGCTGATACAATATGACCCAGAAAACTAACTTCACATAGCCAAAATTCACATTTGCTGAATTTTGCATAAAGTTGCTTATCACGCAGTGTTTGTAGTACAATTCTTAAATGTTCTGCATGATCATTTTCATTCCGCGAATAGATTAGTATATCATCAATAAAAACAATAACAAATTGATCTAAATACGGTCTGAAAATTCTGTTCATCAGATCCATAAACACAGTAGGAGCATTCGTTAATCCAAAAGGCATAACTAAGAATTCATAGTGCCTATACCTCGTTCCAAAAGCTATTTTCGAAATGTTAGAATATTTTACTCGCAATTGGTAATAACCAGATCTTAGATCTATCTTTGAAAATATTGAGACACCTTTTAGTTGATCAAACAAATCATCAATTAGAGGCAAAGGGTATTTATTCTTTACAGTCACTTTATTAAGCTGACGGTAATCAATACACATTCTCATTGTGCCATCTTTCTTTTTCACAAACAAAACAGGAGCACCCCATGGTGAAAAACTCGGTCTAGAAAAACTCAATCAGTCAATTCTTGTAACTGAGTCTTTAATTCTTTCAATTCGGTCGGTGCTATTCTATACGGAGCTATCAAAATTGGAGTAGTTCCCGGAATCAATTCAATCCCAAACTCAACTTCTCGAATCGGAGGCAAACCCAGAAGTTCTTCAGGAAATACATTTGGAAATTCACAGACGACTGACACAGATTCAATCTTTTTATCGGATACCTTAGAGTCAATCACATAAGCTAGGTAGGCTTCACAACCTTTTCTCACATACTTCTGAGCCTTGAATACAAATACTACAGCTAGTAAGCCATTCAATTCACTAGACTCGATTCTAATAATTTCACCATTCTTGCATCTCAAGTCAATAACTTTTTGTTTGCAATTAACAACAACATCATGCAAAGTTAACCAGTCCATACCCAGAATTATATCAAATTCATCAAACGACAATAGCATCAAGTCAGCAGAGAAGCAGATATCTTGAATCATTAACGGACAATTCTTGCAAACCTTATCAACCAGGACACTTTTGCCTAAGGGGTTTGATACTTTAACTACAAATTCAGTAGACTCAATAGGCAAAGTCTTACTATATGCTAAATTCACACAGATATAAGAATGCGTTGATCCAGGATCTATCAAAGGAATCACAGAGGTATTATAAAGAGTGAAAGTACCAGTAATCACATCAGGAGACAAAGATTCTTCACGTGTTTAGATAGCATAAGCTCTAGCAGGCACTCAAGTCTCAAATCGTACAATTGTATCTCTGGTAACTCTTTGACCCACACTAACATTTCCTGTGTTTCTGGGAGTTCTACCTCTAACGGAAACATTACTCGACCTCAAATTTCGCACTTTTTCTTGTTCAACAGATTTAGGGCAGTCTCACACAAAATGATCCAAGGACTCATATCGGAAATAGGCTCGGTCTTTCAATCTACAACTTCCCAGATGTCTTTTGCCACAATGTGCACACTCAGGTTTCTCAGATCTAACATTCCCCACACTCGCAACAAAAGTAGCAGGAGTTTTAAAACTTGAACACGATCTATCACGATCTCTACTAGAAAGTTCTAGATTAATTTTCGAAAGGTTAGAATTGTCTCGAAACTTCTTTGACACAGACTCAAATGATTTACCGGAAAATCTTTTTCTAACCTCTCTAGCTTCAGAATCAACTTTCTTCTTTTCTCTACTAAGTTCTTCGACTTTACAAGCTCTTTCAACCAACACAACAAATTCATTCAGATCAAGAATTTTGACCAAAAGTTTAATGTCTTCATTCAAACCTTCAACGAATCTTTTATTCATAGTGGCCTCTGAGGCTACACACTCTAGTGCATACTGGCTCAATCTTACGAACTCTCGTTCATATTTCGTAACAAATCTGTTGCCTTGCTTCAATTCAAGAAACTCTTTACGTTTCTGATCAATGAATTCTTTTTAAACTTGGTTTCAAAGTAATCCCAAGTAATACTTTCGTTCGAAACTACAGATGTCAGTGTTTTCCACCAATGCTATGTAGAGTCTCGCAACAATGAAATCGCACACTTAACACTTTCCTTCGGAGTACATGACAGTTCATCAAGAACTCGGATTGTATTTTCTAACCAAAATTTAGCCCTCTCGGTATCGTCATCAGTAGTGGCTCAAAACTCTTCGGCCCTATACTTCTTAATCTTATCTACTAGAGGTTTACTCAAACGAATCGGATTAACCACTGGTGGTACAACATTTGTTGAGGAATAGTCAGGGGTGGGGGTTAAACAGCTGGATTTGTTTGAACATACTGAGTGAACCACTCAGTCATCATTTGGAAGAAAGCTTGCTTAGCCTCTCCCTCATTACCACTTCTAACAGGCCTAGAATCGGATGGCGCTGTCCCCTGAACGGTAGCAGGCGCATTACTTTCAACAGCTTCAGTTACGGCTCTTTCGGGATCCATTACTATAAGAAAAACACATTTCATTCATCAGGATTCATCACACTATCAAAATTCAGATATATGGCTTGTATAGCTAGACTCAAAAATGCTACCTTAGTCTTAGAATCGATTAAACCGTAGCTCTGATACCAAACAAATGTAACAACCTTATCCCGTGGCCGTCGTCGGAATAGGTAGGGGCGTTACCGGATATTCAGAATAGATCAGAACAGAATATTCACAGATCATAACAAAATTCAAACATAAAGTCCCCTTTTTGGAAGTCCACTAGACCTCACACAGGTTCGGAGACTAGGTCGGGACTCAACCAAATACAATCGTAAACTTTAGAACACATGTAAAATTTCCCAACTTAAGGAGGTCACATGCCTATGTGACCAGGCCGTGTGCCTCACACGAGACTTAGGCACGTCCGTGCACCCAAGCCGTCCTAAAATAGAGCAGGCATACTGACTTTTTGCCACGACCACAAGACACGCCTGTGGCCATGTGAATCTTTGTATCAATATCTAGAAAACCAACACGGCCATAGGGCACGCCCGTGTGCCCTAACCGGGTGGCACAAAGGAGACTTGAAATAAGTCATACTTTCCACCCATTTGGGTCAATTTCACAACATGCCAAAAACACCAATTTACCTAAACAAAATCCAACTAATTCAAAACTTAATACATTCATATATATGATCAAAATATTCATAAACAATCTCATGCCAATGGACAAACATTCCATAGATAGTATCCATAACTAAAACTTATCATTTATACTCAATCAACACCAACTAAACTTACCTTTCACCACTTAGATTTAATATCAAAATATCCACTTCATTAAGGACATTCATTCATCAATTTCATACCAACATTTGCACCATTCACAATACCAAAACAAAGCACATAACCATAGCTTAACCACATCACAAGACATATATACATAGATTCAAAAACACATCTTAGTCATCCTAGCCTATACATGCCATACTCGAACTTTGTACATTCAAAAGGTACCAAAATCAAGCTCGATAGTGTAGTGACGATCCTCGACTATCCCCAAGCCCTTAGTAGCTACGATATATGTAAAACAGTTGAAAGAATAAATAGAGTAAGTTACAATGAGCTTAGTAAGCCAAATACAAGGATATGCAACTCATAAATACCAATTGATAACCATTTCATACATATATATACAATTATGTGTCAGACATACTCATAGTTCACAATATCGTATTTTCCATTCTCAGAAACTTAGTACAGAACATACCTGTGTCAAACATATAGAGTATGCATTCATTTATTTCTCAGAATTTCTCCTCGTATCATTCAGATACGTCACAAAGATCATATAGGACTTATACAATGCCGACGTCCCCGACGTGGCCTTACATGTTATTTAACATCAATGCCAATGCCCTACACAGGGTCTTACATGAAACATTGACGATGCCAGTGTCCTAGACACGATCTTACATGAAACATTTACGATGCCAGTTTCTCAGACATGGTCTTACACGTAATTCTCTAATCAATGGCTACGTCCCGGACGAGGTCTTACATGATATCCTTTTACCATTGTACATTCGAAAATGACTCGAAATAATACTTCAAGCTCTTATGGCCATCCAATACAGTTTATAAAACAAGAATTTATAACAAACATTAATATAATGCACATTTGTATTTTGACTTACCTCGTACGGATTTAAACGGATTCGAGTCGACTATTCAACGACTTTGGACTTCTCTCGATCTAAGTCCGTTTTTCTTTGTTCTTGATCTAAATCAATTCTAATTCAACCATTCAATTATTCATTTCATTCAATTCAATCCATAAACACAATTTTAGGGCATTTTAGATTTTAGCCCTCACAGTTTCATACTTTAACAAATTAGTCCCTAATAATAAAGACATCAAATTCACAGAATTTATTTAAATACAAGCTTGGCTGAATGTTTATGGCTTTAATAAAAGCCCATATAACACATTTATTTTACAAATTAGTCCTCCCGAAATCTCATTTTCACAAATTAGCCCATATAGCTCAATTTCATCAAAAATTCATGGTAAAACATGTTTATTCAACACCTATCCATCATTATTCACTCAATTTCATCACAAGGCTTCAAATAGCATCAATGGCATCCTTTACAAACTTCATCAAAAACAAAAATTGAGACATAGGCATGAAAGATTTCGAAGCAACATTACAAAGACATAGAAATTATCAAAAACTGAGCTCAAAACATACATTGATTGAGCTAGAAGAGTGCCGAAACCTAGGAAGCTTTATTTCCTTCTTTTATTTTCTTTGATTTTCGGTGAAGGAGAAGCATTATAAGACCATATTTCATGTTATTTTATTATATCATATAATCAAAACAACATTTACTAATTTAACCTTCATTTAAACCATAACAAAACACATGTTTTAAGGTCATTTATGACCATTTAAACCTTCAATGGTTTAATTGCCACATAAGGCCATCATTATTTGAAAACCATTTCAATTGAACACTTGAACATATAGCATACTAATTTTATCACATATACAATTCAATCCTTTTTCACAATTAAGCAAAGAAACAGACAAATTAATTCACAGAAATTTCACAGATACTAAATCATATATCACTAACACAGATAATAATATTAGAATATTTTTCAGACTCGGATATGTGGTTCCGAAACCACTATTCTAACTAGGGTGCAAACCAGGCTGTTACAAGAAATTAGGAATGAGAATCTCATTATGAATCTGCAAAGATGTATGAAGTTAAGATGAAAACACATTCATGATGGTGATTTTTTTATCAAATCTACTTATTTTCAAGAACTCGCTAACATTTAGGAAAGAAATATAAATACGTTCATCTTTTTTGTCCCGAAAAAAGCATGGCAATATCTTTGGAGACTTAAATTACCGTACAAGGTAATCATGTTTCTTTAAAAGATTCTAAATGAAACTCTCCCATGCAGAATTGTTATCTAAAAGAGGATATCATTGAATTAAAAATGTTTGCCTGCTAAGCAGAGGAAGAAAGCATAGAGCACTTGTCATGGGAATGTTCCTTGACTAAATTTGTTTGGTTTGGCTCAAAATATGGACTTTTTATAGGTAATCATAGAATAATTTCCATGAAAAATTGGCTGGTACAAATCATGGAGATGTTCCGAAAAGGGGATGTTTACTTGAATGAGGATTTGATTAGGGATAAGCTATAAATGTAACATATTTTAATCCTATTATTAATGTTCTTTTAGATGATTAACTATGCAAATTAGTGAATTTGAGTCTCCTAATCCTTTAAATTCATGTTTCTGTACTTAAGAGAGCTTTTGGGAGCAAAAAGAGTGAAAAATGAGCTAAAATCAGACAAATAGAGCTGTTTTCAAGAGCCACACGACCTGGGCATTTTCACACGGGTAGGACACATGCATATGTGTGCCATACAGGCATGACACATACTCATGTGTGCTACATGAATTGGACACACGCCCATGTGCCAACTAGTGTCGATTTCGTACCCTGCTTCCCAAATACACGGAAAAATACAATTTTTAAGTTTTTTGAGCATTATAAAGTCTATAAATACCGATTAAAAGAAGTCATAAGAGAGCTATTAGAGAAGATCGAAGAAAACACTCGAAGGACACTATCAGAATCAACTCAAAAGCGGATCTCCATCAAGACTGAAGATCTCCTTTTAATTTCTTTTGAAGTTTTATTGAGTTTCTTTATGTCTTATGGTTATTTTGAATGTGAGATGTTTTCATTCAAGATTATGAACTAATTCCCTAAATACCTTGTAACAGCCCATTTTTGGTAAAAATTAGAATAGTGGTTTCGGGACCACAAGTCTGATTCTAGAAAGAAAATTTATTTTACTAATATTTTATGGTTTATGGTATGATAGAAATGTTATGTGAAAATTTCATAAAGAAATTTTATCGGTTACATGTTTAATTGATGAAAGGACAAAATTGCATGAGATGCAAAAGTTGAGTTCTAGTAGCTATAAGTACCAAATAGCTATAGAATTCAAAACTTGAGGTTCTTATATGGTAAATAAACCATTAAAGAAAATTTAGTAGATATTTTTGATGAATCATCCATGGAAAATTAGAAAAAGAAAAGGATGAAATTGGAAAGTGAAAAAATTAATGGATGATAATAAATTAAATAGAAATATTATCATTTTTGACCATCTTCATCCTCAAAAACTCCATGGAAACCCTAGGAAAGAGAAAGTAAGCTTTCTTGGCTCAATTGGGTAAGTAATCAAGTCCCGTTTTTAGTAATTGTTATATTTTTGAGATTAGAATAGTGTAATCTATCTATTTTGGGGATTAATTTGAAAATCTATCAAAGTATAGAAATTTTTCCATGGATGAATATCTGAAAATTTAAAATTTATGGTAGAAAATGAAAGGTTGTTGATAGATAAACAACTTTTACAAAGTGAATTTTGATGAAAACGTGATTTAGGTACTAAATTGAAAAGATGTAATATTCATAGAAAATTTATGATTTTTGTGAAATAATTGAGCTATAATTTTTACATGTAAAAATCAGTTAGGCTTGGAATAAGGATTAGTTTGTGAGAATTTCATTTTTTGAGCCTAGGGACGAATTCGTAATTAATTAAAAGTTTAAGGGCAAAATGATAATTTTGCCTAAGATGTAAATTGGACTGAATTGAGTGTAAATAGTATTAAATTGATGTTAAATTTACTTGTATAGATCCAAATAGACCAAATTTGGAGTTAGAACGAGGAAAAGAGAAAAATGTCAGATTAGTAGATTTTACGTACATGAACATTTGTCATGGTAAGTTCGTGTAACTAAATTATATATGTTTATATGCTTGAATTGAATGTTGTGCATGTAAATTGTATAAATGCCATAAATATGTGAAATGATCACATATTTGTTAAAGCCCGATAAATAAAAGTGCTTGAAATAAATGATAATACCCGATAAGGGATAAATGATAAAAATGTTATTTTTATGCTTGAGTTGAATGTGAACATTTAAATTGCATAAATGCATAAACATATGAGATTGATTGTATACCTGAAAATTGCCTGATAAATGTCAAATCCCGTTAGAATAAATGAAAAATTGGTGGATATGTTATTTCCTAATATGAATGAGGTCTTGCATTTGTTGCTAACGGGATTTAGCTCGGACGAGTAATCCTATTGACCTCATTACAAATAGGATTTAGCTCAGACGGGTAATCTTGATATAAACCATCTCGAGCATATGATATAGATTGGATTTAGCCCGGATGGGTAATCTAGATCAAGCTCTTTAGAGCATATGTTACAGAAAAGATTTAGCCTGGACTGGCAGTCCTGATTAAGCTCATGTGAGCATATCTTGGATACAGGATTTAGCCTGGACTAGTAATCCTATTGTATGATTTGTGTAACAGCCCAGTTTAGACCTTAGTCAGAATAGTGGTTTCGGAACCACAAATTCTGTAACGCCCCCACGCCTGAGACCGTTGCCGGAGTCGAGCTTGAGGTGTTACTAAACATAATTTACCATTTTAAGAACTTTGAACCCTTTATTTCTACATTCGCAACCTGCTGTCTATCTGCATCACGGTTACAAAAAAAATCATATCTTGAGTTACGAAATTTGAAATCAAGATCTGTAAATTTTCCCTGAAACTAGACTCATATATCTATATATTAATTTTTTTCTAGAATTTTTTGTTGGGCCAATTAGTACAGTTTATTAGTTAAAGTTACCCCTGTTTCAGGACTCGACTGCACTAACCTCTGCTTACTACGAACCACTTTTCTATCTCTACAAAATTCATATGACTATGCCGTTTGTTTCTCTTATAACTAGACAAAACAAGGATTTTGAACATATAAATCATACCTCTTAATTATTTTTGTAAAATTTATGGTGAATTCCCAAATTTGGAACAGGGGATCCAGAAATCGCTCTGGCCCTGTCTCACTAAAACTCAAATATCTCATCACATATAACTCTTTTACCTGTTTCTCTTCTTTATATGAAAGTAAACACAATAAGCTTTAATTCCATATTTAATTCATCACCTAATTCGGTTTCTACTATTTTTAGTGATTTTTCAAACTCACATCATTGTTACTGTAATGTTTTGTTTTATGGCAAATTTCATCTTTTTATGAATTTTCATGAACTACAGAACATATTAGTCTCACATAGCATCCAACATTATCTAGGCTAGCCATTCCAATGACTAATCATTACCAAGCATTTTCTTAACCAAACCACAACCATATCATAAGATTATTTACACAAAATAAGAACATTGCTATACATGCCATACTTAAGTTATACAAGCCATTTTACCAAAAAGTCCTTCGGATAGTGTGATCGAGCCTTCGATCTATCCCGATTCCTGAGCCGGCTTGTCCAAAGCTACAATGAATGAAAAGGAGGGAGTAAGCATAAATGCTTAGTAAGTCCATATGCAAATAACAAGTAACATAACAAAGCAATTATACCAAACAACATTAGCATGTTATCACCTAGACATAGTCCACATTTCTAGCCATCGTGTATCAAGTTTTAACCCGAGGGTTAAGAACATACCTATCCAAAGTGTGCGTTTCGCGACACTTACCAAAATATCATTTGCATCTCAAGCATTCTTCCATTTTGCTAAAATTTTACCCGTTGAACACATCGAAATATAACTCGGATACATGGATAATTTGCACATAAGTGCCACATATGTAATCAAGTGACCATGTAACCCGCCCATAAGCGAACTCGGACTTAACTCAACGAGCTCAAGCGTTCGCATCCATAAGTGAACTCGGACTCAACTCAACGAGTTCGGATGCCTAGTTACATCTCACAAACTCAGACTCAACTCAACGAGTTCGAATATTTGCATCCATAAGTGAACTCGGACTCAACTCAACGAGCTTGGATGCCCAACCATCCTAGTGACATGTCACTTGTATCCTAATCTATTCCCAAGGTTCAAATGGGATTTTCCTCAATCACACATTTCCCCGTCGTTCTCCTCAAAATATCAGAACCAATACGTTGCTTGCATCTCATACTTATCAATTTAATCACATACTTTTCATACCAATACATAATATTTCACAAAGCATAATATTCATAATAACAAGTATCATATCATATAAATAGCATCAAATCACTTAAAATAGCAATTTTGTTACATTATTTACACATGAACTTACCTCGATACAAAATATAGCAATTTTGCAATTTAGTCCATAATCTTTTCTTTTCCTCGATCAAGGTTGATTCCACGTCTTTCTTGATCTAAAATAACACATTTAACTTATTTAATACTCACATTTATCAAAATAATCCTAAATTCAAATTTTTGCAAAATTACAATTTTGCCCCTAAACTTTTACATATTTACACTTTTGCCCCAAAGCTCGGAAATTAAATTTTATTTCAAATTCTTATGGTTTAGGACATGCTGATCATTTATTTGCTATTAGCAAGCTCAAATTCCCACTATAACACATACTTATGAACAATATGTACTTTTACCGATTAAGCCGTTTTGTTCGTTTTTACTTAAAATCGAGCAGCACAAGTTGTCTAACATAATTTAAAACCTCATATTCTATTATAAAACATCAAAATACACAAATTTCACCTATGGTTATTTTTCCAAATATGAACCCTAACTTACATTATTGCTAACATAAGCTTTATCGAGTTACCGGGACTACGAAAACGTAAAGAACATTAAAAACGGGGCTTGGAATCACTTACTATGGAGCTTGGAAGCTTGAAACAAACCCTAGCTATGGAAAACCCTTGAAATTTCGTGGTAATGGAGAAGATGATTAATTTTGTGTTATTTTTCCCTTTTTATTTCATGTTAATATCCAAATGACCAAAATGCCCCTCCTTACTAAACTTTCAAAAATTCCATCCATGTCCAAATTTTGTCCATGAACTTAAAATTGGCCAAATTACTATTTAAGACCTCCTAATTAATATTTTCAAAGCAATTTCATACTAGAAACTTCTAGAATGCAAGTTTTGCAACTTATTCGATTTAGTCCCTAATTTTAAATTAAGCACTTTACGCATAAAATTTCTTCACGAAATTTTCACACAATCATGCAATCATATCATAAACCTCAAAATAATTATAAAATAATTATTTCTACCTTGGATTTGTGGTCACGAAACCACTATTCTGATTAGGCCCTAATTCGGGATATTACAACTCTCCCCCCTTTAAGGATTTTCGTCCTCGAAAATCTTACCGGTAAACAGGTGTGGATATTGATTTCTCATAGTTTCCTCAGGCTCCCATGTAGCCTCTTCTACTCCATGCTTTTGCCACAACACTTTCACAAGAGCAATACTTTTATTCCTTAGTTTTTTAACTTCTCGAGCTAAAATCTTTATCGGTTCTTCTTCATAGGTCATGTCTGGTTGTAGTTCAATTTCTGTCGGTGAAACCACATGTGAAGGGTCCGAACGATACCGACGTAACATAGACACATGGAACACATCATGAATCTTCTTCAATTCAGATGGCAATTCTAACCGATAAGCTACCAGTCCAACTCTTTCAATTATTTCATACGGCCCGATAAAACGCGGACTTAATTTGCCCTTCCGTCCAAATCTAAGAACTTTCTTCCACGGAGACACCTTTAAAAATACGTTATCACCAACTTGAAACTCAATTTCTTTTCGTTTCAAATCTGCATAAGATTTCTGTCTATCTGAAGTAGCTTTCAAACAATCTCAAATTGCCTTCACTTTTTCTTCAATTTCTTTTATTAGATCAACTCCATAGATTCGATTTTCCTTGAGTTCAGTCCAATACAAAGGTGTTCGACACTTACGACCATACAATGCTTCATAAGGTGCCATCTTCAAGCTCATCTGATAACTGTTATTGTAAGCAAATTCCACCAACGGTAGATATCTTTCCCAACTTCCTTGAAATTCTAATACACAACATCTGAGCATGTCTTCAAGAATCTGAATTACTCTCTCTGATTGCCCATCAGTTTGTGGATGAAAAGCAGTACTGAAATTTAACTTTGTACCTAACGCGTCTTGCAACTTTTGCCAAAACCACGAGGTAAACCTCGGATCTCTGTCCGAAATGATCGACAATGGTATTCCGTGTAGTCTAACAATTTCTCTGACATACAGTTCAGCCAACTTGTTAAGAGAATAACCTATACGTACCGGAATAAAATGAGCCGACTTAGTTAATCTGTCAACTATTACCCAGATGGCATCTTTTTTTCCTAGAGTCAATGGCAACCTTGAGACAAAATCCATAGTAATCTGATCCCATTTCCATTCAGGAACCATAATAGGCTGAAGTAATCCCGAAGGCACTTAGTGTTCAGCTTTCACCTGTTGAAAAATTAAGCATTTGGACACAAACTCCGATATATTCCTTTTCATTCCATTCCACTAATACATTTTCTTCAAGTCATTATACATTTTTGTACTGCCCGGATGAATCGAGAGACAACCACTATGTGCTTCTTGTAGGATCTTTTGAATCAATTCCTCGTTCTTCGGTACACAAATCTGATCTTTAAACATCAAGCACCCATCAGAATTGATTCTGAAATCTGACTCTGTATCAACCTTACATCGCTTTCTTTTGGCTTGCAAGTCTTCATTGCTTTTCTGAGCATCACAAATCTCTTGTAAAAACATCGGTCTTGCTTTCAATTCGGCTAGAATCGAACCATCATCTGACATTTCCAACTGAGTGTTCATAGCTCTCAAAGCAAACAACAACTTTCTGCTCAAAGCATCAGCAACAACATTTACTTTTCCTGGATGGTAGTCAATTACAAGCTCATGATCTTTCAATAACTCCAACCATCTTTGCTGTCTCAAGTTCAAGTCTTTTTGTGACATGAAATATTTAAGACTTTTGTGGTCGGTATATACTCGACACTTTTCTCCATATAGATAATGTCGCCAAATCTTCAAAGCAAATACCATCGCAGCCAATTCCAAATCATGAGTCGGATAATTCCTCTCGTGAGGTTTTAACTGCCTCGAAGTATAAGCCACAACTTTTCCTTCTTGCATCAATACACATCCCAAACCATTTAGAGAAGCATCACTATATACCACAAATTCTTTACCTGACTCGGGCTGTACTAACACTGGTGCCTCTGTTAATAACTTTTTCAATTCTTCGAAACTCTGTTGACATCCTTCCATCCACTCAAATTTAACATCCTTGCGGAGTAATCTAGTCATAGGAGCAGCAATTATAGAAAATCTATTCACAAACCGTCGATAATATCCAGCTAGCCCCAAGAAACTTCTAACTTCGGTTACATTCTTCAGTGGTTTCCAATCAACAATAGCTGAAATTTTACTAGGATCAACCCGTATACCATCACCTGAAACAATATGACCCAAAAATCCAACTTCCCGAAGCCAAAATTCACTTTTACTAAACTTGGCATATAACTGCTTATCTCTTAAAGTCTGCAAAACTATTTTCAAATGCTCGGCATGCTCGGCCTCATCTTTTGAATAGATTAAAATATCATCTATAACTACCACAACAAACTTGTCCAAGTATGGTCGAAATATGTGATTCATCAAATCCATAAACATAGCAGGAGCATTTGTCAACCCAAATGGCATAACAAAAAATTCATAATGACCATACCTTGTTCTAAAAGCAGTTTTAGGCACATCTGACTCTTTTACCCGCAGCTGTTAGTACCCAGATCTCAAGTCAATCTTTGAAAACCACGTCGCTCCTTTCAGCTGATCAAACAAATCATCAATTCCCGACAACGGATACTTGTTCTTGATTGTCACTTTGTTCAGCTGCTGATAGTCGACACATAGTCTCATTGAACCATCCTTCTTTTTCACAAACAATACAGGAGCACCCAAGGCGAAAAACTCAGTCTCACGAAGCCTTTGTCTGTCAACTCTTGCAACTGCGACTTTAATTCCTTCAATTCTGTTGGTGCCATTCTATACGGAGCAATCGAGATCGGAGCCGTTCCCGGCATCAACTCTATACCAAATTCTACTTCCCTGACTGGAGGCAAACCTGGCAATTCTTCTAGAAATACATCCGCGAATTCACATACAATCGGCACTGATTCTACTTTCTTTTCAATTTCTTTTGTATTCAACATATATGCTAAATAAGCTTCATAACCTTTTCTCAAATATCTCTGAGCCGACATTGAAGAAATCACACTAGACAATGCCTCTGATTTATCTGATTCAACCCGCAGAGTTTCGCCATTTTCACACTTTAATTCAATAACTTTCTGTTTACAATTTACTATAGCATCATGCAATGTCAACCAATCCATGCCCAAAATAACATCAAATTCATCAAACGGCAACAACATCAAGTCGGCCGGAAAGTAATAACCCCGAATCATTAAAGGACATTTCTTGCATACTCTATCAACTATAACACATTTGCCTAAAGGGTTTGACACTTTAATCATAAATTCTGTATTCTCAACAGGTATATTCATGCTAGACACCAATTTCATGCACAAATATGAATGAGTAGAACCGGGATCAATTAAAGCAATAACATTAACATCATAGAGAGAAAATATACTGGTGATCACATCGGGTGAGGAAGCATCTTCACACGCTTTAATAGCATAAGTTCTAGTCGGAGCCCTTCCTTTAGATCTAACTGCTGTATCTTTGGCTACATTCTTGCTGCTTGCTTCACTCCCAGCTTTTCTTAGATACCTTCCCCTCGAATCTGCACCACCTGCTTTTGTACTCTGAAATTTTTCTTTTTCACTCTTCTCTGGGCAGTCTCTAATAAAATGATCTAGAGAACCACATCGAAAACATTCATTTGCTTTGCACGGACCAAAATGATTTCTGCCACACCACTGGCATTCAGGCTTAACAAATCTCGAGTTCCCTACACTAGCTGCCGAAGTAGTCTGGGACTTAGGACCCACATTTTGCGTCTTAAAATTCCCATATGACTGTCCAGCTGAAACTTGGGAATGAGGATTCATATTTCTTAGTTTTCCAGGTTGTTGTGAGGGTGCACCGCCCATCAGTCTTTTCTTCCAATTTCATGTCTCAGATTCTACTTTTTTCTTCTCTTTAAGTAGTTCTTTAGCCTTGCAAGCTCGATCGACAAGTACCACCATTTCTTTTAATTCAAGAATCCCAACAAATACCTTAATTTCTTCATTGAGCCCATCTTCAAATCGCCTGCACATTTTGGCCTCTGTAGGAACATATTCTTTGGCATACTTACTTAATCTGACAAACTCTCTTTCATATTCAGTGACTGTCATATTACCTTGCTTTAGCTCAAGAAACTCTTTACGCTTCTGGTCAATAAATCTTTCACTGATGTATTTCTTCCGAAACTCTTCTTGAAAGAATTCCCAAGTTACTCTCTCTTTCGTTACCACTGAAATTAATGTCTTCTACCAATTGTAGGCTGAATCCCTCAACAAAGATATAGCACATTTCAAGCATGCTTCAGGTGTGCAAGACAGTTCATCAAATACCCAGATAGAATTCTCAAGCTAGAACTCTGCTTTCTCGGTATCATCATCAACATTTGCCTTGAATTCTTCAGCCCCTTGCTTACAAATTCTTTCAACTGGAGTCCTATGTAATTTCATCATATCCATACCTTGAGGCATCGGGGGTAGAGGTTGAGGAATTGGGGGAGGTGGGGGAGGTTGTACATTCGGGTTCATACGACCGAACTCAGTATACCATGCATTCATCATCTGGAGAAAGGCTTCCCAACCCCTTTCTCCTCCTCCCTGACTAACAGTAGGAGGTGGATTTTCAGTCGGCGCTGCCCCTTTAGCTGGAGCTAGCGCATTACTCTCTCCATCATCAGCCATAGCTGGATCGGGATCCATTTACTATAAAAAAATATTTAAAAGGTCAGAAGTCGTCACACTATCACAATATGTATATATGGCATGTATAGCGAAATCTGTACATAAAACACGTTAGTCCGAGAACTGACTAAACCTGCTCTGATACCACCAAATGTAACGTCCCACGCCCAAGACTGTCACCGGAGTCGAGCTTGAGGTGTTACTGAACATAATTTACCATTTTAAGAATTTTGAACCCTTTATTTCTACATTCGCAACCTGCTGTCTATCTGCGTCACGGTTCCAAAAAAAATCATATCTCGAGTTACGAAACTCAAAATCAAGATCCATAAATTTTCCCTGAAACTAGACTCATATATATATATTAATTTTTTTCTACAATTTTTGGTCAGGCCAATTAGTATAGTTTATTAGTTAAAGTTACCCCTGTTTCGGGACTCGACAACACTAACCTCTGCTTACTACGAACCACTTTTCTCTCTCTAAAAAATTCATATGACTATGCCATTTGTTTCTTTTAAAACTAGACTCAATAATGATTTTTAACATCTAAAGAATACCTCCTAATTATTTTTGTAAAATTTATGGTGAATTCCCAAATTTGGAATAGGGGATCCAAAAATCGCTCTGGCCCTGTCTCACTAAAACTCAAATATCTCATCACATATAACTCCTTTACCTGTTTCGATTCTTCCATATGAAAGTAGACACAATAAGATTTAATTACATATTTAATTCATCACCTAATTCTATTTCTACTATTTTTAGTGATTTTTCAAACTCACATCATTGTTACTGTAATGTTCTGTTTTATGGCAAATTTCATCTTTTTATGAATTTTCATGAACTATAGAACATATTAGTCTCACATAGCATCCAACATTATCTAGGCTAGCCATTCCAATGACTAATCATTACCAAGCATTTTCTTAACCAAACCACAACCATATCATAAGATTATTTACACAAAATAAGAACATTGCTATACATGCCATACTTAAGTTATACAAGCCATTTTACCAAAAAGTCCTTCAGATAGTGTGATCGAGCCTTCGACCTATCCCGATTGTCCAAAACTGCAATGAATGAAAAGGAGGGAGTAAGCATAAATGCTTAGTAAGTCCATATGCAAATAACAAGTAACATAACAAAGCAATTATACCAAACAACATTAGCATGTTATCACCAAGACATAGTCCACATTTCTAGCCATTGTGTATCAAGTTTTAACCCGAGGGTTAAGAACATACCTGTCCAAAGTGTGCATTTCGCGACATTTACCAAAATATCATTTGCATCTCAAGCATTCGTCCATTTCGCTAAAATTTTACCCGTTGAACACATCGGAATATAACTCGGATACATGGATAATTTGCACATAAGTGCCACATATGTAATCAAGCGACTGTGTAACCTGCCCATAAGTGAACTCGGACTCAACTCAATAAGCTCGGGCGTTCACATCCATAAGTGAACTCGGACTCAGCTCAACGAGTTCGGATGCCTAGTTACATCTCACGAACTCGGACTCAACTCAACGAGTTCGAACATTTGCATCCATAAGTGAACTCAGACTCAACTCAACGAGCTCGGATGCCCAACCATCCTGTGACATGTCACTTGTATCCTAATCTATTCCCAAGGTTCAAATGGGATTTTCCTCAATCACACATTTCCCCGTCGTTCTCCTCAAAATATCAGAACCAATACGTTGCTTGCATCTCATACTTATCAATTTAATCACATACTTTTCATACCAATACATAATATTTCACAAAGCATAATATTCATAATAACAAGTATCATATCATATAAATAGCATTAAATCACTTAAAATAGCAATTATGTTACATTATTTACACATGAACTTACCTCGGTACAAAATATAGCAATTTTACAATTTAGTCCACAATCTTTTGTTTTCCTCGATCAAGGCTGATTCCACGTCTTTCTTGATCTAAAATAACACATTTAACTTATTTAATACTCACATTTATCAAAATAGTCCTAAATTCAAATTTTGGAAAAATTACAATTTTGCCCCTAAACTTTTACATATTTACACTTTTGCCCCAAAGCTTGGAAATTAAATTTTATTTCAAATTCTTATGTTTTAGGACATGCTGATCATTTATTTGCTATTAGCAAGCTCAAATTCCCACTATAACACATACTTATGAACAATATGTACTATTACCGATTAAGCCGTTTTGTTCGTTTTTACTTAAAATCAAGTAGCACAAGTTGTCTAACATAATTTAAAACCTCATATTCTACCATAAAACATCAAAATACACAAATTTCACCTATGAGTACTTTTTCAAATATGAACCCTAACTTAAATTATTGCTAACATAAGTTTTATCGAGTTACCGGGACTACGAAAACGTAAAGAACATTAAAAACGGGGCTTGGAATCACTTACTATGGAGCTTGGAAGCTTGAAACAAACCCTAGCTATGGAGAACCCTTGAAATTTCGTGGTAATGAAGAAGATGATCAATTTTGTGTTATTTTTCCCTTTTTATTTCATGTTAATATCCAAATGACTAAAATGCCCCTCCTTACTAAACTTTCAAAAATTCCATCCATGTCCAAATTTTGTCCATGAACTTAAAATTGGCCAAATTCCTATTTAAGACCTCTTAATTAATATTTCAAAGCAATTTCATACTAGAAACTTCTAGAATGCAAGTTTTGCAACTTATTCGATTTAGTCCCTAATTTTAAATTAAGCACTTTACGCATAGAATTTCTTCACGAAATTTTCACACAATCATGCAATCATATCATAAATATCAAAATAATTATAAAATAATTATTTCTACCTCAGATTTGTGGTCACAAAACCACTATTTCGATTAGGCCCTAATTGGGATATTACAAATTCGAGTCAGAAAAATATTTTAATATTATTTTTTGTGTTTATAGCATATGGATTTTTATACGTGAAATTTTCGTGGCTTAAATTATTCGTTTGTGTGTTTAATTTATGAAAAGGATTTAATTGCAGAAAATACAAAAGTTATGTGCTATATGTTATGTATGCCAAATTGTAGTGCATTATGAATTATAAGGTCCTTAAAATGTTAATGGACCATTGAATTTATTAATGGTCAAGATTGGACATGAAATAATGGATTATTAATGATTTAATGCAAGGGTAAAATGGTAAACTAGTGATTAATGTTCATTAATTAAAAGAAAAACATGATATAGTGGCCATTTTCATCCATTTTGCCAAAATTAACAAAAGAAAAGAGAGTTCTTGAGAAAAATAGGGTTTGACACTTGTGATGGTTAATTAAGGTATGTGTTTACTTCAGTTTTTGATGATGTTTGTGTTTTTGAGATCATTACTTTGTGCACTATCATGCCCATGCTAAATTTCTGATTTTGATGGTGATTTTGAGTTATGCCATTGTTAATAATGAGAGCTTTGTGATTTTTAATGATAGAAAATAAAAGATATGTATGAGATTGACATATTTTATCTTTGGATTTTTTATGAATTTAGCTAATTTGGGCTAAATTATGAAAATGAGGTTTTGGAAGACTAAATTGTGAAATAAATGATATGGGCTTATTTTAATCCCATTGAAATTCGGATAGTATAACTGTAATGAAATTTTGTGTATTTTATGATTTTGTGAAATAGAGATTAAAGTGTCCAAATGTGAAAATGTGAGGACTAATTTGTAAAATTCCCTAATTATATGTTTTTGGATTGAATTGAATGACTTGTTGAATAAAAGGGTTAAATTTGAATTTGTTTAGATCAAGAACTAAAGAAAACGGAAATAGATCAAGGAAAGTCGAAAGTAGTCGATTAGTCGTTTTCATCTGTACGAATCTGAACGAGGTAAGTCAATATAAAAATAAGTGTATTATTGATTGAATTATACTTATGTATTTATATAATTGCTATTGAAAGGCCATGAGAGCCAAATGAATGTAATTTGAGATAATTCTGATAATATGATAACCTTTGAAAAGCTGAACTCTGAGATGTGATTTCGTATAAGACCACATTTAGGACGTTGGCATCGATTAGAGATTATGTGTAAGACCATGTCTGGGACATAGACATCATATCTGATTTCGTGCAAGACCCTGTTAGGGATAGTGGCATCGATATTGGTTACATGTAAGACCACGTCTGGGACATTGGCTTTGTATGAGCTTTCTAAGTTTTCAGCATGTCTAATTGTTTCTGAACGGTTTAACAGTTAATTTCGAGAAAATAAATGAGTGAATGAATATGTATCTGATTCAGGTACATTTGAATAGTACTAAAGTTCTGAGTATGAAAAGTATGTATATGTGAAATTATAAGTATGTGATATGTATGAGATTAAGGAAATGGAATATGATATATGTGTAATGGAATTGAAAACTTAGAAGTTATGTAAACAAGTGAGTATGGTTTGGCTCATGAATTATCTATGTGAAATGATTATAAGCTTTTGTTAATGAATTGAATTATATGATTCATTATTAGAAATTATTTGTATATGGCTTACTAAGCTCTTTGTAGCTTACTTTGTGTGTGTTTGCTTTGTTTTATAAATATCGTTGCTACTCGAAACTCGGTATCGTCGAGGATCATCACTGCACTATCAAACCTTGTTTTGGTACTCTTTTGAATGTGTAAATGTTTAGTATGGCATGTATAGTCTAGATATTATAAGATATGTTTTGATATATACATATGTTAAGCCATGTGATATGGCTAACTAATAGATGGATATATGTTTGAATTTGGATTATGATATGTGATGCTTTTTGGTATGTTTTATTGTGCCTATATGACCAATTAAGAAATGGTCATTTTGATATATGCTTGGTAGTGGATATTGTAAGTTCTGTTATAAGATTAATTGTAGTATGAATGTGTTATGGAATATGCACATTGATATGTTTTTGTCTTGAGAATTTGGTATGGTAGAGTATGGATAATGAGCATGAATTGGTTGGTGATACTTATGGTCATATTCATGTGTGCTTTGGGCATGAGATAGGCTGAAATTGTGCCATATTTGATGCATATTTATTGCTTGTAGGGATGACCCAAAATGGGTGGAAAAGTTGGCCTTTCAAATGGCCTATTTTTGTCCACACGGGTTACAATATGTGGCTCGAGAATGTGTTTTCTAATTATGTGCCCTAATGGGTACCCCCAAACATGAACTGACAGATTCCTGAATTGTACACTTTGGGTGTAATACCTGAATAACCATCAATATTTTCAATAATTCAACGGGTAAAACCCTGACATGAAAAGAAATGGGTTTTTACATGTATCTGCTTGAAGTATATGGAAATGATGTTTTATGAAATATGGAAGTATGAAATTATGATTTATGAACATGGGAATTTGTTCGATGAACATATTCATCTATGAGGATAGATTTGTACACCTCAAGTGTACTACTTGCGTATTCATTGATATTTCAAATAAATTCAATGGATAAAAATCCAGACATGAGAAGATACGAATAATAAAATGAGTTATTACACGTATCTGCCCAAAATACATGAAAATGATGATACATGATAATTGATACATGGAAATATGAGATGATGATATTTGAACATGAAATTTATTTAATTAATATGCTCATCCTTGATTATAGATTTGTACACTTTGAGTGTACTACTCGTGTGGCATTGATATTTTGAATTCTATGAGTAAAGTTCTGACATGAAATAATCTGAACTCGAGATAAATTATGATGAAAATATACTTGTAACATAAAGATATGATTTATACATGTTAAATGAATTCATGATATGGAAAGCATAAGTGCCTGGAAACTTGATTGCTGTTGAGCCCATATTTGTTTCTTGGTGTTATTATGGAAATGTATTACTAACAAGGGCAATGAGGATATGTGTAGGGCTTGAGATCAATTGATTGAATATGCCTTACATGTTTATCCTGAAATATAATAAATGGTAAGCTAAGTACCATGTTATATGAACTTACTAAGCATTATATGCTTACTTAGTTTTATTTCCCTATTTTATAATAGATCGGAAGCTCGTTGGGTTGGAAGCATGGCGAAGATCACTCACACTATCCATCAGCCCATTTTGGTACATACAGTAAATTAGTTATGGTTATAATGGCATGTATAGGTTAATTGACCATATTGACATGTAAATGGTTGGTTGTAATATGGCCATTTGAAATGGCTAGTTAAGAATTGTTTTGATAAAATTATAAGGTTATATCATGATGAATATCCATGTGTTAGTGTGGTTGATTAAATTATGTTAACATGTATGTTCACAAAAAGGGGTAAGATTATAAACATGAATGCATATAATGATGTACCATGTTATGTGTTAAAATTAACTTGATTATGATGCTTGAATTGGTTGGTATATGTGTAACACCCTTACCTGAAACTGTCATCGGAATCGAGTGGAAGGCATTACCGAACTTACCGGACTATAAACTCAAATTTTTATACAAATTATTACAAATTTATCCTATTGAGGGTTTTCTAAATCAATACGGACATCTCGGATGATTAGGATTCAAATCCTATCACATCGGAAACCTGGAAAATTTTTCTCTTTCAAAACAATGTTACACACCCGTGTAATATACATCACGGCTATGTGGAAAGGCCGTGTGGCCTTCACACGCCCATGTCCGGGGACCATGGTTGAATTTGTCAAATTTGCCACGGTCACCCTACACGGTCGTTTGGGGGCCGTGTATTCCACACGGTCAAGACACACGGCCGTGTCTTTAGCCCGTGTGGTACTCAAAATTCAATTTAAAGTGCAGGGGAGACACGGTCCAAGGACACACCCGTGGGGTCAGACCGTGTGCCACCTATGGCCTAGGCACGCCCATGCCATGGGACCATGGAGCATTCTGCCAAATTCCACACGGTCATGACACACGCCCGTGTGTCCTGTTGTGCAGGCCATGTTAGGCTATATGCCAAGCCTTGGCCTCCTTGTAACACAATTTTTACATACACACCATTCAAATCATCCAATTTCAATAACACATACTCAAAATGAATGCATTTATAACACCATTTACAAACAAATATTGCGTATTCACCTAATCTATTGAGTTTACAAAACAAATCTTACACAAAGACTAGCCACTTATACATGCCAAACTCAAAATATCAAAATCATGCATACATACACAAAAGTAGCTTGATAGTGTGAGACGAGCTTCCTTCGATCACCAATCCCAATATGTTCTATACTCATAAATTTAAAAGGAAGGGAAAAAGGAAAGTGAATAAGCTACAAGTAGCTTAGTAAGCCATAGGTAAATCAATGGCAAAACACACATAATTAGTTAAGACATCATATTTCCACATAGCAAAAACGCAACATTCATATACTTATACACATCCTTACCAAGTGTCCAAATATAGGCATTTACACATATATCATGTTCGGTTCATTTTCAATTGCTTAACCTGCACAAATACTTCACATAACTAAATTTAATTCCCGTTGAACATTCGGAACAGAAACGGATATATAGAGGTTAGCACTAAAGTGCCTTACAGAAATATGGCCGAAGCCAGTTCAGAAATATTGCAAAAGCCATTAGAATATGTAGCCGAAGCCACCAGAATGTGTAGCCGAAGATACCTCAGGTCACATATATACAGACGTAATCCACAGGTCTGCTCACATAAGTTGACAGGTGATTGCAACAAATGCTAGTGCACCCAGCACCCTGGATACGGAATCAGACAGAATCATAACCCTCAAGTGACATGTCACCAATATTCGAAGTTATTCTTACAGTTCAAACGAGATTTATACAAATATACACGATCATACAATTTCATAATTCGTAAGTCATATTCACATATTCTCACTTTGAAATCAACAAATAATTGACAATGATGCAAATGTGCTATAATTTACTCATGACTTACCTCGTTAACAAAACGACTAAATCTCGAATTAGTCGACTACTTTTTCTTTTCCGCGATCTCGATCACTTTCTCTTCTTTCTTGATCTAAATAAACACATTTAACACATTTTATCAATTTCATACTCAAATTCGACCACAATTCAGACTTTTGGCAAAAATGACCATTTTGCCGCTAGTCTCGTAAACTCAATTTCATTCTATTTTCTTGCATTTTAGACTTAGCTAAATCCTTTTTCACAAAAACAAACCAAGAATCACACATTTTCATATACTTATGAGCAAATTTCCACTTTTCTCAATTTAATCCTTTAGGGACATTTTTATCGAAAACTATTCGGAAAAACCCGTAATTAACACCTCAAAGACTCATTGTCTACCATTACTCATCTAATTACAAATATATCACAAATGAGTATATTTTTAGAACTTAAAATCTTTTCAAATAAATGACAAAATCATGAAATTCAAGCTTAGAGATACTCAAAAATACGAAAAAAATCGAAAACGGGCCTCAAATGCACTTACAATTTGCTTGGCAAAGCTCAAAACCCCTTTGGCTATGGAGAAGAGAAAATCGGCAGACAATGGAGAAGAAGACGAACACTTTTCATCTTTTTCTCATCTTTTTATTAGTTTTTAAACCATTTGGACAAATGCCCCTAACCATGTTACACACAAAAATTTATAGAAATACCCTTTTGTGTCCATGCCACTAACTCATGGTTTAATTGCCATTTAAAGACCTATAGTTCAAACTCCCATTTCAATTAGGTACTTACACATTAGAACTCACATTTTGCTTTTTATGCAACTTAGTCTAGAAATAAAATTAAGCACTAATTAACGAATTTTCTAAACGAATTTCACACAAAGCATACTTAATAGATCGGAAAACATAAAATCTTCAGAACTTAACTATTTTAATCCAGATTTGTGGTTGCGAAACCACTGTTCTGATTTGGCCCTATTTTAGGCTGTCATAATATGAATGAAAGTATCGGTGTAGGACATTGGCAAAGTTTGGGTGAGAATTAAAGCTAAAAAATGGCTTTATTTTGTCCATACGGGTAGACACATGGGCGTGACACATGGTCTTGAGAAACAGAATGCTCTGAATTGAGCACACGGGTATGTGTCTCAGCCGTGTGAAGTACACGGCCTAGAACATGGGCATGTATCTTGGCCGTGTGAAACCTGCACTTAATTTTCAAAAAATAAATTAACCACATAGCGTTGCACACGGGCATGTGACTTGGCCGTGTGAATTCAATTTCTACATGAGTTACAAGTCGAAGAGTTACAAGGGTTGGGGACACGGGCGTGTGTTACTGCATGGCCTGACCACATCGGCGTGTCCCTTACCACACAGGCGTGTGACTCCTTTATATAAAAAAAATTAGAATTTTGCGAAAAAAATTCCTGAGATCCCGAATTAGTCCCGAGTTGATTCAAATGTATGTTTTGGGCCTCGAGGGTCCATTTAAGGGGCATTATAACAAAATTTGAAAAATAAATAGTAATCGACTTGAGTAATCTATAAATGTTCTGTAAATCCTCGTAATACCTCATAACCCTGTTCCGGTGATGGATACAGGTTAGGGGTGTTACATACCTAGGGAAGATGAAACCTATAATGAATCCTTTTATTTAATGTTTGTTTTTACGTGATAAATACTTGATTCTTGTTCTTAATTATGTATGCTTATTTCTTATTTTAATATTCCCGAGATATTAATTCATGTTTAATGTGCTTAATTCAGTGGAGCAAAAGTCCTCGTTTAAGAGTAGATCTAGCATAATTGAGTGAGGTTCATGTAATCCTAGAAATAGGACGTCATAAATCTACCAGATTAGAGTCAAATCTAATAGGAAGATTCATAGACCGAGTTAATCCAAAGATAGGGGTTTTAATTAGAAAGAGATTTCAATTAATCAACCTAAAGTCAATTGTTTTTACTGTTGAAAGAGATATTAACATAATTTAGGGATTTCTATGGATCAAGGCACAAGTGAATAAATTATTTAATTCAGATTCATAATAATAGGTGAAGTCTAGGTGGATTCTTTCCTGGGTATTGTCTATCTTATTGGTTAATATTCAATTATTTCCTTAAATTCATTCTCTACTACGTTTTTAGTTAAATTAAATTTAGTAAAATTAGATTAAAACACATCACTCCAGATTATCGGCTAAATAATAGAAAAACGGTAATTTCTAATACTTTTAGTCCTCGTGGATATGATCTTCTCTACTCACCATAGCTATACTATTGTTCGATAGGTGCGCTTGCCTTTGTCATATTTATAGTTAGTTTAGTAACCATCAAGTTTTTGACGTAGGAACACTTTATTTTTATTAATTTAGCCATTTTTATTTTATTTTTATATTTTTGTTTTTAGTTTAATTTTTAAATTCTAATTTTTTTGTTGTTTCTTTCTGGCAAGTTCCTTTAGTTTATGACTAGAAGAAACCTGTCGGGACAATTGATTTTTGACAACAAAATTGAAAGTACTGCTCGTAAAAACCATAGAGAAGCAAGGTAGAATTGACATAATATAGTAGACAAACAAGAGGACAATGTTGTTATTGAGGAGATGGGTGATAACCAGAATAATTAGCTACCTCCTATAGTTGCTGTAGATCCAGATCTTGTTCCTCGTACTATGTACGATTATGCCAAGCCCACTCTAATTGCGGCTGAATCAAGTATTGTGAGACCTACCATTGCTGCAAAAAATTTTGAACTGAAGTTGAACAACATTCAGATGGTATAGTAGTTTGTTTAGTTCAATGGTTTAAAAGATTAAGATCCAAATACTAATTTGACAAATTTCCTAAAAATCTGTGATACTTTCAAGATTAATGGCGTGTAACACCCCTTACTTCGGTTCAAGACTGGAACTGAGTACGAGGCATTACTGGATGATAACACAACCAATCATACATTATCGAGCCATAAAACTTCACTCCAATTTAAAACTTTTCAAACTATATCATTAAATCCCTAAAATGGGCTTACGAGGCCCGAAACATACTTTGGGAACCATTCGGGACTAAACCGATAACTCTTTAATACTTTTGAGACACATTGGAAATTTTCTTGTTTTGGAGGGTTACACACCCATGTGGGCTGGCCGTGTAACGACACACGCCTGTGTGGCTCAGGACACACCCGTGTCTTTCGTCCGTGTAACTCTCTATTTATGATGTCAGCACACATTCAAGGTCACATGTCCAAGGCACATGCCCATATCCTAGGCCGTGTAGATGAAATTGAGGCTATTTACCAAGCCTTTCTGCCATCCAAAATCACTTATACACTAAGGCCAATTTCATCAGTACACAACATGACATATTTAGGCCTCCAAGTAGCCACTATTGATGCATAAATTCATTACTCAAATGACATAAGTTTAATGTACCACATCACCCTTACATTGCAATTAACCACCTACAACTTACATTACCACCCTTACTCTAAGCCACCTAACATACACTTGCATGACCATTCACATGACAAATTTATCAAGTCCATATCATATACAAATTCATTCACCCATATGCAAACATACTCATTCATGATTTAAATCAATATGACCTATAACATAACTATTATTAGCCATTTCAAATGGCCTTATACAACAATAAAATTTCCATTGACATAGGCCAACATTCTAGGCCAACTCAATAACATATACACACATATATTCAATTCCCTATACATGCCATAAAATTATAAATACTTGGAAATCTTTTGATACCAATCTTAGCTTGATAGTGTGATTGAATCTCCGGCAACCTCCAACCCGAGCTAGCATCTGAAACACTATAAGAAAGAGGAAAGGAAGGGAGTAAGCATTATAGCTTAGTAAGTAAGTATGTAAATAGTAATTAATTCAGTAACATGCTTCAATAAAACCTCCCATTATGTTCTAAAAACAATATGGTTGTAATTGCACATAGTTTCCACTTTTTACTCTTGTCCATGTCCACCCTAAGCTGTTTACTCGCACCACAGTCACTAAATTATTTTATCTGGAGCTACAGAACTCCAAATTTAGATCCGCTAATTTTCTCTGAAACTAGACTCACATATCTTCTTAGCATAAAATTTCTAGAATTTTTGGTTTAGCCAATCAATACAGTTTATTCATTAAAATGTCCCCTATTTTGTAATCCTACGATTACGAACCCTCTTCACTAAAATTTAATTATCTCATTGTACAGAAGTTAAAATACATTCTTGTTTTTTTCTTTTGAAAGTACACTCATTAAAGAATTCAAAAATATACATCATATCTCACAATTATTTTTTTTTACAATTTTTAATGATTTTCCAAATTTGGAACAGGGGATTTCTGAACCCATTTTGACCCTGTCTCACTATAATTTAAATATCTCTTAATATATAAATCATTTGCTCACATCGTTTCTTTTATGTGACTCAATGATATTTAGTTTCATAACTCATTCAGACTCTAATTCAATTTCTACCATTTTTGGTAATTTTTCAAAATCACATAACTGCTGTTGTTTCAAACTATTTTATTGAAAATCTTACATAACTGCTGTTGTTTCAAACTAGTTTATTGAAAATCTTACTCTTCCATGTTTTCCTCATATTATTTTCATTTATGAACACATAACACCAATCATGCTCAATATTAGCCATTCCAATGGATAATCATCATCAATATTTCCAAGTATTCATGTTAGCACTTACACCATATCAACCTTACCACAAATTCAATCACATTTCGAGCACATTGCTTATATGTATACAACTGCAGTTACACACCACATCACCACACAAGTCTATTTTAGTAACCTTTTCCCATTGAACCCTTCGGAATAACATCCGATACTCGGTGGTTTCAGCACATAGCTCCACAACACATAATTTGGCTCTCGTGTACACATGGTGAACTCTCAATATCACCCATGTGACCTAGCCATCAAATCTTGTAGCTCTCGTGTTTACATGGCGTCCAATAATCGAAACCACACATGCGACCTAACTACTTAGTCCTGTAGCTCTCGTGTCCAACATTCGGAACCACACATGCGACCTAGCCACATATAACATAGCTCTCGTGTCTACATGATGTACCCTCAGTACCATGCATGTGACCTAGCTATCTTTAATCCGTAGCTCTCGTGTACAAATGGTATACACACAGTATTACACATGTGACCTAGCTACATATGAAATTATCATCTCGTAGCTCTCTTGTACACATGGTATACACACAGTATTGCACACGTGACCTAGCTACCACATAGTATCTCATAGCTCTCTTGTACACATGGTGTCCTACCTTCAGGACCACACATGTGACCTAGCTACACATTATTCGTATCTTTTGTTTTCCGAAGGTTCAATCGGGAACTCCACTTTGCATAAATTACTCCACTTTCCATATATTTCCTACTCAGAAATGTCACCAATAATGCTTCATAATATGCATTAAAAATATTACGACACAAATGAAAACAATGAATTATTTACATACAAACTTACCTCGGTCCAAAATATCGAATTATTGCACTTTAGTCCGAAACCTTTTTCCTTCTCCCGTTTTAAGTTTGAATCTCGTTTTTCCCAATCTATATCAACACATTCAACCCATTTATTCAATACTCAGTTCAAATTGACCCAATTTTAAAATTTGACAAAATTTACATTTTTGCCCCTAGACTTTGTCAAAATTACACTTTTGCCCCTAGGCTCGTAAATTGATTTTTATTCAATTTCCTTGTATTTTGGACCTAGTTGAATCATTTTCATAACTATGGCAGTCCACATTTCTCACTAAATCACATACTTATGACCAATTTTTAACTTTTATAATTTAGCCCATTTTATTCGGTTTCATTAAAAATCACCTAGTAAAACTCGTTTCTCTTATCATAAACATGCATAATCTACCTTTAATAATCAAAATACACAAATATTCAACATGGGTAAATTTTTGAACTCAAACCCTAGCTCAAAATAAAGGTAGAAATAGCTAAATCGAGCTACCAGGATCTCAAATATGTAAACAGCATTAAAAACGGGGCGAGGAATCACTTACTACTAAGCTTGGAAAGCTTGAACAAACCCTAGGCATGGAGGACATTAGAGGTTCGGCCTTACCATGAAGAAGATGATAGCATTTTTTTGCCTTATTTTCCCATTTTATTCTTTTACTTACCTAATGACCAAAATGCCCTTAATTAAAAACCGTTGGTATATTGTCCACCCAAGGGTATTTTTGTCCAAACCAAGTTATAATGGCCTAATTTCCATTTAATGACCTCCACTTTAAAAACACATTCCAATCAAGTGCCTTTATGAATTAGAACACACATTTTCCACCTTTGACAATTTAATCCTAATTGCCAAATTAGACACCCAATCGATAAAATTTCTTAAAGAAAATTTCACACAATAATTCTATCACCCTATAAACTTTAAAACTTAATCGCAATAAATTTTTTTCTACTTTGGATTTGTGGTTTTCGAAACCACTATTCCGTTTAGGCCCCAATTCGGGTTGTTACAACTCTCCCCCTTTAGGGATTTTCGTCCCCGAACATCTTACTAGGTGAAGTAGCTTCCAATTCTCATGAAATATTCTCATTAACTTTCCACAATCTTAAATTGATTTGCTCTCATATATCTATTTTCCAATAACCTTTAAAATTTAGTATATAGTGCCGGAATGCATCATTAAAATCTGAATTACTCTTCCGGTACACCTATTCTCGGTAATCCATTGAATAAGAACTCTACACAACTGAAATAATCATACGGGTCTTTGCTAAACAATCAACCACAATCCAATTAACACCTTTCTTTTCAGAGATTATGACAATCCCGATATGAAACTTATGGCAACTCTATCTCGTCATCACTCCCATTCCATTACTAACTGTATTTGTTCTGAATACACTGGATTTCGGCTTACATGCTAACAAATAGACGTCTGAACATAAAGTCAAAAATTATCACGATACATACTCAATCACAAAAACATCTACCCACAAAACTATACATTTTATTATTCTTGGATGAATAGAGTGTTACTACTGGGCCCCACACCAAGACTTCTGCATAAGTTCTAGATTCGCCAGTATGCAAATTTTATCTCGAAATAACAACAAGAATCATGTCTGACCTGGAATTCAATATCAGAAGTAAACTCACTCTGAGCTCATTTAGATTACCATTCACTATCACATTTCTGAGTTTCTCAATTTGTAAACAAAACCTTGATTTAACATTTAATATTGCTAGAATTAGTCCACCATTCATAAGATCAATTGAGTAACCAGTACTCATAAAAATAAATAATAATAAAAATTTCCCATTCAGGCGTTTGCAACCATAACTGCTTCATCAAGGATAAATCAAAATTTTTCTCGAAATCTTTCATCATCTCTATCTATTGATAAAGTTTTAAACTTCAGATAATTTTCTATAACATTTGGAACTTTTAACTATTAAGATTAGGATGCATATGACCTTTTTTCGTCAAGCATACGATATCATCGAACTCTTAGCACATGCATAAAAGTTGTTGTCTTTAAATCACTAAGTCGAATAGTTCTTTTCAATATGATTTTAATCGTCTGAACATACAACCCATCATTTTACATTTCAGTACTATTTATACCCAGGTCATGCAAAAATACTTAATTGAAAAACATAAATCTTCTTCTCAACTTAACATGTAACACCCCAAACCCAACCTAGACGTTATGGTCGAATTTGGTGGTGTCACATTGAAGTGTTTTTTGAAAACATGATTTCAATGGAAACCCATTCTGTATTAAACCTTTTTGTGATATTAACAAAAAAATTGTTGACTATATTAGAATGTTAATATACTTCAACACATTGTTTGATGCGGAAGTGTTTATACTATTTTACGTAAACGTGGTGTTTTTAAAAAACATTTATCTTTTGAAAATACGCGTTCTACTACAATCTGATATGAATCAAAATAAATAAATCCCAAATTAAAAGTTAAAACTTATGGAGGCCTTATTATAAAAACAAATACCCAATTAAAATTACGTGCAAATTTAAAAGAAAAATAAGAAATCATGTGCAGTTGTGTGGGCACCTTTGAGTCCCTCGCAACACCGATCCGTCTAAGACTGGGGATTACTTGTGCAGATAAACATAAGGGTGAGTTTACGAAAACTCAGTGTGTAATCCCTTATCAAACAAATAGTCAAATATGCGGTATGCAATTATAGTCTGGGCCTGAGCCCGTTACAGTAACAGTTCAGTTTCAGTTAGGGCCTAAGCCCATTACAGTATCAGTAACAGTACAGATATGCAATCAGAAATCCCACCCAATCCAGCCTCTGCACTCCACTCCGTCCAGCCCTACACTCCATGTGGGGATAAAATCGACCCATCCATCCCTACACTCCAATCTTATCATCGGTTGCGGCCTTAAACAGTATCACAGCAAAGCTGCCAGTAATATGATCGGCAAAAAGCCATCAGTAGGTCCATAGTCGTTTTGGGCGACCCGTGCAACCTTACCAGTATAGTACACTTCCTTCAAATAAAGTAATCCCATCCCCATGCAACATGTCATACATCGTATTATAATATCATGCATGGATGCAGTATATATATAAATATAAATTGTGGCATGCTTAAAAACAGTAATACATAACAGGAGGGCACACCGTCATTTTAACTCAGAGGGCTATAACAGTCATTTTACCTCTTAGAGGTATAACAATCATTTTTATTAGTTTGGGGCCTAAGCATACTTACTGACCCATCAGTAGGTCTACAGTCGTTTCGGGTGACCCGTGCAACCTTAACAGTCAAACAGTGAAAATGGGCCCAAGGCCCATTATGCAGGCCCATGTAGGCCCACATGCCCGTGTAGCCCAGAAAGCCCAAAAATGACCCTGGCCATGTGAACGACACAGCAGGGATCAATATCTTCCACACATTCGTGTGGTTTGCTCGTGTTAGGCCCACAAGCTCGTTGGGCCCACACGGCCCATTTTGGCCCAACATGGCCCAAAATGGCCCTAGCCCATGAAATCGCTCATGGTAGCCTCTACGATCCAATGTCCACATGTATACAATCAAATTACCACACAGGCGAGAGCACACCCATGTGGCATCAAAGATATAATTTTTTGGCTTTTGCCGATCTAAAGTTTGGACAGTGTGGTTACACACTTGATAGGATTTTAGGTACTCAACCCCTCATTGAGATGAACCGCACCTAAACAAATGATAAGTCTATGACCAATGTTAGATATGCTTAGAACTAACCAGACGAAAAACAATCCCCAAACGATAGGATTTAGTATTACTTACCTACCACAACTGCAACTGATGTAGCCTATCACTCCCCAGGTAAACCAAGTTTAACACGATTTGGTACTGTCAAAAGAATATTTGACATGACAAAGGGTTAAAACCTTAACATAAGTTAATCAGATGAAAACTTCCCCCAAATCAATTAGGACATACTTCTCCCCCTTACCAACGACTTACTGAACCTACATGAAATAGAAGTTGAGCACAAGGTAAAAACAAATTTGGCAAAGAATTGAAAAGGAGGGTTTAACTGAAACAGTAAAAAAAGGAGAGTGTAATGACAATTATAGGAAAAGAAAAGAAAAGTCGAAAGGGGCAAAAGCAAAGCGGGGACTTACCTATCAATGAACCACTAACACACGCCTGATGGAGGGAAAGAGGAAGAACAAAGGAGGAAAATCGATAGAGAATAAACAAAGAGAGAAAACAGTTTTCCAATGGCCGAAAAATAGAGAGGGAGAGGACAAGCAATATTTAACCAAGGTAAAAGGGATGCGAAATAAGGAAAATTGTTCAGTCCCTAAATGAAAAAAAAAGAAAAACAGAGAGGACAATCGGAAAAGAAAAAAATGAGAACCTGAAAGAATAAGCCAACAAGAGAAGATCCTGAATTCAGTAGCAATAATCGACACAATCGCAAAAGGTAATTAAGAAATGTTGACAAAAACCAAATTTGAGAGAAAAACCAAAACTCGAAAACTGCACAGCCACCAAAACTCACTCTAAAGCCAAATTCTTGAGTGTCTACAGCCCAAAATCGACACACTACTACCCATCACCTTAACTTCCATGATTTTCTCCTAAACTCCCTCCTAAAATCACTCCACCATTACCTCCTCAACCACTAAATTCAAACTCTCATAGACAAAGTAGAGTTTCGATCAACCCCTACCACCTACATAGCGCAGAAGTAAAATAAATACTCCATTTGTATAGCGAGACTCGAACTCAAGACCCTTAGTAGCAATATCATGCCACTATCCCCTGGACTAGTAGTCTGTTTATGTCATGACTTAAACATATTAATTTAAAAAGCCTAATGACTTGCAACAGGGTTTATTCAAATAAAAAACAAAAATTTTGTACAAGCCAAGGCTTGAAATCTAGATTTCTCAGACACTTCCCAAGATACCAAACCACTGAAGCAAGCATACAATTGTGGCAGCAACCAATAAAATTAAAAGCTTAGATTTTTTGGGCATTACAATTCTACTCCCTAAACGAAACTTTCGACCTTGAAATTTACCTGATCAAAATAGATGATGGTATTGTTGTCGTATCGCCTCCTCAGGTTCCCACGTGGCCTCCTCAAAATTGTGATTACGCCAAAGTACTTTAACAAGTAGGATAGACTTTTTCCTCAATACTTTCACATCACGCTCTAGAATTTGAATTGGCTCCTCTTCAAAAGTGAAGTTTGGCCTAACCTCAATCTCTTCAGTCGAAACCACATGTGTGGGATCAGAGCGATAGCATCTTAGCATAGAGACGTGAAACACATCGTGCATCCAATCCAACTCTGGAGGTAACTCAAGTTGATAGGCAACCGGTCCCACACGTTTCAGTATGCGGTAAGGCCCAATAAACCTAGGGCTCAACTTGCCATTCCTTCCAAATCTCAGTACTTTCTTCCATGGTGAGACATTTAGAAACACAAAGTCCCCTACAGAATACTCAACACTTTATGTTTTAGATCTGCATACGACTTTTGTCTATCTGATGCTGCCTTCAGTCGATCCCGAATTTACTTAACTTTGTCCTCGGTATCAAAAACTAACTCGTGGCCTAGAACATGCCACTCACCCAACTCAGTCCAACACGAAGGAGTATGACACCTATGGCCATATAAGGCCTTGTAAGGTGCCATCTGTATGCTAGACTGGTAGCTATTATTATACACAAACTCTGCTAATGGCAAGTAATCCTCGCAGTTGCCTTGGAAATCTATCACACAACTCCTTAACATGTCCTCCAGTATCTGAGTCACCCTCTCTGATTGACCATCTATCTAAGGCTAGAACGCAGTACTGAAGTCCAGCCCTGTACCCAAAGCTTCGTGTAACTTCTTCCAAAACCGAGACGTGAAGCGAGGATCCCTATCAGATATTATGGAAACTGGTACCCCATACAGTCTCATTATCTCAGCCACATACAGTTTAACTGACTTTTGCAAAGAGTAATTAGTACGAACTAGTATGAAATGGGCTGACTTAGTCAACTGGTCCACGATGACCCATATTGAATCTTTCTTAGTAGGTGTTAGGGGTAGGCCACTAACGATGTCCATAGCTACTCTCTCCCACTTCCAAAGTGGAATCTTAACTGGCTGTAATAACCCTAAAGGTAGCTGATGCTCAGCCTTAACTTGCTGGCATGTCAAGCATTTACTTACAAAATTAGTAACCTCGCAATTAAGTCCTGGCCACCAGTATAGCTCACGAAGGTCTCGGTACATCTTGTTCCTGCCAGGATGCATAGCATAAGGACTACTATACGCCTCTTGCAGTATAGACTGCCTCAAATCAGTATCACTCGGTACGCAGATTCTCCCATTAAAACACGGTACCCCTTCGCTATTCAATCCAAAATTTGAAGTTTCCCCACTTTCAATATGTCGAAATCGAGGACCTAGTGACTGATCCACCAACTATATACTCTTAATCTATTCAATCCACCTCAGTTTAACTTGGAGCTTAGGCAACAAGCTACCGTCATCGAATAAGTTGAGACGAGCAAACATCACCCTTAGATCAGACATAGCCCTACGACTCAGTGCATCAGCCACCACATTGGCCTTACCAGGATGGTATTCAATCGAACAGTCATAATCTTTTAGTATCTCAATCCATCTACGCTGCCTAAGATTTAACTCTTTCTGAATGATCCTTGTAAATGATACACTTCTCACCGTACAGGTAATGCCTCCAAATTTTCAGTGCGAATACCACTGCAGCCAACTCCAAGTCATGCGTCGGATAATTTTCCCCATGGGTCTTTAGTTAGCAAGATGCATATGCCACCACCTTACTCTATTGCATCAACACACAGCCAATGTGTGATGCATCGCTATAGATAGTGAATTCTTTCCCAGACTCTGGCTGTATTAAGACAGGAGCTTCAGTCAAAACCTTTTTAAGTTTCTCAAAACTCTCTTGCTACTTATCAGTCTAGTCAAACGACACCCTTTTATGCAACAACTTAGTTAGAGGTGTAGCAATTAATGGAAACCCCTTAACAAAGCGTTTATAATACCCTACCAGACCCAGAAAACTACGAACCTCAGATACCATCTTAGGCAGCTTCCAATCCAGAACAGCATCAATTTTTTGAGGATCAACCCTAATACCTTCCGCAGATGCCACATGACCTAGAAATGTTACCTCTAGTAGCCAGAATTCACACTTGCTGAACTGAGCATATAATTGTTTCTGCCTCAAAATCTACAAAACAACTCAGAGATATGCATCATGTTCATCATCAGTTCTCGAATACACCATAATGTCATCTATAAATACCACTACGAATCAGTCTAGATAGGGTTGGAACACTCGGTTCATCAAATCCATAAAGGCTGCTGGTGCATTCGTTAGCCCAAACGGCATCACTAGGAACTCGTAATGACCATAACGAGTCCTAAACATTGTCTTATAAACATAAGCCTCTTTGACTCTCAATTATGGTACCCATAACAGAGATCAATTTTGGAGAAAACTGAATTGAAGTTGATCAAATAGATTGTCTATTCTCGACAACGGGTACTTATTCTTGATGGTCAGTTCATTCAATTGCCGGTAATCAGTTCACATACGCATAGACCCATGCTTTTTTTCACGAACAGCACTGGTGCTCCCCATGAAGACACACTAAGTTGAATGAATCTTCGATCTAGTAACTCTTGAATTTGAGCTTTAAGTTCCACAAGCTCCTTCAGTGCCATTCTATAAGAAGCAATGGACACTGGAGCTGTACTAGGTAGGAGCTCGATCCCAAATTCAACTTCATGATTTGGGGGTAATCCAGGTAGCTTATCGGGAAAAATATCCAAAAAGCCTTTGACTGTTCTAATATCTTTAACAAAAGAACCCTCGAAATTTGAAACACCGATGTATGCTAGATACGCCTCACAACCCTTACGAACCAATTTCTCAGCCCTCAGTGCAGAGATCACATTTGATAAATAATCCCGAAGCTCCCCAATAACCACTACCTCATCACCCTCTGCAGTATTCAGTACCACTCGCTTAGTAGCACAATCCAAATTCACTTGATGCTTAACTAGCCAGTCCATTCCTAAGATTAAGTCAAATTCACCAAAAGGTAGTTCCATCAAACCCGCCGTAAAGGTTACTCCTTGAGCCTCTAACAGCACATCTCTGAATAGTTTATCTACCTTAATTGACTGCCCCAATGGACTTAAGACAATAACCTCACTCGCGGTAGTTTCAACCATTATACCCAAAGTTCCAGACACAGTGCATGCTATATAAGAATGCATAGACCCAACATCAATTAGTGCAGTATAAGGTACATTATGGATAAAGAACGTACCAGTAATAACATCTAAGGCGTCTCCATCCTCTTGGTAACGTGCAGCATAAATCGGAGTTGGCTGCCTTGCCTCTGTATGACCAACACCTCTGCCCGGTGCTCTATGACCATGACCTATACCATTACCACCTCTGGCCTGACCACGACTTTTCGGTGGCTGCTATACACCTCTCGACGGCTGAACAGTACCTGGCCTGTAGCTTGCATCTACTCGGGCCTCCGTGGACAATCTTTAAAACGATGCTCTAATGATTTGCACCTCAAGCATGCCCCAATCCTTTTCCAACACTAGCTCTGATGGCGTCTCCCACAATCCGCACAGGGCTGCGGTCCAGTAACAGCAATAGGGGCACCAACTCGGACTAGCCCATCAATTCTAGCCTTTTTCTTAGGCCTTTCAAATGAACTTGAGAGCTTTGAATCCTTCTTATTCATGTCTCTTTCCTTTTCACGATTTTATCATTTTGCACGCTTCACTTCTTTGGTGATCTTCGCCTTATCCCCTAAAGAAGTGAAATCTCACTCCCTCTGTGGAACTATTAGAACCCGTAGACTATCTTTGAGGTTGTCCTCATGTAACACCCCTAATCTCGTATCCTTTGCCGGAGGGATTATGAGGCATTACCAGACAAATACTAAATTTTTGTCTATACTCTATTTGCATAATTCATATTTGTACCTTTGCAGATAATAGCCTAAGCATATAAATATAACAAATTCAATTGAAAAGTATAAGTTCATATGTATGTCTACTCTATATGATTTCAAGTACTCAATAGTTTAAAACATATGAGCATGCATGACAAATTCACATTTAGCCGATTATACATGTTAAATAAAAGTTACTAATCATATGGTAATGTTATTAAACCTAAGCCAAATGTACAGCCTATGTATTAGAACCGGATATGCATATATACACATTTCACCCAATAGGTACATCAAATCACAAAACGTTTCAAGCATTTTTCAATCATACATCAAATACATCTTGCACCATGTAACATCTCATTCATTCATGTCATTTATTGAAATAGGAAATGCCGAATATCATCAACCAAGTACCAAATGTTCTCATGAATAAAATCATCTATGTAACCTATAGTCCATTTGGTTCTACTCATGCTTCATATCCATATTATCAAGTTCAAAATTATAGTTTCTAATATGCACCACTCAATTCATACACACTTACCGCATGCACACACTCATTCCAAACTTTCCATATTTAAACATTCTTGATCACATTCAACCCATACATGCTTTCCTTACATAAACCTCAAAATGCACTATATATATATATCAAGCATTTACAACCGAATGCACATAGCTTTCACATTCATCTACAACCAAAATTATCAAGCTTAAAATCCATATTCAAATAAAAGATAACATAGCAAGCCATCTTCGCATGGCTATATATATATACATCATCAAAACAATACTTAATTATCATCAAAAGTCAAGCCTATACATGCCATATTTAAAGTTTAGCTACTAAGTACCGAAAGAGCTTTGATAGTGTGGACGACTTCGATCTTGTGATTCCCAAAATCGTAGCTAATGAACGAGATCTATAAAATAGAAAATTTAGGCAACAGAGTAAGCATTTCTTTGCTTAGTAAGTTTTAAGCAATGAACTCATTTGAAGTTAAAGCATAGTTCTATTAATGCAAAACCTCTTAACTTTGGTCGAATATAACCATGACTAAAATACTACTATCTTTCATCCATGACATTTTCACTTCTTTTAAACATCAATTCGTATCACATAGATAATTTCATTTTATCCATCTAAATTCTCCTTTGACCGAAAGCATACATTGTAATTACAATGGTAAACTTAAGCTTATACACATGCTCACATATTCATGTAGCCTCACATTTTAATCTAATATGCTCATATACCAAAGATCCATCTTCATATAATTCCACTTGGATTGAAATTCACACATCATAAGTAAGTCTTAGACTTTCATGTAATCTTAAACATTAGCCAATGTATCACTATCCAAATGTATTCATAATCTAAAACGAATCAATTTCACAATGAGTACGAGGTATACACCTGACAAACTTAGGGTGATGAGCACATTTGTTTAAGATTATTACAATATAAATCGCGTATTTCCAACATGAATGCCTTCGGGCTTAGCTCAGCTAAAACATTAGCACTACGGCCCTTCGGAACTTAGCTCGGATATAACACCAGCAACAAATGCCGCTCGGGACTTGGCCCGGATATAACACTGGCACGAATGCCCTTTGGGATTTGGCCCAGATTTAGCTCACTGAACCTTTATGCATACGTAACCATCAGGTATACATTTCACAAAATCTATTACAATTGAAATTACTTACCTCATTCACACATTAACACATAACGTAATAATTCCATTTAATATTCGGTCTATAGATACATACATGGATCACATATCAAGTCAATTATCATAGCTTATATTTCTAAGAATCTTTCTGCTATTTGCCATATTCACCAATCACTTTGCATCAACCATATTCAACAACGTCCATAGGCCAAAATCCATTAACTACATGTATATATATATAAGTATATCATGTTTTATCAAGTCATATGTTAGGTTTCATTACTCAAAACTTACCTCGAACTTTTTCTGAATAGTTACGGTTTGGCTATTACGTGACTTTAGCTTTCCCCTTATCCGATATTGCCCCTCTATGATCTTGAGCTAGATTAAACAATTCAATTTTTATTAAACACTCATACATTTCACTTGATTAATACACTTTCATTCAATACAAAGAACACACATGCATATATCCTATGAAATACATTCGGCCAAACACAATTTCACTACAAGTCATATCTAAACCATTAATTTACTCAAGTATATACCCTTTTAACCAAACTTATTAAGCCTGACACAATCTTTATCATTAATAACTCACATTCGAACAAAGCTCAAACATATACGACTTCTTTGGTAACTTCATGTCGTCTTTTAGTAAACTTAATATTCAAAGCCGTGCATTCATCTATATTTTCTTAATCCAAAATCGACTGTCACACATGTTTTGACCACTACTAAAGCTCACCTATAGACTAAATTTTTTTAGCTTCCATTCGGCTCACTAGGACTATATTAATCAATTCTCATTTTATTAGTAAGAACACGACAAAGTTAATTTCCCCAAATCAACTATCATCAATTCATTCTTTCCCCCAAGGACATAGTTAAAAGTAAATAAACAATTGAAGCCACACAAAAGCATGATTCCACAATTAGACCTATCATTCTCTATTCCATTGATTTTTAAGCAAATTTTACTTAGTAACTTCTCTCTTTAAAAAAAATTCATCAACTATGCATAAAACCCCATTACACTAGCTGATTCTAACCATACTAAATTCAAATCCCATATTCGGTCATCCTATAAGCACATATTAGAAATTTAGCTAATGTTTTCAAATCCAAGCACATGTTCCTCATTGAATTCAAAGTAGCCGAATGCCACAAGTAGTGACTACTTAGTTTTCTTACTACTACAATCCAATTCATACATCAAACACAAGATTATAGCAACTCACACCCCACATTGATCATTCGATTTTACTATCACATTTTTCTCAAGTTGCCGAATGTGGTAATGCTCATCAATCCAAAATTCAAAATCGTGGGTTGACTACAATAGGAACTCAAGAATCATATTTTAAAATAAATTTACTAAGAAATACATTACTAACCTTTAAAGATCATGAAACACCATAGCCGAATGCTCACAATTTCTTTCTATTCTCTTACTCTTTTGTTTCGGCCAAAGAAAGACAAAAATGAAGTTTATTTGTTTAATTTCCTATCATGCATGAGTTCATTTATCAATTTACCATAATAGACATCATAAAATTATAACCTTCCCACTATCCCATGGCCGAATGGTCCATGCATATATCCCTTGGTTTATTTGTTTCATAAACCCTCCAACCTTAATAATTATGTCTCATTCGACATTGAAATTCAACCCCCACATTTTTCTTTTATTTGATAAGATCTCGTTAGGTTAATTTATAACTCAAATAGCAAAATTAAGACATGAGGCTTTCACATGATATACTTCACAAAACAAGAACACGGAAATTAACATTTGATTATTTTTCTGAATCGGTTTGGTGGTCCCGAAACCACTTCCCGGCTAAGGTCTAAATAGGGTTGTCACAATTCTCCCCCCTTCAGGGATTTTCATCCCCGAAAATGTTACAGGTGAATAAGTTTGGGTATCGTTCCTTCATAGACTTCTCGAGTTCCCAAGTTGCTTCTTTGATCCCGTGCTTGAGCCACAACACCTTTACTAATGGAACTTTTTTGTTTCGCAACTCTTTCACCTCACGAGCTAAAATATGAATCGGTTCTTCTTCATAACTCAAATCGGGCTGAATTTCAATTTCTGACAGATTAATCACATGCGAGGGGTTGGATCTATAACGACATAGCATGGATGCATGAAAAACGTTGTGAATCTTTTCAAGTTCAGGGGGCAAAATTAGTCTATAAGCAACCGGCCCAATACGTTCTGAAATTTCATACGGTCTGATAAATCTCGGACTCAACTTGCCTTTACAGCCAAATCAGAGTATCTTTTCCATGGCAAGACTTTCAGAAAGACTTTTTCTCTGATATAAAACTCTATATCTTTACGTTTCAAATCCGCATATGATTTTTGACGATCCGTTGCTGCTTTCAAACTATTTCGAATTATTTCCACTCATTGCTCGGCTTCTTTAATTAAATCAACCCCGTATAGCTTGTTTTCACAGAGCTCGGTCAAAACAAAGGTGTACGGCATTTACGAAAGAGCCTCTTAAGGCGCCATATTGATACTCGTCTGAAAGCTATTATTGGAGGCAAATTTAATCAACGGGATGTATTTCTCCCACGAGCCACTAAACTCGAGAATGCAACATCTCAACATATCCTCGAGTATTTGAATTGTTCTTTCAGACTAACCATCAGTCTCAGGATGAAAGGCGGTGCTAAAATGGAGCTTAGTACCTAAAGCCTCATGCAATTTCTTCCAGAATCGTAAAGTAAATCGGGGATCTCAGTCTGAAACAATAGAAGTCGGCACTCCGTGCAATCGTACAATCTGGGAGATGTGCAATTCCGCTAACTTATCAAGTGAAAAGTCCGTACGAACAGGGACGAAATGAGCTAACTTCGTAAATCTATCAACAATAACCCAAATAGAATCTTTCTTGCTCGGTGTTAACGGTAAACTGGACACAAAGTCCATTGTAACTCGATCCCACTTCCACTCGGGTATTAGGATCGGCTGAAGTAATCCGGAAGGCACTTGATGTTCCGCTTTTACTTGTTGACATATCAAACACTTAGATACGAAATCAGATATATCCCTTTTTCATACCGTGCCACCAACATTGTCGTTTCAGGTCGTCATACATTTTACTGCTGCCTGGGTGAATCGACATTCGGCTATTATGGGCCTCATTCAAAATTGTTGAAATAAGCTCTGAATTTCTCGGAATACACACACTATCCTTGAACCTTAAACAATCATTATCATTAACTTGAAACTCTGAATTCATACTTGAATCACACTGAACTCGTTTAGCAACTAAATCATTGTCGACTTTCTGAGCTTCACAAATTTGTCGAAGTAACATAGGTCTTGCTTTTAACTCGACAATCAACACATCGTCTGCCGTCAACATTAATTGTACGTTCATAGCTCGTAAGGAAAATAACAATTTTCGGCTAAGAGCGTCCGCAACTACATTAGCTTTTCCCGGGTGATATTTAATGACAAGCTCGTAGTCTTTAAGCAATTCCAGCCACCATCTTTGTCTCAAATTTAAGTCTCTTTGAGTCATAAAATATTTGAAACTCTTATGATCGGAAAAGATGTGGCATTTCTCACCGAACAGATAGTGACGCCAAATCTTCAGAGCGAAGACAATAGCAGCTAGTTCAAGATCATGAGTCGGATAATTTCGCTCGTAAGGCTTTAACTGTCTCGAAGCGTATGCGACAACTCGTCCCTCTTGCATCAAAACATAGCCCAGACCGTTCAAAGATGCATCACTATAAACTACGAACTCCTTGCCAGATTCTGGCTGGACTAACACAGGGGCTTCTGTCAAAAGTGTCTTTAGCTGATTGAAACTTCTCTGACACTTTTCAGACCACTCGAATTTGACGTCTTTTTGTAGCAGTTTTGTCAACGGTGTCGCAATCATCGAGAACCCCTTTACAAATCGCCGATAGTTCCCGGCAAGTCCCAAGAAGCTCCGAAATTCTGAAACATTTCTCAGAGGTTTCCAGTCGAGAATAGCTGAAATTTTGTTCGGAATGACTTGAATACCCGAAGCAGACACTATATGTCCCAAAAAGTTGACCTCGCACAATTAGAACTCGCACTTACTGAATTTCGCGTACAATTGATTTTTATGTAAAGTCTGAAGCACAAGTCTCAAATGCTTGGCATGCTCGATCTCATCGCGAGAGTAAATCAAGATATCATCAATGAACACCACTACAAATTGATCCAGATACGGTCTAAACACCCGATTCATCAAGTCCATGAAAATTGTAGGGGCATTAGTGAGCCCGAACGACATCACTAAAAATTCGTAGTGTCCGTACCTCATTCTGAAAGTGGTCTTTGGCACGTCGGAATCTCTAACTCTTAACTGGTAATAACCGGAATGTAAATCAATCTTTGAAAACACTGAAGCTCCTTTCAACTGATCAAACAGGTCATCGATTCGGGGCAAGGGATATTTATTCTTTATAGTGGCTTTATTTAACTGTCTATAGTCAATACACATTCTCATAGTCCCGTCTTTCTTTTTCACGAACAAAACTGGTACGCCCCAAGGTAAGAAGCTCGATCGTGCGAATCCTCTATCTGTCAACTCTTGTAGTTGAGATTTCAATTCTTTCAGCTCGGTAGGTGCCATACGGTACGGGGCAATCGAAATCGGGGTCGTACCCGAAACCAACTCTATACCGACCTCAACTTCTCTAGCAGGCAGTAATCCTAGCAATTCCTCGGGAAACACATCCGGATATTCACTAACCACAGGTACAGTTTCAAGCTCTCGTTTGGATACTTTGCTGTATAGCACATAGGCGAAATACGCTTCATACCCCTTTCTCAAATATTTTTGGGCTGACAAGGAAGTTATTACGGCAGGTTGCCCATTTAAATCAGTGGATTCAATCCGAATTACCTCATTATTCGAACATCGTAAATCGATAGTCTTTCGCTTGCAATTCACCACCGCATCGTGTACAGTCAACCAATCCATTCCGAGAATAATATCAAATTCATCGAAGGGTAAAAGCATCAAGTCGGTCGAAAAATAGAAATCTCGAATCAAAAGGGGACATTTCTTGCACACTTTATCAACCAGAACACAACGACCCAAAGGATTTGACACCCGAATCACAAACTTAGTAGACTCAACAGGAAGAGTCTTACTGGATGCTAAAGTTTCACACACATACAAATGGGTTGAACCGGGATCAATCAGAGCGATAATATCAGTATTAAAGAGAGTAAAAGTACCGATAATGACATCCAGAGAAGAAACCTCCTCCCGGGCACGAATAGCGTATGCTCTGGCAGGTGCACGAACCTCGGATCTGACTGCGGTGTCTCTGGTCCCTCTCTGACTGCCGCTATTATTTCCTCCATGCTTCGGTGGTCTACCTCGTGCTGCCGTACCACTCGGTCTCTGACTCAGATCGGTATTGCGTTCATCCAATTTTGGACAATCCTTAATAAAGTGATAGCCAGATCCACACCTGAAACAGGAGCGATCATGAAATTTACAGCTCCCCGGGTGCCATTTACCACAAAATTTACAATCATATCTGTCCCGACGTTCATTGCCAACACTGGCGACTGAAGTAGCTCCCGAACTCACGAGGGGTTGATGATGATCACGTCTAGAAAAACCTGATGTATTTTTGGATCGGCCTGAATCATCTCTAATTTTCTTGGATAATTGCTGAATAGACTTTCCCGTAACCCTCTTTCGGAACTCTTTAGCTCCATCTTCAGCCTTTTTCTTTTCGTTTTCGAGCTCTTCGGCTTTGCAAGCTCGCTCGACAAGTATGACGAACTCTTTGATTTCAAAAATTTCCACCAGTAATCTAATATCTTCGTTTAATCCGTCCTCGAAATGTTTACACATTATAGCCTCGGATGACACACACTCTGTGACAGTCCTATTTCGACCCTAGTCGGGAAGTGGTTTCGAAACCAGTAAACCGAGTTAATGAAATAGTTGATTTTTTTTATTTATTTATTTCCTATGTCTATTATATGTGCTGAAGGTATGTGTGAATTTTTAATGATTGAATTTAACAATTTTTAGATGTGAATTTATTAACAAGGACTTAGTTGAGAAACTTAGAAATTTAGATGGACAAATTAAAATAACGAAATAAGAAAGACTTTAAAATAGTTGGCTTTGCATGTCAATTTTCCTTTCTTTAATTGTTAGTGGCCGGCCATGTGTTTCTTTAATGATCATTTTTGGTATATTATATTATTAAGGAAATTTAGATTGGTGGTTAACATATTTTATCATTAAATAATAAAACAAAAAGGGCGAAAGGAACAAAGTTCTTTTCTTCTTTGTTTCATGGCCGAGAGTGCTTAAGAAAGGAGAAATAAGAAGTTGAATTTTTGGCACTTTGATACCCTTCAATAGGTAAATTTCTTTGATATTTTTAATGAATTTTTGAATGGTTGATATGGTTATGTGAATGTTCATTCAACCCATGAGTTCAATTTTGTCTATGCTTTGATGTATATATATGTTTCGGTTATGGCCACATCTTGGGAGATTTTGTGTTTTAAGTTTAAAGATGATGAATTAAGGTAGTATTCATGGAAACTAGATAATTGTGGATAAGGAGAGGAAGATTTAGGCAAAATATGAAATTCGGCTATGGATGCTTATGTTTCCTTGATAGTATGATGTAATGTTTGTATTTGTTTTAAAGAGTAGATGGATTTGAGCTTGCTAAACTTGGATTTCATTGGTATAGGAGGGTATTTCCATTCGGTCAATGTGGTTTGCTCTAAAAAAAATTTTTGTTAAAAAATTGGAAAAGTAACGTATAGCTAATGTATTAAACCATGTTTTTATTATGATTGCCGAAAGGTCCATTAGGGAATGAGTTGTGTAAATTTTTGTAATTTTGACATGATTGAAGGCGTGAATGAATTGATGAGTGACAATCGGTTAATGTATTATGTGCGAATTAGTGCCGGAGGTGAATTTGAGCTAATAAGTGAAAATTTGTTGTTGTTAAAGTCTTGATAGTTATAAGCCAACGTAAGGTGTCTTGGTATTTAATTTGGGAAATATTTCTATATTTATTAAGGCCAAGTAAGTATTTGTGTGTGTGTGTGGCATAGTGAGAATATTTATATTACTTGTTTTGATTAAATGAAGCATGCGAAAATTGATATACTTCAGTTGATATAGGTGTATGGTTAGAAAAGGGTAGTACTGCTTGTTTAATTTGATTTAGAGTATTGGCATTTCGGTTTAGATGAAATGGAAAAATTTTATTGTAACATGTGGTCGAACTTGAATCTTGCTAAAATACTAGCTTGTATGGAAGATAGTGTGTATGCTAATCTGTGCCGAATAGGGAGCCATGACTTGAGCTCACTTTGTGAAATATGTTTGGCCTTTAATAGCTAATATGACTTGATTGATAAGCTGAGATAGAAGAATATGTATGTTTGATTTAATCTTAGCTAGGCATGACTTGTATTATAAAGGTATTTGGCCGAATGTATATACGTGTTATAGAGGGGATAATTGTATATCTTGTTTTTACTAAGTGAGGTATATGAAGTAATATATATATATTCAATTTGTCCATTTAAGCTCAAGAGCAAAGAGGGACCACTTCGGATAAGGGAAAAGCAAAGGCGATGGAATAGCCGACCTGTAATCATTCAGAAAGATACGAGGTAAGTTCTTGAGTAATGGTGGTTAGCTCATAATTGTAATGAAATTATGGTACATAGGTGAATGTATAAATTAAGACTTAAAAGGGCCATGTTCGAATGAAGTGGTGGAGAAGATAGATTGAACAAATGTGGGAAAACTGAATGTAAATCTTTGTTTTGATATATCTTGAAGTAAATCCGTACCCTTTTGTTTATGACTGGTGATTTAGAATTTGGTAATAAGTCTTGAACATGTTGTGATTATATTTGAATGTTGGTGATGAGTTCCAAAGTGATATGAAATAATTGTACATGTATGATAAATGATTTGGGTATTACATCCGAGCCTAGTCTCGAAGGGCTTTTGAGCCAGTGATACGATACGAGCCTAGTCTCGAAGGGCTTTCAAGCCAGTGACATATCCGGACTTAGTTCCGAAGGGCTTTGAGCCAATGTTGAAACCAGACTTAGTGCCGATGGGCATCCGTGCCGGCGTTATAAAATAAACACTGATATAGACTTATTAAATATGTTACCTTCTGTAAGATAGTCAGGTATGTATCTTACACTTGTTCAGAAATTTTGTTACTTATAAATTACGAGTTAGGGTTTCAGTGGAAATGTTTTGATTATTATTAAAGGTCACTCAAATGCCTATGACTTGACTATAATGTGTCTGTTCTGAATTAAAAGAATCTAGTTATCCGGATGTGGAATGTAGGTCATAGGCATGAATTAAATTTGATACTTGAGGAGAATGGGTTCGGTTATAAGTTGAAGTAGTCGAATACCCTGAAAATTTCTTTGTAATTTGAGTGCAATAGATGTTATCATAGAAATTCTCTTATTTGGCTCAAGTAAGAAATAAAAAACGTTTAGTTATTTCTATGTTACTTTCTTATATGATTTTTGTTACTCAAAACTTACTAAGCACATAATTGCTTGCTCCGTTGCTCTTAAATTTTCTATTCTATAGATCTCGATCATTAGCTACGGGTCTCGGGAATCTTGCTGTCGAAGCCATCTCTACTGTCAAAGCCCTGTTTGGTACTAAATTAGCTAAACCTTTGTAAATGGCATGTATAGAATGCGTTTTGTGTTGTGAATCGAGAACTTTATTTTGGGTGATTGTATTAAGCTCAGCCATGCGAAAATGGCTTTTCAAATGCTTTACTTACATGTAGTCTTTAAGATGTTAAAATGTATTTTGAGCTGTGTGCCTTGCTTGAATGAGAACGGGTATTTCTAAATGAGGGAACTTTAAGGCTAGACATGTTATTTCTAGGCATACGTATATCTATGTGTAAGCGAATCAGATGTTTATTTCAAGTGGTAGCTAGAAATTGAATTTGCAAGTTGAACTTAAAATGCAAATAGATTCGGCTTAATTTTTTAATTTGCATATTAACTTTTATCCATGAAGCTAAGTGCTATTGAAATAGAGGTTGCGCAAATGTTCTATCCTTGTTCGTTTAACTTAGTCATGAAAATTTTCGGTAATGCTTCATGACTCTGCGGCGATATGTACGAGTCTTGGGGTGTTACATTTTATTGGTAACGGTTTAGTCGATTCTAGGACTACCGTAGTAAGTATGAGTCTAGCTATACATGGCATTTAGTGTCATATTGATAGTGAGATGACTTCTGACATCTGAAATATGATTTTTGGTATAGAATGGATCCTGAACCCGATCGAACCGTAGCGGACGATGTGGAGAGTGTAGCGCCTGCTCCCGCACAAGGGACAGCACCGCCTGACTCTCGACCGAATACCAGTCATCGAGATGATGGCACTAGACAAGCTTTTTATACGATGATGAGTAACTGGTTCGCTCAATTCATTAGATCAAACCCAGCTGTTCCGCAACCTAAGCCCCCGAATACTCCGCTTCCGACTTATATGACCCCTCCTGTAACCGATCTCGTGAGATCGAGTAGGCCTCCTGTTGACAAAATTAGAAAATATGGGGCTGAAGATTTTGAGCTACCTCTAGTGATGATGCCGAGCGGGTCGAGTTTTGGCTCAACAATACCATTCGAGTGTTTGATGAGCTGTCTTGCACACCTGATGAGTGTCTGAAATGTGCGGTGTCTCTGTTACGTGACGCTGCCTACTACTGGTGGAATACTCTGGTTTCTGTTGTTCCGAAAGAACGGGTCACCTGGGAGTTTTTCCAAATCGAGTTCCGTAAGAAATATATCAGTCAGAGATTCATCGATCAAAAACGGAAGGAATTTCTGGAACTCAAACAAGGTCAGATGTCAGTAACTAAATACGAGAGAGAATTCGTGCGCCTCAGCCGATATGCTCGTGAATGTGTATCCTCCGAGGCTATTATGTGTAAGCGTTTTGAGGACGGGTTAAACGAAGAAATTAGACTGCTAGTGGGAATTCTAGAAATTAAAGAATTCGTCGTTCTAGTCGAGCGGGCGTGTAAAGCTGAAGAGCTCGGAAATGAGAAACGAAAGGCCAAGGAGGGAGCTAGAGAGTTCCGTAAAAGATCTGCGGGAAAATCTGTTCAGCAATTGTCCAAAAAGACTAGAGATGACTCGATCCGATCTAAAAATATATTGGTTTTTTCTAAACATGAACATCATCGACCTCCAGTGAGTTCGCGAGCTACTTCCATCGCTAGTGTTGGAAATGAACGTCGGGATAGATCGGATTGCAGATATTGTGGTAAATGGCACCCGAGGAGTTGTAGGCATCGGGATCGCTCCTGCTTCTGGTGCGGGTCTACCGATCATTTTATTAAAGATTGTCCGAGAAATGATGAACGCACTCCCGGTTCGAGTCAGAGACCTAGTGGCACGGCGGCTCGAGGTAGACCACCGCGACGAGGGGGTTATACTAGTGGTAGTCAGAGAGGGACTAGAGACACTGCAGTTAGATCCGAGGCTCGAGCACCTGCCAGAGCGTATGCTATTCGTGCCCGTGAGGAAGCTATTTCTCCAGATGTTATTACTGGTACTTTCACACTCTTTAACACTGATGTTATTGCCCTGATTGATCCTGGTTCGACCCATTCATATGTGTGTGAAACTTTAGCCTCCAGTAAGACTCTTCCTGTTGAGTCTACTGAGTTCGTAATTCGAGTGTCGAATCCTTTGGGTCATTGTGTTTTGATTGATAAAGTATGCAAAAGATGTCCCCTAATGGTTCGAGATTTCTGTTTTCCGGCCGACTTGATGCTTTTACCATTTGATGAATTTGACATTATTCTCGGAATGGATTGGTTGACCGTTCATGACGCGATAGTGAATTGCAAGAGGAAAACTATTGATTTGCGGGGTTTGAATAACGAAATAATTCGAATTGAGTCCGTCGATCTAAACGGGCTACCTGCCGTAATTACGACCATGTCAGCTCAGAGATACGTGAGAAAAGGCTATGAAGCGTATTTGGCTTATGTGTTAGACGATAAGGTATCGGAACGAGAACTTGAAACTGTACCTATGGTTAGAGAGTATCTAGACGTGTTTCCCGAGGAATTGCCAGGTTTGCCACCAGTTAGAGAGGTTGAGTTCGGTATAGAATTGATTCCAGGTACGACGCCGATTTCGATTGCTCCGTATCGTATGGCACCTACCGAGTTAAAAGAACTAAAATCTCAGCTGCAAGAGTTGACAGACAGAGGCTTCGCGCGACCTAGTTTTTCGCCTTGGGGTGCACCGATTTTGTTTGTGAGAAAGAAGGACGGGACTATGAGAATGTGCATTGACTATCGACAGCTGAATAAAGTCACTGTAAAGAATAAGTATCCGTTGCCCCGAATTGACGACTTGTTCGATCAGTTGAAAAGAGCTTCAGTGTTTTCGAAGATTGACTTGCGATCGGGCTATTATCAGTTGAGAGTTAGAGATTTCGACGTGCTGAAGACAGCATTTAGAACAAGATACGAACATTATGAGTTCTTAGTGATGCCGTTTGGGCTCACTAATGCCCCTGCGATCTTCATGGATTTGATGAATCGTGTGTTTAGGCCATTTTTGGACCGTTTTGTAGTAGTGTTCATCGATGATATTTTGATTTACTCTCGCGATGAGATTGAGCATGCCGAGCATTTGAGACTTGTACTTCAGACTTTGCGGGATAACCAATTTTATGCGAAGTTTAGTAAATGCGAATTCTGGTTGCGTGAGGTCGGTTTCTTGGGACATATAGTGTCTGTTTCGGGTATTTGAGTGGATTCAAATAAAATTTCAGCTATACTCGACCGGAAACCCCCTAAAAATGTTTCTGAGGTTCGAAGCTTTTTAGGACTCGCCGATTATTACCGACGATTCGTCAAGGGTTTTGCAATGATTGCGACTCCATTGACAAGGCTACTACAAAAAGATATCAAGTTTGAGTGGTCTGATAAATGTCAGCAAAGTTTTGACCAGCTGAAAACCCTATTAACGGAAGCTCCAGTATTAGTTCAGCCAGAATCCGGTAAAGAATTTGTAGTTTTTAGCGATGCGTCTTTGAACAGTCTAGGCTGCGTTTTAACGCAAGAAGGTCGGGTTGTCGCTTACGCTTCAAGGCAGCTAAAGCCCCACGAGCGAAATTATCCGACCCATGATCTTGAATTGGCCGCTATTGTTTTCGCTCTAAAAATCTGGCGACACTATCTGTTTGGTGAGAAATGCCACATATTCTCCGATCACAAAAGTCTCAAGTATTTGATGACGCAAAGGGATTTAAATTTGAGACAAAGGCGGTGGCTAGAATTGCTTAAGGACTATGAACTTGTTATTGATTATCACCTTGGAAAAGCTAACGTGGTTGCAGATGCTCTTAGCCAAAAATCCCTATTTTCTTTGCGAGCTTTGAATGTGAAACTAACGATGTCGGCAGATGAGGTGTTGATTGCTGAATTGGAAGCAAGACCCGTGTTACTTCGACAGATTTGTGAAGCTCAGAAAGTCGATGACGATTTAGTTACCAAGCGAGTTCAGTGTGATTCGAATGAGAATTCAGAGTTTCGGGTTGACATAAATGATTGTTTGAGATTTAAGGACCGATTGTGTGTTCCGAAAAAGTCTGAACTAGTTTAGATGATTTTGAACGAAGCCCATAATAGCCGAATGTCGGTTCATCCGAGTAGTACGAAAATGTATAATGATTTGAAACGACAATATTGGTGGCACGGCATAAAACGAGACATCTCTAATTTTGTATCTAAGTGCCTAGTATGTCAGCAAGTGAAAGTGGAACATCAGGTGCCGTCGGGATTACTTCAGCCGATTTTGATACCCGAGTGGAAGTGGGATCGCGTTACAATGGACTTTGTGTCGGGCTTACCGTTGACGTCGAGTAAGAAAGACTCCATTTGGGTTGTTGTTGATACATTAATGAAATCAACCCATTTCATCTCGGTTCGTACTGACTTTTCACTTGATAAGTTAGCAGAATTATACGTTTCTCAGATTGTACGATTGCATGGAGTGCCGACTTCTATTATTTCTGATCGAGACCCCCGATATACTTCGAGATGTTGGAAGAAGCTACACGAAGCATTGGGCACTAAACTCCATTTTAGTACTGCTTTTCATCCTCAGACTGATGGTCAATCTGAACGGGTTATCCAAATACTCGAGGACATGTTGAGATGTTGCATTCTAGAGTTTAGCAGATCGTGGGAGAAATACTTACCTTTGATTGAATTCGCGTATAATAATAGCTTCCAATCGAGTATTCAGATGGCACCCTATGAAGCTCTTTACGGTCGAAAATGCCGTACACCTCTATTTTGGACCGAACTTAGTGAAGGTAAGATTCTCGGAGTTGATTTAGTCAGAGAAGCAGAGCAGAAAGTGAAGATAATTGGTGACAGTTTGAGAATGGCATCCGATCGTCAGAAATTGTACGCGGACCTAAAACATAAAGACATCGAGTATCGAGTGGGTGATAAGGTGTTTCTGAAAGTTTCACCATGGAAAAAGATACTCCGTTTTGGCCGTAAAGGCAAGCTGAGCCCGAGATTCATTGGACCGTATGAGATATCAGAACGGGTTGGACCGGTTGCATATAGATTGATTTTGCCTCCTGAACTTGAAAAGATCCACAATGTTTTCCATGTATCGATGCTCCGTTGATATAGATCCGATCCTTCGCATACGTTAAATCCGTCAGAAGTTGAAATTCAACCTGATTTGAGTTATGAAGAAGAACCTATCCGTATTTTAGCTCGAGAGGTTAAAGAATTGCGAAACAAAAGAGTTCCGTTAGAAAAAATATTGTGGCTCAAGCACGGGATCGAGGAAGCAACTTGGGAGCTCGAGAGCACTATGAAAGATAGATATCCAAATCTATTTTCAGGTAAGATTTCCGGGGACGAAAATCCCTAAAGGGGGAGAGTTGTGACAGCCCTATTTCAACCCTACTCGGGAAGTGGTTTCGGAACCAGTAAACCGAGTTAATGAAATAGTTGATTTTTTTTATTTATTTATTTCCTATGTCTATTATATGTGCTGAAGGTATGTGTGAATTTTTAATGATTGAATTTAACAATTTTTAGATGTGAATTTATTAACAAGGACTTAGTTGATAAACTTAGAAATTTAGATATACAAATTAAAATAACGAAATAGGAAAGACTTTAAAATAGTTGGCTTTGCATGTCAATTTTCCCTTCTTTAATTGTTAGTGGCCGGCCATGTGTTTCTTTAATGATCATTTTTGGTATATTATATTATTAAGGAAATTTGGATTGGTGGTTAACATATTTTATCATTAAATAATAAAACAAAAAGGGTGAAAAGAACAAAGTTCTTTTCTTCTTTGTTTCATGGCCGAGAGTGCTTAAGAAAGGAGAAAGAAGAAGTTGAATTTTCGGCACTTTGATACCCTTCAATAGGTAAATTTCTTTGATATTTTTAATGAATTTTTGAATGGTTGATATGGTTATGTGAATGTTCATTCAACCCATGAGTTCAATTTTGTCTATGCTTTGATGTATATATATGTTTCGGTCATGGCCACATCTTGGGAGATTTTGTGTTTTAAGTTTAAAGATGATGAATTAAGGTAGTATTCATGGAAACTAGCTAATTGTTGATAAGGAGAGGAAGATTTAGGCAAAATATGAAATTCAACTATGGATGCTTATGTTTCCTTGATAGTATGATGTAATGTTTGTATTTGTTTTAAAGAGTAGATGGATTTGAGCTTGCTAAACTTGGATTTCATTGGTATAGGAGGGTATTTCCATTCGGTCAATGTGGTTTGCTCTAAAAAAATTTTTTGTTAAAAAATTGGAAAAGTAATGTATAGCTAATGTATTAAACCATGTTTTTATTATGATTGCCGAAAGGTCCATTAGGGAATGAGTTGTGTAAATTTTTGTAATTTTGACATGATTGAAGGCGTGAATGAATTGATGAGTGACAATCGGTTAATGTATTATGTGCGAATTAGTGCCGGAGGTGAATTTGAGCTAATAAGAAAAAATTTGTTGTTGTTAAAGTCTTGATAGTTATAAGCCAACGTAAGGTGTCTTGGTATTTAATTTGGGAAATATTTGTATATTTATTAAGGCCAAGTAAGTATTTGTTATGTGTGTGTGTGTGGCATAGTGAGAATATTTATATTACTTGTTTTGATTAAATGAAGCATGCGAAAATTGATATGCTTAAGTTGATATAGGTGTATGGTTAGAAAAGAGTAGTACTGCCTGTTTAATTTGATTTAGAGTATTGGCATTTCAGTTTAGATGAAATGGAAAAATTTTATTGTAACATGTGGTCGAACTTGAACCTTGCTAAAATACTAGCTTGTATGGAAGATAGTGTGTATGCTAATCTGTGCCGAATAGGGAGCCATGACTTGAGCTCACTTTGTGAAATATGTTTGGCCTTTAATAGCTAATATGACTTGATTGATAAGCTGAGATAGAAGAATATGTATGTTTGATTTAATCTTAGCTAGGCATGACTTGTATTATAAAGGTATTTGGCCGAATGTATATACGTGTTATAGAGGGGATAATTGTATATCTTGTTTTGACTAAGTGAGGTATATGAAGTAATATATATATTCAATTTGTCCATTTAAGCTCAAGAGCAAAGAGGGACCACTTCGGATAAGGGAAAAGCAAAGGCGATGGAATAGCTGACCTGTAATCATTCAGAAAGATACGAGGTAAGTTCTTGAGTAATGGTGGTTAGCTCATAATTGTAATGAAATTATGGTACATAGGTGAATGTATAAATTAAGACTTAAAAGGGCCATGTTCGAATAGAGTGGTGGAGAAGATAGATTGAACAAATGTGGGAAAACCAAATGTTAATCTTTGTTTTGATATATCTTGAAGTAAATCCGTACCCTTTTGTTTATGACTAGTGATTTAGAATTTGGTAATAAGTCTTGAACATGTTGTGATTATATTTGAATGTTGGTGATGAGTTCCAAAGTGATATGAAATAAATGTACATGTATGATAAATGTTTTGGGGATTACATCCGAGCCTAGTCTCGAAGGGCTTTTGAGCCAGTGATACAATCTGAGCCTAGTCTCGAAGGGCTTTCAAGCCAGTGACATATCCGGACTTAGTTCCGAAGGGCTTTGAGCCAATGTTGAAACCAGACTTAGTGCCGATGGACATCCCTGCCGGCGTTATAAAATAAACACTGATATAGACTTATTAAATATGTTACCTTCTGTAAGATAGTCAGGTATGTATCTTACACTTGTTCGAAAATTTTGTTACTTATAAATTACGAGTTAGGGTTTCGGTGGAAATGTTTTGATTATTGTTAAAGGTCATTCAAACGCCTATGACTTGACTATAATGTTTCTGTTCTGAATTAAAAGAATCTAGTTATCCGGATATGAAATGTAGGTCATAGGCATGAATTAAATTTGATACTTAAGGAGAATGGGTTCGGTTATAAGTTGAAGTAGTCGAATACCCTGAAAATTTCTTTGTAATTTGAGTGCAATATATGTTATCATAGAAATTCTCTTATTCGGCTCAAGTAAGAAATAAAAAACGTTTAGTTATTTCTATGTTACTTTCTTATATGATTTTTGTTACTCAAAACTTACTAAGCACGTAATTGCTTACTCCGTTGCTCTTAAATTTTCTGTTCTATAGATCTCGATCGTTAGCTACGGGTCTCAGGAATCTTGCTGTCGAAGTCATCTCTACTGTCAAAGCCCTGTTTGGTACTAAATTAGCTAAACCTTTGTAAATGGCATGTATAGAACGCGTTTTGTGTTGTGAATCGAGAACTTTATTTTGGGTGATTGTATTAAGCTCAGCCATGCGAAAATGGCTTTTCAAATGCTTTACTTACATGTAGTCTTTAAGATGTTAAAATGTATTTTGAGCTATGTGCCTTGCTTGAATGAGAACTTGTATTTCTAAATGAGGTAACTTTAAGGCTAGACATGTTATTTCTAGGCATACGTATATCTATGTGTAAGCGAATCAGATGTTTATTTCAAGTGGTAGCTAGAAATTGAATTTGCAAGTTGAACTTAAAATGCAAATAGATTCGGCTTAAGTTTTTGATTTGCATATTAACTTTTATCCATGAAGCTAAGTGCTATTGAAATAGAGGTTGCACAAATGTTCTATCCTTGTTCGTTTAACTTAGTCATGAAAATTTTTGGTAATGCTTCATGACTCTGCGGTGATGTGTACGAGTCTTGGGGTGTTACACACTCGCAGCATATCGGCTGAGCCGTACGAATTCTCTCTCGTATTTGGTTACGGACATCTGGCCTTGTTTAAGCTTAAGAAATTCCTTCCGTTTCTAATCGATGAATCTCTGACTGATGTATTTCTTGTGGAATTCGGTTTGGAAAAACTCCCAGGTGACCCGTTCTCTCGGAACAACAGAAACCAAAGTGCTCCACCAGTAGTAGACGGAGTCGCGTAACAAAGATACTGCGCATTTCAGACACTCCTCGGGCATACATGACAGTTTGTCGAACACTCAGATTGTATTATCGAGCCAAAACTCGGCCCGCTCAGCATCATCACTAGGTGTAGCCCGGAACTCTTCAGCCCCGTATTTTCTAATTTTATCGACCGATGGCCTACTCGATCTCACTGGATCAGTTACAGGAGGGGCCGCATAAGTTGGGAGTAGAGTATTCGGGGGCGGGGGTTGTGGAACAGTCGGGTTTGTTCTAAGAAATTGAGCGAACCAATCACTCATCATTGCGTAGAAGGCTTGTCTTGTGTCATCGTCTTGATGACTGGCATTTGGCTGAGAGTCATTCACCGCTGTCCCTTGCGCGGGAGCAGGCGCTACACTCTCAACATCGTTCGCTATGGCTCGATCAGGTTCGGGATCCATTTCTATACCAAAAATGACAATTCAGATGTCAGAAGTCATCACACTATGACATTAACGTTAAATGGCATGTATAGCTAGACCCACACGCGCTACATTAGTCTAAGAATCGACTAAACCGTAGCTCTGATACCAATAAAATGTAACACCCCTAATCCCGTAACCATCGCCGAAGGGATTATGAGGCATTACCAGACAAATACTAAATTTTTGTCTATACTCTGTTTGCATAATTCATATTTGTACCTTTGCGGATAATAGCCTAAGCATATAAATATAACAAATTCAATTGAAAAGTATAAGTTCATATGTATGTCTACTCCATATGATTTCAAGTACTCAACAGTTTAAAACATATGAGCATGCATGACAAATTCACATTTAGCCGATTATACATGTTAAATAAAAGTTACTAATCGTATGGTAATGCTATTAAACCTAAGCCAAATGCACAACCTCTGTATTAGAACCGAATATGCATATATACACATTTCATCCAAGAGGTACATCAAATCACAAAACGTTTCAAGCATTTTTCAATCATACATCAAATACATCTTGCAGTAACATGTCATTCATTCATGTCATTTATTGAAATAGGAAATGCCGAATATCATCAACCAAGTACCAAATGTTCTCATGAATAAAATCATCTATGCAACCTATAGTCCATTCAGTTCTACTCATGCTTCATATCCATATTATCAAGTTCAAAATTATAGTTTCTAATATGCACCATTCAATTCATACACACTTACCGCATGCACACACTCATTCCAAACTTTTCACATTTAAACATTCTTGATCACATTCAAACCATACATGCTTTCCTTACATAAACCTCAAAATGCACTATATATATATATATATCAAGCATTTACAACCGAATGCACATAGCTTTCACATTCATCTACAACCAAAATTATCAAGCTTAAAATCCATATTCAAATAAAAGATAACATAGCAAGCCATCTTCGCATGGCTATATATATATACATCATCAAAACAATACTTAATTATCATCAAAAGTCAAGCTTATACATGCCATATTCAAAGTTTAGCTACTAAGTACCGAAAAAGCTTTGATAGTGTGGACGACTTTGATCTTGTGATTCCCAAAATTGTAGCTAATGAACAAGATTTATAAAATAGAAAATTTAGGCAACAGAGTAAGCATTTCTTTACTTAGTAAGTTTTAAGCAATGAACTCATTTGAAGTTAAAGCATAGTTCTATTAATGCAAAACCTCTTAACTTTGGTTGAATATAACCATGACTAAAATACTACTATCTTTCATCCATGACATTTTCACTTCTTTTAAACATTAATTCGTATCACATAGATAATTTCATTTTATCCATCTAATTCTCCTTTGACTGAAAGCATACATTGCAATTACAATGGTAAACTTAAGTTTATACACATGCTCACATATTCATGTAGCCTCACATTTTAATCTAATATGCTCATATACTAAAGATCCATCTTCATATAATTCCACTTGGATTGAAATTCACACATCATAAGTAAGTCTTAGACTTTCATGTAATCTTAAACATTAGCCAATGCATCACTATCCAAATGTATTCATAATCTAAAATGAATCAATTTCACAATGAGTACGAGGTACACACTTGACAAACTTAGGGTGATGAGCACATTTGTTTAAGATTATTACAATATAAATCGCGTATTTCCAGCATGAATGCCTTCGGGCTTAGCCCGGTTAAAACACTAGCACTGCGCCCCTTCGGGACTTAGCCCGGATATAACACCGGCAACGAATGCCCCTCGGGACTTGGCCTGGATATAACACTGGCACGAATGCCCTTTAGGATTTGGCCCCAATATAAAACTGGCACGAATGCCCTTCGGGATTTGGCCCGGATTTAGCTCACTGAACCTTTATGCATATGTAACCATCAGGTATACATTTCACAAAATCTATTACAATTGAAAGTACTTACCTCATTCACATATTAACACATAATGTAATAATTCCATTTAATATTTGGTCTATAGACACATACATGGGTCACATATCAAGTCAATTATCATAGCTTATATTTCTAAGAATCTTTCGGCTATTTGCCATATTCACCAATCACTTTGCATCAACCATATTCAACAACGTCCATAGGCCAAAATCCATTAACTATATGTATATATATATAAGTATATCATGTTTTATCAAGTCATATGTTAGGTTTCATTACTCAAAACTTACCTCAAACTTTTTCTGAATAGTTAGGTTTGGCTATTCCGTGACTTTAGCTTTCCCCTTATCTGATATTGCCCCTCTATGCTCTTGAGCTAGATTAAACAATTCAATTTTTATTAAACACTCATACATTTCACTTGATTAATACACTTTCATTCAAAATAAAGAACACACATGCATATATCCTATGAAATACATTTAGCCAAACACAATTTCACTACAAGTCATATCTACACCATTAATTTACTCGAGTATATACCCTTTTAACCAAACTCATTAAGCTTGACACAATCGTTATCATTAATAACTCACATTCGAACAAAGCTCAAACATATACGACCACTTTGGTAACTTCAAGTCGTCTTTTAGTAAACTTAATATTCAAAGCCGTGCATTCATCTATATTTTCTTAATCCAAAATCGACTATCACACATGTTTTGACCATCGCTAAAGCTCACCTATAGACTAAATTTTCTTAGCTTCCATTCGGCTCACTAGGACTATATTAATCAATTCTCATTTTATTAGCAAGAACACGACAAAGTTAATTTCCCCAAATCAACTATCATCAATTCATTCTTTCCCCCAAGGACATAGTTAAAAGTAAATAAACAATTTAAGCCACACAAAAGCATGATTCCACAATTAGACCTATCATTCTCTATTCTATTGATTTTTAACAAAATTTTACTTAGTAACTTCTCTCTTTAAAAAAAATTCATCAACTATGCATAAAACCCCATTACACTAGCCAATTCTAACCATACTAAATTCAAATCCCATATTCGGTCATCCTATAAGCACATATTAGAAATTTAGCTAATGTTTTCAAATCCAAGCACATGTTCCTCATTTAATTCAAAGTAGCCAAATGCCACAAGTAGTGACTACTTAGTTTTCTTACTACCACAATCCAATTCATACATCAAACACAAGATTATAGCAACTCACACCCCACATTGATCATTCGATTTTACTATCACATTTTTCTCAAGTTGTCGAATGTGGTAATGCTCATCAATCCAAAATTCAAAATCGTGGGTTGGCTACAATATGAACTCAAGAATCACATTTTAAAATAAATTTATTAAGAAATACATTACTAACCTTTAAAGATCATGAAACACCATAGCCGAATGCTCACAATTTCTTTCTATTCTCTTACTCTTTTGTTTCGGACAAAGAAAGACAAAAATGAAGTTTATTTGTTTAATTTCCTATCATGCATGAGTTCATGTATTAATTTACCATAATAGACATCATAAAATTATAACCTTCCCATTATCCCATGGCCGAATGGTCCATGCATATATCCGTTGGTTTATTTGTTTCATAAACCCTCCAACCTTAATAATTATGTCTCATTCGGCATTGAAATTCAACCCCTACATTTTTCTTTTATTCAATAAGATCCCGTTAGGTTAATTTATAACTCAAATAGCAAAATTAAGACACGAGGCTTTCACATGATATACTTCACAAAATAAGAACACGAAAATTAACATTTGATTATTTTTCTGAATCGGTTTGGTGGTCCTGAAACCACTTCCCGGCTAAGGTCTAAATAGGGCTGTCACACCTCAAAGCAAACGCAGTGCTCATAATTAGTCGCCACTATCCCACAAGCATAGCGGCTAAGTCGCAAAAATTGAGCCATGTATTCAGCCACTGATTTATCCACCTTAGTCAAATTCAGAGACTCTCTCCTCTAGGCATCCACATAACTAGCGCCCACATATTTTCCTTGAAATGCAGTCTTGAAAAATTCCCAGATCAACTGATCAGGCTGAGTACCCTCTTTAACTGTAAGCCACCACTAATAGGCTTCATCTCATAGCAATGACACTGCACCTTTTAGTTTCTTCTCGAGGGTGTAGTCAAGGTCATCCATGATCCTCTCAGTGGCCTCAATCTAATATTCTGCCACATTAGGGGCAACTCTAACAATACCCTTAAAAATCTTAGCCCCATTAAACCGGATTTGTTCCATAACTGACCCACGGCTCATAGTACCAGTATTGGGCCCAACGACCATTTTTAGAATTTAGAGCATAGCTTGGGACAGTGCATCATCCCCAGCTGCTCGATTATATGACCTCGTCTCAGTTATAAGAAAAGCCGGTGCCTCCCTAGCCTTCATGTTAGGCATGTGCCAGACGACGAAGACCCAGCCTGAGCACCTTCACGGCCTCTTATACCCCTTCCACGAGTACCCCTAGTGCTCATTATCGAAATACGCTTTATTTGTTTTAACAATTTTATACAGATCAATTTACAGTTCTAGTAATTATTAGCAGATGTTTTATGACAAACAGTAACTGAGAGTTTATTTTCGCAGATCGTGGTCTCACTACAATTTTCGGTTTCCTACGATTTTCAGTCACTCTAACTAAAGAGTTTTAGTACAATCTACTACCTACAGTAGTCTAAGTATTTTCTATCTATTGCATTTCTGATTTAAACTATCAACAGTTTCAAGAAGACTTATAGAATTGGCACTAGAGACTCGGTAATTCCACACGTTCGATAAAATATTTCAAAACATTTCAAATATTTTGAAAACAGTACTTTAAATATTTCAATTTTAAAAACCCAATCCACAACTGAGTTTTGCAACCTGGCTCTAATACCACTAAATGTAACACCCCAAACCCGACCTAGACGTTATGGCCGAATTTGGTGGTGTCACATTGAAGTGTTTTTTGAAAACATGATTCCATTGAAAACCCGTTCTATATTAAACCTCTTTGTGATATTAACAAAAAATTTGTTGATTATATTAGAATGTTAATATACTTCAAAACATTGTTTGATACGAAAGCATTTATAATATTTTACGTAAACGTGGTGTTATAAAAAAAACATTTATCTTTTTTGAAATCCATGTTCTACTACTATCTGATATGAATCAAAATAATTAAAATCCCAAATTAAAAGTTAAAACTTAGAGAGGCCTTATTACAAAAACAAATACCCAATTAAAATTACATGCAAATTTAAAAGAAAATAAGAAATCATGTGCAGTTGTGTGGCCACCTTTGAGTCACTCGCAGCACCGATCCACCTAAGACTGGGGATTACCTACACAAATAAACAGAAGGGTGAGTTTACGAAAACTCAATGTGTAATCCATTATCAAACAAACAGTCAAACATGCCGTGTAATATCCCGAATTAGGGCCTAATCGGAATAGTGGTTTCAGGACCACAAATTCGAGATAGAAATAATTATTTTATAATTATTTTGATGTTTATGATATGATTTCATGATGATGTGAAAATTTCGTGAAGAAATTCTATGCATAAAGTGCTTAATTTGAAATTAGGGACTAAATCGAATAAGATACAAAACTTGCATTCTAGAAGCTTTTAGTATGAAATTGCTTTGGAATATTAATTAGGAGGTCTTAAATAGCAATTTGACCAATTTCTAAAATTTTGGACAAAAATGGGCTTGTACATGAAAATTTTCAAATAAAGGCATTAAGGGTATTTTGGTCATTTGGTAATTAAAAGATTAAAAAAGGGAAAAAGATGGCAAAATATGTCCCTCTTCTTCATTAGCACGAAATTTCAAGGGTTCTCCATAGCTAGGGTTTGTTTCAAGCTTCCAAGCTCAATAGTAAGTGATTCCAAGCCCCGTTTTTAATGTTCTTTACGTTTTCAGAGTCCCGGTAACTTGTTTTAGCTTATGCTAGCAATAATTCAACCTAGGGTTCATATTTGGAAAAATACCCATAGGTGAAATTTGTTTACTTTGGTGTTTTATGATAGAATATGAGGTTTTAAATTATGCTAGACAACTTGTGCTACTCGGTTTTAAGTGAAAATGAGTAAAACGGCTTAATCGGTAAAAATACCTATTGTTCATAAGTACATGTCATAGTGGGAATTTGAGGTTGCCATTAGTAAATAAATGATCAGCATGTCCTAAAACATAAGAATTTGGGATAATGTTTAATTTCCGAGCTTTGGGGCAAAAGCGTAAATATGCAAAAGTTTAGGGGCAAATTCATAATTTTGACAAAGTTAGGGTCAAGGACCGTTTTGATAAATATGAGTATTAAATAAGCTAAATGTGTTATTTTATATCAAGAGAAATGAGATTCGAGTCGTGATCGAGGGAAAAACAAAGTTTATGAGGAATATGCTCGATTCCTAACATTTTGTACCGAGGTAAGTTCATGTGTAAATAAGGTAACATAATTGTTATTTTAAATGATTCAATGTTATATATATGATATGATACTTATTATCATGAAATATTATGCTTTGTGAATTATTATTTAGTAATATAAAAATTATGTGAGCTACTTGATAAATATGAAATGCTACCAAGTATCGGTTCCGACATTTTGAGGAAGACGACCAAGAGGTGCAATTGAAGAGAATCCCGTTTGAACCTTGGGAATAGATTAGGATACAAGTGACATGTCAGTAGGATGATTAAGTTCCGAACTCGTTGAGTTGAGTCCGAGTTCGTGAGATGTAACTAGGGATCCGAGCTCGTTGAGTTGAGTCCGAGTTCACTTATGGATGCGAACGCCTGAGTTCGTTGAGTTGAGTCTGAGTTCACTTATGGGCGGGTTACATGGTAGCTTGGCTACGTAAATTCCGTAGGCTATTGAGTTGTCTAGCTACAGATATGGCACTTATGTATGTGAAATCCGTGTATCCGAGTTATATTCCGATGAGTTCAACAGGTAGATTTTTAAATGAATAACGAGAACGCCTAAACGAAAGAGGTATGTTGGAAAGTATGGTGACAGAGGAAGTTGGACAGGTATGAGCCTAAATCTCGAGTTGAGAACTTGGTAAGACAAGAATGTGGTAAAATAACAAGTATTCTTGTGTCATGAATGTTTTAATGATATTATGTAATTGGTGGTTATGTTGATTTGCATAGTTATGTTACTTGTTATTTACATCTGAATTTACCAAGCATTTATGCTTACTCCCTCCTTTTCATTCATTGTAGTTTTGAAAAGCCAGCTTGGAAATCGGGAAGGGTCGAAGGAACATTCACACTACCCAGGACAAATTGGTAGAATGGCTTGTATTTTGAATATGGCATGTATAGCATTATAATCATTTTGTGTAAATAATCTTATGACATGGTGATGGCATGGTAGGGAAATGCTTGGAAATGATTAGCCATTGGAATGGCCAATCTAGATTACATTTGGTGTCATGTATGTTTAATGTGTTACTTAGTTCATGAAAAGCCATAGAAAGATGAATTTTGTTATAAAACAGAATTTTGCAGCAACAATGACGTGAGTTTGAAAAATCACTAAAAATAGTAGAGACCAGATTAGGTGGTGAATAAAATATGAAATTGAATCTTATTGTATCTATTTTCATATGGAAGAAACGAAATAGGTAAAAGAGTTGTATTTTATGAAATATTTGGGTTTTGGTGGAACGGAGTCAGAGCAATTTCTGAATCCCCTGTTCTGAGTTTAGAAATTCGTTAAAAATTGTACAAAAATAATTAGGAATCATACTATATATGTATAGATTCCTTATTGAGTCTAGTTTTAGAAGAAATGAACGGCATAGTCATTTGAATTTTTTACCTAGAGAAAAGTGATTCGTAGTGAATAGAGGTCAGAGCAGTTGAACACTGAAATAGGGGAAAATTTAACTAATAAACTGTACTAATTGGCCCATCCAAAAATTCTAGAAAACAATTAGTAGATAGATATATGAATTTAGTTTTAAGTAAAATTTATGGATCTTAATTTAGAGTTTTGTAACTTGAGATATGATTTTTTTAGCAACTGTGACACAGCTGGACAGCTTATTACAAATGCTGAAATAAATGGTTTAAATTCGTTTGAGTGATAAATTAAGTTTAGTAACACCTCAAGCTCGACTCCGGTGACGGTCTCGGGTAAGAGAGCATTACATGACGTATGCAATTACAGTCTAGGCCTGAGCCCGTTATAGTAATTGTTCAATTTCAGTTAGGTCCTAAGCCCATTACAGTATCAGTAACAGTACAGATATGCAATCAGAAATCCTACCCAATCCAGCCTCTACACTCCACTCCGTCCAACCCTACACTCCATGTGGGTATAAAATCGACCCACCCATCCCTACACCCCAATGTTAGCACCAGTTGTGGCACTAAACAGTATCGCAGCAAAGCTGCCAGTAATATGATCGACAAAAAGCCATCAGTAGGTCCATAGTCGTCTCGGGCGACCCGTGCAACCTTACCAGTACAATACACTTTCTCCAAATATAGTAATCCCATACCCGTATCATAATATCATGCATGGATGCAATATATATATATAAATATAAATCGTGGCATGCTAAAAAATAGTCATACATAATAGGAGGGCATACAGTCATTTTAACTCATAGAGGAATAACAGTCATTTTACCTCTTAGGGGTATAACAGTCATTTTTATCAGTTTGGGGTCCAAGTATACTTACCGACCCATCAGTAGGTCCACAGTCGTCTCAGGCGACCTGTGCAACCTTAACAGTCAAACAGTGAAAATAGGCCCAAGGCCCATTATGCCGACCCTTGTGGGCCCAAGCACTCTTGTGGGCCACAAAGCCCAAAAATGACCCTAACCGTGTGAATGACACAACTGAGTCCAATATCTTCCACACATCTGTGTGGTTTGCCCATGTGGGGCCCATAAGCCTGTTGGGCTCACACGACCCATTTCGGCCTAACATGGCCCAAAACGGCCCTAGCCCATGAAATTGCTCATGGTGGCCTTTATGATCCAACGTCCACATCTATACAATCGAATTGGCACATAGGTGAGTGTGATTACACACCTGAGAGGATTCTAGGTACACAACCCCTCATTGAGATGAACCACACCTAAACAAAATACAAATAAATGTCCAATGTTAAACATGCTTAGAACTAATCGGACCAAAAACAATCCCCAAACAATAGAATTTAATATTACTTACCTACCACAGCTTCAACCGATGTAGCCTATCACTCCTCAGGTAAACCAAGTTCAACACAATTTGGTACTGTCAAAATAATATTTGACATGACAAAGGGTTAGAACCTTAACATAAGTTAATCAAATGAAAACTTCCACCAAATCAATTAGGACATACTTCTCCCCCTTACCAACGACTTACCGAACCCACATGAAACAGGAGTTGAGCGCAAGGCAAAAATAGATTCAGCAAAGAATTGAAAAGGAAGGTTGAACTGAAACAGTAAACAGAGGAGAGCATAACGACAATTATAGGAAAAGAAGAGAAAAGCCAAAAGGGGCAGAAGCAAAGCAGGGACTGACCTATCAATGAACAGCCAACACACGCCTGATGGAGGAAAAGAGGAAGAACAGAAGAGGAAAATCGATAGGGAATAAGCAAAGGGAGAGTTTTCCAATAGTCAAAAAATAGAAAGGGAAAGGACAAGCAATATTCGGCCCAGGTAAAAGGGATGCAAATGATGGGAAATTGTTAAGTCCCCAAATGAAAAAAAAAAAAAGAAAAGTAGAGAGGACAACCGACAAAGAAGAAAAGTGAGAACCCGAAAGAATAAGCCAACAAGAGAAGATCCAGAATTCAATAGCAACAATCGACACAATTGCAAAAAGGTAATTAAGAAATGTTAACAAAAACCGAATTGGAGAAAAAAACCAAAACCTGAAAAGTGCACAGCTACCAAAACTCACCCCAAAGCTGAATTCTTGAGTGCCTAGAGTTCAAAATCGGCACACTACTACCCATCACCTCAACTTACATGATTTTCTCCTAAAATCCCTCCTAAAATCACTCCACTATTACCTCATCAACTGTCGAATTCAAACTCTCCTCAACTATGCAGAGCTTTGGTCAATCTCCACCTCCCACACAGCACAGAAGCAAAATAAATACTCTCTTTGTATAGCGAGACTTGAACTCAAGACCTTTAGTAGCAATATCACGTTACTATCCCTTGGACCAGCAGGCTGTTTATGTCATGACTTAAACATATTAATTTAAGAAGCCTAATGAATTGCAATAGGGTTTATTCAAATAAAAAACAAAAATTTTGTACAAGCCAAGGCTTGAACTCTAGACTTCTCAGACACTTCCCAAGATACCAAACCACTAAAGCAAGCATACAATTGTGGTAGCAGCAAACAAAATTAAAAACTTAAATTTTTGGGGTGTTACAAAACATGCTTATATAACCATCCACTTATCACATTTCCCACACGTCATATTCATGCTATCATTTATCCCATATAAATAAGCAAATCACTCGTATAAAACCTCATCATACATTTATATAACGGCTAATATTAACCACATTAGATAGCCTTATACAAAATGTAATACCCAATAGCATAGGCTTACACAACTTAACCCATTCATCATCACAATGTCGGACTATGATGAAGCTATAACCATCTGATATTTTTAAAATCAAAGATGCCAAAAAAAAATCAACATTTACACTCCATAGATAAATAATATTCCAGCTATAAAATTATACTAAAATTTTTAGAACACCACCCTATATAAAAAAGGAATACCTCAATAGAGCTTTAAGACAATTTCGAAAGAAAACATCACTCATCCATACTAAAGTCGATTATAACAAAAGCAACATAATCTTCTTGTAGGTTAAGCAGAACAATGACCAAGAAGAACTGGATACTATCATCATACCAATTTTGTCGTCATTTGATTCCACCATCTCATCCATAACCATCACTCACTTTCATACCATTTCTTTTAGTTCTCATACAAGCATATTATTTCTACTCATTCTAACTCATTCAACCATGATCATTTATTCTCATGATTTTTCATCTATGTCATACACACTTTCATCAACCATATGGATTCATCTATCTCATACACAATATCATCACACACATAGTGTCAACAAATTAGACGAAACTATAAAATATCGTACACTTAGTGCCCATAATTCAATAGCCATAGCTATTTCCATCTTTCACATACTCAATACCTTATACGCTCAATCCACATTCATGTACTCGATCTCACAGGTTACTCACATAACATCATGTAAATGCCAAGCAAACATAAGTGCTCCTCATAGTGTAAACTTACACTTCGTTTCATTTTTCCATGTTAATTTATTACGTTAATTATTGAACTTTTAGTATCACTTCACAATTATGTATTTTACTATCACATCCTGTCATGCACAATATTCCTTTAATAAGATCATTCATTCAAGTTCAATTTTCATGTTCAGTACAAAATTATCCTTTAAATCCTCATACACTTTCACCTACCACATTTAATCAAAATTTTGAGAACGTTTTACAAAATTGGGTATTTTTTTTTGCACAATGTCATAATTTAATAATGACCTTTCACATATACACACAATACATCGAAGCCATAGCCCGGCTACGGTCTTATGCAGAAAATCACACAGCTGCATTTTTCACATAGTGCCATGGTCAGTCCATGGTCTTTATCATCAATTCATCACATGTCTCTAAACAAAGTACCCATTTCCAACGTTCTACTCAGTTTACACATTCAGTATTATCACATATGAATTTTAACCATATCATGATCAACCCATTACAAGATAAGTTTTACTTTATCTACTGCAAAGAATCACCCTAACTCATCGGAATATAATGTTTATTCGGAACAATAACATTTTACTCATATTCTTCCACTGTTAATTAATCCATTGTATTCCATTTCAATAAATCCATATAATTAGTAAATTATACGAACTTACTTATTTCCTTTCCACATTATCGATGGTAGCTCGGTTGGAAAGCATCTCAGCTTAACAAAATAATCTCATCGGGGTCGGGAGGCATCACACTATCACAATTCACGTATGGCATGTATAGCTAGACTCCCTCACACATGCTATAGTAATCCGAGAACTGACTAAACCATAGCTCTGATACCACTAAATGTAACACCCTTTACCCGGGTTCATCACTAGAACCGAGTACGAGGCATTATCGAATGATAACACAACCAATCATACATTATCAAGCCATAAAACTTCACTCCAATTTAAAACTTTTCAAACTATATCATTAAGTCCTTAAAATGGAACTACGAGGCCCAAAACATACTTTGCGAATGATTTGAGACTAAACCGATAACTCTTTAATACTTTTGAGACACTTTGGAAATTTTTTTGTTTTGGAGGGTAACACGCCCGTGTGGGCCGGCCGTGTAATGACACATGGCAGTGTGGCTCAAAACACGCCCGTGTCCTCTTTGCGTATAACTCTGTATTTATGACGTCAGCACACATTCAAGGTCACACGGCCAAGGCGCACGCCCGTGTCCTAGGCCGTGTGGATGCAATTGAGGCTATTTATCAAGCTTTTCTGCCATCCAAAATCACTTATACACTTAGGCCAATTTCATCAGTACACAACATGACATATTTAGGCCTTCAAATAGCCACTATTGAGGCTTAAATTCATTACTCAAATGACATAAGTTTAATGTACCACATCACCCATACATTGCCATTAACCACCTACAACTTACATTACCACCCTTACTCTAAGCCACCCAACATACACTTGCATGACCATTCACATGGCACATTTATCAAGTCCATATCATATGCAAATTCATTCACCCATATGCAAACATACTCATTCATGTAATGCATCAATATGACTTATAACGTAGATATTATTAGCCATTTCAAATGGCCTTATATAACAATAAAATTTCTATTGACTTAGGCCAACATTCTAGGCCAACTCAATAACATATACACACATATATTCAATTCCCTATACATGCCATAAAATTATAAATACTTGGAAATCTTTTGATATTGTTCTTAGCTTGATAGTGTGATTGAATCTCTGGCAACCTCCAACTCGAGTTAGCATCTGAAACACTATAAGAAAAAGGAAAGGAAGGGAGTAAGCATTATAGGTTAGTAAGTAAGTATGTAAATAGTAATTAATTCATTAGCATGCTTCAATAAAACCTCCCATTATGTTCTAAAAACAATACAGTTGTAATTGCACATAGGTTCCACTTTTTACTCTTGTCTATGTCCACCCTAAGCTGTTTACTCACACCATAGTCACTAAATTATTTTTATCTGGAGCTACAGAACTCCAAATTTAGATTCGCTAATTTTCCCTGAAACTAGACTCAGATATCTTCTTACTATAAAATTTCCAAAATATTTGGTTTAGCCAATCAATACAGTTTATTCATTAAATTCTCCCCTATTTTGCTACCCTATGGTTACGAACCATCTTCACTAAAATTTAATTATCTCATCATACAGAATTCAAAATACATTTTCGTTTGTTTCTTTTCAAAGTAGACTCATTAAGGAATTCAAACATATAAATCATATCACACAATTATTTTTTTTATAATTTTTAATGATTTTCCAAAGTTGGAATAGGGGATTTCCAAACCCATTTCGACCCTATCTCACTTTATTTTAAATATCTCATAATATATAAATCATTTGCTCACATGTTTCCTTTATGTGAAAATAAACTCAATGAGCTTTAATTTCATAACTTATTCAGACTCTAATTCAATTTCCACCATTTTTGGTGATTTTTCAAAATCACGTAACTGCTTTTGTTTCAAACTATTTTATTGAAAATTTTACTCTTCCATGTTTTCAACATATTATTTTCATTTATGAACACATAACACCAATCATGCTCAATATTAGCCATTCCAATGGATAATCATCATCAATATTTCCAAGTAGTCACATTAGAACTTACACCATATCAACCTTACCACAAGTTCAATCACATTTCGAGCATATTACTCATATGTATACACCTGCACTTACAAACCATATCACCACACAAGTCTCTTTTAGTAAGCTTTTCCCGTTGAACCCTTCGGAATAACATCTGATACTCGGTGGTTTCCGTACATAGCTCCACAACACATAATCCGGCTCTCATGTACTCATGTACATATAACTCGGAACCACACATGCGACTTAGCTACTTAGTCCCGTAGCTCTCGTGTTCACATGGTGTCCAACACTCAAAACCACACATGCGACCTAGCTACATATAACATAGCTCTCGTGTCTACATGATGTACCCTCAGTACCATGCATGTGACCTAGCTATCTTTAATTCGTAGCTCTCGTGTACACATGGTCTACACCCAGTATTACACATGTGACCTAGCTACATATGAAATTATCATCTCGTAGCTCTCTTGTACACATGGTATACACACAGTATTACACATAACCTAGCTAACACATAGTATCTCATAGCTCTGTTGTACACATGGTGTCCTACCCTCAAAACCACACATGTGACCCAGCTACACATTATTCGTATCTTTCGTTTTTCGAAGGTTCAATCGGGAACTCCATTTTCCATAAATTTCCAACTCATAAATGTCACCAATAATGCTTCATAATGTGCATTTAAAATATTATGACACAAATGAAAACAATGAATTATTTACATACAAACTTACCTCGGTCCAAAATATCAAATTATTGCACTTTAGTCCGAAACCTTTTTCCTTCTCCCGTTTTAAGTCTAAATCTCATTTTTCCCAATCTATATCAATACATTCAACCCATTTATTCAATTTTTAGTTCAAATTGACCCAATTTTACAATTCGGAAAAATTTATATTTTTCCCCTAGACTTAATCAAAATTAAACTTTTCCCCCTAGGCTCTTAAATTGATTTTATTCAATTTCCTTGTATTTTGGACCTACCCGAATCATTTTCATAACTATGGCAGTCTACATTTCTCACTAAATCACATACTTATGATCAATTTTTAACTTTTACAATTTAGCCCCTTTTATTCGGTTTCATCGAAAATCACGTAGTATAACTCGTTTCGCTTAACATAGACATGCACAATCTACCTTTAATCATCAAAATACACAATTATTCAACATGGGTAAAATTTTGAACTCAAACCCTAGCTCAAAATAAAGGTAGAAATAGCTAAATAGAGTTACTGGGATCTAAAAAATGTAAAGAGCAATAAAAACGGGGCTAAGAATCACTTACTATTAAGCTTGGAAAGCTTGAACAAACCCTAGCCATGGAGGACATGAGAGGTTCGGCCTTACCATAAAGAAGATGATAGCATGTTTTGCCTTATTTTTCCCATTTTATTCTTTTATTTACATAATGACCAAAACGCCCTTCAATAAAAACCTTTGGTATTTTGTCCACCCAAGGGTATTTTTGTCCAAACCAAGTTATAATGGCCTAACTGCCATTTAAGGAACTCCATTTTAAAAACCCATTCCAATCAAGTACCTTTATGAATTAGAACATATATTTTTCACCTTTGACAATTTAATCCTAAATGCCAAATTAGACAGCAAATCGATAAAATTTCTTGACGAAAATTTCACACGATAATTCTATCACCCTATAAACTTTAAAACTTAATCGCAGTAAATTTTTTTCTACTTTAGATTTGTGGTTTTTGAAACTACTATTCCATTTAAGCCTTAATTCGGGCTATTACAACTTCCCCCTTTAGGGATTTTCATTATATGATGCAGGGGAGAGATACAAGGATTTATTGAGAAAGTGCTCTCACTATGGGTTACCTTTATGGTTACAAGTTCAAACCTTCTACAACAGTTTGAATCCTTCAATGAGGTAGGTAATTGATGCAGCGGCCAGTGGTACACATAATAATAAAACACCTAAAGTAGCTTATGAATTTATTGAGGAGATGGCACTGAATAATTACCAGTGGCAAGTTATGAGAACAAAGCTGTAACACCGCTAACCCGTATTCGTCACTGGAATTGGGTTATAAGGTATTACCGGTCAATTACATCATATAAACATACATTTCTCAAACATTAAGCAATTATAAACAAATATCACTCAAACATATTCACATGGTCCGCTAAATGGGCCTATGAGTCCTTCAACATACATTAGAGAAGGTTTGGGACTAAACCAACACATACGAGAACTTTGAGGACTTAGAAAATTTTCAAGCATACAGGGGTCACACGCTCGTGTGAACAGGCTGTGTGCCTCACACAACTAGTAACATGCCCATGTCATAGGCCTTGTGGAAACAAGGCGTACATACTGACTTACATTACACAGCAGACCGCACGCCCGTGTGCTAGGCTGTGTGAAAACTGGAGGGTATACTGACTTAGGTCACACGGCCAACCATACGCCCGTGTGTCTAGGCCGTGTAACTCACTGACTTGGTTTTTAAATTAAGCTTCAGGGGACACACGGCCATGTACTAAGGTCATGTATCACACACAGTCAAGCCACACGTCTGTGTGCTCTGCTCGTGTGGATGAAATTAAGCTAGTTACAAGCCACATTTCTCACCCAAATATGCATACCTACAACAAGTCATAAGATACCATTTCCATACTCAATAGGTAGCCAAACAAATGCCTTTTTAAAATACAATTCATGTATTATCAATTACCAACTTTTCAATACTTATTTTTATACCATTTCAATACCAACAACTAACATGCTTTTTAACTCATGTTTTATTTATTTAAATCATACCAACTTCACATATTCAAATAAACTAATTAAACCTTACCAAACATGCACCATCATGTACCAATTCATAATCACATAGCTTCCCTATTATTAACCATTTGACATCCCCATTGCATATTATCATTAAGCATCATGAATCCATCTAGAATCACCTAACCTAAGCCAACTAATTCACACATCAAATATCATGATTCATTAGCCATCGCAACAACCATACCACATATGCCAAAACACAAGGCAATATATACATCACATATTACATACCAAGTTCACAAAATAAGCCAACCTAAATGGTCAAATACACACCAACATTTACATCATTCTCAAGCCAAATCACATGGATATAAGTTTATATCTCAAAAACATACTAAAATACCATAGCCTATACATGCCATATACCATATATACGCCATAAGAAAAGTACCAAATAGATGTCTGATAGTGCGAAGATGTTCCCGACGATCCCCGAATCCGAGCTAGCTTCGATTCACTTGAGTATGAAAATGATGAAATGAGTCGACTACTCGATAATCTTGCCTTTCACCCCAATCTAATTTTGGATTCTGCTTTTCTTGATCTAAATATATACAAAATTAACTCATTCAATTACATATTTTTATTAATTTAGTCCAAACACTTATTTACGCAAATTTGCACATTAGCCCCTAACTTGCACATTAGCCCTTAGCAGCTCCTAAATTGCATTTTCATCAAAAATCATTTTAATAACATGTATAACTATCATCAAATACTCATATTTCATAAAAAAAAACTATCAAGGAACTCAAGTATTCATCAATGGCAACTTTCAAAACAGTAAACAATTTTGCAAAATAGTCCCTGGGCTAGCTAGTACTAGATGCAATGATCACAAAAACATAGAAATAATTAAAATCGAGTCAAAATCATACCTTAATCAAGCTATGAATATGCTGAAACTTCAAAGCTCTCAAACCCTATTCTCTTTTTCTAAATTCAGTTAGAAGATGATGAAAAATAAACTTGATTTTGTTTTGTTTTAATTTTATTAACCTCTATTACTAATTTACAAAATTAACCTTGGCTATAAAACATGAAATTAACTTAATACTTGTCCATATGTAACACCCCAAACCCGGCCTAGAAGTTAGGCTCGAATCTGGCGTGTCACATTGAAGTGTTTTTTGAAAACCTTGTTTTTATCAAAAACCTTCTTAAAAATTGTTGCCATTTAAACCTTGCATAAAATCTCGAATTTCATTTGCTTATTTTCAAAATGTGGTTTATTAAAAACTATTGTATTGTAAAACATTATTACCCTTTTAAACCCTATTTGTAGCCGAAAGCTTTATTTAAAAGAAATCGATTTACGAAAACAAGATGTTTTAAGAAAAAACAGTTACATTTTAGAAAATTGTGATTTACCTCTAACAGGTATAAATCAAAGTAAATAACAAAACCCAAAGTTAAAATTCAGAAATTATAAAGGCCTTATTACAACTCAAAACCAAACTAAAGTACTCATGAATAATTTAATAGAAATACAGAAGCAGATGTATAGCCTTCTCCGAGTCCCTCGCAGCTCCAATCCGTCTAAGGCTGGGAATTACCTGAAAGGTTAATAAACGGGGTGAGCTTGTGAAAACTCAGTGTGTAATCCCCTTAATAGAGTAACAGTTAGTAAACAGAAATAAAAATAGAATCAATCTGGGCTAGAGCTTTTTAACAGAATTAGGTGGGCCTAAGCCCTATTCAATATCGGTGGCCTTTGGGCCTTAGCCCATAGTGGCCTCAGTTGGGCCTGAGCCCATATCACATCAATATCATATGTATGCAATGCTCCCATCCCAATCCAACCCTACACTCCATTTTCCCTTCCAACCCTGCACTCTTGTGGGGATATAAATATTGATAAACAACAAATTATAGATGTTTTTACCTCATGCTTAGCCTAATTTATGGATGAATTATCATTGAATTTGTGGAAATTGGTGTCTTAATCTTTCTATTTCATGTTTTATGCCCAGGTAAGCTTAAAGAAGAGAAAAGAGCAAGAAATGGGCCAAAAACAGGCAAATTAGGCCCAATTCAATAATCAACACGGCCTGGAGATTCACCACACGGCCGTGTCACACGGCCGTGCCACTTTAAGCATAAACATGGCCCAACCCCGACTCACACGATCGTGCCACCTTAATAGGCCCGAGCACGGCCTGGGCTTCGATCCACACGAGCGTGTCCCTATCGTGAAGAAGTTCAATTTCATTCAGAAAAGGTTGCTTAGGGGCTAAGAAAGCCATTCTAAACTCCATATAAAGACCCTAGGAGGAAACTTCAAAGGACACATTATTTTCCTGCCATGACGGAGAGTTAAAGGCAGGGAATTACTCGAAGGGAAGCCGATTGATCTATCCCAAAAGTCGAATTCTTCCTCAAGACTGAAGATCTCCCTTCAAATTCCTACAGGGGTTTTTGGGTTCTTTATGTTTTGTTATTTTTGTTCTTCTGAGATGTTTTCTTTTATAATCATAAACTAAATCCCCCAAATACTTGAGGGGGATAAAAGCTAAGACAGATCTTGTTATTATTTTCTCTTGAATTATATGATAGATATTTGATTTGTTCTTAATTGTGTTTTTAACTCTTAAATTGATATTTTCGGGATATTGATTTCTGTCGAATGTGCTTATGTAGAGGAGCAAAAGTCCCTGCATAGGAGTAGATCCAACACAATTAAGCAGAGTTGATCGTAATCCTAGAGATAGGACGATAAAAATTTGCCAGATTAGGGTCAAACCTAATAAGGGAATCCATAGATCGAGTTAATGCGATTCTAGGGGTTTTAATTAGAAAGAGATTTCAATTAATCAACTTATGGTTAGTTGTTCTTAGTCTCGAGAGAGATATTAACATAAGTTAGGGATTTCTACGGATTAAGTCAAGTGAATAAATCGTCTAGTTCAAGAGTTGATTATTAACTATGAATGCACTAAAGGAGGTTCATTCGTCCATATCCACCAAAGAAAAGAAAAAATTATATATTTTTAATTTTTTTGTTCTTTCAATTTTCTTTTCTTCTAATATTGTTTTTACTCTAAGCAAAACACCTTTGGAACATGAAAACGACAAAAAGAAAGTCATAGAAGAAAAGTGAAAAATGGAGGATGATAATCTGTACATATTCAATCCGTAATCGAGACAGAATAAAGAGTCACCCACTTGGCTGGAAATTCGAAATTTAGTGGGATAGGATACTTTAACCGATTGGATCTAACATTCTTTAGAGATTAGTATGTTGTTTTTATGGCCATGTTTTCTGGACCATGAGGCATAGAGGTGTCCATGTTTTTATGCATCTAAAATTTCATTATAATTATATTTGAACTCAAATCATCATGATTAGAGATACTAATGGACCGGTTAAGCTGGGATGGGTCTAGGCTTAGATAAGGAAGTTTTTAGATATTATCTTTGCCCAAGCCTAACTTAGCTCGAAATATGAGTCTAAAATTTTGTTCAAATCCAACCTTATATAAAATAGGATAATTCGAGCCTAACCCAACCCAATTAAAAGTTATTTTTTTTCAAATTGAAATGTAATTACAAATCTACAATTAAATATATATTTTGATAATGTATAAATAAATATAGAAAAATGATTGTTTATAGATTCTGCCATTCCCCCAAAGTTTTCCTAAGAGTTTTTCTCGAATTTACTTTCTGTGCATTCTTAGTTTAAGTTTTAGAATTAGTTTAGTTTCTTAAAACCCCTTTTATTTTTTGGTTAAATAATAGAAAGAAAGTTAGTACTAGTACTTTTGGTTCCCTTGGGTACGATATCTCGGTCTTGCCACTAAGCTATACTACTGTTCGATAGGTGCGCTTGCCTTAAAATCGTGATAATAGTTAGTTTTTGGTGTGATTATTTATTATAAATTTTATTACTTCATATTACGCATATCAAATATCAACCCACGCATCCCTACACTCTAATGGTAGCACCGATTGCAATATTAACTCAATCGTTGCAGCAAAGCTGCTAATCATATATTAGGCTTAAAAGCCTTCAGTAGCAGTATTATATTTGGCACAAAGCCATAGGTAACTGTAATAGGATTGGCACATAGCCATCAATTAGGGTGATATAACTGGCATAAAGCCTATAATATCGACACAAAGCCCGTATTTACGACACGAAGCCCATATTAATGGCTCACAGCCCTCGGTAACATTATCAGTGCAGCATAGCTGCTCGGTGGTTAAAAAGCCTGCGGTGGCTATAAAGCCTGTGGTGGCTAAAAACTATGCATGTAATAGAGCTTGGTTATGGTATTTATGCAACCTGCAATTTAATCGGGGTTAGGATCTAAATTTAGCATGCACATTTCAATTATGTGTCCACTAGTCGTCATCTGGTTAGGATCGATTAGCTAATTCAGGGGCATTTCAATCAAGTATGAACGAAATACAGACTTGATTTTAATTGAAAACATGATCGATTGAGGCACAAATATTATAAGCATGAATCAAGTAAATATTATTTAATCAAAGCAACCATCCTAGCTTAAATAAAATTAAGCTATCATTGTTGTAAACAAGAACAAAGAACACATAGCAAACATTCTTGAATTAAATTAAAGAAAAGAAAGATTAAACCCAATTCAAAGTTGTAACACCCCAAACCTGGCCTAAAAGTTAGGCCCGAATCTGGTGTGTCACATTGAAGTGTTTATTTTTTTTAAAAAAAGTACATTGAAATATTAATCTTTTTTTAGTTGTAGAAGCTAATTTTAAAAGAAACCAATTTACAAAAACGTGATGTTTAAAAAGTAAGTCGTGAAATCAATTTAAAAAAAATGTTGTGGAAACGTAGAGTTACTTTAAAGAAACAATTAACATTTTGGAAAACCCAAAGTGAAAATCCAGAAACTTTAAAAGGCCTTATTACAGAAATTAAAACCCATAACAGAATTTAAAACATAAATAGAGTCCAAAATATAATAACTATAGCCATGTGGCCACCTCCAAGTCCCTTGCAGCACCGATCCTCCTAACGCTGGGGATTACCTGTACAGTTAACTAAACGGGGTGAGTTTATTAAAAACTTTGTGTAATCCCCTTACTAGTGTAAAAGTCAGAATATAGGAACAAAGACATACACAGAAACAGTCAGGGCCAAAGCCTTTTTAGAGTAACGGTACAGTCAAATACAGAACCAATTGGGCCTAGCCCAACCCAATAACAGAACAAGTAACAGTCTGGCCTAAGCCAATTACTGTAGATAGTAGTAGATGGGCCTAGCCCATTACAGTTCCAGAATCCATTGGGCTTTAGCCCAATTTAGTAACAATATTAGAATTAGGATCAGAATATGCATGAAAGCCCAACCCAGTCCAACCATCACACCACCCATACCAACCCAACACACTATGTGGGGAATAACTCGACCCACCCAGCCCACACAACAATACGCAGCCATGCTGCTAATAATAGATAACGTGGCAGTGCCACTAAAATAAAAATGCGTGGCAAAGCCACGAGCACAAAACTTCCACCAAATCAAGCGCAACCCCATGCACTGCAATGCAATATGTCAAGCTCAACATTACATGTGCATGCAAAATGGCCATGCTCAGAAACAATCATTTAAGCACATGTTATATCAATCACACAGCCACAGTCATGTCAGTCAAAACACTGTCATACGATCATCGTCAAATCAATCAAATGCACAATCCAAGTCAGTCATTTGCCCATAAGGTAAAAACTGTCATTTTACACTCTAGGGGCAAAATGGTCATTTTACCGTATAGTGGTATTTTGGTATTTCTACCGTACGGGGGTATTTCGATAATTCTACCCTACAGGGGTATTTTGGTAATTTTTCAAACCAGGGGTATTTAGGTAATTTTATAAATCGAGGGCATTTCAGTAACTTTACAAATCGAAGGTATTTTTGTAATTTTGAAATTTGGGGGTATTTTTGTAATTTTGTATACTGGGTATTTCTATAATTTTATAAACCGAGGGTATTTCTGTAATTTTACTAACTAGGGGTAAAACGATAATTATACAATTCAAAGGTAAAACGATAATTTTACAAATGAGGGTAAAACGATAATTTTACAAATTAGGGTAAAATGATAATTTTACAAATCAGGGTAAAATGATAATTTTACAAATTGGGGTAAAACGGTAATTTTACAAATTAGAGTAAAACGACAAATTTACAAATTAGGGGTCTTAAGGACCCCACCGAAAGTCTGTCGTTGCCTCGAGCGACTAATGTAACCTAAACAGACAAAACGACGTAATTGGGCCAAAGGCCCACTATCCGGCCCAAGAGGGCCCACACGCTCATGTAGCCCAATTATCCTAGAAATTGCCTCAACTATACGAACTATACACTCCAAACCAACAGTAGCCATATAACATACATTTCAACCATGTGGGGCCTACAAGCCCATGGGCCCACGCAGCCCATTTCAGCCTAAAGAGGCCTAGAACGACCTATACCATGTAGACGACTTGACAAGCCTCACTATTTCTCACCTAACAGTCAGATTTACACCAACGGGCCCACAGGCCCATCGGCCTATTCAGCCCATTCCGGCCCAAATCAACCATGACCATGTGATTAACAAGGCCCAGTTCAATATTTGTCATCTATTAAGAATTCCGTCCGTGGGGGCCCACGAGCCTATTAGGCCTACATAGCCCATTTAGGCCCAACGCGGCCCAATGTGGCCTCAATCATCCAATGCCCATGTTCGTGGGCTCAGTTCACCATACGCACGGTCGCACGATCGTGTGGCATCATTTGCTGATATTTCGGCTTTATCAGCATTTTGCCGATCTACAAAAATAGGATATAGGGTTACACACCTGGTTCCGAGACACGTAATTTACTACCCGAATTGAACCTTGATGAACGAATAGCCCCTTAATCACCAAGATCCTAGAACACAATTGGTTTTACGATCAATAACAATTTGTAAAGTAACAAATCCCATTAGACCCATGTTGCTCACAAGTCTGGTTTAAATCCATATATGCCACAACTCACACATATGTAACACATTCGGCCAAACCCATGTTTATAATAATCCTTCCTTACCTTGGTTGCACAATGCTAATAATAAAGGTTGATTGTTCCACCATTCGCTATCCTTCACACTTCCTAAAAACCTTAAGTCCCTTCGTGGCCATAATATCGAGAAGAACGAGTTTTATAGTCAGAAAACAAAAGGAGACAAACATTCGGTTATAGGAGAATAACCAATCGAAAGAAGAATGATTGGCAAATGAAATCATAATGAAAAACCACATACCATTTGTCAACTCCTTGCAGAATCGTAGTAGAAAGGTTAAAACATTGCTTCGGCAAAGATTCAAAGAAGAGGATTTGAGAAAAAAAGAAAAATAAGAGTTGGTTAAGGTGAAATCGGCCCACACTTTGAAGAGATGGAAATCGAATACAAGAGAGTACTATTCGGCCAATTTAGAAGAAGGCAATCGGTATTTGTTATGAGAGAAGAAAACTTTGATAGACTAAGAACGGATGTGTGGCTTAGAGATAGAGGGGTCAAAGAATAGAAAAGAAAAGAATTTAAGAGAAGAGAAAAGAGAGAGTAATCAGCCACCGATTGACACCAATAGATTCGACAAACAACCAAGCCAACAAGAGAGGTACTTTGAATAAAAAAAACCAATAGAGTGGTTGCTATGTTCGGCTTTTGAAAGGAAAGAAACAGGTCACAGTTTAGAAAAGAAAGCACAATACCTAACTGTACAAAAGAGAACTGAAACTATGCAAAGAAAATGCCAAAATGGAAATGGGAATTCGACAACACCTCTCAGAATGACCAAAATCAGCACTCCTTCCCTACCCAAGCCGAATTTGCATAATCAACCACCCCAAAATCGGCTACAACATCCCCTGTTTCAAATCCCTTGATTATCTCCTTAATTTCCTCCATGAACCATTCCTTAAATCTCTCATTTGACTCATTCATAATTCTCCATTCATAGAGTTCAATTCTAACACCAACTCTTACCTTCCCGTGAGCAAAATAAATAACCCCATTTGCATGCAGTGGGACTCGAACCTCTAACCTTCTTGTCCCTTTTGACCCCACCTCCTTGCCACACTTGTGTCGCCACATTGCCACTACACCAGAAGTCTCTTTTTGTCACATTTTATCCTCGACTAATTATAAGGTCTATAGACTAATGTCCAAGTTCATTTAAAAGAAAAACCAAAATAAATTGCAAGAGCTAAGACTTGAAACCTTGCTCCCTTGCAACCCTAATAACGCCACAACCACTTGACCACAGGCTCTCTTTGTGTCTTTTTTTTTAACACAATAATTTATAAGGCCTACTTCCAAGCATCCAGGGTTTTACTCACTTAAAACCAAAAATTTTGCTGAAGCCTAGGTTTGAACCTAGGACTTCTCCAACACTCCCCAAACACACGCAAATCATCTAGCCAACACACCAAACATGCAATTTGTGATATTTCCACGCACAACAAAATATTATAAGCCACCTTCTAATTGATCCCCAGTTCAAGGTCCGGTACTTCTAGGCCTAAAATTCGGGGTGTTACAAAAGTGGTTGTCACCTAAGACTCTGAACAGTGAGGGCTCCTTCATTCCTTTGCTTTGCTCCTTTGCTGATGGCTCTCCGAGGTGGCCGACCAAAGGCTCTTTAAGAGGCTAATTTGCTAAATCCTTATGCAAGGATGATGATAGGCGTGGGGAGAAAAGAAAGCCATGAGGATTGAGAGAGGAGGGAATGATGAATGCTTAGGGATGATTAGAAAAGTGAGAAATAGGGTCTTATTTATAGGTGAGACAAGGGGGATAGTTTACTAAAAATATGAGTGTCCATCTTTTGAAATCTCTTCCATCGGTGGTCGGCCATACTTTAAGGAAATTGAGCTGATTGTTTGCTTAATTTGAGTGCCACAACAACTCAGGACTAAGACTCGGTCACATGCAAATCTTTAGGTAAATCTTTAATTTCTTCAACTATTCAAGGACCCAGTGTAATTAAACCAAAAAACAGTTTATGAACATCCATGTACAGTCAAATTTTGGGTTGACTTGGTTCCGAACTTATACGATTTTGAAATCAAAATAAAGCTTTCAGACATGATGATAAGCTGTAAATTATACATATTTCTATCCCATATTTAGCACATTTATGGATAAATTTTCATTGAATTTGTGGAAGTTGATGCTCCTAATCCTTTAATTTCATGATTTATACCTAAGAGTGTATAGGAGAGTGAAAAGAACAAGAAACATGTCGAATATGGAGAAAATGGGCCAAAGCAAGGAAACAACACGGCCTGGAATTTAGCACACAAGCAACCCACACAGCCGTGCCAAATTAACAGGCTTGAACACGACCTAAACTCGATTCACACGGGCATGCTACACGGGCGTGTCACTGTTGTGATGAAGTTCAATTTCACGCAGAAAAGGCTACTTAGGGGCTAAGAAAGACATTCCACACTTTATATAAAGACTGTAGGAGGCAACTACAAGGGTGTACAGTGTTCCCGCCAAGACGGAGAGTAAAAGGCAGGGAATTACTTGAAGGAAAGTCGATTGATCCATCTTAGAGCCAGGATCTACATCAAGACAGAGGATCTCCCTTCAATCCTTTTAGGAGTTTTGGGTTTTCTTATGTTTTGTTATTTTTTTATTCTGAGATGTTTCTTTTTATAAACATGAATTAAACCCCCAAATATCTGAGGGGGATGAAACCTAAGACGAATTTTGTTATTGTTATCTGAACTATATGATAAATATTCGATTTGTTCTTAATTGTGTTTTTAATTCTTGAATTGATATTTCCAGGATATTAATTTAAGTCGAATGTGCTTAGGCAGAGGAGCAAAAGTCCCTGTTTAAGAGTAGATCCAACACAATTAAGCGGAGTTGATCGCAGTCCTAGACATATGACTACGAAAATCTGCCAGATTAGAGTCAAATCTAATATGAGGATCCATCGATCGAGTTAATGCAAGACTAAGGGTTTAATTAGAAAGAGATTTCAATTAATCAACCTAGGATTAGTTGTTCTTATTCTCGACAGAGATATTAACATAATTTAGGGATCTCTACGGATCAAGTCAAATGAAGAAATCATCTAGTTCAGAGTTAGATAACAAGTGAAGTCTAGGTGGATTCTTCTTTAGGTGTTGTCTTTATCATTCAGTTTTCCCAAAGCAATTCCCTAATCTACTTTTTACCGCATTCTTAGTTTAGATTAGAGTTAATTAGTTTACACAAACCCCCTCTTTATTTTTAGGCTAGATAATAGGAAGAAAGTCATTACTAGTACTTTTAGTTCCTTGGATTCGATATTTCGGTCTTGCCATTAACTATACTACTATTCGATAGTTGCGTTTGCCTTTTATCATGATAATAGCTAGTTTCTAGGTACGATCAATTTTATTACTTCATCAGATGATGATCAAGTTTTTGGCGTCGTTGCCGGGGAACTGAAATATTAGGAACACTCTATTTCTATTACTTTAGCCATTACTACTTTTATTTATTTTTAGTTTTTATATTAGGTTTTATTTACTAAATTTTTCTTTTTCACTAGCAGGTATCTCTAGTTTGTGACAAGAAGAAACCCGTCAGGACCTTTGCTTTTTTACGACGACTTAAAAACCACAGTTCGTAGAAATCGCAGAGATATAAAAAGAAGCCTATGGTACCCAGAACGAGGACAAGAAGAAGAACCCAAACCTACTGAAGAGATGGAGGCAAATCAAGATAATTAGCTACCTCCTATAGTAGCCACAAATCCTATTGAGCAAAATCCTATTCCTCGTACTATGTATAATTATGCTAAACCTAATTTTGCTGGTACTGAATCTAGTATTGTTAGGCCTACTATTGCTGTAAATAATTTTGAACTGAAGCCTAACACTATTCAAATGATACAATAGTTTGTTCAGTTTGATGGTTTGCAGGATGAAGATCCTAACTCACATTTAGCCAATTTTTTGGAATTCTATGACACATTTAAAATAAATGGCATTTTTGATTATGCCATTTGTTTTCGGTTATTCCCATTTTCCTTGAGGAATAAAGCTAAAAAGTGGTTAAATTCTTTACCACGAGGGTCTATCACTATATGGGAACAAATGACCGAAAAATTTTTACTAAAATATTTTTCGCTGGCTAAAATGGCAAAATTAAGGAATGAGATCTCTTCTTTTGTGCATATGGATTTAGAAACACTTTACGATGCTTGGGAGAGATACAAGGACTTATTGAGAAGGTGGCCTTACCATAGGTTACCCCTATGGTTACAAGTTCAAACTTTTCACAATGGTTTGAACTCCTCAACGAGACAAATGATCGATGTAGCCACCGGTGGAACAATCAATAACAAAACACTAGAAGCAGCTTACGAGTTTATAGAGGAGATGTCACTGAATAACTATCAGTGGCAAGTCATAAGAACATAGCCACAAAAAGTTGTTGGGGTTTTTAATATTGATGCGATCACCATACTTTCTAATCAGGTAGAACTTCTTAATAAAAATATTGATAGTTTCGTTGGTTCTACGTAGGTACATCCAGTGATACAGTGTGGCATGAGCAATTTTGAGTACCCCACCTACGGATATGGCATGGAAAACGAGCAAGCCAACTATATGGGTAATAATTCTAGATCCCAAAATAACCCTTATAGTAACACTTACAATGCAGGTTGGAGGAACCACCCTAATTTCTCATGGGGAGGACAAGGTAATCAAGGAAATTAGAGACCACCACCTCTTCCGAGATTTTGACAACCACCTTACTAGTAATCGGTGTCAGAGAAAAAGCCAAAGCTTGAGGAGATGCTCACGAAATTTATCTCTGTGTTAGAAACCCGTTTCTAGAACACCAAGACGACACTTAAGAAACATCAGGCATCCATTCAAGGACTCGAAACTGAAATAGGCCAGCTCACTAAGCTAATTTCTAAAAGACCACAAGGTGGTTTACCAAGCAGCACCGAGACTAATCCTAAGGAGCACATTAAAGCAGTTACATTTAGGAGTGGGAAAAAGCTAGCTGAACCTGAATAGAGGGTATTACAACAGCCTGACAAGAAAAAAGTTGAGGAAACCGAACCCAAAGAAAACACTTCACCAGTACTTAAGGAATACAAAACACCCGTCCCATACCCAGGAAAATTAAAGAAAGATTGCATGGACGCTCAATTCGATAAATTTCTTGAACTTTTTAAACAATTGCGTATTAACTTACCTTTTGTTGAAGCTATTTCACAGATGCCAACATATGCAAAAATTTTTAAAGAACTTCTAACAAACAAAGGGAAGTTTGAAGAACAGTCCACAGTGGAACTTAACGAAGAGTGTTCAGCAATCCTCCAGAATAAACTCCCAACCAAATTGAAAGATCTAGGAAGTTTTACTATTCTCTGTTTGATTGGTAATTTAAATATTGAAAAGGCATTAGTACATTAAGGTGCCAGCATTAATTTAATGCCCTATAAAATGTTCAAGCAACTAAGTCTAGGGGAACCAAAACCCACTAGGATGAGTATTCAATTAGCTGATAGATTTGTTAAATATCCTAGGGGTATCATTGAAGATATATTAGTTAAGGTGGATAAATTTATATTCCCTGTTGATTTTGTTGTGTTAGACATGGACAAGGATGTTGAGGTACCCTTAATCCTAGGACGACCATTTTTAGCTATTGCCAGAGCTGTTATTAATGTAGGAGATGGTAAACTTGTGCTTAGGGTAGGTGATGAAGAAATTGTGTTTAAAATTTATGATGCAATGCGATTTTCTAGGGAACAAGATGATTCCTGTTATTTTATTGATTCTATTGGTCATTCTGTTTAAGATTCTTTGTAGGAAATCAATCTTAAAGACACGTTGGAACTGTGTCTCGTTCAAGGTAGGGGAGAGGACGAAGTCACCACTGAGATGAAAAAGGTAATAATTGAGTTAAACTCCAATGAACCTTCCCCAGGACAAATAGAGTATGAGGGCATTGAGATTAAAGATGAACTAAGACAAAAACCCCCTATTGACGAACCTCCCAAACTAGATCTCAAACAATTACCCAAACACTTAGAATATGCATTTTTAGGAGACAATTCTACACTACCAGTCATTATTGCTTCAAACTTGCAACCCAAGGAGAAGGAGGAATTAATTCAAATGTTAAGAAAACATAGAAGAGCCATAGCTGGGAAAATTTCTGACATCAAAGGAATTAGTCCTTCTTTTTGCAACCACAAAATTTTGATGGAAGATGAATATAAACCATGTGTGCAGGCCCAAAGAAGACTGAACTCCAACATGAAGGAAGTGGTCAAAACCAGAGGTAATTAAACTTCTAGATGCTGGAATTATTTATCCTATCTCTGACAGTGCTTGGGTGAGTCCTGTGCAGGTTGTTCTTAAGAAAGGTGGATTGACTATTGTTGCCAATGAAAAGAATGAATTAATTCCTACAAGAACTATCACAGGTCAGAAAGTTTGTATTGATTTACAGAAAATTGAACGACGCCACTAGAAAGGATCACTTCCCCTTACCCTTCATCGATCAGATATTAGAAAGACTATCAGGACATATATACTACTATTTTTTGGATGGACTTTTTGGCTACTTTCAAATCCCGATAGCTCCTGAAGATCAAGATAAGACGACATTCACTTGTCCAGAGGGTACGTTTGCTTATCATAGAATGCCTTTTGGATTATGTAATGCTCCTGCTACTTTTGGATTATGGAGGTATTCATGGATGACTTCTCGGTATTCGGTAACTCTTTCCATCTTTGCCTTAAAAATTTAGAACGAGTCCTAATAAGATGTGAGGAAACAAATCTTGTTCCCAATTGGGAAAAATGCCATTTTATGGTACGAGAAGGTATTGTGCTAGGACACAATATTTCTAGTAAAGGGTCAGAAGTAGATAAAGCAAAAGTTGAGACCATTGAAAATTTACTTCGCCCTAGTTCAGTTAAAGCGATCAGAAGTTTTTTAGGACATGCTAGTTTTTATAGAAGATTCATTAAAGACTTTTCTAAAATAGCTAAGCCATTAATGAAATTATTAGAAAAAGACATACCTTCAATTTTGATCAAAAATGTTTAGAAGCATTTGATACTCTCAAAGAGAAACTCATTAATGCTCCATTTATAATTGCACCTGATTGGAATTTACCTTTTGCGCTAATGTGTGATGCAAGTCATTTTACAGTAGGTGCAGTTCTTGGATAGCGAAGAGGCAAGCATTTTCAGCTAATCTACTATGCTACCAAAACTCTAATAGCCGCACAAGAGAACTACACTACCACAGAAAAAGAATTGTTAGCTGTGGTTTTTGTGTTCGACAAATTTAGACCATATTTAATATTGTTTAAAGTTATCATCTATACTGATCATTCCACTCTTCGTTACCTTTTAACTAAGTCCAACGCAAAACCTTGACTAATAAGATGAATTTTATTATTGCAGGAATTCAATTTGGAAATACAAGACAAAAAAGGAGCTGAAAACTGGGCAGCAGATCACCTTTCCAGGCTTGAGAAGCCACATCTCAAAGAACTTGATGAGGCTGAAATAAACGACTCGTTTCTTGAAGAACAACTCCTAGTCATATCTGATTCTGAGAAACCTTGGTTTGCTGACATTGCAAATTACTTAGCTGCTAACATAACCCCAAAAAGGTTGACACATCAGCAAAAGAAGCGATTCTTTACCAATGTGAAAAACTACTTTTGGGAAGACCCTTTTATTTTTCATATTTGCACAGACCAAGTCATTCGAAGATGTGTTACAACGATAGAAGCAAACAAGATCTTGGAACACTACCATTCAGGACCATCAGGAGGACACTACAGTGGAACTAAGACCGCTCATAAAATACTTGAATCAGGTTTTTATTGGCCCACATTATTTAAGGATGCCAGCATGTATGTTACTTCTTGTGACAGATGCCAACGAATAGGTAATATCTCTAAACATGATGAGATGCCTTAGACATATATGCTTGAAAGTGAAATATTTGATGTATGGGGCATCGATTTCATGGGTCCATTCCCTAGTTCATCCGGAAATAAATACTTCTTAGTAGCAGTTGATTACGTGTCTAAATGGGTAGAAGCCCAAGCCTTACCTACTAATGATGCTAGAATGGTAGTGAGATTCCTTAAAAAACTTTTTTCTCGATTTGGAGCACCAAGATCAATTATCAATGATAAGGGAACTCATTTCTGCAATACTCAGTTTGAGAAAGTTTTACAGAAATATGGAGTGTACCATAGAACAGCTACCCATTACCACCCTCAAACTAGTGGACAAGATGAAGTAGCTATTAGAGAGCTAAAATGCATCTTAGAGAAAACCGTACAAGCAAATAGAAAAGATTGGGCAATGAAAGTAGATGACGCTTTATGGGCTTATAAAACTACCTCCAAAACTCCCATAGGAACATCTCCCTATATACTCGTTTACGGGAAAAGTTGTCATTTACCCTTTGAACTAGAATATAAAGCATTTTCGGCCATCAAATTTCTAAACCTCAACCCTGATCATAAAGGTGAAAAGAGACTCATGTAGTTAAACGAGTTAGACGAATAGTGTTATAATGCATATGAAAACTTACGCTTATACAAGGAAACCACAAAGCGACGCCATGATTGTAACACTCTTAGCCTATATCCATCGTTGGAGGGGTTACGAGGCATTACTCAACAAATCTCAATTCCCAACAATCATGATCGTATGCATTTTAAACTCTTAACCCAACTATATATATATATATACTTTTTTTTATAAAAAAAATAATATAATCTGACTCATTTACTTCATAAGCAGATTATCACATAAAGTACTTTCACACATATACATAAGCATAACCATTTATACAACAAAGCAACACATACTTGATTTCACTTAAAATCTATATTCTTTTAAACAATTATACCCATGCAACATAATACAAAAATCAATAATAATAATAATACTCATGTATCAATTTTGAAATTACTCATCTCAATTGCATTAAACCAATGTATAATCATATGGTGAAAATCACAGTTCATTTGGTAAATTTCCTTAAGCATGATTGAACTTAACTATGGCCAAATCCACACATCAACTAATCGTATCAAACACCAAATTTTTGTCATTTATCATTCGGCAATTTCATGTTATCAAGTAACTCAACTAAACATATATACCAAACTAAACCTAAAAATCAAAAATGCATTATTCATTTGGTACATTAAACTTAGCCAAATATAATACACCTATTGTTAACTCATTTGTATATACTCACTTACAACGCCAATCCATCAATTTACAAATTCAAATATTTTAACTTATTAGCTAATACAGAATATCATCAATGTTTAATGCATATAATACAAATGTTTACTTTTTTATTTAATCACATAATGTTCATAGACTTTCTTTCACAATTGTCAAATTTGACTAACATCCATAACCAAAATTTATCAACTTATTAAGACCCACACAATGTAACATATCATTAATATCTCATAGTCAACACCATCAATTAATTCACCTAATCAACCTCCAAATATAATATACTTTTATATAATGAATATAACTGAATTGGCAATTTATAGTTAAGATCAACCACATCGTTCAATCAAAACATATTAATCAACTTAACCCATTTAGTAAACCATATTCGTATAGCTTACATAATTACAATTCAACCAAAATAGATTCAAAAGATAAACTAGCTTATACATGCCATACATTTCAAAATTCAACTTTAAAAAGTACCAAAATATTGATGATAGTGTACATGACTTCGCTGATGATCCCGAACTCGTAATAAGCTTCCAAAATCTAATTCACAAAGAACAGCATAAACATACACAGTAAGCTTTCGCAGCTTAGTAAGTTATAAGCAAAATAGATACTCAATTGACATTAACAACTAAATTTTTGAATGACCGAATTTATATACAATAATCACCAATACTTCCAATTTTATCTATACCTGACACCATATATCTTTCAAGTACTAATACATATTATTCAAATTTACAAATATATATATATATATTCAATCACAAAGATATTTATTACACCTACTATTACATGCTCACAATTAACCACATCTCCATTAACTTGAAAATATGTACAACATATCGTTTTGTTTATAATCCATGCAGTTCATCTTTTCTACTATTAATCACACAGATTTGAGCTTAATAATATTGACCACATAGGTTCGAGACATACCTGCACAATTTCAAACTTAGGTATCGTATTTAACACCCAAAAATTTCAAGGCAATAACTCGCTCAAATGTCTCTGATAATTCCATAAAACCGCACACTTAGTGCTAATAATTATTCGAAATTATAAACTAAATTCGCACAATTAGTGCTCGATAAGTAAAATCGTACATTTAGTGCTTGATAATTTAGAATCGCACACTTAGTGCTCTGTAATTAAGCTCGCACACTTAGTGCTAATATCATCTCCGTAACTAATTATATTTGCACACTCAGTGCTTAAATTCAAATACTTAATACACATCCATTTATTTTTACTAAGTCTATTTGTATTCGGCCACGTCAATATTTTCCACATTTCAATTCGGCACATACTTATAAATTATATTTATTTAAAGCAACAACAAATATTTGCTTAATAACTTACCTTAGATATCGACGGACAGAAACTTTTGACTATTCAACGATTTTTTTTCCCTGATCCACGTCCGATCTTTTCAGTTCTTGATCTATATAATTTCAAAATGAGCTCATTCAAATAGAATTTCATTCATTTTAGTCCAAAACACATAATTGAACAATTTACCAATTTACCCCTAACATTTTGCACTTTTACAAATTAATCCAATTTTCACAAAACACAAAATATGCTAAATTTGCATTATTAAGCTAGGGCCAAAAGTTCGCTAGGCTTATACAAGTCTCCACATTTCATAAATTTCACAATCTAGCCCCTCAATTTACTATTTTTGAAATTTATTCCTAATACTTAATTTCATCAAAATTTTCAATACAAAATTTAATAATCTAACACATATATTTTATTTTCTATCTTCAAACACAAAATTAACCAAACTATCAACCATGGCAACTCATGAAAATATCATCGATTTCAAAAATTCAAGCATGGGTTTTGAAGTATTCAAAGCAACAATCTCAAAAACGTAAAAATTATCAAAAACCAAAACCAAACGAACCTTGAATTTGGATTCACAAGTGCCGAATGTAAAAACCCTTTTTATTTTCTTCTTTTCTTTGAGTTTCGGTCTTCAAGATGAAAGAAAGATGAACACTTTCATCTTTTTGTTTTATTATTCATCTAATTTTAATTAAATTTACCAAATTGCCATTACTAAAATAATTAAATAATACATTCACTATTACATGCATATCATGACCAGCCACTATGATGAATTTTGGTCAATTTACACTATTTATACCTCAATTTAAGAAACCATCATCAATTTGACACTTAGGCATTTAACCCCCAAATTTTTATTTTACGCGATTAAGCCCTGTTTATTAAATCGGGCATTCAAACGATAAAATTTTAAAACAAAAATTTCACACCAGCCAAATTCACACAATCAAGACACAGAAAAATAATAATTAAATATTTTCTGATTCAGATTCGTGGTCTCGAAACCACCGTTTCGATTAGGGTCAAAATCGGGCTGTTACAGTGATACTCGTCTAAAGCAACATAAACAGTTTAAAACTGGCGATCTCGTTTTTCTTTACAACTCAGGGCTTAAATTATTCCTTGGAAAGCTAAAATCCAGATGGTCAGGCCCATTCATAGTTCAAAGTATTCTTCCTTACGGCACAATTGAGGTAACACATCGAACTCACGACACTTTCAAGGTAAACAATCATCAACTCAAACTATATTATGGTGATTACTTTAAGAATGATAGGGAGGAGCTTAGGCTCCACAAACCCCTATAAAGGTGCAGGTAAGGTCAGTCGAGCTTAGACTCTAAAATAAGCGCTTCTTGAGAGGCAACCTGAGCACTAACATTTTTTATTTTCTTAAATTCATAACTAACTCCTTGAAATGTAGATTTTCCAGAACCACACGACCAGGTATACGGGCGTGCCTAAGGCTGTGGACACACCACAGTTAGAAACACGGCCGTGCGATACGACCGTGTAAAAATAGAGCCAAATTTTCCCCAAAACATAGGGTTTGACAAATCGCTACGGCTGTGCGATACTACTGGGGCAAAACCTGTCAATTCATACACGAGCGTGTGACCCCAAACACGGCTGCGGGAGAAGCGAACACCAAAAGACACGTCTGTGTTATATGGCCATGTGCCCCAACACACCCGTGCCAATAAGTCATCGGTGAAACTGAGAAACACGCCCGTGCCGACCACCTGTGGCTACACCAATAGTTCACGAAACACACGAGCCAATCCAATGGCACACGGGCGTGTGCCACAGCCGTGGGCCCAATCCCTTATTACCTAATTTTAATTTTAATTTTTTTTACTTTTTATTTTTCCTTTTCCTTTTATTTTGCACCTAATTCTTTATCGAGTAATACTTGAATTACCCACACAGTTGTGCATATTCTCTTCAGTCACCCAGAATCGATAACTTCAAGTAGTCCTCTCTCTAATACAGCTTTCACTATTCTCAAGGAATTCATCCAAAATTCAGGGAATTTCACTTCTCTCTCTATCTTAAGATTTATACTTATATTGTCAGTAAATTTAACATTATACACTGAGGGCACTATACATTTTAAGTGTAGGGGATTATTAGTCTATTATCAGAAAAATCCCTAAATTTTACTTTATCTCTCAATTCACATTCTCATGTCACTATTAAAATGAATTCTGATTGATTTATGATTTTGATTGATATGTTGAGGATTAAGATAGGTATTTATGCTTTGATTATTCAAACTTTAAGACATTAGAGAATCAAGCATGATAAGTTGAAATTTTTGAGAATTTAAATTTTTCTAGGTTGTTTTCCCCAATTTTAAGTGTTATCTTGAAATTTGAAATTCATAGGATTGACATCAAAAGCTATACTTCTGGTGAGATTTTTGAGCCTTTTGAGCAGACATCCTTTCGTGCTCACTTTTATTGTTGCTTTGAGTGAGTCAATATTGATCCGTTATTCTAGAACTTGCTTCCATTATACATGTCGAGCCACATTATTGATTTGATATACTGAAATGATAATGGCACCTAGGTTTTAACCTACTTATTCCATAAAAGCCTACCTTTATAATTAACCTCTACTGAACTCCATTGAGCTTAACAAACCGTTCATTGATTTACCCTCAATATTAAGCTATAACCCATTTTTTGTTAAAATTCCCTCAATTATTTTGATCCCTATTTTTTGTCGAGATTTGAGTTGAATAATTATCTAGCTATGTTCTCCCTTTTTAGTTAGTTAAGTTTGTAAAGTATTCGATTTGTTTTAAAAAAAATGTATATTTCAGTTGTAATTCAATGTTTTGCATATTTCCATGTAATTTTTGAGCTTCTGTTCTTAAACGATGTTATCCAAAAGAAAAAGGCTATATTTTAGGAATATGTTTTAGTGATAGAGATTTTTCTAGTTAGATGATTTTTCAGTTTGATCTTGATTCTAACCCTCTTTTTCAACTTGTGACCACACCCCTAACCAAGGCCACGTTACAACCCTTGAAAGATCTTTTGATCGATGTATCATGTCAATACGTAGTGGTGGAGATTTGATTTTCTTGCAAGCTGATGGTAATAACTTTTCATGTTGGCTAATGAGTGCTTAATTTCTAAACCTTAAACACTTCGAGTCGATAGAGTGAATCTTTAGTGAGGATGTCAACTTTTGTTGATTTTGAATCAAAGGTAATTACCTAGAAGAGGGGAGGAAACCTATGTTTCTATGATAAAATTCTCACCTTAGATTGTTTAAGACTTTAATTTTCTTTCTGTTGAATTCTCAATGTATGATTACTTGTGGATTAGTTTGAAACATTATTGATAAGGATTATAAGTTGAGAAGAATGATTTTTAATTGTGAGTTGAGATTTTGCTTGAGGACAAGCAAAGGCTTAAGTGTGGGGGTGTTTGATAAACTGTAAATTATACATATTTCTATCCCACATTTAGCACATTTATGGATGAATTATCATTGAATTTTTGGAAGTTGCTGCTCCTAATCCTTTAATTTCATGATTTATACCTAAGAGTGTATAGGAGAGTGAAAAGAACAAGAAAAGGGCCGAAAACAGAGAAAATGGGCTAAAGCAAGGAAAGAACACGGCCTGGAGTTCAGCACACGGGCAACCCACATGGGCATGTCCCAGTCGTGATGAAGTTCAATTTTACACGGAAAAGGCTACTTAGAGACCAAGAAATACATTCGAAACTCTATATAAAGACCCTAGGAGGCAACTACAAGGGTGTACAGTGTTCCCACCAAGACGGAGAGTAAAAGGCAGGGAATTACTCGAAGGAAAGCCGATTGATCCATCTTAGAACATCAAGACAGAGGATCTCCCTTCAATCCTTTTAGGAGTTTTAGGTTTTCTTCTGTTTTGTTATTTTCTTTATTCTGAGATATTTTTTTTTATAAACATGAACTAAACCCCTAAATACCTGAGGGGGATGAAACCTAAGACGAATCTTATTATTGTTATCTGAACTATATGATAAATATTCGATTTGTTCTTAATTGTGTTTTTAATTCTTGAATTGATATTTTCGGGATATTAATTTAAGTCGAATGTGCTTAGGCAGAGGAGCAAAAGTCCTTGTTTAAGAGTAGATCCAACACAATTAAGCGAAGTTGATCGTAATCCTAGACATAGGACGACGAAAATCTATCGGGTTAGAGTCAAATCTAATATGGGGATCCATAGATCGAGTTAATGCAAGACTAGGGGTTTTAATTAGAAAGAGATTTCAATTAATCAACCTAGGATTAGTTGTTCTTATTCTCGAAAGAGATATTAACATAATTTAGGGATTTCTACGGATCAAGTCGAATGAAGAAATCATCTAGTTTAGAGTTAGATAACAAGTGAAGTCTAGGTGGATTCTTCCTGAGGTATTGTCTTTATCATTCAGTTTTCCCAAAGTAATTCCCCAATTTACTTTTTGTCACATCCTTAGTTTAGATTAGAGTTAATTAGTTTACACAAACCCCTCTTTATTTTTAGGCTAGATAATAGGAAGAAAGTCATTACTAGTACATTTAGTTCCTTGGATTCAATATTCCGATCTTGCCACTAACTATACTACTATTCGATAGGTGCGCTTGCCTTTTATCATGATAATAGTTAGCTTCTAGGTACGATCAATTTTATTACTTCATCAGATCGCAATCACATGTCAAAATATAGTAGATAAATTAAAGGACCAAAGAATATAATTTAACCACTTTAATTAATCAATTTACTTAATTAATTAAAACCCAATTTATTAATGAAATATTTAAGTTAAATTATTAAAAATAATTTTATAATTTATTATCTAATTTAATCATGCATGGTCCAAAAAATATAATAAGCTCAAATAAACATAAAATAAGCCATTTTATGCATGAAAACTATATAATAAAGCATAAAATCACATTTTAATAATTCCTATGTCTTAATTTCATATTTTCACATATTTCATTAATTTATTAAACAATTAATTGGTTTTAACAACAAATTTAAGTAAAAAGGTGATGAATTATATAGGAAAAATCTTATATATTTTTCAATTTACACACCCCAAACTTAAATCATTGCTCGTCCCAAGTAATGTTCATGCACAAGACAAGGTCTCGCTAAGTCCAATTTAGCTAAAAGTGTAAGCAACATCAATCTTTGTCCCATAATCATGTCTTAATAAATTCATGCTCATGGATCTTCTTTATTAACAAGTAACTCATATGCAAACATTTTGAGAATTTTATACTAAGTTTCAAAATATGCTAACATGAATCATAGTTTGTATGTATGTCACAGCCACAAATAATATTCTTTATTCAACCTAATTTCTCATCAATCAAGCAAAAAAATCATAAGCCTTATTTATGATCTTCATATGTTGAAATTAGTACTTCCTCTCCACTAATATAGATGAGATAATCATCAAATCAATAGGTCTTTTATAGGGTTGTAATAGGGCTCGGTTAAAGGTAGGGATTTTAAGAGATGGAATATTTCGGTTTCAAATTATTAACCTTTAACTTTGTCTTGGATTTCTCAAAGTACAGCCCTTTCCATTAAGTGAACCTTTGGAATACCCCCAAACTTATTTTGAACTCATGCTCATACATTTCTTTCTTTGTGGAACTTGAGCAACTTTTCTTCACTTTTATATATATATAAGCACATACATCTTCTGAAAATTTCCTCAAATGTCATTTACCAAGACAACTTTGGTTAAGATTGGTGTATAAAATTAGGATAACTTAACAAGATGAAAATGTGGTTTATAATGTAGGTTTATTGCAATAAACAGGCTTGTAAGCTCAAAATTATAGTTTCAAGGGTCTAATATCATAAGGTTGGCTTGAAAAGGCTCAAACGATCTAAAGAAAATGGTGCCTATATCATTTTAGACTTTTATGTCTCCTAGGATTTCGCCTCAAGAAAGTTACTAAGTCAATTCTAAAGATATAAACCTTCATGCATGTTTAATATAAAAAGAAACTAAGTTTTCATGGCAAACATTACCTAAGACTAAGATCATTCCAACATTCCATTCTTCATGATAACATACAATCACTCAGATAATTCATGCTTGCATACAAACTATCTTATTAACAAAGAAATTTCTCTAAACATTCATTTATTAAAACATACTCATGAAAGAAATGATTGAAACATACTTGAAAATTTTAAAAATTTGAGCAATTATTTGCCTTACCCCCCTTTAAAAAGAAGCAATGGCCTCATTGCAAGAACAAAGTAATGATTGAAAACTAAAAACCAGGTAAGGTTGTAAAGAAAGATAGGTGAGCCATTAAAAATGCTTAAATACCAAGTCTTTCCTTATAACCCAATCCTAGACATGTTCATTTCTATTACCACATCACTTAGTCTTTTTCTTTCTAAAGAAGAATTTATTCATGCTTGCTATGTTTTATTTTGTAGAAATTAAGTCCTAATTACAAAAGAAATAAATTCCTAAAGACCTTAAATAAATAAATAAAAGACGACAATCCCCCTTTTATTTTTCTGGCTCATTCCCCTTGTCTTCTTTAGCCGTAACAGCCCAAAATAGGGCTTAGTCAAAAAAGTGGTTTTGAGACCACAAATCCAAGGTAGAAAGTATATTTTATGATTAATCTTAATATTATGACATAAGTTGCATGATAGTGATAAATGCCATAAAGAAATTTTTATAAAAAGTGATCAATAGGTCTTTAAGGGCTAAATTGAAAAATATAAATTTTTAGAAGCTTTAAGTATGAAATAGCATTAGAGAAAATTATTTAGTATTATTTTATGTGTTATGGTATTTTTATAAGAGTGCATGAAAATTTTTGATGAATTAATTTACGTGATTAAAGGCTTAATCGTGACAAATGACTAAATCACATAAAGGGGAAAAGTTTGATTTTACTAGCAATTTGTGTAAATTAGCTAGAGAACTAATATGTGGGGTGTTTAAAAGGCAATTAGGCCTTTAGAAATAGCATGGTCGGCCAAGCAAAAGAAAGTGACAAGGAGGCAAGAAAAGTCAAAAGGTTTAGGTGACTAATTGATAAAATAATCACCTAATGGCTTAGCCTTCATGCCTTCATCTTCTTTCTTCTTCTCCTTGCCAATTTTACTAGCCAAAAAGGGGGCTTCAGAGCTTCAAATTTTCAACTACATTTATCACTTAATTGTAAGTGATTTCCTTGTCCTTTCTTGAATATTTTTGCTTTTTTGAGACCCTCATGGCATAATCTTTCTATTGAGGTGTGTATTTAGCATTTTCGTTGAAAGTTTAAAGTTTTGCCATGGAAGTATAGATGTTATTTGCTGAAGTTTTATGAAAGAAAAATGAATGTATGATGCTCAATAAACAACTTTGGTAAAGGGATGTTCATAGAAAGCACCTAAATTGGACGGAATTGCAAAGTTGATAAATTTCATGGTAAATGCATGAAGTGATGAGATTTTAAAGTTTCCATAAGAGTAAAAAGGGTTTAGATAGGCATAAGAAGTAAGGGAATTTGATAAAAATCAATTTCTGAGCATTAGGGCAAAATGGTCATTTTGCCCAAGGTCTAGGGGCAAAATGGTCAATTTGCCGATTTGTGAATTAAAGGTTGTCATAATTAGTTTGGTAATTAAATTACTAAATTTTATTCATTATAGATCAAGAAACTCGAAGCCTGAATCAAAACCGAGGAAAGAGTAAAGTGGTGGACTAAGCCAAGCATTTGTCATATTTTGGACCCGAGGTAAGTTGTATGTGATAAATTAGCTTTATGCTCTACAAAACTTTATTATGATTAGTTTTATGAAGTCACAATATTCCATGAAACCCATTGTTATGACAATGTGTAAATTTTCATAAGTTTCATGAGTTTCAGCATTAGGATGTTACCATGAAAAGATGAAGTTATAATCGAGAAATTTCAATTAAGAGCTAATGAATACAAAGTATACCGTAGTCATAAGCATTGTAGATCCCATGAAAGACTATGTCTGGGACATGGCATTGGCATCTAAATGTGATCCCATGTAGGGCCATGTCCGGGACATGGCATTGTCATCGACATGAGGTCCCGTATAAGACCATGTCTGGGGCATGGCATCGGCACCCAAATGAGGCATAGATCCCCTATAAGACCATGCCTGGGACATGGCATGGGCATCTAAGAGTGATCTCGTATAAGACCATGTTTCGGACATGGCATCAGCATCAATTTGTGACCCGTGTAAGACCATATCTAGGATATGGCTTTGGCATCAGTTTGAGATTCCATGTAAGACCATATCTGGGATATGGCTTTGGCATCTTACTAAGAGAATGACATTATGGTTATCCTTCGATATTCTAAGTACACTATTAGAGAAAGTATCCAAATTGATTTGGTTAATAAGAAAGACTAAAGTTCACGATGAGTGTTACAGGTACTTTCAAATAAGTACGAGACAATGATAATGTAAGTTACAAAATTGATAAATTCATGAGAATGAGCAAGGTACGAGCTTGAGTTAATCTTAAGAATATGTAAGTTGTTAGTATGAGTAAGTTATAAGAATTAGAAGGTATTGAGCATGAGGAAGGAATTAAATGAAGTTTCCAAGTTACTCTAGATGGACTAAAATTTTATTGATTATGTTGCTATTTTTGTTTGATGCAACTTACTAAGCATTTTATGCTTACTCCCTCAATTTCCCTTTTTCCATGTAGGTTTGTAGAATTAGCTTGGGATTTGTTAAAGTCGAAGCTCGAAGTCACACTATCTAGCCTGTTATTTTGGTATAGTTATGTTAGCTATTTTGAGTATGGCATGTATAGGACTTGTAGGTTATTTTAAGACATATCACTCATTTGTCAGCCAATTGTGTTGGCCATTTATAGTTTCAAGTCTCATTTTGTAAATGGCCTTTGGAATTGGCCAAGAATGCTCCAAGTTACTTTAGTGAAATGTGAATGAAGTTCATAGAAATGATAGATGGTAGTTTAGTTATTTATACATGCCTATTGAACATTTAAGTGAGTATTGATGTTATGTCTAGATGCTTGAAGATTGAGTTAAGTTTGAATGTGTTTTAGGGTGGCAAAGGACTTGGTAAATAGCCCCTTATTGCCCATATAGATAGACACACGGGTGTGTGTCTAGGCCGTGTGAGACACACGGACGTGTGTCTAGGTCGTGTGAGACACACGGGCTGCACACGGCCGTGTGGCTCGACTATGTCTCCCCTTCATCTGAAGCTGCCAAAGGCAGGATAGCACACAATCAGAGCACATGGGCTTGTGCCATGTGAAAGACACGGGCCATCAGCACGACCATGTTTAGAGGCCACGCGGGCGTGTTGCCCTTCCACATGAGCGTATGCCCTGTTTTCACTAGCTTTTGAGAAAATTTTCTTAAGTGCCTGAAATGACCCTGAATTGTTTCTAACCTACATTTTAGGCCTTGTAGGCCTTGAATTGGGACTCATTCATTTTAGAGGAAGTCAAGAGTCTACACGAGTATTAGTATGGTAATGCCTTGTGCCCTACTTCGGCATCAATTACGGGTAAGAGGTGTTACATTAGCTCCATCTCTGTCTGCATAGTTAGTATCCTCCATCCATGTCTTAAAGATATCATCTAGGAACTTAGTAACAAAAGTGTTAGAGATATTTTTAAAATTATTTCAAATTGAATCATCTCTAATTTTTGCATACTTCCAGTAGGTTTGTTGTTCTCTGTGCATGAACTTGCACATATCCATCATAATTGACAACTATGATTTCTTTGAAGTACTGGCAAAAGTTGGCATTAGAGCTGTAAATCTAGCTTCAACACTTAGCTTGACTGATTCTTCTTCTAGCTCAACCCTAAATTTAGGGCTTACAGTTCCTTTAGCTGGTCGAGGAATGTTCGGTTCCTTATCAGACTCTTCTTTTTTAGTGTCTATAACTAAATCAGCTTCAGTTTCAGTTTCATTTGTTGACTCTTAGGTTTCTGGCTCAATTGGTTCTTCTTGCTCGCATTGGTTCAGCTCATGCACCCTCTCTACTAACCTTTCAAGATCATGCCTTGTAATGCACCCTTGGACATAATGCCCCTTCAGATTTGCTTGTGTTTTAACACAAGCCCTTAAGCAAAGTGAAGTGATTAATAACGGTAAATAAGCACTTCCTGTCTTCTTTTTAGCATAATGATAAATCTCCTTGAGAATAATTTTCCTAACATTAATGGACTTTTCTGTCAAGATTGCATATAACAAGAGCATCCGTTCCATCAAGATGGTGGAACTGTGTGAGATAGGCATAAAACTATAATAAACAAAATAAAACCATATTTTTGCTACTAGTTTTAGGTATTCCCATCAGCAAGAATGGCTTCCATACTTTCTTATAATCCATTGGTATCTTTGATTTGTGACAAGATTAAGCACTTGTTGAAGAAAATCCCAATTGATGTTGTTCATCATGGTGTAGTACTCATCTTCTTCAATATCAGGTAAGTTAAACAAATCATTGATGGACATAAAAGTCAAAGGTACCTTTTTCTTTCGAATGATGACCTCAGTAGCATCTTGTGTAGTCAAACTCGCATAGAAGTCTCAGACTAGTTCATCATCAAGAAGTGAACGAGCATCACAAAATCATTCCCACTTGAGAACATTGATTGTCCTTCTAATTGGCACAGGAACAACCATCACATCATTGCTCTTCAAGTTAAAACCTTTTTCCGGCATCATGGTTTGATGCTTGAAAATTGAATCAAATCTCTCTTTCACTTATTCATCAATCAGAATCAGGTTTTTAGGAGTAGTCTTTGATGATCTAGTTCTTTTGTGATACATGATATCTTTTTCCCAAAAATTCGGCAAAGTTTCAGCACAAGGAGGAAAAGAAAAATCATTAAGGTGGGTGGAAGTTCCTTTGGCAAACACCTTGCGACAGCAAGAAGATTGTGGTTGTGACAACAATCTGTGGCAGCAACGTTGGTGCTCCAATGATTTTCTTGCGGCGACACTAGGTGGTTTTGATAAAAGAAAAGAAGAGGACTAGGGGTTTCTTTCGAGATTTGAGGCTAGCGGCACAAGAAGGAGATTTAGGGATTTTTGGGTTTAAGGAAATTGCTTTAGAGGCTATGAAAATTATTAGAATCAAGAGGGGTTTATATAGGAAAAATTAGAGCCAAATGTAGCAAGAATTTAGATAATTTAGGGTTACTTGGGCGGCAAGCAATGAGGGTGGCGGCAATAGGTATAGATTTTCCCACTTTTTTGATGTCTTGGGCCTCAAATTCAGACTATATTTACAAACTTACTCAAGAAAAAAACTGATTAGTACTTAGGCCAAATTTGAGTCCCTTTATTAATATAAAAATTAAAATTAAAACAAAATAAATTAAACTTAAAAATTTTAAATCTTACTTAGAAAATTTCTTCTTAACAAATTACATTAAGTTAATTCCCTGGAAAGGTTAGAGGGGTCATAGCGGTCTCGCTTAAGTTCAACCTCCTTAGACAGAATTACTTAAATGTACTAAATTAAGAAACTAAATTCTAATTATTTTTTTATTTACAAAACGAGTTCATGAAAAATCAAAGGTCTGTTAATTTGAACGAGGATTCAACTTGCTCAAGTTCACCATCCAATAGTGTTTGAGACGTTGACCATTAACTTTAAACATACCTCCGTAATTGTCGTATAATTCAATAGCTCCATAAGGATAAACTCGATAGACAATATAGGATCCTTTCTATTGAGTTTAAGCTTCCCGGGAAATAACTTCAACCTTGAATTAAACAATAAAGCCTTCTGACCTTCTTTAAACTCGTGACGTTGTATATGACTATCATGCCATCTCTTGGATCTATCTTTACACATTTTGGCCTTCTCATAGGAAAATAACCTCAGCTCTTCCAACTCATCTAGTTGCAACATCCTTCTCTCACTGGCTTGCTTAAGATCAAATTTCAAGTTCTTCAAAGCCTAGTGAGCTCTATTCTCCAACTCCAATGGCAAATGACATGCCTTACCAAAAACTAACCGGTAAGGAGTCATTCCTAATGGTTTCTTAAATGCTGTCTGATAGGCCCACAATGCATCATCGAGCCTTCGAGACCAATCTTTTCTGCTAGGGCGTACTACCTTTTCAAGGATACCTTTGATTTCACGGTTCACTCATTCAACTTGCCCATTAGACTGGGGGTGATAAGCAGTAGCAATCTATTGCTTTATATCATATTTGTCAAGCAACCACTTAAGCCACTTGTTCACAAAATGAGAACCTTCATCACTAATAATAGCTCTTTGTGTCCCAAATCGTGTAAACACATGCTTCTGTAGGAATTGCATGGCTACTTTAACATCATTTTTAGGGTATGCTTTAGCTTCAACCCACTTAGGTAAATAGTCTACAGTAACTAAGATATATTTGTTCCCATACGAAGAAGGAAACGGGCCTAAGAAGTCAATACCCCATACGTCGAACAATTCAATCTCCAAAATGTTTGTTAAGGGCATCTCATACCTCCGTGATATATTTCCGGTCCGTTGGCATTTATTGTAGTTCACATGAGCATGAGCATCATTAAATAGTGTAGGCTAAAAGAAACCTACTTGCAGGATCTTAGCTGCAGTACGTGAACCACCAAAGTGTCCCCTATTTGGAGATGAATGGTAATGATACAAGATCTCAGCAATATCACTTTCAGTTACACAATTTCGGACTATATTATCAGCATACTATTTAAACAAGAATGGATCTTCCCAAAAATAATATCGACTATCATGAAGGAATTTCTTCCTTTATTGGTATGTCATTTCTCGAGGAATTATTCAACATGCAAGATAATTGGAAAAATCAACAAACCATTGTGTTTCATGAATTCAGCTTACCTAAAATAACTGCTCATCTGGGAAATTCTCTTTGATAGCACACATGATCGAGTTACCTCATCTTGCTCCAACCTCGACAGATGATTAGCTACTTGATTCTCAACACCTTTTCTGTCTAGGATCTCAAGGTCAAATTCTTGGAGTAAAAGTATCCAACGAATTAGCCTCGATTTTGTATCTTTCTTTGTGAGTAAGTATTTAATGGCCGCATGGTTAGTAAATACTATAACTTTGGTACCTATAAGATATGAGTGAAATTTGTCAAAAGCAAATACTATAGCAAAGAGTTCCTTTTTAGTTACCATACAATTGAGTTAGGCACCCGTGAAGGTTCTACTTGTATAGTAAATAGGGTGAAATGCTTTATTTCTTCGTTGACCCATCACAGCTCTAGCAGCATAATCACTTACATTACACATTAACTCAAAAGGTGAGCTCCAATCGGCTACAAGGATTATGGGGGCTAAGATTAACTATTTTTTCAAATCTTCAAAAGCTTACAAACATGATTTGTTGAAATCAAACATTGTATCTTTCTCTAACAACAAACACAACGGTTTAGAAATTTTTGAGAAATCCTTGATAAACCTTCAGTAAAAACCGACATGGCCTGAGAAACTTCTGACTCCTTTGACATTAATTGGGGCTAGTAATCTTTCAATTATGTCCACCTTTGCTCTATCAACTTCAATTCCTTTCTTCGAGATTTTTGCCCTAAGACAATACCTTCCTTAACCATAAAATGACATTTTTCCCAGTTAAGGACAATATTCGTCTCTTCATATCTCTTCAATACCTTAGCTAAATTATTCAAACAAATATCATAAGAGTTACCAAAAATAGAGAAATCATCCATGAAAACCTCAACAAAATTTTCAATCATATCAAAGAATATTGCCATCATGCATCGTTGAAATGTTGTAGGTGCATTGCATAAACTAAAAGCCATTTGCCTAAAAGCAAACGTACCGTACGGACAAGTAAAGGTTGTTTAATGCTGGTCCTTTGAAGCTACAACTATTTGGTTATATCCCAAATAACCATATAAAAAATAGTAGAATTTATTACCTGCCAGTCGATCTAACATCTGATCTATAAAAGGTAACGAAAAATGGTGCTTTCGAAGAGCTTTATTTGACTTTCTATAGTCAACAAAAATTCTCCAACAAGTAACAGTTCTTGTTGGAATCAACTCGTGATGCTCATTTTCAACAACCGTGATCCCACATTTCTTCGGCACACACTGCACCGGACTCACCCACGAACTATCTAAAATAGGATAGATGATTCTTGCATCTAACCATTTGATCACTTCCTTTCTCACAACTTCTTTCATAATAGGACTGAGCCTCTTTTGCCCATCAATTTTAGCCTTTTCACTTTCCTCTAAAATGATTTTGTGCATGTAAAAAGAATGGCTTATACCTCGAATATCAGCTGTGGTCCAACCAATTGCTTTCATAAATTTCTTTAGAATAATAATTAGTTGCTCCTCTTGATCTTTTGTCGGTTCAGCTGAAATAGTCACAGGCAAAGTAGAACAGTCACCTAAATAAACATATTTCAAATGAGAAAGAAGTACCTTTAATTTGAGTTTAGGTGGTTCCTCAATTGACAACTTGGGTTGCACAAATTCTTTGACTTCTGAATCCAATAGTTCAAACCTTGTGGATTGAATAAAATTTCTCAGATTGGCTTCCATTAAAGCCATGCTTTCTTCACCATTTTCATTCTCCAAAGGGTCAAACCCTAGAGCTTTCTCCAATGGATCTTCTTCAAAATTGTGTTCCATAGAAACTGTAACGCCTCGAATTTTGGGCCTCGGAGAAATGGGCTTCGAGTATCTGAAAAATTGGATTTTAGTTATGCGAGTATGTTTGCTTTATTGGTTAAGTGAATTGGGAGTGTTTGGCGGTATCTGAGAGGTCCTGGGTTCAAACCAGGGCTTTAACAAAAATTTTAGTTTTTCCTTTAAGTGAACTTGGCATTAGGTTGAAGGCCTTACTAATATTTATGGTGGATTTATGACATAAGGAAGCAAGTAGCCCAGTGGCAATGTGCCGTTAGGGGTGTGCATGTGGTCTAGGGTTCAAGTCTTGGCGTTGGCAAAATTATTATTTTTGCTCCTAAATGAACCCTTATGATTAGAAGTAGACCTTATATTTAATTAAGGTTAAATTGTGACACAAAAGAGCTCGTGGCAAGGAGGCAAGTGGCGTGTTGAGCTATTAAGAGGGGCTTGGGTTCAAATCCTCTTGCAAGCAAAATGTAATTATTTTGCTACTCGAAAGGCTAGAGTTTGTGGTGGAATCAAACTCTGCAAGAAGGCTGTGGACTTGGTAAAAGGTGGAGAGAATCATGTATATGATATGGTTGTTGGGTGGTTGAAGGAGTGATTTGTGGAGTAGTGTGTGCAGATTTTTAGGGATTTCAAATTATGAAGGAAGTGTAGGGATTTTGAGTTGGCGAATTCGGCTAGGGAGCTTTCATTGTGCATTTTTCGGCTTGTGAGGGTGTTTAGGTGTCAAATTGGTTTAGGGAATTGGGATGACTTCTTTGTTTTTGAAAACCTTCCTCTTGAGCCTTTGTTTTCTCATTTGTTTTTATTTTTGGTTCATTTTTGACCATTTGGGTCTTTTCTTTTTAACTTTACTTTTCAATTGTTTGTTCACTTTTTTCTAAAACACATATACCAAGTGTCGAATTCTCCCAGTGAAACCTTTCTCTTTTTCTCCACATTGTCTCTCTATCAAGTTAGCACTTTTCTTCTCCTTTTCTACTAAATCGAACTTAGTTCTTCTTCCCCTACCTAAACCGACTTAACTCTGCTTTCTAGTCAGATTTTCTTCATTCTCTTCTCCCCACTTTCTATTCTTTTTAGTCTAAACTGAATCCAACCACTCTTTCTTTTCTTTCTTTCATATTTTCTTTCCCTTGCTGTCGATCAACAGTTCGACCTACAGGTGTTCTGACGAATTGGTCCTGAGGAGAGAGGGGTGTGAAATGTTCTCGAACTTTTAAAACTCAATCTTTTAATATTTGGCTGAGGTATTTCCGATTCCTTGTTAGTTTGGGTATAAGCTGATTACCCTTTGTTCTTAAGTATTATCTTTATGGATCTTGGGCTATTTAATGAGTTCCAACCACTAATCTGTTATATGTGCAGTCAAGTATTAAGATACTTGTGATTGGCGTTGACCGATTTAGGTGTATTTAGCCATACTCTTTTCGGCCAAGGTAAGCAGGAGTGTGTTTTTAGGGATTAAGTGAGTATAATCTTTTAGGTATGGGACTAACCGAATATTGGAATGAATGTAGGCTTTGGGCGTGAGCAGTTACTCATCTTCACAAAAAGGTTAGTAATATAACACTGTTCTATGGATTGGCTTAAAACTGACATAGTGTGTTTTGGTGTCATGTTTGATGATCGACTGAAAAGCCGGAAGAGGGTTCTTCACACCCTTGTTAACTATAGATCGGTAAAATGCCGAAAAGCCAAAAATACAGTGTTTGATACCATACGAGCGTGTGATCGCTCGTGTTGTAAACCGAACCCACTGAATGTGGGTGTATGACAGAAAGGGCCGCCATGAACAAACTCATGGGCTTAGTCCATAGTGGGCTGAATGGGCCCAATGGGCTTGTGGGGCTATTTGGGTAAATCTCGCTGCTAGTGGGAAATAGTTGGACTTGTCATATTGAGCACATGATTTTAGTTGTATTGGGCCTCGATGGGCCGAAATGGGCTGTGTGGGCCCAATGTGCCTGTGGGCACCACACAAAATAAATGTGTATATTGTGGTAAATGTCAGATTGAGTCGTGTAGTTCACGTGGCTAAAGTTGTTTTGGGCTAAATGGGCCGTGTGGGCCCAATGGGCTTGTGCGCCCACACAAATGATGTAACAGCCCGAGTTTGGGCCTAGTCGAAATAGTGGTTTCGGGACCACTATTCCGAGGCCAGAGAAAATTATTTTGATGTTATTTTATGTGTTATAAATTAATTTTATAAGTGCATGTAAAATTTGGTAAGTTAATTTTAGCTATTCCTAGTCCAATTTCGAAAAAAGGACTAAATCGCGTAAAATGTAAAAGTTACGTATTAATGCATAAAGGTGTTAAATTGATTTAGAATTAAAATTGGGGGTCTTTAAAAGGCAATTAGGCCCTTTAAAAATGAATGGCCGGCCAAGAGAATAGAAGAGTAGAAAAGTCAAAAATGTTAGGTGTGATATTTGTCTTTTTTATAATAAAATAAGAAAAAGAAATAAAATGTTATTTCTCTTTCATTTCCTCTTCTTCTCCACAAAATGGGCAGCAAGAATAAGGGTTTAGAAGCTGGAAAATTTCAGCAACTCATCTCCCTTGATAGTAAGTGATTTTAATGTATTTTCTTAATGATTTTTACATTTTTGGAACCCCCAAAGCATGAGCTTTCAAATGAGGGGTCTATTGTGCAAAATGATTAAGAGTCTAGGGTTTTTCCATGAACACATATGTGGTGTTTGCTGAATTTTTATGGAAGAAAATGAATTGTAGTTGTCTGATAAATAACTTGGTGAAAGGAAATTGCATGAAAATGCCTTAAAGGGGGTTATTTTACAAAATTGTAAAATAAGTGCTAATGTGTGTAAAAAAAAATGATGTTTATGAGTTTCTATGGTCTTGTAATGGTTTATTTAGGCATAAGAAGTGAAGAAATTGAATAAAAATCTTGATTCGAGCCTAGGGGCAATTTGGTAATTTTGGTAAACTATAGAGGCAGAATTGTAAAATTTGCCAAAACATGATTTGTGAATTGAATTGATTAGTGTGTTCATAAAATGTGTTAAATGAATGTTATTCGATATGTTAGAGGATGAAAACGTGAAATTTGGACTAGGATCGGGAAAGAATGAAATGGTGGACTAAAGCGGGAAAATTAGTTGTTTCGACAATTGAGGTAAGTTCGTATGATTAAATAAGCATGATATTCATGTTATTGCTAATATATTTGGAAATTATCTTGCTATGATGGTATTCAATTTTTATATTGGAAATATTGTATATGGGAAAGTGATACCAAGTGTTAAAAAAACAATTATGTGATGATGGAATGCATTGGGAATTTGATGGAATATGATATTCCATTGGAACAAGTAAGTTCATGTGTAAATAATGTAACATAATTGCTATTTTGAGTGATTTAATGCTATTTATACGATATGATACTTGTTATTATGAATATTATGCTTTGTGAAATATTATGTATTGGTATGAAAAGTATGTGATTAAATTGATAAGTATGAGATGCAAGCAAAGTATTGGTTCCAATATTCCGAGGAGAACGACTGGGAAATGTGTGACTAAGGAAAATCCCGTTTGAACCTTAGGAATAGATTAGGATACAAGTGACATGTCACTAGGATGGTTGGGCATCCGAACTCGTTGAGTTGAGTCTGAGTTCACTTATGGATGCGAATATCCGAGCTCGTTGAGTTGAGTCCGAGTTCGTGAAATGTAACTAGGCATCCGAGCTCGTTGAGTTGAGTCCAAGTTCGCTTATGGGCGGGTTACATAATTGATTGATTACACATATAGCACTTATGTGCAAATGATCCGTGTATCCGAGTTGTATTCCAATGTGTTCAATGGGTAAAAATTTAAGTGAAATGCAAAAGCACTCAAGATGTAAGTGACAATTCGGTAATGTTGAGAAATGGCCATATTGGACAGGTATGTACTTAACCCTCGGATTGAAACTCGACACAATAACAAAAATGTGGTAAGATGAAGTATGATGATTAGAATTGTGACATATGTTTTGGTGATGCTATGCTAATGTTGTTTGGCATGAATTGGAATGAGTCTTTGATTCTTGTTGACATTGAGATTATGGGTCCGTGCTTATGTTGCATAGCTATGTGTTCTTGCCATGATAAATGAAATGATATTGTATTGATTTGGTGAACAATGATAATGAATGAGAAATTTTACCTTGACAGATTTGAGTCACTGCAGTAGTGTAACTTTGAAATTACACCAAAAATAGTAGAAAGTGAGTTATAGGCTGAATAAAATATGTAATTAAATCTATTTGAGTATATTTTCTTATAAAAGAAACTGAGTAGGCAAAAGAAGTGTAAATTGTAAGATATTTAAACATTAGTGAGACTGGTTCTGGATACCTTCGTGATCCTCTGTTCTGTTTTTAGAAAATCACCATAAATTGTACAAATATATTTATGAGTTATAATTTATATTCTTAGAATCCCCAATGAGTCTAGTTTCAAGAGAAATAAACAAGAACGTCATTCAAGTTTTGTGATATGAGATAATTGAACTTTAGTGCGAAAGGGTCAGAACCGTCAGGCTGTGAATTAGGGGTAATTTTGAGGAATAAACTGTACTATTTGGCCCAACCAAAAATTCTGGAAATTTTATGGTAGAAAGATACATGAATCTAGTTTCAAAGAAAATTTACGGAACTTAATTTGGAGTTTTGTATCTCCAAAAACAAATAGTTTAGTGACTATTGCTCAGGAAGACAGCTTGTAAATAACTTGTGAATAAGTTGTAAACATTGGTAAAACATACTAATAAGTTGCTTATTGTTTTCATATGAACTTACTAAGCGTAAAGCTTACTCCCCTTCTCTTTTCCTTATTTCCTAGGGTTACCAGGTTAGCTCAGGTTGGAGGCCGTCAGAGATATCATAACACCACCGAGTTTACGCTAGTGGCGTAAGTAAATTTAGTGCTTCGAGTCTATGGCATGTATAGGGTTGAAATGTCGAACATGTAATATTATGATTTAGCCAAAGGCTTTGGCTTGTTGTTAAGGTTATAGGTAATTAAGTAAGTTAGCCTATGTTGGCTAATAATTTGTGGGTCTGTATGTTTATTCTTATGCATGTATGTTAATATTTTGTGATGTGGCTCAAAGCAAGTATGTTTAAAAAAAAAAATTGTAACTGTTCCCGAGTTAAGTTCTATGAAGATTCGTTTAAGTCTGGTAACGCTCTGTATTCGATTCCGATAATGGTTTCGGGTATATGGTGTTATAGATGAAATGTCTGTGATGTGATAAGTGAATTATTTGGGCTGTGTCGTTAGCATAGCCATGGTTATTTCTAGACTAATTGGGCCACACGAGCGTGTGGCCCCATTTGGGCCAAGTATTGGCCTTTAGGCCCATTTACACCATTATGACTGCTTAAGTTACTTAAGTCGCTCGAGGAGACGATGGACCTCCTATTGGGTCGTGAAGACCCTGATTTGCAAAATTACTAAAATACCCTTGATTCTCAATATTACTGAAATACCCCTGATTTATGAAATTATCGAAATACCCCTGATTTGCAAAATTACGGAAATACCCCTTATTTACGAAAGTACTGAAATACCCCTTATTTGTGAAATTACTAAAATACCCCTGATTTTATGAAATTATCGAAATACCCCTAATTTGCAAAATTATCGAAATACCCCTAATTTGTGAAATTACTAAACTTAACAACAAATATACCTAGTCTCACTTAGTCACATTCAATATGCATCATCAACATCTCTCATCCATGCATAATTATACCTAATTAGTCACATTCAATATGCATCATCAACATCTCTTATCCGTGCATAATTATACCTAATTATCATACCATACCATTGAGCCAAACTTAGCTATTAGGCATCAAGACTACTAGCACATTCAACCAGTAGGTATTTAGGCCATAACCCACAACTCATCATGTATGATGCAAACATAACTCACATCACAAGGCATTGGCACATAAATAATGTATATATAGGCTTACAACCAATTAGCCAATATAAGTCAAGTTACATGGTTACACATAAATCTAACCTTTAACCATTACAAGCCAATACATTTGGCCAAAACATAGCAACTCATACACAAAATGACTGAGTCCCTATACATGCCATAAACTTAAAATGCTTGAAAACATTGATACCGATCAATAGCTTGATAGTGTGATAGAATCTTCGACGATCTCCAACCCGAGCTAGTATCTGTGACACTAAAGTAAAAGGAAAGAAAGGGGGTAAGCTATATAGCTTAGTAAGTTGGTATGTAAATAATAAGAAATTTATTAACAAGCTTTTACCAATCCTCACAATATGTTCTCATGATAATACAATCATAATTGCACATAGTTCCAATATATACTCATGTTCATATCAAGTTGTCTACTTGAGTCCTAATCACTAAATTATTTATATCTTAAGTTACGAATCTCCAAATTAAGATTAGAAAATTTTACTGAAACTAGGTTCACATATCTTCTTATCATAAAACTTTCAAAATTTTTGGTTTAGCCAATAAGTACAATTTATTTTTTAATTTTTCCCCTGTTCTGCTATTTGATAGCTTAGACCATTCTTCACTAAAAATTAATTATCTCCTCGTACAAGATTTGGATGATGTTTCTGTTTGTTTCTTTTAAAAATAGACTCATTGAGGAATATAAGGATATAAATTATAACCCATAATTATTTTTGTACTATTTTTAATGATTTTTGAAAGTCAGAATAGTGGATTCCAAAATCATTCTGACTCTTTCTGACAAGAGTTCAAATATCTCATAATATGAAATTCTTTTGCTTAAACCATTTTTTTTATATGAAGATAGACTCAATAAGCTTTTATGTCATATCTTATTAAACATCTAATTCAATTTTCACCATTTTTTGTGATTTTTCAAATTCACACAACTGCTGCTGTCCAAAACTGTTTTATTTCTAAATTTCACTCTTTCATGTTTTCTTTACAGTAACTTTCATTGTAACACTTACTCTATATCAACCTTACCAAAGTTCAATCATATATTGAGCACATTGTTAATAAGTTTACACACACATACCTGCACTTATTCATCACATAGTCATATTCGTTTACACTTAATAATTTCCTATTAAACATATCGAAATAATAATGTATACCTGGTGGCCTACACATAGTACCACCCTTGTAGCCAAAGCTACCTTCCTAACAAAGTGGCCTTCACATAGTACCAGACTTGTGACCAAAACTATCTTTCTTCACAAAGTGGCCTTCACGTGGTAACACACTCGTGATCAAGCTATCTCTTCTCAAAGTGGCCTTTACATAGTACTACACTTGAGTCACCAGTGACATGTCACTTGTATCCTATTCTATTCCTAATATTCAATCGAGAAATTTCTCACTTTTTGATACTTGTCAATTTCATTCAATATTTAGCGACATTTCATAAAACATGATAAAACATGATAACATAAGTAAAAACAATGCATTATTTACATACAAACTTACCTAGCACAATTGGTGAAAAAGACTTATTCGTCAATTTCTTATTTTTCTCTCATTCTAGTTCCAAACCTCGTTTTCCTTTATTTATAACATCATATTTAATTTATTTATTAGTCACATTATTCAATGTGACCCAAAAATCATATTATGGTAAAATTATGTTTTTGCCCCTAAGGTTTTACAAATTTAAAATTTTACCTCGAGGCTCGTAAAATGATTTTCATTCAATTTCTTTGTACTTTAAGCCTAGCCGAACCATTTTCATAGCTATAATAGGTGACAATTTCCATTAAAACACACTTTTATGACACATTCTATAACTTTTACAAATTAGTCCTTTTAGGCATTTTCACCGAAAGTCACCTAGTAAAAGTCATTTCTCTAACCATAAAAATGCATTTTCTACCATTAAACACAAAAATAAACACATATTCATCATGGGTCAAAACCCTAAACTTTAACCATATCTCAAATTAGTGGTAGAAATAGATAGATCTTGTTACGAAGATTTTAAAAACGTAAAAATCATTAAAAACGGGGCTAGAAAGGACTTACAATCGAACTTGGAAGCTTGAAAAACCCTAGCCATGGTTTCTACTTGTGAAATTTAGCCATTGGGTTGAAGATGGAAAAAATTAGCTTTTAATTTTGTTTATTTAATCATTAAATCACTAAATGACCAAAATGCCCCTAACTTAAAAATATTCTATTTCACCTATTTCATGTCCATTTTTGTCCAAAAAATTAACTAATGGCCTAACTACCATTTAAGGACCTCCAATTTAAAATTTTATAGCAATTGGACACCTCTAACATGTAGAACTCAACTTTTGCACTTTTTATAATTTAGTCCTTTTGACTAAATTGAGTGCCCAAACGTCAAAAGTTTTGAATGAAAATTTCAAAAAATAATTTTGTGAAATTGTAGGCCATAAAAATATAATAAAAATAAAATTTTCCTCATCGAATTTGTGGTCCCAAAACCACCGTTCAGACTTGGCCCAAGTTTAGGCTGTTACATTTGAACTTGCGTCAACGGAGATAGTTAGAATTGCTAAAAGATTATGAGTTAGTTAGAATTGCTAAAAGATTATGAGTTAGTTATTGACTATCATCTGGGGAAAGCAAACGTAGTTGCTGATGCTTTGAGCCGGAAGTCCATATTTACATTCTGCACGATGAACATTTAGCTGGCCTTGTCTAATGACGGCTCAATTGTAACTGAGTTGAAAGCGAGACTGTTACTTTTATAGTAGATTTGCAAAGCTCAGAAAGTCGATAATGAATTGATAGAAAAACAAGCTCAGTGCGAGTTGAATGCTGAGTCAGAATTTCAAATTGAATCTAACGACTGTTTGAGATTCAAATATAAAGTTTGTGTATTGAGAAATTCCGAGCTCATTCAGATGATTTTGAATGAAGCACATAGCAGTTGTCTATCTGTACATCCAGGAAGCACGAAAATGTATAATGATTTGAAATAGCATTATTGGTGGCACGACATAAAAAGAGATATATTCGAGTTTGTTTCGGAATGCTTGATTTGTTAGCAAGTCAAAGTTGAACATCAAGTACCGCCAGGGTTATTACAGCCAGTAATGATTCCTTAGTGGAAATGGGATAGAGTAACTATGAATTTTATAACACCCCAAACCCGGCCCAGACATTATGGCCAGATCTGGTGTGTCACATGGACAACTAATTACGCTATGGTCTTCTTTTTATAATCGTTATGTTGACTTAACCAAAATCATATTACCTTTTGAATATAAGAACCTTATTTAACTTTAAGGAAAAAAAAACCTATCCACTATCAGTTGGAGTTTACTTTTTAAATGTTCTTGTTAGTGAGTCATTGTCATTAAGTTATCCATTTATCACGTAGAGAATGTTTTGAAAACATTTGTTAATTTGAAAAAAAATTCGCGCAGACTAGTCTATCATTTTAAAACAAGTAAAAACCAAAGTAAAAATAAAATAATTATCGAGCGGCCTTATTACATATTAAAACCCCAAAAAAAAAATAATGAATACTAAAACAAAGTAAATTTAAGAAAATATAAAACCGAAAACAGTTCACGTGGCCACTTCGAATCCCTCGCAGCTCTAAGTCCTCTAAGGTTAGGGTTCACCTGCATGGATGGAAAGAAAGGGGTGAGTTTTTGAAAACTCAGTGTGTAAGCTAACCCAACTAGAGTCAGAGATCAGTTCAAGCTCAAACTGGGCCGAAGCCCTATCTAGGTACAGTGTTAACTGGGCCTTAGTCCTATTCAGAAAACAGTGTGGCCCTTAGGCCCATTACAGTAACATATCAGTGTATTATGCATGAATGCAAAGCCCAAGCCCAATCCAGCCCTGCACACCATCCGTACCAACCCTACACACCATGTGGGAGATAACTCAACCCACCCAGCCCTACACACCACAGTCGTAGCATAGCTACTTAATAAGATATTGTGGCCAAGCTACCAGAACGGTAATACGAGGTAGAGCCTCTAACAGAATACATGACATTGCCACTTTAGCACTTCCTCTATCATAATAACCCAATCCCATGCAACAGAATATAATATGGCATGGCATACAGAGTATCAGGTATAATAGCATGCAAATCAGTCAACTTAACCCTAGGGGTAAAATGGTCTTTTAGCACCTAGGGGTAAAGCAATAATTTCCACCCTTAAGGGTATTTGAGTAAATTTTCCAGGTTTTAGGGTTTCATGCTCATTATCGTCTACTAACAGACCTATTGTCGTCCAAGTAACTTAATTAGCCCATTTTATTATTAACGAGTCATCAGGCACTAAAACCCCTAATGGGCCCGTCAGAGTCCACTAGCTACTGCGGCCCATTAAGTCTAAATTTTACACCGGTTTTAGTATATCTTAACAATTAGATTACCAGAATACACTTACCGCTCGTTTTCACCATATGGGCCCGTAAGCCCAATAAGCTTAAATTTGGCCCTTCGAGGCCCAAACCACCAACGTGCATGAAAACGTGCACACAATAGTCTTACCATTTGCGATTACCAGCTTTACTATTTCAAACCAACCCACAAGCACTCGCACGCTCGTAAGCCCTCGAAATGTCAGAATTACAGCATTTCGGCTTTTGCAGATCTAGTCTACTAGAGGGTGTCGATTACACACCTGTTTGTGGTATACCCAGAAGTCCCTTGGACGATTAACGTATAATTGTTTTAATCACACTGTTAAACTATAAACCATCAAAAGCAACAAAATCAACGAAACTGACATCCCCATCATATTCGGCCAATACTATCCAAAGCCATTAATCACTTACCTTTGCTGCAATTTACAACTAGATCTAGATCTAGATTGCTCCAACAGTCCTAGCCTCCAATTGCTCCTTACTAGATCGTCTCTTTACCACACTAGAACGCATGAGAATCAAAGGAAAAATGCTAACATAAGCCTTTACCAAACCAATAGTCACCCTGAAGAGTTAGGGGTTTTCGGCTTTTCTCTTAACCAGAAGTAAAAAGAGATTGAAATCCTTACCCAGTGATTCACTTGATCTTCTTGCCACCACCAAAGTTGTTTTCTACCAATATTGAACTTGATCTCTACTAGATCTAGCCTGAAACCTGAAAGTGTAAAAGATGCCTAAAGTATTCGACCAAAGGGTGGTTGTTTGCAAATGGATGAGAGGGTTCAGTTATTAGGGAGTGCCAAAGAAGCAATAAAGAGAACTAGAGAAGAGAAGAATAGATAGTTCAGCTAAAAGAGAAGAAAAAGAATGAAGGGGTGCGACCAAGAAGAAATCGGCACAAAGACTAAACTTTTCGGGAATTTCGACTTTTGGGAGCAATCGATTAGAAGGCCTTGAGGCAGGTTACTTCAATTGATGGAGAAAAGGAGAATGAAAAATAGAAAAAAGAAGCGAAGGAAGAAGAGAGTAGATTCGGCTTTTTCAGAGGAAAGGTGAGAATTCAGCCAAAGAATGAGAAATCAGCAAGGGGACTTTAGGGTCTAAGGCTCTCGGCTTTTGATGTAAGAGTAGAGGAGAGAAAGAAAGAAGGAAAAGAACCCGAATGCACACACTTACTCTACTTTATTCGATACAAGGCAAGACCTAAAAGAGAATCCCGAAGGCATAGTAACCTAGAGAAATCGGCACACACTAACCTCAAATGCCGAAAATGCAACCTCCTAAGGCCCTAACCAAAACTGCTCCTCCAATACCCCACAATCGGCTAACTTTTGTTTCCCTTTAAAAAATTCCTAGATTTTCTCCTAGATAACCTCCCCTTATCACTCCCACCCAATTCTATGAGCACTTCAAACTTCTCCCTTCAGAATTTCACTTGAGATCCATCACTTGCTATGCACAAGCATTAAAAATAAAACAACACTTGCTTCTCAAGGGATTTGAACCTTAGCTCTTACATAACCTCTATACGCCATCTCCTTAAGCTCTAAGTGGCACTAACTTGCCACTTTCACACAGGCTTACTTGTGTCTTAATTTCCAAATTTTTTTTAAAAGCGCACTTAGCCAATGCCCCTTGTCCTTTAAGTCTAAAACTTAAAAATTTTACCAGGCCTTAACTTAAACTTAGGCCTTCTAAAGGCCCACTAAACACACTCAAAGCATAATTTAGCACATCCCGACAAGCAATAATAAATTCAAGCAAAAACTCAAAAACCCAAAATTTAGAGTGTTACAGATTTTGTATCGGGTTTACCCCTATCTCTGAGAAAGAAAGATGTGATCTAGGTTGTTATTGATAGATTGACAAAATCGGCTCATTTTATACCGGTACGTATGCATCATTCGCTTGATAAATTAGCTGAGTTATATATATCTGAGGTTGTGAGATTGCACGGGATGCCTATTTCTATTGTTTCAGATAGAGATCCAAGGTTTACATCACGGTTTTGGAAGAAATTGCAAGACGCGTTAGGTACAAAGTAGCATTTTAGTACCACGTTTCACCCGCAAACAGATGATCAATCTGAGCGAGTTATACAGGTACTCGAGGATTTGTTGCATTCTTGAGTTTGAAGCTACTTGGAAAAAGTATCTACCATTAATTGAATTTACTTATAATAATAGCTGTGAATCGAGTATTAAATGGCATCGTACGAAGCTTTATATGGCCATAAATGTAGAACATCGTTGTACTAGACTGAGCTTACCGAGAATAAGATTCACTTGGTTTATTTGATTAGAGAGACAAAAGAGAAAGTGAAAGTAATTCGCGATAGTCTGAAAGTAGCGTCAGATCGATAGAAATCGTACGCAGATTTGAAATGGAAAGATATTGAGTTTCAATTTGGAGATAAAGTGTTTCTGAAAATTTTACTGTGGAAGAAAATACTCAGATTTTGCCGAAAAGGAAAGTTAAGTCTGAGATTCATCAGACCGTATGAGATTATGAATCGAATTAGGCCAATTACTTATCGACTATCCTTACCGTCTGAGTTAGTGAAAATACATAATGTGTTTCACGTATCGATGTTTTAATGATACTGATCCAATCCTTCATATGTCATTTCCTCGACTGAGGTTGAAATTTAGTCTGATATGTCATATGTTGAAGAACCAATCCGAATTTTAGCTCGTGGGATCAAAGAGCTGAGCAATAAGAGAATCGCATTAGTGGAAGTATTCTGCCATCGAAACGAGGTCGAGGAAGCTACGTGGGAACCCAAGGATGCTATAAGAAAGCAATAACCGAACCTATTCACTGGTAAGATTCTCGGGGACAAAAATCCCTAAGGAGGAGAGTTGTAATTGTAACAACCCATTTTTGAGTCTGATCAGAACGAGTGGTTTTGGGACCACTTAACCGAGTTAAAATATTTAATTTATTATTTTATTATGTCTTACAGCATGATAGATTTACTGTGTGAAATTTTTGTTTAGAAATTTTACCATTTAAATAGCTAATTTGGTAAAAAGGACTAAATTGCGTAAAGCGATAAATTTGAGTTCTATTGCATAAATGGCCTAAATAACCTTGGTTTTATTAGTTGGAGTCCTTACATTGAAATTTTACCTTCACTAATGTGCATGGGCATTAAAAGGCATTAATTGATATGTTTTATATGAATATAAATAAGGTTACATAAATAAAATACAATTATATGATTTATTAATTATGCAAACATGAAATAAGCCATTGTCATTTTATTCTTCCACTGAATGTTCAAAAAAAAAAAAAAAGAAAGGGTTCTAAAGCATTTTTCATTTCGATAATTCTCAAGCTAATTTGGGTAAGTAATTTGATTCGGTTATTGATGATTTTTGTGTTTTTGAGATCGTTGCTTTGTGTTCTATCATGCCCGTACCTAAATTTTTGAAATTGGTTATGTTTTTGAAATGTGCCATTGTTGAATATATGTCTATTTTGATATTTCTTGATGAATTACTAATGGTTGTTTATAGGTATACAAGTTTTATAAAGTGATTTTTCACAAAATTGAGTATTTGGGATTAAATTGAAAAAGATAGAATTTTTGTGGTTAGAAATGTGATTAAATGAAAGATATGGGCTTATATGGACTACAAGAGTATTCGACTATAGTGAATTTTAGTAAAAAATGTGTAATTGGTTATATTGTGTTTTAAGGACTAAATTGTCAAATTATGAAAATACAAGGGCTATTTTTCGAAATGGCTAAAATACATGTATTTTGGACTAAATTGAATGTGTTGTTGAATAATTGAGTTAAATTTGAATTAATATAGATCAAGACAAACAAATACCAGAACTTGATCGAGGGAAACGAAAAGAGACGAGTAGATATCAAGCATATGAGCTAGATCGAGGTAAGTTCATATAATTAGAATAGAACTTATATAATAATTATAATTGCTTGTTTTAATGTTATTTGATTGTATAATGTATTATTGAACCTAAATGTCTATTGAATACAAGTTTAAATTGAGTACCGAGTCCCGTTTGAACCGTAGAAAGTCGTAGGATACAAGTGACATGTCACTAGGGCTACAGGTTGGTTGAGCTCCTGCATTTGTTGCAAACTCACCACAGCTCATGAGCTCACATGTTCAACTTGTAACAACCCGGTTTAGGCCCCAGTTAGAATAGTAGTTTCGGGGCCACATATCCGAGTCAAAAAATATTTTAATATTATTTTACGTGTTTATAGTATGTGAATTGATATGTGTGAAATTTTCATATGAAAATTTGATCATTTGTGTGCGATTTGTGAAAAAAGAATAAATAGCATAATGCAAAAGTTGTGTACTACATGATATGCGTGTCGAATTGTCATCGTTTATTAAATGTGAGGTCCTTAACATGTAAATGGACCATTTAAATTATGTATGGACAAATTTGGACATTACTTGGTGGGTTTTAAATGATGTTAAAAAGGGTTAATTAAGTAATTATAAAATAATGTTAATTAAAACATAAAAGAAATTAAATTCATTCATCATTTTAGCTCATCCACCAATTTTATAAGGAAAAAATAGGGTTTTTATTCTAAAGAGCATTTGACACTCATATCACTTGATTAAGATATGTGTTTCAGTCTGTTTTTTTTATGATTTTTACGTTTTTGTGATCATTGCTATGTATCCTTCAAAGTCCATGTCTCAATTTCTATTTCTGTTGAAGATTTCATGAAATTCCATTGATGATTTTTATGAGTTTCTGATGTTAATCAATGAATTACAGAAGCTTGTTGTGAGATTAATATGTTTTGACATGAATTTTTTATAGATTTAAGATATTTGGGCTAAATTGAGAAAATGAGAATTGGGAGGACTAGTTTGTAAAATTATTGTATTATATGGGCTTAATTGAATAGCATTGAAATTCAATATGCTTAAATGTGATTAAATTTGATGAATTTGAAGATTTTGTGAATTAGGGACTAAATTGTCAAAAAGTAAAAATGTGAGGGCTAATTTGTAAAATGCCCTAATTATGTGTTTTTGGATTGAACTGGATGAATTGTTGAATAAAATAGCTTAATTTTAACTTATATAGATCAAGAACAAAAGAAAACGAAATTAGATCGGGGAAAGTCGAAAGTTGTTGATTAGTCGTTCATAATTGTCTGAATTAGTACGAGGTAAATTCATGTGCAAATAAATGTCTTTAAATTGAATTGTACATGTTTATATGTTATTGAATAGCATTGGATGCTACATGATGGGGTACGATCAATAATCGAAAGAGTTACGACGTCTGAAAGCCCCATACGAACCTTATGAATAGTGTAGGATACATATGTCATGACATAGGAGCCGATATGTGTTTTCGAGTAAGACCACGCTGGGACGTTGGCATTTATATGAGATTAACGTGTTAGACCATGTCTGGGACATTGGCATCGTATTGATTCGAGTAAGACCCTATCAGGGATAGTGGCATCGATATCTGATTACATGTAGGACCACGTCTGCGACATCGGCATTGTATGGGTTTTCTGAGCTATCCTCGTATCCTAGTTAATTTCAATTGGTTCAACGAGCTCTCTGAGAAAGTGAAGGAGAATACGAATATGCATATGAACTCCAAAACGTATGAATGTATATGAAATTTGGAGAATAAGAGGTATGTATGTATATGATCACTTGATATGTGAGCTACATGAATATGATATGTGAAATGGAGTAAGTGAATTTGATTAATTGAGATCTAGGAGAGTTGTGACTTATGATTATGTTATGCCATAAATCATGTGTTTAAAACGGTTTAAAATTGTTCTTGGTTATGGAATTTATTTGTGTATGGCTTACTAAGCTACTTGTAGCTTACTTTGTATTTGTTTAATCTGTTTTATACATATCAAAGCTATCGAAAGCTTGGGGATCATCAAGGGTCATCACCACACTATGAATCTTTATTCGGTATATTTTGTAAGTGAATATGTTGAATTATGGCGTGTATAGGCTAGATGTCTTTGAATCATGTTTTGAAATGTTTATAATTTTTACATGAGATGTGACAAATGAAATGGTTGAGTTAATGCTTGTTTTGGTAAGATTTATGATGCAAATATGGCCTAATGTGAATTGTTCATTTTGTCATGCGAATTATTGTGAATTTGGTAAGTTTATCATGTGCCTATATGTGTGATGCAATGAGTTAGGTAAGGTGTACTTTAGTATGTTATTATTTTGAGAATTGGATATGAATTGGTTTGGATGGTGAGTATGAATTGAATGATGATGAATTAAGCTATGTTTTGATTTGGTAATTGGTTGAAATGGTTGGTCATTGTTGCATATAGAATGGCAAACTGGGATGTTTTGTAGGTACTTGGCATTGGATGGGAAATGTGGCTTAAACAAAGCCTAGTTTGTGCCACACGGCCTGAGCACACGGGCGTGTGACATGATCGTGTGACTCCTGCACCTTAGTTGAATTGGTCAGGATGTGATATTGGCTAGACACACAGGCGTGCCTTGTGGCCGTGGGTGCAAGTTAATAACTCCCAAATTTTCACACGGCCTAGACACACGGGCATGTCTTGTGGTCGTGTTCATAAGTCAGTATGTATGCCCTGTTTTGACCCATCCTAGACACATGGGCGTGTCTGGTAGGCATGTGAGTCACATGGCCTGGTCACATGGGCGTGTGACCTCTACAACAATGAAAAATGTTATAGTTCTAAAAATTTTCTAAGTGTTCAGTTTAGTCTCGACCTTCTTCTAATACATGTTTAAGGTCTTGAAGACTTTCATAAGGGATTATACGACTATGTATGGTTATGATATGATGTAAATGATGGTGTAATGTTCGTAAAAGTTTTTAATTTTTCAGTAATGCTCTTAACCCTAGTCCGGTGACAGATACGGGTTAGTGGTGTTACATTTGGTTGGTATCAGAGCTATGGTTTAGTCAATTCTATGACTACCATAGCGTATGTGAGTCTAGCTATACATGTCATATATCTGAAAATATGATAGTGTGATGAATCCTGACATCTGAAATCTGTTCTTCATATAGTAATGGATCCCAAACGAGCGGTAGTCGATGCTGTTGAAAGTAATGCACTAGTTCTTGTGCAAGGGGTAGTGCTTTCTGAATTGCGAAACCTATCTAGTAGCTATGGGGAAGAGGCAAAACAAGCCTTCTACCAAATAATAAATGAGTGGTTTACAGATGATATCGGCGTGATATGAAGTAATAAAATTTATAAAGAACTTGATCAAACCTAAACTGACTAATATCACGACGTTTTTAAGGCAAGCGCACCTGTCGACAGTAGTATAGTCTAGTGATAAGATCGAGTATCGTACCCAAGGGAACCGAAAGTACTATTACTCACTTTCTTTCTATTATTTAACCTAAAAATTAAGTGAGGGTTTATTTAAAACTAACTCTAAAACTAACTAAGAAAAGCAGGAAAAATAAATTGGGAAGAACTTTTAGGGAAAAGCTAATTGATATGATTAATACTTAAGGGAGAATCCACCTAGACTTCACTTGTTATTATTTTCTTGAATTATACGAGTTATTTACTTGACTTGATCCGTAGAGATCCCTAATCTATGCTAAACCCTTCGTCGAGGTGAAGAGCAACTAGGCCTAAGTTGTTAATTAAAGTTCCTTTATTAATTAACTCCCTAAGTTGTATTAATTCGATCTATGGTTCCCCATATTAGGTTTGACCCTAATCCGGCAGATTTATGTCGCCCTATGTCTAGGGTTGCATGCAACTCTGCTTAATTATGGTAGATCTACTCTTATCACAGGGACTTTTGCTCCTCTACTCTAAGCACATCCAATTCTTGAATCAATACCTAGGACTATTAAATCAAGGATTAAAAACACATAATTAAGAACAATTCAAGTAATTCTCATAATAATCAAGAATAAATAACAAGATCTGTCTTAGGTTTCATCCCCCTCAAGTATTTGAGGGGTTTAGTTCATAATGATAAAAGAAAACATCCCAGAAGTTATAAAATAACAAATCATAAAAGAAACCAAAAACCCCTGAAGGAATTTAGGAGAATCCTCTATGTTGATGCAGAACTTCAGCTTCTGAGATGAATCGATTGGCTTCTCCCTTCGAGTAATCCCTTGCTTCTACCTGTGGTGTGGTAGAAAGACGAGAGGAAAAGAATATAGAGGGTGTGTAAAAGATGGAAGAAGGCCCTCCTCTATGTTGCCTCATGGGGTCTTTATATAGAGAGGTTTTGGGGATTCTTTCTTAGCCCCTAAGCATCCCAATTCGAGTGAAATTTGTCTTTCCCGCGACTAGAACACGCCCGTGTGCCACGCCCGTATGGGTTTGATAGAGGCCGTGTGATTTAGCACGCCCGTGTATAGTGGCCGTGCTTGTCGGGGCTTTGTCTGTGTGATCTTCGTGAGGCACGCCCGTGTGGCACAGCCGTGTGGCATCCCCTGGCCCGTGTGATTCGTGCTTTTTGGTCCATTTTTCACCGTTTTGGGCCCATTTTCTGTTCTTTCATCTCCCCTATGCTCTCCTGAGTATAAGATATGCAAAAGAAAGATTAAAAGCACCAATTCTTACTAAATTGATAATAATTCATCCAAAATATAGGCTAAACATGAGGTAAAAATATGTATAAATTAGCGCTTATCAAATACCCCCACACTTAAACCTTTGCTTGTCCTCAAGCAAAATCTCAATCCCTAAAGGAAACCATTCTTCTTGATCTATAACCCTTATCAATAATGTTTCAAATTAATCCACAGGTAGTTATACAATGAAAATTCAATCTCAAGAACATTTAAAGACTCAATCACTCTAAGTTGAGAGTTTTATCATTGAAAACATAAGTTTCTTCCTTCCTTCTAAGTAGTTATCTCTCCATCTTAATTAACAGGAGTTGACATCCTCACTAAAGGTTCACTCTATCCACTCGAAGTGTTTAGGGTTCAACATTTAAGCACTCCTTAGCCAACCTGAAAAGTTATTACCATAAGCTTGCAAGAAAATCAAATCTCCACCACTAAGTTTTGATATGATACATTGATCAAAAGGTCTTTTAATGGTTGTAACGGGGCTTGGTTAGGGGTGTTGTCACAGGCTGCAAAAAGAAGGTTAGAATCGAGATTAAACTGAAAAATTATCTAGCTAGAAAAATCTCTATCACTGGAACATATTTCTCAGCTAATTCTTGTGAAACTATCATTTCTGCCTTGGTAGCCTTAAAATAGAAATATGCAAAAACTTGTTCGACTATTACAAGTTACAATTGAATTTGACTGTATGTACTCATCCATTCATTTTTTTAAGAACAATTCAAGTATTTACAATAAATTGAACAAAACTTTACAATTTAGAAAAGAGAATAAAGCTAGATGAAAAATTCAACTCAAATCTCGACAAAAAATAGGGATCAAAATAATTGAATGAAATTCAACAAAAAATGGGTTATTGGTTAATAATTAGAGGGTGAGTCAATAGAAAAGGTTGTTAGGCTCAACAGGGTTTACTAAGGGTTAGATTTATGGAGGTAGGCTTTTTGTGGAGTGAGTGGCTAAAATCTTATGTGCCTTTATCATTTCAGTATATCAAATCAATGATGTGGTCTCGACATGTATAATCAAAGCAAGTTCTAGAATAACAATTCAGTATTGACTCACTCAAAGCAATAATAAAAGTGAGCACGAAGAAAATGTATGCTCAAAAAGGCTCAAAAATCTCACCAGAATTATGGCTTTTGATGTCAATCCTATGAATTTCAAATCTCAAGATAGTGCTTAAAATTAAGGAAAATAACTTATGCAAAAATTGGGGATTCTCAAAAATTTCAACTTATCATGCTTGATTCCCTAATGTTTTAAAGTTTGAATAATCAAAGTACAAGCGCCTATATCTTAATTCTCATTATATCGATAGAAATCATAAATTAATCAGAATAAATTCCTAATAGGAGACTGAAGATATTGCTATTAGAAAAAGTTCAGGGGTTTCAATGATAGTATAAAAAGTGAAAGTAAGTTACCCCCCCACTTAAGATGTACATTGCCCTCAATGTACTAGGAGAATATTAATAGCAATTAAAAGCATAGCATCATAAGATAGGGAAGGGTATGAAACTCCCTGCTTTGGATGGATTAGTGGAAGAGCTGGTAGGTTTGGCACTGTGTTCCCTTTTTTGTAGAGATTTGAGCTGTAGAGCTCCTTTGAAACTGCGAAGGGATTTATTAGTCGTGGGAGGTTAAGATGAAGAGGGATTATTTCGTTAGGAGATAACCGTTATGATAATAAAATAAAAAATTTACTAAAATTCAAAATAAAGAAAAATATAAGAAAATTAAAAGCTGCAAAAGGAAAAAGAAGAATTAACATTTAGAGGTTAAGATTAGTGTGTACTAGGTAGAAAAAGAAAGATAGAAGATAAAATAAAATAAAATAAAACAAAAACAAAAATAAAAATAAAAATAAAATAAAATAAAAATAAAAATAATAAAAGAGGATCTAATCCTCTGGTGGGTTTCGTGGTGGTGGGACGATGCCAAGGTGTTGACATATGTGCGATAAGGTGGCGTCGATGTAATCGAGGCGCTGCTCAAAGTGGTCCAGGTGCTCGGATATGTCAACACTGGATGCTGCCGTCTGCGGTGGTCGTCTAGGGCGTGGTGGCTCAGCTGGCACGTCCTCTGCTGGTGGTGGCGGTGGGACATCATCAGGAATGTCCTCTGGATCCTTGCCTTCTTAGACAAGGCGGAAGTGGAAGTGGTCGCCACCGAGACGTCACTCGACCATCCTCATCGAAAGCATGCTCTGGATGCCCTGGGAGGACATCTGGCCAAGTAAGGTATAGGAGGAGGTCTGGGCTGTAGTGTTAAATAGGCCGAAGTAACGGCCTAGTCGAGTGATGTACGGGCCCGTGGATACGACTCCCTTGCGGTGCCTCTCGGTCTGATGTTGCATGGCGAGTGCGATGAAATATGCAAGGTCAATGGGGTGGCCATTCGCCATGCACCATAAGAAGTAGACATCGTGTGTTTTGACGGCCCCTATGCTCTCTCGGCGACCTGTAATAGTATGAGCTAGGAGTGCGTGGATATACCTGAGAGAGGGAGGGAGAGCGGAGGCTTTGCTGACGCTGGGGTTGTATAGTTGTCTTCTTGGGGCAATCTCTTTCCGGTAATCTCTTTCCAGCAATTAAGGGGTCGGATATGGATGCGCCTAGAAAGAGTGGGGAAACTCTCCTCAGCCATAAACTGCTCGGTGTAAAGGCCGAGTGCCACACCGAATTCTGGGACGCTGAGTTGTCAAACGAGCCCTCCCAACCGAAATTGGACTGTCCCAGGATCATCGAACCATGTCATCACCGTCTGAAGGTGGAATGTGGCACAGAACTCGAGAGTGAGTTCAAGGTATGTGAGCTCCACGATCTGAAAGAACTGGTCCCATGGGTCAGTGGCGAGTAGGGCCCGGACATCATCTACCAGGCGTCGAGGGCCCTCCAGTCAATACATCGGCCCATCGTGATATTGCGCGCACGCAGCAGCTGGTAGCATTCTTCCTGGGAGTCTTGTGAAAAAGTAAGAAATAGGTGGCGCACCTCGGAAGTGGGCCTAGTCGAAGAACTCCCTGGCCCCTTTCGTTTCTTAGAGGCGGGGACGGCAGCTTTCCTGGCTCGGGAAGATGACATGGAATCTACAAAAAAAAGTAATTGATATTAAAATATAAGAAAAATAAGAAATGCAAATAATTAAAATTAAAGAGGCTGAGTAAAAAAATAAAATAATTCCTAATATGAATGAGAATTAACCTTGGTAGTAGAATCTAATCATTTTTAAAATTTGCAAAGGGATTCCTTTTATGAATGAATGTATATATACTAAACTAAGTAACAAATGGCATATTCATGTGTGTTTAAGTGGCAAATTTACAATGTGTATTAGGTGGCAACTAATTATGGTGTTAAATGGCATAAAATTGGCAAGTGGAATCTAAAATGGCAAGCAAAATTTTAGACTATTCTAGATTATTCTCTATTTCTTGATTCTCTAATAGCCTAAATCAATAATAACATTAATAAAAAATGCAGTAAAAATAAAATAAATGAGAAAAAGGGAGAAAATAGAACCAAATTTGGTGTCACACAGTCGTGGGTACTGTTGCACGAGCGTGTGGATCGAGAAAATCTAGAATGGTAGCGTTTTAGAGGGCTGTGGTGGTGTTTTTGGAGGTTTAGGGAGGTTTTGAAGGAAAAAGCTTAGGGTTTAAATGAAATGGGAAGGGAGAAATGGCCCTGTATATATACATTTTGGGTCACACGGGCATATCGCACGCCTATGTGAGTCGTGTTGAGCCCGTGCTTTTCGAAAATTGGAGGTTTTTGGCGTGCCACGTTCGATGAGCACGCCCGTGTTTCCTTTGAGCACGGCCGTGGAGATTAGTCTTTCGTTAAACCCACGGGCGTGGTAAGGTATACACGGCCGTGGAGATCAGTCCTTCGTTAAACGCACGGGTGTGTAATAGAGTACACGGGCGTGTTTGAATTGACAGTAGCTTCCACGGGCTTGTGGCACGGCGTGTGACTCTATGTTTGCCCGTGTGGAAGTTGCAGGGTTGCCACGGCCATATCGCACGGCCGTGTGTTTTTCTGTCTTACCCGTGTAGATGTCGAAGAGTCGCCACGGCCATTTCGCACGGCCGTGGGATTTTATCGGAAGCCCGTGTTTTGGGGAAACGATACTCTATTTGCACACGGTCTACCCACACGACCATGTCTCTGCTTTTCGGTATGCGCACGGCCTTAGGCACGCCCGTGTGCCTGGCCGTGTGGTCCATATTTTCTGCAGGAAAAGTGTTAGTTTATGCAATAAAATCATGAAAAATTTTTAAAAAAATGGAGGTTACTATGTTAGTGCTCGGGTTGCCTCCCGAGAAGCGCTTATTTAGAGTCTAAGCTCGACTCTTCCTAGAGATGTCAAGAAGAAACGGGATGGAGCCTAAGCTCCTCCTTGTTTTCTGCAAAATTCTCAATTTTATAATGTTTTAGCCTATGGCCATTCACCTTGAAAGTACCGTGGTTGGGGTGTGTTACCTCGACAGTGCCGTATGGAAAGACTTTGAGAATGGTAAACGGACCTGACCACCTTGATTTGAGTTTTTCAGGGAATAGTTTCAATCTTGAGTTGTAAAGTAGAACGAGATCACCTGTTTCGAACTGCTTAGGTTGTTTTAGCCTTTTGTCGTGACGTCGCTTCACGGCTTCCTTATATAATCGTGAATTTTCGTACGCATTGTAGCGCCATTCATCTAGCTCATTTAGCTGCAGAAGTCTCTTTTCACCTGCACTTTTAAGATCAAGGTTTAGAAATTTTATAGCCCAGAATGCTTTATGCTCGAGTTCAAATGGTAGATGACAGTTTTTTCCATAAACGAGTTTATAAGGAGATGTTCCTATGGGTGTTTTAAACGCAGTTCTGTAAGCCCATAGTGCATCATCTAATTTTCTAGACCAGTCCTTCCTATTTGATTCTATGGTTTTTTCTAAGATGCGCTTCAGTTCTCTGTTTGTCACTTCGACTTGGCCGCTAGTTTGTGGGTGGTAGGGGGTGGCTGTTCTGTGGTGTACTCTATACCTTCTTAAATTTTTTTCAAATTGAGTATTGCAAAAATGTGTGCCCCTATCACTTATGATTATCCTAGGTGTTCCAAATCGAGAAAAAAATCTTCTTCAAAAATCGTACTACCATTCTAGCATCATTTGTAGGTAAGGCTTGAGCTTCTACCCATTTTGACATGTAATCTACTGCTACTAGTATGTACTTATTTCCGAATGAATTAGGGAAGGGTCCCATGAAGTCTATACCCCATACATCAAATATTTCACATGAAAGTATATAGTTTTGAGGCATTTCATTAAGTTGGGAGATATTACCTGTTCGTTGGCATTTATCACAAGAAGTCACATACCTGTTGGCATCTCTGAAAAGTGTAGGCCAGTAAAAACCTGATTCGAGAATTTTATGGGCGGTTCTGGTTCCATTGTGGTGTCCTCCTGTGGGTCCTGAGTGGCAGTGTTCCAAAATTTGATATGCCTCTATGTCATCAATGCATTTCCGTATGACCTGATCTGCGCAAATTTGAAAAATAAAAGGATCTTCCCAGAAGTAGTTTTTCACATTAGCAAAGAATCGCTTCTTTTGCTGATGGGTTAGCCCTTTTGGGGTTATATTGGCTGCTAAATAATTTGCAAAATCGGCAAACCAAGGAAGTGTCGTACCTGTTAAAGTTAGGAGTTGTTCTTCAGGGAACATATCGTTTATCTTTTCGAGGTACCTGGGTTATGTATTTTCTAGTCTCGAGAGGTGATTTGCTGCTAAATTTTTGGCTCCTTTCTTGTCTTTAATTTCCAAGTCGAATTCCTGTAAAAGTAAAATCCATCTTATTAACCGAGGTTTTGCATCAGGTTTGGCTAAGAGATAACGAAGAGCTGAATGGTCAGTAAAAACAATGACTTTTGACAAGATTAAATAAGATCTGAATTTATCAAAAGCAAAGATAACAGCTAGTAATTCTTTCTCCATGGTGGTGTAGTTGGCTTGAGCAGCTGTCAATGTTCTGCTGGCATAGTAGATCGGTTGGAAGTGCTTGTCCCTTCACTGTCCTAAAACTGCACCTACAGCAAAATCACTTGCATCGCACATTAGTTCAAAAGGCAGATTCCAATCAGGTGAAATCATAATTGGAGCGCTGACTAACTTGTCTTTAAGGGTGCTAAAGGACTCTAAACATTCTTGGTCGAAGTTAAAAGGTATGTCTTTTTCTAGCAATTTAGTTAAAGGCTTAGCTATTTTAGAAAAGTCCTTAATGAATCTACGATAAAAACCGGCATGTCCTAAAAAACTTCTTATAGCCTTAACTGAACTGGGAGGGTGTAGTTTCTCAATAGTTTCAACTTTAGCTTTGTCTACCTCTATTCCTCTATTAGAGATTTTATGTCCTAGTACAATACCTTCCTGAACCATGAAATGACATTTTTCCCAATTTAGCACTAGATTTGTTTCTTTACATCTTATCAAAACAAGTTTCAAATTATTTAGACAGTGTTGGAAAGAGTTACCAAAAATGGAGAAATCGTCCATGAATACCTCCATGATATCTTCCACAAATTCGTTAAAAATAGCTAGCATGCATCGCTGAAAAGTAGCAGGAGCGTTACATAAACCAAAAGGCATTCTATGATATGCAAACGTACCGTATGGGCATGTGAACGTTGTTTTTTCCTGATCTTCTGGAGCTATCGGAATTTGGAAGTAACCGGAGAGGCCATCTAGGAAGCAATAATACATGTGACTGACTAATCTTTCTAACATTTGATCGATAAAGGGCAAAGGAAAATGATCTTTTCGAGTGGCGTCATTCAGCTTTCGGTAATCTATGCATACTCTCCATCCTGTGACGGTTCGTGTTGGCACGAGTTCTTCTTTGTCATTAGATACCACGGTTAGCCTATCTTTTTTAGGAACAACCTGCACGGGGCTTACCCAAGAACTATCAGAAATAAGATAAATGATACCTGCATCAAGAAGTTTAATTACCTCAGCCTTTACGACTTCCTTCATGTTAGGATTTAATCATCTCTGAGCTTGCACTGCTGGTTTATATTCATCTTCCATTAAAATCTTGTGAGTACAGAAAGAGGGATTAATTCCCTTGATATCTGAAATTTTCCAGGCTATGGCTTTCCTATGTTTTCTTAATACCTGGAGCAATTCTTCCTTTTCTCTAGAGCTTAAATTTGATGCAATAATGACTGGCAAAGTTGAGTTCTCTCCTAAAAAGGCATATTCTAAGTGTTCTGGCAGTTGTTTTAATTCTAAGTTAGGGGGTTCCTCAATGGAAGGTTTCTGTCTTAGCTTATCATGTATCTTTAAATTGTCATAGCTTATGTGTCTAGTGATAGTTTCGCCAGAGTCTAATTCTTTTCTTACTTTTTCCACTTCTAAGGAGGTTCCACCCTCTCCCTGAATAAGACACAATTCCAGAGTGTCGGTGATAGAGATTTCCTGCAAATTATCTTGAACAAAGTAATCAACCATATCAACAAAATAACAAGAATCATCTTGTTCTTTGGAAAATTTCATGGCATCATAGATTTTAAAAATGACTTCCTCTTCACCAACTCTAAGAACTAATTTACCATCTCCTACATTAATGATAGCTCTAGCAATGGCTAAAAATGGGCGTCCTAAAATTAAAGGTACGTCAATGTCCTCATCCATGTCAAGCACAACAAAATCTACAGGGAATATAAATTTATCGACTTTTACTAGCACATCTTCAATAATTCCCCTAGGATACTTAACAGATCTATCAGCTAATTGGATGCTCATCCTAGTGGGTTTAGGTTCCCCTAGACCTAGTTGTTAGAACATTTTATAGGGCATGAGATTAATACTTGCACCTAAATCAGCCAATGCTTTATTAATAATTAAGCTACCAATTAAACAAGGGATAGTAAAACTTCCTAGGTCCTTTAGCTTTGTTGGCAGTTTATTTTGGAGAATGGCTGAACATTCCTCGTTGAGTTCCACTGTGGCTAATTCTTCCAATTTTCTTTTGTTCGTCAGGAGTTCTTTTAGGAATTTTGCGTATTTCGGCATATGTGAAATTGCTTCAACAAAGGGTAAGTTAATATGTAATTGTTTGAAAAGTTTAAGAAACTTACTGAATTGGGCGTCTGTTTGGTCCTTCTTTAACCTTGCTGGGTATGGGATGTGCGGTTTGTACTCCCTGAGTGTTGGAGTGGTGTCATCCTTAGATTCCTCTACTTTATCCTTCGGCAGTTCGTGAGCATGCTTCTTTTCTGGTTCTACTAGTACTTTACCATCTCTTAGAGTGATTGCTTTCACATGTTCTCTGGGATTTGGTTCAGTGTTGCTTGGAAGCCCGCCATGAGGTCTTTCTGAGATTAATTTTGCAAGCTGACCGATTTGGTTCTCGAGTCCTTGGATAGAGGCCTGTTGATTCTTTAATGCTGTTTCAGTGTTTTGGAAACGAGTTTTTGAGGCGGCCATGAATTTAGTGAACATGTCCTCAAGGTTTGGCTTCTTTCCTTGTTGAGGTGGTGGCTGCTGGAATACCGGAGGCTGTTGTCTTTGATTTCCTTGTCCTCCCCATGAAAAATTTGGGTGATTTCTCCAACCTGCATTATAAGTATTACTATAAGGATTATTTTGAGGTCGAGAATTATTACCCATATAATTGGCTTGTTCAGCTTCCATGTTGTTTAGATGGTCTGAATTAAACATATTTCCTGGGGCTGCATCACATTGCATCACTGATTGAGCCTGCGTGGAACCAACAAAATTATCAAATTTTTTATTTAAAAGTTCTACTTGGTTAGTGAGCATAGCAACAGCATCAATATTATAGACTCCTGCGGCTTTCGTCGGCTTTGTCCTCATGACTTGCCATTGATAGTTATTCAATGACATTTCCTCATTAAATTCGTAAGCTTCGTCAGGTGTTTTATTATTGATGGTTCCGCCTGCGGCTGCATCGATCATCTGCCTAGTTGATGGGTTTAACCCATTGTGGAAAGTTTGAACCTGTAGCCATAAAGGTAATCCGTGGTGAGGGCATCTTCTTAAAAGATCTTTGTACCTTTCCCAGGCCTCATAAAGTGTTTCTAAATCCATCTGCACAAAAGAAGAAATATCGTTCCGTAATTTAGCAGTTTTAGTAGGGGAAAATATTTAAGCAAAAATTTTTTAGACATTTGGTCCCATGTAGTAATTGAGCCTCGTGGTAGAGAGTTTAACCACTGTTTTGCCTTATTTCTTAGGGAAAATGGAAATAGCCTTAGGCGAATGGCGTCATCAGTAACGCCATTGATTTTAAAAGTGTCGCATAGTTCCAAAAAATTAGCTAGATGTGAGTTGGGATCTTCATCCTGTAAACCGTCAAACTGCACAAGTTGCTGAATCATCTGAATAGTACTAGGTTTTAATTCAAAATTATTAGCAGCGATTGCAGGTCTAACAATACTAGTTTGAGTACCAATCACACTAGGTTTAGCATAATCATACATAGTACGCGGAGCTTCTTCTGGTTCAGCGGGTAGTGCTGAAGGTTGGTGAATATTTTGATTTGCGGCCATCTCTTCAGTAGGTTCTGGCTCTTGCTCAAGTTCCTGCTCTGGATAATGTAAACTTCGTCTAATTTCTCTACGATTTTTGCAGACTGTAGCTTCCAAATCTTCGTCAAAAAGTAGTGGTCCTGACGGGTTGCTTCTAGTCATAAACTAGAAAACCTAAAAAGAAAATAAAATAAAATAAAATAATTAAAAGAAAAAAATAAAAATAAAAATAACAATAATTAAATAAATAAATAATGGCTAAAGTAATAGAAATCGAGCTTTCGTAATATTTCAGTTATGTCCCCGGCAATGGCACCAAAAACTTGATATCGGTGTGATATGAAGTAATAAAATTTATAAAGAACTTGATCAAACCTAAACTGACTAATATCACGACGTTTTTAAGGCAAGCGCACCTGTCGACAGTAGTATAGTCTAGTGATAAGATCGAGTATCGTACCCAAGGGAACCGAAAGTACTATTACTCACTTTCTTTCTATTATTTAACCTAAAAATTAAGTGAGGGTTTATCTAAAACTAACTCTAAAACTAACTAAGAAAAGCAGGAAAAATAAATTGGGAAGAACTTTTAGGGAAAAGCTAATTGATATGATTAATACTTAAGGGAGAAACCACCTAGACTTCACTTGTTATTATTTTCTTGAATTATACGAGTTATTTACTTGACTTGATCCGTAGAGATCCCTAATCTATGCTAAACCCTCCGTCGAGGTGAAGAGCAACTAGGCCTAAGTTGTTAATTAAAGTTCCTTTATTAATTAACTCCCTAGGTTGCATTAATTAAATCTATGGTTCCCCATATTAGGTTTGACCCTAATCTGGCAGATTTATGTCGCCGTATGTCTAGGTTGCATGCAACTGCGCTTAATTATGGTAGATCTACTCTTATCACAGGGACTTTTGCTCCTCTGCTCTAAGCACATCCAATTCTTGAATCAATACCTAGGACTATTAAATCAAGGATTAAAAACACATAATTAAGAACAATTCAAGTAATTCTCATAATAATCAAGAATAAATAACAAGATCTGTCTTAGGTTTCATCCCCCTCAAATATTTGAGGGGTTTAGTTCATAATGATAAAAGAAAACATCTCAGAAGTTATAAAATAACAAATCATAAAAGAAACCAAAAACCCCTGAAGGAATTTAGGAGAATCCTCTATGTTGATGCAGAACTTCGGCTTCTGAGATGAATCGATTGGCTTCTCCCTTCGAGTAATCTCTTGCTTCTACCTGTGGTGTGGCAGAAAGATGAGAGGAAAGGAATATAGAGGGTGTGTAAAAGATGGAAGAAGGCCCTCCTCTATGTTGCCTCATGGGGTCTTTATATAGAGAGGTTTTGGGGATTCTTTCTTAGCCCCTAAGCATCCCAATTCGAGTGAAATTCGTCTTTCCCGCGACTAGAACACGCCCGTGTGCCACACCCGTGTGGGTTCGATAGAGGCCGTGTGATTTAGCACGCCCGTGTACAGTGGCTGTGCTTGTCGGGGCTTTGTCCGTGTGATCTTTGTGAGGCACGCCCGTGTGGCACGTCCGTGTGGCATCCCCTGGCCCGTGTGATTCGTGCTTTTTGGTCTATTTTTCACCGTTTGGGGCCCATTTTCTATTCTTTCATCTCCCCTATGCTCTCCTGAGTATAAGATATGCAAAAGAAAGATTAAGAGCACCAATTCTTACTAAATTGATAATAATTCATCCAAAATATAGGCTAAACATGAGGTAAAAATATGTATAAATTAGCGCTTATCAACAGAATATGTTCGTACTAATCTGGCTGCTCAACAACCTCCGCCCCCACCTATTCCCCCTCAGACATCTACTGTACCTCCGCTAATGAATCCAATTTTGTTGAATAAGCCTCTTGCGGATAAAATTAGAGAATATGGAGCCAAAGAGTTCAGGGCTACAAGTGATGATGTTGCTGATAGAGCTGAGTTTTGGCTCAAGAATACCATTTGGGTTTTTGATGAAATGTCGTGTACTCTTGATGAGTGTGTGAAATGTGTGGTTTCTTTGCTTAGAGACTCAGCTTATCAATGGTGGAAAACTTTGACTTCCATTGTTCCAAAGGAATGAATAACATGGGATTTCGTTCAATCTGAATTTCGTAAGAATACATCAGTCAGAGATTCATCGATCAGAAAAGGAAAGAGTTTCTAGAACTTAAACAAGGCTGTATGTCTGTTACAAAATACGAGAGAGAATTTGTTCGATTGAGCCGATACGCTTAAGAGTGTGTCTCGACTAAAGCTAGATTGTGTAAGAGATTTGAAGATGGTTTAAATGAAGATATTCAACTGATAGTTGGTATTCTCGAGATTAAAGAGTTTGTTGTACTTGCTGATCGAGCATTTAAAGCTGAAGAACTCAGTAAGGAGAAAAGAAAATCTAGCTATGAAGCTAGAAAAGTGAGAAAAAGATCTACAAGCAAATCATTTCAATTTGCGTCAAAGAAATTCCGATATGGTTGTAGCTGTTCAAAGTTTAATATGGGACATTCAAGTAGGGATAGAGCTAGATCGCACTCTAGTTTCAAAACTCCTGCTACTTTTGTTGCTAGTGTTGGAAATGTTCGATCTGAATAGCCTAAATGCAAGCATTGTGGTAAAATTCATCCGGGAAGTTGTAGATTGAACGATTGAGCTTGTTTCAGATGTGGATCTATGGATTATTTCATCCAAGATTTTCCTGGGTCTGCGGAACCAGGGATTTCGCAGAATCCAAAATTGAGTAATACTTCAGCAAGAGGAAGACCCCGTAGGAATATGAGAAATGTGAGTGGTAGCTAGAGAGCTACAAGAGACACTGCTATTCGATCTGAGGCCAGAGCACCAGCCAGGGTCTGTGCTATCCAACCTCGGGAGGAAGCTTCGTCTCCAAATGTGATAACTAGCACTTTTACTCTGTACGATACTTCTATGATTGTATTAATAGATCCAGGATCTACTCATTTGTATATATGTATGAATTTAGTGCAAAGTAAGACTTTGCCTATAGAGTATACTGAATTAGTAATTAGAGTATCGAACCCCTTAGGCAAAAGCGTCCTAGTTGACAAAGTTTCTAAGAACTGCCCATTGATGTTTTGAGATGTGTGCTTTCCAGCTGATCTAATGCTTTTACCCTTTGATGAATTTGGTATAATTCTGGGTATGGACTGGTTAACTTTGCATGATGCAAATGTGAATTGTAAACGGAAAACTATTGATTTGAGATGTAAGAATAGTGAGATAGTTCGGATTGAGTCGAGTGATCTAAGTGGGTTGCCTGCTGTGATATCTATAATGGAAGCTCTAAAATATGTGAATAAGGGTTGTGAAGCTTACTTTGCGTATGTGATTGATTCGAAAATGTCTGAAAAGGAAGTTGAATCGGTGTCTATTGTCTACGAGTTTCCTGATCTGTTTCCTGAGGAACTTCCAGGGTTGCCTCAAATTCAAGAAGTTGAATTTGGCATTGAATTGATACCGAGAACTACTCTGATGTTGATAGCTTCATATAGAATGGCTCCGATCGAATTAAAAGAACTAAAGTCTAAGTTGCAAGAATTGACTGATAGAGGATTTACTAGACCGAGTTTCTCACCATGGGGTGTTCCGATTTCATTTGTTAAAAAGGAAGATAGCATGACGAGAACGTGTATTGATTACCGTTAGTTGAACAAGGTGACCATAAAGAATAAATATCCTCTGCTAGAATCGATGATTTTTTTGATCAGTTGAAAGGTGCCTCTGTGTTTTCCAAAATAAATCTGAGATCGGGTTATTATCCGTTGAGAGTGAAATATGCAGGTATTTCAAAAACAACTTTCTAAACGAGGTACGAACAATATGAATTCTTAGTTATGCCTTTCGTATTAACAAATGCTCCTATTGTGGTTATGGATCTGATGAATAGAATTTTCAGACCGTATTTAGATTAATTTGTTGTTGTATTCATTGATGACATTTTGATTTATTCATGGAATGAAAGTGAGCATGCCGAGCATTTAAGAATTTTGCTTCAGACTCTGCCTGATAAGCAATTATATGTGAAATTCAGTAAATGTGAATTCTGGTTACACGACGTTAGCTTTCTGGGTCATATTGTGTCAGTATCTGGTATTTGGATGGATCCGAATAAAGTTTCAGCTATTTTGGATTGGAAGCCTCCGAAAAATGTTTCTGAGATTTGCAGTTTTCTGGGACATGCCAGATATTATCGTCGATTCATGAAAATTTTTTCATAATTGCAACTCCGCTGACAAGATTGTTACAAAAAGACGTGAAATTTGAATGGTCCGATAAATGTTAGAATAGTTTTGATCAGTTGAAAGCTATGTTAACTGAAGCTCCAGTACTTGTACAGCCTGAATCAGGTGAAGAATATGTAATTTACAGTAATGCTTCACTAAATGGACTCAGTTGTGTTTTAATGCAAGAAGGCAAGGTTATAGCATATGCCTCTAGACAGTTCAAGCCACACGAGAAGAATTATCCAACGCATGACCTTGAGTTAGCTGCTATTGTTTTTGCTTTGAAAATCTGGTGTCACTATCTGTTTGGTGAGAAAGGCCACGTGTTTTCTAATCATAAAAGCCTGAAATACCTGATCACTCAAAAGGATTTGAATCGGTGACAGAGAAGATGGTTAGAGCTATTGAAAGATTATGAACTTGTCATTGATTATCATTTGGGTAAAGCGAATGATGCAGCTGATGCCTTAGTCGAAAATCACTATCTGCATTGCGTGCTTTGAATGCTGGTTTAGATTTGTCTGTCAATGGTTCTGTATTAGCTGAATTAAAGGCGAAACCTTTGTTTTTACAACTGATTAATGATGCTCAAAAAGTGGAAAATGAATTGTTAGCAAAACGATCTCAGTGTAATTTTGATTTAGATTCTGAATTTTTTGTTGATGTTAATGATTGTTTGAGATTTCGAGATCGAATTTGTGTTCCAAGAAATTCTGAGTTGATTTAGATTCTTTTGGGTGAAGCACATAGTAGTAAATTATTTGTACATCCGGGTAGTACAAAAATGTATAATGACTTGAAATAGCTATACTGGTGGCCGAGAATGAAAAGAGACATCTCTGATTTTGTTTTGAAATTCTTAGTATGTCAACAAATCAAAGCTGAACATAAAGTGCCCTCTGATTTATTACAACCAATCATGATACCAGAGTGGAAATGGGATCAAGTGATAATAGATTTTGTTTTTGGTTTGCCCCTACCTATGAGAAAGAAAGATCCAATCTGGGTTGTAGTTGACAGATTAACGAAATCAGCTCATTTTATTCCAGTACGATCCGATTATACACTTGAAAAGTTAGCTGAACTTTATATTTCTGATATTGTGAGATTGCACAGGGTACCATTGTCTATTGTGTTAGATCGAGATCTGAGATTCACTTAGCAATTCTGAAAGAAATTACAAGAGACTTTAGGTACGAAGTTACATTTCAGCATTGCTTTTCACCAGTAAATAGATGGTCAATTCGAGCGAATCATTCAGATACTCGAGGATATGTTGAGATGTTGCATTCTTGAGTTTGAAGGTACATGGGAACAGAATTTGCCATTGACTGAATTTGCTTATAATAATAGTTTTCAACTGAGTATTAAAATGGCACCATACGAAGCCTTGTATGGTAGAAAATACCGTTCTCTATTATATTGGTATGAGCTTAGTGAAAACAAGATACACGGGGTTAATTTGATTTAGGAGACTAAGCAGAAAGTGAAAGTAATTCTTGATAGTCTGAAAGCAGCTTTTGATCGTCAGGTATCATACACTAATTTGAAACGGAAAGATATCAAATTTGAGATTGGTGACAAAGTCTTTTTGAAATTTTCTCCATGGAAGAAAGTGCTTCGTTTCAGTAAAAAGGGAAAATTGAGTCCGAGGTTTATCGGACTGTACGAAATCATTGAAAGAGTTGGGCTGGTTGCTTATAGATTACTTCTGCCATCTGAGCTTGAAAAGATTCACAATGTATTTCACGTAACGATGCTTAGACGGCATAGATCTGATCATCCTATTTGATTAGTTCATTTGAGATGAAAATACAACCCAATATGACTTATGAAGAAGAACCGACTCGTATCTTAGCTCGTGCAATGAAAGAATTACGAAATTAGAAAATTCTGTTAGTAAAAGTATCATGGCATCGTCATGGGTTAGAAGAGGCTACGTGGGAGCCTGAAGATGTAATGAGACAACAATATCCAAACCTGTTTATCGGTAAGATTTTCGAGGACAAAAATCCCTAAGGAGGGGAGAGTTGTAATAGCCCGGTTTAGACCCTAGTCGAAATAGTAGTTTCGGTACCACATATCCGAGTCAAACAAATATTTTAATATTATTTTACGTGCTTATAGTATGTGAATTGATATGTGTGAAATTTCGTATGAAAATTTGATCATTTGTGTGCAATTTGTGAAAAGACGACTAAATAACAGAAAATGCAAAAGTTGTGTGCTACATGATATATGTGCCAAATTGTCATGGTATATTAAATTAGATGTCCTTAACATGTAAACATACCATTTAAATTATGTATGGACAAATTTGGACATTACTTGGTGGGTTTTAAATGATGCTAAAAAGGGTTAATTAAGTAATTATAAAATAATGTTAATTAAAACATAAAAGAAATCAAATTCATTCATCATTTTAGCTCATCCACTGATTTTAGAAGGAAAAAATAGGGTTTTTGTGCTAAAGAGCATTCGACACCCATCTTGCTTGATCAAGGTATGTGTTTTGGTCCTTTTTTAATGATTTTTATGTTTTTGTGATCGTTGCTATGAGGTCTTCAAAGCCCATGTCCCAATTTATGTTTCTATTGAAGATTTCATGAAATACCGTTGATGATTTTTATGAGTTTATGATGTTAATTGATGAATTATGGAAGATTGTTGTGAGATTAATATGTTTTGACATGAATTTTTGATGAATTTGAGCTATTTGGGCTAAATTGAGAAAATGAGAAATGGGAGGACTAGTTTGTGAAATAATTGTATTATATTGGCTTAATTGAATAGAATTGAAATTTGGCTATGCTTAAATATGATTAAATTTGATGAATTTGATGAATTTGTTAATTAGGGACTAAATTGTTAAAATGTAAAAATGTGAGTGTTAGTTTGTAAAATGCCCTAATTATGTGTTTTTGGATTGAACTAGATGAATTGTTGAATAAAAGAGCTTAATTTGAACTTATATAGATCATGAACAAAAGAAAATGGAATTAGATCGGGGAAAGTCGAAAGTTGTTGATTAGCCGTTCGTAATCGTCCGAATTAGTACGAGGTAAATTCATGTGCAAATAAATGTCTTTAAGTTGAATTATAAATGTTTATATGTTATTGAATTGCATTGGATGCTACATGGTTGGGTACGATCAATAATCGACAGAGTTACGACATCCTAAAGCCTCATACAAACTTTATGAATAGTGTAGGATACATATGTCATGACATAGGATCCGATATGTGTTTTCGAGTAAGACCATGTCTAGGACTTTGGCATTTATATGAGATTAATGTGTCAGACCATGTCTGGGACATTGGCATCGTATTGAATCGAGTAAGACCCTATGAGGGACAGTGGCATCGATATCTGATTACATGTAGGACCACGTCTGCGACGTCGAAATTGTATGGGTTTTCTGAGCTATCCTCGTATCTTAGTTAATTTTGATTGGTTCAACGGGCTCTCTGAGAAAGTGAAGGAGAATACGAATGCACATATGAAAGCCAGTACGTATGAATGTATATGAAATTTGGAGAATAAGAGGTGTGTATGTATATGATCAGTTGATATGTGAGCTACATGAATAAGATATGTGAAATGGAGTAAGTGAGTTTGATTAATTGAGATCTAGGAGAGTTGTGACTTGTGATTATGTTATGCCATAGATCATGTGTTTAAAATGGTTTAAAATTGTTCTTGGTTATGGAATTTATTTGTGTATGGCTTGCTAAGCTACTTGTAGCTTACTTTGTATTTGTTTACTCTGTTTTATAGATATCGAAGCTATCGAAAGCTCGGGGATCATCAAGGATCATCACCACACTATGAATCTTTATTCGGTATATTTTGTAAGTGAATATGTTGAATTATGGCATGTATAGGCTAGATGTCTTTGAATCATGTTTTGAAATGTTTATAAGTTTTGCCATGAGATGTGACAAATGAAATGGTTGAGTTAATGCTTGTTTTGGTAAGATTTATGATGCAAATATGGCCTAATCTGAATTGTTCATTTTTTTCTTGTGAATTGTTTTGAATTTGGTAAGTTTATCATGTGGCTATATGTGTGATGCAATGAGTTAGGTAAGGTGTACTTTGGTATGTTATTATTTTGAGACTTGGATATGAATTGGTTTCGATGGTGATTATGAATTGAATGACGATGAATTAAGCTATGTTTTGATTTGGTAATTGGTTGAAATGGTTGGTCATTGTTGCATATGGATTGGCAAACTGGGATGTTTTGTAGGTACTTGGCATTGGATGGGAAATGTGGCTTAAACCAAGCCTATTTTGTGCCACACGGCCTTAGCACACGGGCGTGTGACTCAACCGTGTGACTCTTGCACCTTAGTCGAAATGGTCAGGATGTGACATGGGCTAGACACACAGGCATGCCTTGTGGCCATGGGTGCAAGTGAATAGCTCCCAAAATTTCACACGGCCTAGACACACGGGCATGTTTTGTGGCCGTGTTCATAAGTCAGTATGTATGCCCTGTTTTGACCCGGCCTAGACACATGGGCGTGTCTAGTAGCCATGTGAGGTACACGGCCTAGTCACACGGGCGTGTGGCCTCTACAGCAATGAAAAATCTTAAAGTTTTAAAAAAATTTCTAAGTGTTCAGTTTAGTCTCAACCTTCTTCTAATGCATGTTTAAGGTCTTGAAGACTTTCATAAGGGACTATACGAGTATGTATGGTTATGATATGATGTTGATGTAAATGATTGTGTAATGTTTGTAAAAGTTTCGAATTGTCAGATAATGCTTGTAACCCTAGTCCAGCGACGGATACGGCTTATGGGTGTTACACAACCTTCAGGTTCTTATGTTTAGCCTTTGGGCTTAACGTTTAGCCTTTGGGCTTACCATTCAGCCTTCAGGCTTACATGTTCAGCCTTCGGGCTTACCGTTATCAGCTCAGGAGGAGCATACCATACATGGCTCGAAAAAGCATACATGATAAATTGACATATCTACAAGTTACATATATACACTGTGTGTGTATCACCCAAGTATCTTTCGATGTTTCCAAAGGTTCAACGAGCAAAATTACTGATTTGTAATACTTGAAATACATGTTACATGAGATATAAAAGGTACATGTTTATATGATACATGTTACAAGAAGATGCAATAAGTATATGATTACATATTACATGATACAAGAGATATAAGATGTATATGAATTGTTTAATATATTAACTTTATGGATTACATGAAATACATGTTACAAGAATCTATTTACAAGATATATGTTACATGACTTACATGTTATATGAGAAATATGATATGTATAGATGAATTGTTACATGATTATTTGATTGTATGTTACATGCTTATAAGGTAAATGAATGGATTGATGCATGAGTTGAGGTTACATGGATGATATATATATAAATATTTGTTTTACCTGTGGAATGGATAAGTACATGATTGGTTCATGACTAACATGTGTATTTTGGTTGGATAGGCATTTGGAGTATATGACTTGGTTGGTAATGTTGTTTATGTTTTAAATGTTGATTCGGTAAGTTTTATTCTATATTATACAGGCTTACTAAGCTTTTAAAGCTTTCTCTGTTTATTGTTCCCATGTTTTTATAGTTTCAGAAGCTAACTCAATTCTAGACAAAGTCGGAGATTGCTATTACACAATCCAAAAACATTTTGGTACTTTTGAATCTTTGTTAATGTTGTAAATATGGCATGTATAGGCTAGTCTATAAGTTAATGTTTATGGTTATCTTTGTGTTGATGAATGTAGTATGATTTTGCCACCTAATCAACCTATGTGATATGGCTTGATCTTGAAATGGATGTTTTGGTATGAAAGCTTTATATGATATGTCTTTTATATGATATGTGAATGCATTGAAATGGTAAGTTGGTAAATAACCTTAATTTGATGAATGTGGAAATAAAACGCTTTATGGTCTTGAATGAATTGCTATATGTATGACTTAGAGAAGTTGAAATAGTCATTTGGTATGAAGTTATTTGTGAATTAAGATTGAAATATAAAAGATATATGATAATTTGAAATGGGTACTTGAAATGTATTCATGTTTATGTTATTTATGTGACATTGAATTGGTTGGCATGAAATGGTCTTTTTGATGTTTAGAAGTTACTGAAATGGTTGTGCATTGAGTGTATGTAATTGATATGCAATTGATGTTTTAGGTACATAGCCTATTGGGGTGTGAAAATGGCTTAAATCAAGCCTATTTCGTACCACACGATCAGAGCACATGGGCGTGTGACTCGATCGTCTGACCCCTACACCTTAGTTATTTTGGTTAGGATGCCACACGGGATAGGCAAACGGGCATGTCTTGTACCCATGGGCGCAAGTTAGTAGCTTCATAATTTTAACACGGCCAAGACACATGGGCGTGTCATGTGGCCGTGTGCACAAGTCCCTATTTTGCCACAGCCTAGACACACGGGCATGTCTAGCGACCGTGTGAGGCACACGGCCGTGTGACCCTATTCCAAAAATTTTCTTAAGTTTTCTCATATCTTATATATGTTATCAAATTAGTCCCTGATGTATGATTGAAGCTTTATATGTTTGTTTGAAGCATGATATGTTTATATATAATTTATGCTGCTGAAATGGATTAAACTTTGATAAAAGTTTAAAGTTTTACTGTTCTATTCTGAGTTACAAGTTCGGTAATGCCCCTTACCTATTTCGACAACGATTACGGGATAGGGGTGTTACATTTTATTGGTTTCAAAGCTATGGTTTAGTCGATTCTAGAACTACCCTAGAGTTTACGAGTCTAGCTATACATGCCATATATAAACTGTGATAGTGTGATAATCTCCTGACAAGTTCTGAATATTGTTTTATATAGTAAATGGATCCAAATCGAGCAATAGTCAATGACATTGAGAGTAATGCTCCATGTAACACCCCTTACCTGATACCGTCGCCGGAGTCGAGCATGAGGCGTTAGTAGACTTATCTTACTAGTTTGGGGCATAAAAATTTACTTTTAAAATTAATTCACTCACATTTATCCAATATATCCCTAAAAAGGGCCCTCGAGGCCTTAAATCATGCAATTGAAATGGTTCAGACCAAACCGAGAACATTAAAAATTTTTTGATTACTTACACAAATCAAAACAATTTCTTTCACTATTTATAATAAAACTGTCCACCTACATAATAGTCACTAAATTAATTATAACTTGAGTTACGAAACTTGAAATTGAAATCTGTAAATTTTCCTTGAAACTAGACTTATATATCTTCTTACCAAAAATTTTCCATAATTTTTGGTTTGGCTAATTAATACAGTTTATTCATTAAAGCCTCCACTATTTCGCTGCCTAACAGTCCTGACCACTCTTCACTAACATTTTAATTTCTCTTTATTAAAAATTCAAAAGATGTTCATGTTTGTTTCGTCTAAAAATAGACTTAATAAGGAATCTTACCGTATTAATTATGTTCCATAATTATTTTCATACAAATGTTAATGATTTTTCCAAATCAGAATAGGGGATCACGAAATCATTCTGAACCAGTCTCACAAAAATTTAAATAACTCAGAATATAGAATTCTTTTACTTGCCCTATTTCTTTAGTCATATCATAAGGACATACACAAAAAATGGCCGAGTCCCTATACATGCCATAACTTAAAACGTTTCGAATCACAAAATACCAAGGTAGCCTTTTGATAGTGTGAAACAATCTTCGACGTCCTTACAATCCCTGAGTTAGCTTGGCGATACTATAAAAAGAGAGAAAAGAAAGGGAGTAAGCATAAAGCTTAGTCAGTTTGCATGTAAATAAATAACAACATTCTAAATGAATTATCAAGATAACTTTAACCTTCAAGCTCAATATGCATAAGTTTTGAATTTTCTTACCTGAGCCTTACAAACATGGACTTATCTTACCTTTTCTTGAGTATACTCTTTAAATTTCTCGTTGAACCACTTGGAATAATAAGGATACATGGGTACCTTTCCTTTTTAAACTTACCATTGCCATGTCTTGACATGGTCTTACGTGGTATCCTTGCCTTATGAACTCACCATTGCCTTGCCTTGGCATGGTCTTACATGGGATCTTTGCCTTATAGTCGCCTTTCAATGCCATGTCTTGACATGGTCTTACATGATTTCCTTGCCTTGTAAAACTTACCAATGCCATGTCTTGACATGGCCTTACTTGGTATCCTTAAACCCTACTGTCATGACATTTGTATCCTACATATTCCTAAGGTTCAACAGAGACTTTTAAGTATCGTTTCACCATCAATTCTTACTTGAGTCATCAATGAGTAAATTAACAAAATAAACATCTAGATGCTAAAAATAACAGTATTAAATATAAATAACAAAACATTGCATTTATTTATTGTAAACTTACCTCGATACAAAATATGATCAATTATTTTGATCTAGTCCTCAACCTTTTTCTTTCCCCGGTGTAACCCCAAATTTCGTTCTTCTTGATCTATAATAACAAATTTAGCTTATTTAATACTCACATTTATCAAAACAGTCCTTGACTCTAACTTTGGCAAAATTATGATTTTGCCCCTAAACTTTTGCATATAAAGCTCAAAAATTAAACTTTATCCCTAATTCTTATGTTTTAGGACATGCTGATCATTTTTTTCCTTCTATGGCCATCAAAATTTCACACAAACATGTACTTATGAACATTAGGTATTTTTACCGATTATGTCGTTTTACTCGTTTTCGCTTAAAATCGTTTAGCAAAAATTGTTTAACATAATTTCAAGCTTCATATCTTACCAAAAAACATCAAAATAGTCACATTTCACCTATGGATATTTTTTCAAATAAGAACCCTAGGTTAAAAACGTAAAGAACATTAAAAACGGGGCTTGAATGCACTTACTATGAGCTTGGGAAGTTTAAGAAACCCTAGCTATGGAGACACATGAAGTTTCGGCCTACTTGAGAAGATGATAACAATTTCTCTATCTTTTCCCCTTTTAATTCCTTTTAATTACCAAATGACTAAAATGCCTTCATTAAAACTTTAGTTAATTTTATCTATGTATGTTCATTTTTGTCCATGAAAACCTAGGTCTAATTACCATTTAAGGACCTCTACTTCAATTATGCTCTTCAATTTAATCCTTTTCTTTCTAGAACTCATATTTATCAACTTTTTCAAACAAGCGCTAATAGGCAAATTAAACATGTAATTCATAAAATTTTCTATCGATACTCTAACACATGCATCTAATCACTTGGTAAATTATAAAAATTAATCAGAATAAATTTTTCTATCTCGGATTAGTGGTTTTGCAACCACTGTTCTATTTAGGCCCTATTGCGAGATGTTACACTCCAGCTCTTACTCAAGGGGCTATGCCTACCGAATCGAACCCTACTACAGGTAGTCAGGGAGAAGCTAAACAAGCTTTCTTCAAAATGATGTCTGAATTGTTTTCTGAGTTTGTGTGAGCAAACCCGGCTGCTCCAGAACCTCCACCCCCTTCGGTTCCCTAGCCAAAATGTTAAATTATACGAGGTATAGATCCTTTGATATTTAATAGACCACCTGTTGATAAGATATGAAAATACGGGGCTGAAAAATTTCGAGCTACAACTATTGATGATGTTGAGAGTGTAACACCCTAAATTTGGGCCTAAAAGTTTTGGGCCTTGAGCATGGGAGCGGTTGGAAGCAGCTTATAATATTTTGTTGTGCATGTAAGTTTCGTTAATGAAGGCTTGTTTCAGTGGTTAAGTGTGGTGAGAAGTGTTGGAGAAGTCCTGGGTTCAAACCTGGACTCTAGCAAAAATTTTGGTTTAAAGTGAATTAAACCCTGAGTATAGTAGGTAGGCCTTAAGAATATTGTTGGAGAATTTGTGCCATAAAAAGCCTTGTGGTCAAGTGGCAAAGTAGCGCCACATAAGAGGCAAGAAGGTGGCGTCATAGAGTTGGCAAGGAGGTCCAGGGTTCGAAACTCATGGCAATCAAAGAGCTTTTATTTTGCTAACAGGGGGCGGCAAGAGTTGGTGTTGAATTTAAACTCTGATGATGGGGGGATCCCACATCGGGAAGCTAACATAAGAGTGGATGCGAAGCTGGCTTTAAACAGGGAGAACCATGAGGAGAGTAAAGGTACCTTTCTTGGCTGATCCCTTTCGCTTTATGGCGGGCTCGTTTGGGTTTGGTGTCAGCTAAAAGTGCTCGGAACGCGGATGAACTCCAGTCTCCTATCAGGTGTGTATTTCCCACTACTCTAGCTGTGGGACGGCTACTTCGGGCCGCGATGAGCCGGAAGGGGCCATGTGGGCCCAATGGGCCTACAAGCCCAATTGGATAAGTTGCTTGATTGTGTAGTAAATATTGGACTAGATTAGGTGAATCTCATATCTGTGGCTAGATTTGGGCTAAAAGGGCCACATGAGCGTGTGGGCCCATTTGGGCCGAGAATGGGCCCTAGGCCCATTCGCGTTGTTATCTTTGTTTAGAATACTTTAGTTTACCAAATTGCTAAAATACCCTTGACTTGTAAAATGACCAAAGTACCCCCAATTTACAGAATTAGCGTTTTACCCTCGACTTACAAAATTACTGAAATACCCTTGATTTACAAAATTACTAAAATACCCTTGGTTTACAAAATTACTGAAATACCCTTGGTTTACAAAATTACAAAAATATCCCTGATTTGTAAAATTATCGAATTACCCTCGATTTGTAAAATTACAGAAATACCCCCGATTTGTAAAATTACAGAAATACCCCTAATTTGCGACATTATAGAAATACCCTCGATTTGTAAAAGTGTCATTTTACCCTTAATTTGCAAAATTATCGTTTTACCCCTAATTTGTAAAATTACCGTTTTACCTCTAATTTACAAAATTACCGTTTTACCTCTAATTTACAAAATTATCGTTTTACCCCTAATTTGTAAAATTACCATTTTACCCTTAATTTACAAAATTACTATTTTACCCCTAATTTGTAAAATTATCGTTTTACCTCTAATTTGTAAAGTTATCGTTTTACCCCTAATTTGTAAAATTATAGTTTTACCCTTAATTTGTAAAATTATCGTCTTACTCCTGATTTGTAAAATTACCATTTTACCCTTGATTTGCGAAATTACTGAAATACCCTGTAGGGTAGAATTATCGAAATACCCCTATATGGTAGAATTACCGAAATACCCCTGTAGGGTAGAATTACCGAGATACCCCTGTGGGGTAAAATTACCATTTTGCCCCTAGGTGTTAAATGACTATTTTGCCCTTGTGGGCAAGTGACTGACTTGGACTGTGTATTTGACGGATTTGATTGTGAATATATGTTGGTGATATGAATGACTTGACTATGATTGTTTGATTCAAATATGGGCATGACATTCTGCATACATAACATGTTGCATGGGTTGCGATTTTGTATGAAGGAAGATCTGATTTGTTAGGATCGCATGGTTGCTTGCCGTTATTATAGGGTTGCACCATTACCGAACGCTGTGTGCCATTATTGTGGGCTTCGTATCGATATTGTGGGCTTCGTGCCGTTATTATGGGCTTTGTGCCATTACCGATGGCTTTGTGCCAATATTACAGGCTTTGTGCCGATTATAGACACGTTACCGATGGCTTTATGCCACGTATTCTGTTAAGTGACTTTGCCACGTTATCTGATTCTAGTGGCTCTGCCACGATATTCTGTTATTGGCAGCTTTGCTACCCATTGGTGTGTGGGCTGGGTGGGTTGAGTTATTCCCCACATGGTGTGTTGGTTGGTACGGGTGGTGTGATGGCTGGACTGTGTTGGGATTGCATTCACATTCTGATTCCGATTCAGATTCTGATTCCGATTCAGATTCTGATTCTGATTCTATTAATTGATACTAATTCTTATTCAGATTCTAATTCCGATTCTGATTCTGATACTGATACTGACTCTGATTCTGATTTTGATTCTGATTCTAATTCTCATTTTAATTCTAGTTCTAATAATGTTTTCTGATTCTGTAATGGGCTAAGGCCCATTTGGTGCAGTCTATTATAATGGGCTAAAGCCCAATTGATACTGGAACTGTGGTAGGGCAAACTTTTTAATTCTTTTACATGACTGACTGTTCGTATTTGTAGTAGGGGATTACACACTGAGTTTTTGTAAACTCACCCCATTTATTAACCTTTTAGGTAATCCCTAGCCTTAGACGGATCGGAGCTGCGAGGGACTTAGAGAAGGCCACACACTGCTTATGCTTTCTGTTTTGATTATTTACTCTCAAGTACTTTATTTTGAGTTTGGTTTATAATAAGGCCTTTTATAATTTATGGATTTTTATTTTAAGGTTTTTATTTACTTTGAATTATATCTACTAAAGGTGAGTCACGGTTTTCCAAAATGTTAACTATTTTTGAACACTACATCTTCCGCAACTAACTAAATTAAGCTTTCGCAACAAAGAAAGTTTTAAAGGTAATAATGTTTTTAAAAGGGATTAACTTTTAGTTGACCACATTTTAAAAATAAACAAACACAAGTTTTAGTTTGCAACAAGTTTCTTTAAGAAGGGTTTCTTTGAAAACATGGTTTTTGAAAAACACTTCAATGTGGCACGCCAGGCTCGGGCCTAACTTCTAGGCTGGGTATGGGGTTTTACAGAGAGGGCCGAGTTCTGGCTTGAAAATATGATCAGGGTTTTTGATGAATTAGCTTGTACACTGGAATAATGTTTGAAATGTGCTTTTTGATTGTTGCGAGATGCTGCTTATCAGTGGTGGAATACCCTAATATTAGTTGTTCCGCATGAAAGAGTTAACTGGGATTTCTTTCAGACCGAATTATGAAAGAAATATATTAGCCAACGATTTATCAACCGGAAAAGAAAAGAGTTCCTCGATCTGAAATAGGGCTGCATGATAGTAACCAAGTATGGAAGAGAGTTCGTACGACTTAGTAAGTATGCTCGCAAGTCTGTCTCTACTGAAGCTATTATGTGCAAAAGATTTGAAGATGGGCTAAATGAAGATATTTGATTGTTAGTAGGGATTCTCGAGCTAAAAGAGTTTGTTGTTCTAGTTGATAGGGCTTGTAAAGCCGAGGAACTTGCGAAAGAGAAACGAAAAGCTGATTTTGAATCGAGAGAGTCCAGAAAGAGATTTGCGAGTAAGTCGCATCAGTCTGGATCAAAGAAAGTAAAGAATTTCATCCTTGTTCCACTCCTTCTGCGGGTGTAACAATTAGAGATAGAGATGCAAGATCATTTAATCCGAAGCCCCAGACAACATTTGTTGGTAGCGCGAGTAGCGTGAGGAATACCGGGCCTGATTGCAAGCATTGTAACAGAAAGTAATTTAGTGAATGTTAATCGAAAAGTGGAGCATGTTTTTGATGTGGGTCACTAGATCATTATATCTGAGACTATCCAGAGAGATTTATTGCTGTTAAAAAACAATCCGTAAAAGTTAGTAATACTGTTGCTAGAGGTAGACCACCCTGGAATGCTGGTAATCAGAGTGGAAACTACAGTGCTACATGAGATTCAAATGTTAGATCTGAGACAAGCTCACCTGCTCGAGCTTATGCTATACATGCAATGAGGAAGCCTCGTCGCTTGATGTCATTACTGGTACTTTTTCTCTTTTTAACATTGATATAGTTATTGTTAGATCCTGGATCAACTCATTCATATATTTGTATGGAACTAGTGTTTAAAAAGAGTTTACACGTTGAGTCTTTAGAATTTGTAGTTAAAGTATCGAATCCATTAGGCAAGTCAGTGTTAGTTGATAAAATATGTAAGAAATGTCCATTGATGACACAGGGATACTATTTTCCGGTTGATATGATGCTCCTACCAATTGACGAGTTTGACGTGATATTGGGCATGGATTGGTTGAATATGCATGAAGTGGTTGTGAATTGCAGATGAAAGAGTATAGAGTTTAAATGTCAGAACGATGAAATTCTTTAGATTGAATCAAATGATTCGAATGAATTGCCAATTGTGACGTTTGCTATGCAAGCTTAAAAATGTGTGAGAAAGGTTTGTGATGCGTATTTAGCATATGTGTTGGATACTAAGGTATCATAATCGACGCTTGAATCTGTACTAGTTGTTTGTGAATTTCTAAACGTATTTCCAGAAGAGTTATTGGGTTTACCACCGATTAGAGAAGTTGAATTTGGCATTGAGTTGTTACCGGGCACTACATCGATATCGATAGCTCCGTACAAGATGGCACCGATTGAATTAAAAGACTTAAAAGCACAGTTACAAGAATTAACTGATAGAGGCTTCGCGAGACCGAGCGTTTCACCTTGGGGTGCTCCGATGCTGTTCATGAAAAAGAAAGATGGGTCAATGAGAATGTGTACCGATTATTAGCAATCGAATAAAATGACTGTAAAGAATAAGTATCCTCTACCGCGAATAGACAATCTATTTGATTAGCTGAAAGGGGCTACAGTATTTCAAAGATTGATCTGATATCAGGTTACTACTAGTTGTAGGTTAAAGATTCTGATATATCGAAAACTACTTTCAAAACATGGTACGGTCATTATGAATTCTTAGTTATGCCTTTTGGTTTGACTAACACTCCTGCGGTGTTTATGGATTTGATGAATCGTATATTCATACCATATTTAGACAGATTTCTTGTTGTGTTCATTTATGACATTCTGATCTATTCTCCTGATGAGACGAAGCATACCAAACTTTTCAGAATCGTGTTACAGACCTTGAGAGATAAGCAGCTATATGCTAAATTTAGCAAATGTGAATTCTGGCTTTAGGAAGTTAGATTTCTGGGTCATATTGTTTAAGCTGTTATCTAAAATGATTGCAGTTTTGTTAACTCGATTACTTCAGAAAGACGTGAAATTTGAGTGGACCAAGAAATGTCAAAACAATTTTGATCAGCTAAAAGCATTGTTAACAGAAGCATCAGTTTTAGTTCGACTTCAATCGGGTAAAGAGTTCATAATTTACAGTGATGCATTGTTAAATGAACTTGGTTGTGTATTAATACAAGATAGAAAAGTCATAGCTTATGCTTCCCGACAGTTGAAACCACACGAGAAGAATTACCCAACACATGATCTCGAGTTAGTCGCTATAGTATTTGTATTAAAGATTTGGCATCACTATCTATACGGTAAAAAATGTCGAATATTCACAGATCATAAAAGCTTGAAATACTTAATGTCTCAAAGAGATTTGAATCTGCGTCAACGAGATGGCCAGAGTTACTGAAAGACTATGAATTTGTGATTGATTATCATCCGGGAAAAGCTAATGTTGTAGCTGATGCTCTGAGCTCGAAGTCCTTATTTGCTTTACAAGCATGGATACTCAGATGATGCTTTGTGATGATGGATCTATTCTAGTTGACTTAAAAGCTAAATCAGTATTTCTGCATGATAGTTGTAAAGCTTAGAAAAATAATCGAGAGTTGCAAGCTAAACGACTTCATTATAAGTCTAATTCTGATTCTGAATTCATTATTGGAGCTGATGATTGTTTAATGTTTCGAAATAGAATTTGTATACCGAAAGATACCAAGCTCGTTCAGAAAGTTCTACACAAAACACATGACAGTCGCTTTTCTGTTCATCGTGGTAGTACTAAAATGTATAATGATTTGAAGAATTATAGTGGTGGTAGGGAATGAAACGTGATATATCTGAAATTGTATCTAAATGTTTGATCTACCAGCAAGTAAAGGCCAAACATCAAGTACCGTCAGGTTTATTACTGGTAGTGTTGATTTCAGAACGGAAATAGGACAGAGTTACTATGGATTTCGTATTGGGATTGCCCATGACTCCAAAAAAGAAAGATGCGATCTGGGTTATTGTAGATCAATTGACGAAATCTGCTCATTTTATACCGCTACGTACAGACTACTCTCTAGATAGATTAGTCGAATTGTACATGTTAGAAATTGTATCATTACATGGTGTACCATTGTCTATTATATCCGATAGAGATTCGAGATTCACATCAAGATTCTGGAAGAAATTGCAAGAGGCTATGGGAACGAAATTGAATTTTAGTACAGCTTTTCATCCTCAGACTCATGGGCAGTCCGAAAGAGTTATACAAATTCTAGAGCATATGTTACGATGTTGCATCCTTGACTTCGAAGGTAGCTGGGAGAAACACTTACCTCTAATTAAATTTGCATATAATAACAGCTTCTAGACGAGTTTGAAGATGGCTCCGTATAAAGCTTTATAAGGTCATAAATGTTAAACATCGTTATACTGGATAGAATTGACTGAAAAAAAGATACTCGGGCTTGAATTGATCAGAGAAACTAAAGAAAAAGTGAAAGTGATATGTGATAGTTTAAAAGCAGCTCCGGATAGACAGAAATCGTATACGGATATGAAATGTAAAGAGATGGAGTCAGCCTCAGAAATTCCGCCTCATACTCAGTAACAGATTTATTACCCTGGGTCAGATTCAGAAATTCCTTTCTGCGGGCATCCACGTAGCTTGCTCCAACATATTTCCCATTGAAAGATGCCTTAAATAACTCCCAAGTTACCCGCTCAGTTGGGGTACCTTCCTTTATAGTGATCCACCACTGGTACGCCTCATCTCACAATAGCGACACAGCTTTTTTCAGCTTCTACTCCTCTGAGCAGTCCAGGTCATCCATAATCCTCTCCGTGGCTTCCAACCAATACTCAGCCACATTTGGGGCCACTCTAGATATGCCCCTGAAGACCTCTGTTCCGTTAGGCCGGAGTCGCTCAGAAATAGATCCCCTATTTATGGGCCCAACATTAGCCCCAGCAACCCTTTCCAGAACCCTTAACATGGCCTGGGACAAAGTGTCATCCCCTGCGGCCCGATCGTACGGCCCATTTTTTTGCAACCGGTGGTGGTCGTGCCTCAGTAGCTGGCATGTGTTCTGAAGACAGAGACCCAACTTAAACACTGCCTCGGCCACGTCCACGGCCTCGTCCACGAGCAGCTCTCGTACTTATAACGTCTTATCTGATTACGAATTTTATGACATCAGTTAATGTTTCAGTTCTTTATTACAGAATATTTTATGCTCAGATAGAGTTTCAAGTTTTGTTTTCGCGTATTCGTAGCCTAGCTACTGTCTCAGTCTTCTAGGGTTTAGTTTTCCTACTGTCTCAGTCTTGAAATCATAGTACTATATTATTCATAGTATCATATGAAGGCTTAGCTCTATCTACAATATTGTTTCAAGTTCAGTACAGTATATAAACAGGGATACTTACAGACTTGGTGCCGGGGATTTAGTGTGCCACTTCTTCAGTTATCAGACTTCAGAAACTCAAAACCTTTCCGTTTAAAACATGCATACTTTGAAGAAAACGTGTTATGAAAAGATTTTCTAATTTTCTGAAAAATATTGATTTTTAAGAAATACCTTTCCTGGGCTGAAGTTTAAAATTTTTAAAAACTTCTTTGGACCAGATCCACAGCCGAGTTGTTGTAACCGGGCTCTGATACCACTAAATGTAACACCCCAAACCCGGCCTAGACGTTACGGCCAAGCCCGATGTGTCACATTACCTATACCTAACCTCGTTACCTAGTTCTAATATAAAGGTGAATTTGGCAAAACGGATATTGAAATTTTTAAGAGAAATTCTCGGTTTATTACGTGATCGTCCTATTCATTTTATTATAGAAAAAAATTAACTCGTTGCTTATGTACTTGAGTGACCGATTAAAAACGTTTGATTGATTTTAGGAAAACTCGCGTAAATAATTTCAAATTGATTTTAAGTAATGTGAAAATAGAAAATCCTATAAGAAAAAATTTAGCGGCCTTATTACAAACCCAAATAAAATATTAATGAATAAGATAAGTAGTAAACTAAATAAAACTAGTTAAACCAGTGTTTTTGATTCTCGTGGCCACTCTAAATCCCTCCCAGCTCCAAGTCCACTGTCTAGGGCTCACCTGCAAGGATGGAAAGAAAGAGAGGGTGAGTTTGAAAACTCAGTGTGTAACGAATCCCATCCAGAGCCCAAATCAGCTCAGGCCCACTGGGCCTAAGCTCTATCCAATCTCAACATTAACTAGGCCGAAGCCTTTTCAGATACAGTATCACTGGGCCGAAGCCTTTCATATAATAGTAAATGGTATGGCCCAAAGGCCCATTTCAATAACGAATCAAATATGCATGCATGAACCCATATCAATCAGTGAGGAAGCTACTCAACCCACCCAATCGCTACTCTCCACCCGTACCAACCAACACACCATGTGAAGAGAACTACTCAACCCACCCAACCGCTACTCTCCACTGGCAGCATAGCTGCTTTATTATATAACATGAGGCCTAGCCTCTTTCGGTAAACTAGGGCAAAGCCCTTTTTGATAAACTGGGGCAAAAGCCCTTTAACACTTCCTCCATTCATATAAATCCCAAATTCCATGCAACAGATATCATGATATGGCATACAACAATCAAAAACAGTGAATCATGCAAATCAGTCCAATTTAACCCTAAGGGTATAACAGTCATTTTACACTTAGGGATAAAACAGTAATTCCTCACTTTTTAGGGTATTTCAGTAATTAATCCACTTTTTAGGGTTTTATCCCTATTTTATGCCACTAAAAACTCTACTACCGTCATTGTAGCTTATTTACCATGTTTTACCAATTTTAGTCACCAGGCCCTAAAACCCCTAATGGCCCTACTATGTCCTTTTAGCAATTTCAGCCTATTAAGTACAGAACTTATAAATTAATTATTAATTTAACCCATTTTAAGCCTACAGTCTACAAGGATACGTTTATTACACATTTTCACCCCTATGGGCCCGTAAGCCCATTGGGCCCATATTCAGCCCATTGAGGCCCAACTACCAAATTACATGAAATTACACACGTAAATAGCTTACTGCTTGTGATTTCCAAACCAATGATTTTTAACCATTTTGTGAGCATTCGCATACTCACATGCCCACGAAATGCCCGAATTTCAGCATTTCGGCTTTTGCCGATTAAGACTATAGAGGGGTGTTCAGCACACACCTGTTTGACGATTTCACCGGTAATATCTCCTCCCAAAATAATCCTACAATCGATTAAACCACATTAATATCTAAAACCAAAATCGAATACTTACCCCTAAGCAATACACACATTCGGCCACCCTTCTACAGTGGCTCCTTAACACTAACCTTTGTCGAAGTAGGAACTAGATCTAGATCTCGTTGTTCCCCCTTGCTCAAGTCTTCAATCAACAGCCTCTAGAACGTAATAGTACCAAAAGAAATTGTTCGTTAATGACTCTTAGAGTCCCATGCCCAAATCGACAACCTCCATAGACTTTAGGGACTTCGGCTTTTACTAAATCGCAAAATGTACATAGATCTGAGTTGATAAGCACTTACCACTGCTTTCTCTTCGGTTTCTATACAGATCTGAGGTAGATCTATCCTCTAAACGCTAACAGAACCCTTATCTTTGAGATCTAAGAAATCGGCTAAGAACCCCCAAAAGAGTGACGTTTTCGACTTCTGTCTGACGAAGAAGATGATGATTTGATGGTATAGTTTGGAGTGGTGTTGCTGAAAAGTAGTAAGGGTTTAAAGAAGGTAGAAATTGGTCAAAAATAGATGAAAATACCAGAGAAAATTTGGCTAAAAGAAATCGACAGGAAAAGAAAGTTTTTGGGATTTCGGCTCTTTTGACAAATGGCTATGAAGGTTTTTAAAAGGTTGGAGTTGAACAAAAAGATGAATAGGGTGGTAGGGAGGTTTCGGCTGGAGGAGATAGCATCAAGGAAAGAAAAAGAATAGAGAAGAAAGAAGCAAAAGAGATTTTGGCACAAAGAAGAAGAAAGCTGCGTTTTCAGCCACTTTTGTGAAGCGGAGAAAAGAATGACTTAAGGTGGCTAACCCTAATTGTCAGTATAAAAGAAAAGAAAGCTAAGTTGCCCTAATTGCCACTTAAACATTCAGCCCACACTCCCCCAAGGCCCTTGCCGATTTCACATAAATGAGCACATGCCTAGCACATGCCTAAAAATTAAAAATAACCATACGCTTACCTTACAGCTTGAACCCTGGAGCCTTTTACTCCTTTCCAGGCGCCATTTTTTAGGAACTTAGTGGCGCCTCCTTGCCGCTTCACCAAGACCCTATTTGTGTCATGTTTTACGAAGTTTTTCTTAAAAGCCCACTTGACCAGGTCCCCTTTCACTAAAATCCAAACTTGATATTTTACCGGGTTTCAACCTAGGCTTGGGCCTTCTATAGGCCCACTAACACCCTTAAACATACTTCCAACAATCAAACACCCAAAAATTTCAAAATTCCACCAAAATCACAAAAACTCAAAAATTCCCGAAATTCAGGGCGTTACAGAAAGTTAAGTTTGCGATTCATCTGTCCGTATGAAATAGTTGAAAGAATAGGACCTATAGCTTATCGACTATTGTTACTAACTAAACTTCAAAATATACACAATGTTTTTCATGTCTCAATTGTACGTCGATACAGATCGGATCCATCACATATGATATCTCCCGTTGATGTAGAAATACAGTCAGATTTGTCTTACAATGAAGAACCGATTCGAATTCTGGCACGAGAACTCAAAGAGTTGAGAAATAAACTATGACAGCCCGAATCAGGGGCTAAATGCAATAGTGGTTTCGTAACCACAATGCTGAGGTGAAATTTTTTAATTATGTGAATTTTTGATAATATCTGATTGATTGAATATTGGTGTGAAAATACTGTTTAGAAATTTTTCTATTTGGGTACTTAATTTCGTGAAAAGGGTTAAATTACAATAAGTGAAAAATGTGTGTAGTACATGATTAAATGATTTGATTGAAATATTATATGAAATTGAAAGTATTTATGTTGCAATTAGACCATTTATTAGTTTTTTGGACTAAAATAACCTTACATGGAAAAATATCTAAGTAATGGCATGAAGGGTAAAATGGTCATTAGTGAATAATGACAAAACCTATTAAAATAAAATTATCATCTTCTTCATTCTTCTCCATATGTGCTGCCGAAATTTCCTTACTCCATAGCCAAGGGTTCTTTGATTTTGAAGCTTCTTAGTAAGTACAATTTAGTCTTATTTTCAATTATTTTCGTATTTTTGAGTTCATTTGAGCTTGGGTTTCATGATTCTACCATTTATTTAAAGAGAAATAAGGGTTTAAAAAAATTACCCATTTGTGATAAGACTGTGCATGGTTGATTAATGGTAGATAATGAAAGTTTTAAGTGTTATTTACATGTTTTATTGGATAAAATTGAATGAAAGTGCATAAAAAGGAACTAATTTGTAAAAGGTTACAAATTGTTCCTAAATGTGTGAAATAATAAGATTTTGAGTGTTATAATTGTGAAAATGGGTTAAATAAGCCCATGAATTAAAGAAAATGAGTTTTTGAGTCAAAGGGACTAATTGGTAATTATTGGAAAGTTGAGGGGCAAATTTGAAAAGATTACCCAATTGTGAATTGTGAATGAAACTGAATGAGTTATTGATAAATTGTGTTTTATGTGTTAATCTAGATCATGAAAGATTTGATAAAGCCTGAGAACGAGGAAAGATAAAGTTCTCGACTAATTTCAGGAAATTAGTTATTTTTGCAATCCAGGTAAGTTATATGGAAATTCTGGCATTTCTCTATTGATTTAAATTATATATTTATCATTGAATTGCTATATTGGATATAATAATGCCATGGGTCGAGAATTGAACATGTCTCTGCAATTGTGAGAATAATGTACTGATTATTAAAATCTCGTCTGAACAAATAGGAATGGATGTAGATATGTGTGACATGTCACTAGAGGGCCCTGTTGTTTCTGATTGTTATAGTTACCCGAGTGCTAGGTGGCCTTGCATGTGTTGCAGACACCTGTTAGCTTATGCGAGTAGGCCCGTGGTTAACTTCTGTACTGTGACTGTTGTAGCTTCAGCTACCCCTCTGATCGTAGCTTTGTGATCGAGATCTCGAGTGATAATGATAAAGTAATAAAATCTGATTGTACCTAGAAACTAACTAATATCACGATAAAAGGCAAGTGTACCTATCGAATAGTTGTATAGTTAGTGGCAAGACCGGAATATCGAATCCAAGGAACTAAAAGTACTAGTAATGACTTCCTTCCTATTATCTAGCCTAAAATTAAAGGTGGGTTTTGTTTCTAAATTAACTAATCTAAACTAAACTAAAACGCAACGGAAAGGAGTAAAGAGAGATATTGCTTTTGGGAAATGTAACTGTAACGCCCTAATTTTCGGGTTTCTCTTAGATTGATCCTTATCTGATAAAATGTTTAAATGATAGTATTGGGTGTGTAATGCATGTGTGGGGTGTGTTAATGGGCCTATGGAAGGCCCATGTGTTGGTTAGAGGCTCGGCAAAATTTTGGATTTTAAGCTTAGAAGATAAGGGGACCATTGAAATAAGGGTCTTAAGAAATTGTATGCGAAATATAACACAAATGAATCAGTGGTAAAGTGGCAAGGGAGACGCCACTAGACTCCTTAAAAAGTGGCGCCTAAATGAGCTTAGAGGTCAGGGGTTCAAGCGCCGGAGGTTGCAGAGGTAGCGTTTTATTTTTTCAGCCTGAGTAGGTAAGAGTTTGAAGCAGAATTGAACTCTGCTTTGAGGAGATTTGAATCGGTCAAGGAGCAAATCGTGGAGGAGGTTGAGGAGTAAAATAAGGAGCTTTCAAATTTTGAAAGAAGTGGCCGAACAAGGGATTCTCCATGGTGTGATTTCGGTAATAGCATAGGTAAGGTACAATCGGCATGAGAGTTTCTTTTGGTGCCGATTTTCTTAGTTGAGTAGGTTTTCTCTTTTGTCATTTTTGTCTATTGAATTAAGGGTCATTCTTTCCCATCTTATCTAAACCAAATTGCCGAATTCCACACTCCAAAAGACCTCCTGCTGAAACTTTTACTTCTATCTAGCAACACTTTGTATTGTCTTTCTTCTATTCTCATCTTTTCTCATCTTGCTTTCACGAACCAAACCTACCTTGCTACCTCCTCCCTGGCCGAATCAACTAAAGCTTTCTCCTACCTCTTTTCTTCAAGCCCTAAACCGAATGTTCATTTGATCAAAACCCCCATGGCCGAATACCTTGTATGACCGAAACCATACCTCCTTTGTTTACCTATTGATCGAAAACTACTTCTTCTTCTTCTTTATTCTCTAGCAAGCCGAACCCTATTCTTCCACCCCTTCTATTTGTCGGTTTACCCCACCTACTTTGTTGGTTGAATCGGCAAGTGCACCACATCATTTCTTCAAAAGCCGAATATCCCTAGAGCCACTCTTGTGGCATTAAAGTTAGATTTGCGGTAGATCTAGAATAGACCAGAGGTAGTGGAGCGTGGGAGCGATACTCTTCGAGTGGTGGTATTGGTAAGTGATCTAATCACTACGTATCTTCGTTATTGAATATCTTAAAGGGAACCAAACCCTATAGGGCCTTAGAGGGCATGTCGACATTTCTTGTAAGATTCTAATACTATGGTTGGTTTTTTTTGCGCATTGGATAGCAAGGAGAGCTGATCAAGCGAGGGGTTTTGGAGGCTAACGTGATTAGACATCGAGAGTTATTCTCTAATCGACGGTAAGGGGTAAGATTTCAATGTTGGGCCATGTTAGCCGATTTTAGTACTAAGATTTTGGGTTAGTGGTTGAAGATTACTAAGCTAACAATAAGATGTTGTTCGATAGGTTTCGTTCATGGATTTCGCCAACGTTTCGACAGTAACAGGTGTGTAACGTATCTCCATCATAGACTAGGATGGCTAAAGGCCGTAATAACCGAAAACTGTGCTAAAGTGACCGATCGAAAGTGACCGAAAATCAGTCTCGGAGGGATCTAAGAGTAGTCGAATACTCTATTGTGGTCACATTGGAAATTGACGGTGGCGAAATTGCAGAAGGTGCAATTTCGAGCGTTTTGGTAAGTTGGGTTTCGATGGGCCAAGGTGGGCCCAATGGGCTTCCGAGCCCAAGTTGGAAATTGACTGTTAAAGACTTTCTGGTAACATGAACAATAAAAAGATGGTTAAGTTGGTAAACTAAACCTAAAAAAAAATTAGACGTAATGGACTGGAGACAAAATGGACTTAGTAAGTCCCATTAGGGGTTTTAGGCTTAAAAGGGCAAAACTGGAAATTTGGCTTAAATGGACTTCCGTGGTTATATGAGGGCTGATAAATTAGTGGATTTGTGCGAAATATCTGAAAATATGAAAAAGGACTAAAATACCCTTAAATATGGAAAATTACCAAAATACCCCTAGGTGTAAAAGACTATTATACCCCTAGGGTCAATTCTGTATGAAATGTATTATTTTATGTATATGCATGAGTAATCTTTATTATGAATATATCTGATGCATGAGATGCTATATGTTGCATGCTAGTATGATTACATCTGTTGCATGGGGTATGGGTTTATGACGGAGGAAGCGTTCTGGCAGCCTCGCTGCAATCTGGTGACTTTGTCACATTATTATCTGGCAGCCTCGCTGCAATCTGGTGACTTTGTCACATTATTATCTGGCAGCCTCACTGCAAATCTGGTGGCCTCGCCACAATATCTGATCTGGTGACCTCGTCACAATATCTGGCAGCCCCGCTGCAAATTATATCTGGCAGCCTCGCTGTAATTATCTGTGGTGTGTAGCGGTTGGGTGGGTCGAGTAGTCTCCCCACATGGTGTAAGGCTGGTACGGGGGTGTTATGGATGGATCTGGGTTGGGTTACTGTTTGCATATTATATCTGATCTGTATCTGTTATGGGCCTATGGGCTTAACCTGATTTCTGTAATGGGCCAAGGCCCAACTAATCTGATTCTGAGGCTTGATCTGTTTTGGCCTATGGTTGAGGTAATGTTGCACACTGAGTTGTCAAACTCACCCCCCCTTTTATTTAATCTCTGCAGGTAACCCTCAACCATAGTGGGCTTGGAGCTGCGAGAGATTCGGAGTGGCCACAGCATCTGCAATAAAACTGGTTTTCATTTTGATTAAGTATTTTATTATTATCTTATTTTTGGGTTTTATTTTGTAATAAGGCCGCTATCTAAGTTTTTATTTGGTTTAAATTTTCTGTGATGATTAAATTACGTTTTATAGAATCGCTAGTTTAGGCTGCGCTGTTTTTCAAAATCTAAAGAATGTTTTCAGAACTCAACGAGTGTATAATATGGATAACTTAAAGGATTAATAAACTGGTTTTAGCAAACTTACTTTTTTGATTCAAACCTCACCTAAGACACAACAAGACTAAAAGGGTCGTAAACTTAGTTTTAAGATCGTGTGACACACCAGATCTGGTCGTAACGTCTAGACTGGGTTTGGGGTGTTACAGTAACACCCCCTAACCCGTATCCATCGCCAATTTAGGGTTACGAGGCATTACAGATCAGAAGACAGATCAGACTAGTCATTCATTATCAAACATGCATAAATAATATAATCTCCTTTACTAAACTTTTTCAATCACGCCTTCCTAATCAATTTACAAATATCTAATCCGAAAAGGAATCAACTGAAAAATCATCAAGAATCATATTGCATGTGGTTCACGAATATAAAACTTATCCATGTGACTTACTTATACCATAAATGAATTATAAAACAAAGTCACTTTGTATTTGACATCATTTAATAATCATACCCGAAAGCATATATGCATATTTCAAATGAGCATTTCATCTAACCAAAATCCAAATTTCTATATTAAACAAAATAAAGCATAATCAATAAAATATGTACTTACACATGACAGAACAAATATGCTATAGGCCGATTATACATCATGCGAAATTAATACTATTCATTTGGTAATTTCTTAAGGCTATAACCGAATATAAGACTATCCTAAGCCTATGATCCATTCACTAATTCATATAATCAAAAACCAAATGTAACATATAAATGTTCAGATGACAAGTATAAATTAACCCATAATCAATACTTATACTCTCTTAATAATTGAGTTTAGCTTCAAAACAAATATAAGAGTTAACCACTCTAGAACTTTTATCCATTCAAACATATGCATATGTATATGCATATGCATTTTCAAGAGTAATTATAACTCATGCCGTAAATCAAATTAACATCAACGGATATTCACATAATAATCAACCACATAATTTCATCAAACCATGCATTCATACATAATTGATATGCAAGCCATTTTCGCATAGCTTGTTCAAAATAATTTGTTCTCAAAAGAGTTAAACTTATACATGCCATAAGTACGGAATTTTAATCTTTTTAATAGTACCGTAGATAGACGATAGTGTGGATAACTTCAGTATTGAATCCCCGAGCTCGTAACTTTCAGACAAAACCTATAAAATGGAACAAAACACATACTCATAGTAAGTAAATTTGCTTAATAAGTCTTAAGTAAATAATCAATTAACTAAAAATTCAAATCATTCAATCCACATACTTTATATCAATGAAATATTAACTTGATTTATTAATATAATTTAGTCATATGTTTGAAATCAACTTTAAAGCAATCATCTAACCATTTCCTATATAGTTGATTTTATGACATCATATATATATATATCATATGATACATACTTATAAACCAATTTAAATGCACAAGAATCATCATAATATCACATACGGCCTATTATAAAAGTGAAATGAAACATTACATATGTCTCTAATTCAAATTCAATAGAACATTATACAAGGTCGAATCTGTACATTCATGGTAATTTCATACTTACCATTCATCTATTCACAAACATTCCATAAAATTCATAGTACATGTTCTATTCACATAAGAAAATATCTACATGACCGAATATACAAGAATGAAATTCATACCACATAAATATAATTACTCATATGGCTGAACATATATCATATAAATTAACTGAATTTCACTTTCTCATTATCACATTAACTTGAGTCTTTAAAACATATAACTGAAAACATTTCACTGGTATAAAACCTGCTAGGCATAAGCCTGAACTCATCACCGGCACAAAGCTTGCTAGACTCGAAGTCTGTTATTCATTCATCAGCATTTCACCTGCAAGGCTCGAAGCCCAATTCACATCACCAGCTTAAAGCTTGCTAGGCCTGAGGCCCAAATGACATTGTATACAAATCTATTTCTTATTATTCTTATCCACCTCAAATCATGTACTATTAACTTGAACATAACACAACTACATCATAAATCTTTATCAACCTTCGAATACAACCACATGGCAAAGACTTCCTTTCCTTTTTATACACATCATTCGGACACATAAGTTTAGCACAAATCATATTGTCAATATTCAAAATCCATGAGGCAATATGATATACAAACATCTTACCTCAATTTCATAGCACCCCTTCGAATATATATACAAACCTTATAATAGCAATTAACACTTGTAATATGACATATTATAAACACGGAGAAAGATGTTTAATTACTTAAAACTTACCTCGGATGTTGTCGAACAACTACGAATCGGCTAATCAACTAGTTTCGCTTTCCCTCTATCCTGAATTTGGCTCTCTTTGTTCTTGAGCTTAATTAAACAAGTCAACTAGTTTAATCACCTTACCAACTCATTATAATCAAAATACCAATAATCTCATATAACATGAAGATACGACAAGTCTCATTTCCACCTACTTTTACATGCATCAAATTAAACCATTCTCTATTATTAACACATTCGGAAATCTTAACAACCAAAAATTTACATTAAGACATCATCTCTTAACATTTACACCATGTTCTATGCTAGATGTACTCATGCCGAATTTGCTTCCTTTACTATTATATTCATCAATAGCTGAAACTAACAATTCGGATTCTCACAAACCAACCATTCAAGCATCATAAATAAACAAAAACATTTTCACTCAAAACAAAGATAATTTCATATTTAATTACTTACATACGGCAATCTCATTCCATTCATCTCAATTTACAATCAAACTAAACAATGCATTGATATTAAGCTCATTCGGCTATTTTAAAAATAAATTTAACACTTAAACATTAGCTTCTAACAACTAGCATAAAGGTTCACAAATTGACATCCATAGCCGAATACCACATGGAGCTACAATAGGTCAATTCTTTGCTATCTTCACACATTCATCCCTTAACTTCCTCTATCACTTAATTCCATTAATTCAAAGCTCATTTCAACTTATAAACAACAAACAAAATTTTATCCAGTTTACTACTTAAAGCTGAAAGCATCTCTCATCAAAATTGAAAATTACAAACCATGGGCTAGGTAAATCACTTAGCAAGGATCTCAAAGATGCAAAATTTAATAAGAACTTGCAAGATGACTTACCTAATCTTAGCGTGAATATGGCTGAATATGAGAGAACTTGTTTCTTTTCTTTTTTTTCCTTTTCGTGAATCGGCAAAAACAAGAAACAATGAAACCAAATTTTATGTTTTTGATATAAGATAACATATAATTATTTTACAATTATAACCTTAACACATGTCATAAAAACTATATAATATACATGGTCATTACCGTCCATAAGTCTTATTATGGATTAATTTCCACTTAAAAGCCTCCAATTTCAAAGCCATTAACAAATTGACTCTTAATGCTTTTATCCATCAAATTTTCAACTTATGCAATTAAGACCTTTTTATTTAATTAAGCACACAAACAATCAAATTCTCATACGAACTTTTCACATATGCTAATTCACATATAATAAACACATGAAATAGCATTTAATAATTTTTATCACTCAGATTCGTGGTCCCGAAACCACTATTCTGATTAGGGTCAAAATAGGGCTGTCACAGGAAAACTGATTGCTTAAGACAATACCCAAGGAAGAATTCACCTAGACTTCACTTGTTATCTAACTCTGAACCAGATGATTTCTTCATTTGATTTGATCCGTAGAGATACCTAAATTATGTTAATACTGTGACAGCCCTATTTTGGCCCTAATCGGGAAAGTGGTTTCGGAACCACAAAATCAAGTCAGAAATTTTATTTTTAAATATTATTTTCAGTGTTTATTATATGTGAAATTTCATGTGTGAAAATATAGTGTTTTGATTCTGTCATTTGGATGTGGAATGATTAAAAAGGACTTGTTTGAGAAACATTGAAAATGTGATAGGTAAATTTTTATTGGCCGAATAGTATGTGGTTTATAATACGGAGGGTTTGCATGTCAATTAGACCACTCTTAAGATAGTGGACGGCAATGATGAAAGATGATTGATAATATATGCATTTTATATAAGCATTATAAAATCTAATGATTTTATATTAAGAAAATATGAAATTAAAATAAGAAAATGGTGATAAAAACAAAGTGGGATGTTCATCTTCTCACTTAGCCGAAACACTAAGTAAAAGAAGAAAAGAAAATTTGCCAAGAGGTTCGGCCATGAAGGTTGGATAAATTGAGGTATGTTGTGTGAATTTTTACAAAATGTTTATGAAAATAGCATGGTTAATGCATTGTTTAGTAAACCCATGGCTTAAATTCTTGAATGGGTGAATCTATGTGCATTCGGTAACTTGTTCTAAGTTGTGAAATGGTGCTAAATTTTGGTATTTATGCTTAGATGTTAAATGATTATACATTGGTTAAATGAGCTTATTATAATTGAAGAAATTAGCTTGAATGAAATTTTATGATGGAAGGGAAAGGAGATACCGAATGTGAAAATGGTTAAAAAAATTGTTCAAGTGTTCAATTAGTTGGTATTCGATTTAATGGTGTGTGTATAAATTATTAAAGTGAAAATTTTGTATGTGTATTAAAGGGTATTTATATTCGACTATCATGATGAGTTAAGAAATATTTAATAGATGTTATATTTGGTTTGTGAAATAGCTAAAAGGGATTGTATGGAAGTTATGTTAAAGCCGAATATAAAATGTTGTTAAAGAAATTTGTTCAAGTGTTTTATTAATTTATATTCGGCTTAATAGTCAATGGAATGAGTATTTGGTGTGTGAATGAACAACTAGGACCATTGAAACATTTCTTAAATATGTGTATAGAGGTGTCCATAATGATATATTAGCTTTGTAAGTGAAATGTGAAATACCTACATTGGTTATGAGCATTCGGCCAAGGTGGAAATTTTGTGTAAATTTTGTATGTGTTAAGGAAATATGAACAAATATTTATTTGATTGATATTCAGCTGTATGGTATTTATAATGGGAATGTAAACTCAATAAAATGTGATTTATATGCATGCAAGGGTGAAAGTGCATATTCGGTCAACTTGAGTTTTTATGATGTGAAAATAATGGTTAATCATGCTAATGAACAAAGGTGTTCTCGGTCAAGATATAGCTTATGCATAGTTATACATGTGGGATGAATGACAAATGGTAATCGATTAAGGTAATTAATATATGTTTTGCATACATGCCCGATTGATGCTTGTTAAAGTGAATGATATGTGTATTCGGTCATAAAGGTGTGTACAAGGGAAAATGCTAAATTACTTGTATTAAAGTCCTAATGTGTTTCAAGTTTAAGGAATGAGTTAGTTAATGCACTTGTGACGATTGAGATGAAGTGCTGAATGTGTGCATATGTGTTTAATTAAAAGTGTTGCCGTATGTATGTGTTTCATTGAGAAATTAACTTTGTTGTTTATAATGAGTTGATAAGGTGATTAAATAGTTTAAATTTTGTTGAATTAAAGCTCAAGATCAAAGAGAGCCAAGTTCAGATAAGGGGAAAGCAAGATTAGTTGAATAATTGATCTGTAATAGCTTGACAACATCGAAGGTAAGTTTTAAGTGATTAAGCAAAGACTATATTAGATTATATTATGATAGAATATGTGAATTCAGTATTCTTTGTGATATATGTATATGGCCGAATGGCAAGAATGAATTTACTGGTGAGTTTGCCCTAAGCTTATATGGCCGAAAGGTAATTAGAAAATGAAGATAAATTGTGTCATGCTTTTGTAATTAAAAGGTGATGGATATTATGATATATTACCGAATTGTAAGATACGAAATGATAAGGTGATAGACATTATGTGTTCATATTCGAACGAGGTCAGAATCGATCTTTGTGGTTGCTCTATGCAAAATAAATAAGTACATGAAGGGATTTTGATGATGATTTTGTGAAATTGATATTCGAATTATTATTCGGGCCTTTGGCTTAGCAAGCTTTTAGCTGGTGAATATGTTTCGGGCCACGAGCCTAGCAGGCGTGAATGCTGGTGATTGAGTTTCGAACTTAAATGCCCAGTAGGCCTTGTGCTGGTGATAAGTTCGAGTTATACCCAGCAGGCTAAATGCTGGTGAAATAATAAAAGTTTAAAGCTAAGAAGCTTGTGCTATACGGCATCTGAACTCGTTCAATAGATTTAAATTGTTAAGGTACGTATAATTTTACATGTATTTGAAGATAATGTGAATTGAATTACGGAGGTGAAATGAAAAGTAATTGAGATGTGATTGTGCATATATATATATATATGTATTCGATTATTGTGAAATTAAATACTTGAAAGTACATGTTATATCCGTGAATATGATCATTCAAATTTTATGTGAATATGGTGCCTTAGATTCATTCTATTAAGTTGAATTAAAGAATGATTTTGAAAGTTTGTTTACATGATTATGTGAGCTCGAACTTTAAACAAATGAAATGTCAATGGAAATGTGTTCGATGTGGCCATGTATATTCGGCCCAATTGATGTTACACTTAGATCATGTATATGTGATTGATGTGTTTAATTAAGTTAAGTTGTTTTGTTTACTTAAAACTTACTAAGCTAATTAGCTTACTTCGAGTGTCTTTGCTACTCTATTTTATAGATCTCATTCGAAAGCTACGTGTTCGGGGATTCAGGTTCAAAGTCATCCACACTATCGTCATTGTTTTTGGTACTTTTAAACGTCTATAATTTTGAAAGATGGCATGTATAGGCTTACCACTTCATTTTGAAACAAATGATATTTTGATTATATATATATTTCAGCCATGCAAAAATGGCTTGCTCATTCACTAATTATGAATGTATGGTTTGATGATCTATGTGGCTTGTTATTTTGATAAATAGGTTAAGTGGTTAAATAAGTAAAAGAGGTCACATTATTCATGCATGGTTGAATGAAGTAGTATAGGTTTTCAATGATGATAAATGTGTTTTATGACTTGATAGTAGTTTGTTTTGGTTACCAAGAAATTCGGTCATGCCATTGATAATTAGTAACTTTTGGAATTGATAAGTGCTCTTATGGTAAATCAATGAGATATGTTTACATTGAATGAATCATAATAGTAAGATAGTATATTCAGCTACGAATATGTAACATCCTGAATTTGAGCCTAGAAGTATTGGGTTTTGAGTCTGGATTCGAGTAAAAGAAAACCGGAATAAATTGAGAAGTTTTAAATATTATTGTTTAAAAAAAAACATTTTTGGATTAAATTACTATTAGAAATTCTTACTGTATTTATTATTACTGATATTTTAAATTCTTACTGTATCTATTGATGTTTTTAAACTTTTATGAAAATTATAAATTATTTTTATTATTATTATCAGCATCATTATACTTATTAGATACAAATATGTTTATAAAATTATTGTTGTTAATTTAATGTTTAAATTAAAATGTTATTAGAAAATTTTACTGTATTTATTTTTACTGATATTTTAAAAATAATTATTATTATTAGGAAAAAAAAATTACTGTATTTGAAATTTATATAAAAATACATTTATAAAATTATTATTTTTATTAATTTTATTACTTATATAAAAATATTTATGCAATTATAACTAATTTGGTGTTTAAAATTGGTTTTTAAATAAATTTGGAAGTATTTATATTGAGGGAAAATTTTTGGTCCAATCCAAGACTTTAGCAAAGAAATTAGTTTTTGTTTGTTAGGGGAACTGGTCAATAAGGCTTTTAAAATAAATTGTGCAAGATTAGACACAAAGGAACGTGCCTGGCTCAGTGGCTAAGCGCGCTAGGAGGATGTGGGAGTGCCTGGGTTCAAGGCACGGTGGGTGCAAAGTTGCTTTTTATTTTAGTAGTCAGGTTGCAGCTAGAAAAGGGTTAAAAGGAGTTGCTAGTGAAATATGCCACAAAGAGGCTTGTGGCGCAGCGGCAACAGTGCGTTAGCCACTCCACGAGGGCCAGGGTTCAAGTTACAATGCGCACGAGACGTTTGTTTTTTTTAAAGGCGGGCTAGGACTTCAGCAGGTATAGGTTAAGATTAATTGCGAGCATATTATAGTAAAGAGGAACACTTGGTGCAGTGGCCAGCAACAGGTTGTGAAGCGCAGGGATGGGAGCAGGTCTGGAGTTTGAGTCTCGCCTCGCGCAGGGAAGGTAGAATTTTGCTGCACGCGTGGGGAAGGAGCTGGAGTTCGATCGGGACTCCTCCTAGCAGCAGGATGGACCGGTCGAAGTGGCATGGAGTGCTGCTGATTTTGTGGGGGGATTGGATTTCATCCAAATCCAATTGAAATGCTAAAATCAAGGAAGGAATTAAAGACAATTTAAATTTGTTTTGGATGGAATTTAAATTCGGTAGGTAGTAAAAATTAAGGAGCAAGGCATGGTATTTGATTTAGGAAGGAAATCTTTTATTTTATGCCAAAATACACCATTCGGCTAGGGGATTTCTAGTGCCGAATTACCTTGTTACTTTGCATTCGTGATTTCTTTTCTTCTTTAGTTTTGGGGGTTAGCCGATTGAATTTTTATTCTTTCTTCAGTCGGTTCTTGTGTTATTCTATTTCTTTTTCCTACTTTATATTTTCTTTTGCTCATTTTCTCTTCGAATCTTTTTCATTCAAAGCCGAAGCAACCTTTTCTCGTTACCTATTCTTTTTCCAAAGCGAAATCCTATTAAAATAATCTTTTCTTCTCAAGATTGTTGCCGATCATCTTCACTCTTCCTCATACAATTTCTTTTGCATCGTTCGTCTCCTCTTTCAAAGCCAAAGATTCTTTTCGTGATTTGGGGATTAATTTCTAGATCTATTTTCTACTCACGTTTTAAGTTGGATCTACTGTGAATATAAGATTTGGCAAAAGTGTTGGAAACGTTCTGACAACAACGTCCTTGGTAAGTATTTAGATCTTATTTTATTTTATTTAATAATTCGAGAATAAGTTGAAAATCCCTAAATATTTTAGGGAGACTATCAATTTTTGTCAAGATTGAAATTAAGTAATTTTTATTCGATTTTCTATGTGTGAATCGAAGGCTAGCTATCAAGATCTATTTGGAGGCTATTAAGATCAACGGGTTCAAAATAGTCGAGATCTAGATCTAGTGGTCAAAGATCGACAAGGTAAGTCGTTATTAAGGCTTTGTAATAGCCGAATGTGGTAGGTAATTTTTACATCGGTTTTCATAGATTCGTAAGTTAATTTGTAAGTGGTTGATTATAGGAGAAATCGCATAGGAGGTCTCACCGGCAGAATCGTAAATCAGGTGTGTATCGAATCCTTCTTTAGTCTAATTCGGTAAAGGCCCCGTAACCGAAAAGTTGGTATTATGTGGGCTTATGAGTGCGCGAATACTCACAAGATGATTGGAAATCGTGGATTCTGTAACTCTAAGTGGTAAGTTAGATGAGTGTGCAATTTCATACACTGCGGTAAGTTGGGCCGAATGTGGGCCCAATGGGCTTTTGGGCCCATTTAGGTAAAAATAGGTAATAAGTATGTTCTGTTGGACTGTAGGATTGAAACTGCTAAAACTGGTAACTGGATATGGAACTTGGACTAAACGGGTTTAATTTGCTAATAGGCGCTGTAGGGCCCATAGGGGTTTTAGGGCCCAGTAACTGAAACTTGTTAAAAATTGTTAAATGGACTGCTAAGATGGAATAGAGATTACCAATGACTGTAATGCACTTAAGACTCGTAGTATTAGAATAATTATTGAAATACCCCTTAGGGTGCGAAATTACAGTTTTACCCGTAGGTGTAAAATGACTATTATACCCCTAGGGCTAAATTTGACTGGAATGCATGTTTTACTGTTTCTGTGTACTGTATGCCATGTCATAATTATCTGTTTCATGGGCTTTGGGATTATTGATGGAGGAAGCGCAAGTGGCATTGCCACGATTACTGAAAGAGGCTTTGCCTCGTACTGTTTCTGAAAGGGGCTTTGCCTCGTTATACTGTATATCTGAGCAGCCATGCTATGACTGTGGTGTGTTGGCGGGGTGGGTCGAGTTATTCCCCACATGGTGTGTTGGTTGGTACGGGTGGTGTGTAGCGGATGGGTGGGTCGAGTAGTCTCCCCACATGATATGGGCTTGCATTCATACTGTTATGCTGTACTGTTCTGTTCTGGGCCTTTGGGCCATACTGTTATCTGAATGGGGCTTCGGCCCAGTTATTACTGTTATTTGAATAGGGCTTCGGCCTAGTATCGGACTGAGATTAGATAGGGCTTAGGCCCAGTGGGCTTGAGCTGACTTGGGCTTTGGATGGGCTTTCTGTACACACTGAGTTTTCCAAACTCACCCCTTCTTCTTCCATCCTCGCAGGTGAACTTAGATTGGTGGACTTGGAGCTGGGAGGGATTCAGAGTGGCCACTTGGACTGGACTGATGGTTTAAATCAAGTTAATTATTTCAGTTTAAACTTAATTACTTTTATTTTGATTTTGGGTTTGTAATAAGGGCCTTTTAATAATTTTTAATTTGTTTTAGCTTAAGTATGATATTATATAAATTGTTCTTAATAGGTTAGCTTTAGGGCACGGTTTTATTAACGCTACTTGTTTTCAAAATATCTCGATAAGTAGAGCAAAGCTTCCGCAACGTAAATGTTTTTCACAAATGTATATCTTCAATACATTTAAACTTAATTTGTTCGTAGACAAATCACAAGGTTAAAGTGTGGCAATGGATGTGTGCATGTCTAGGAGTGGATCTAGGAAGAGCTTGGTACTTAAGCAGTCTATATGACTCACCTCCTCTTCTCTTGAATCCTACCTGGTGCATAGTATCCATTCACTTTCAGCCATGACAAAGAGGATCTGATTTTCTGATAACTTAAACTATTTTTAAAATAACATGTTTTCCGCAGCTACAGATGTTTACGAGTTTTCAAAAAATTTCCCATAAGATTTTACAAGGTTGTTCACAATGTTTTGATTATTACAATGTATCACGTTTTGTTAAAGCTAAGGTTTTATACAAGTTTAGCGATAAAAGTTTCTAAACATTACGAAGGGTTTTCAATGAAAACATGGTTTTCGAAAAACACTTCATTGTGACACACCAGACTTGGCCGTAACGTCTGGGTCGGGTTTGGGGTGTTACAGAATAAATTAAAATAGGATATTACTTGATATTTGATGCATAATTGAATTTATGTTTGGTATGTACCTTTGATCATTTAAAAGTTTTGTTTAGTAAAGTAATACCTCATAGCCCTATTTCGACGACAGATACGGGTTAGAGGTATTATATTTTATTGGTATTAGAGCTACGGTTTAGTCAATTCTAGGACTAACGTAGCGTGTGTGAGTCTAGCTATACATGCCAATTTGTGTTAATACGATAGTGTGATGACTTTTGACAGTTAAAATGTGTTTTTCGTAGAGTAAATGGATCCTGATCCTGATCGAGCCGTAGCCGATGATGTTGAGAGCGTAGCGCCTATTCCCGCGCAAGGATAGCACCGAATGACTCTCAGCCGAATGTGAGTAACCGAGATGAGGAGGCGAAACAAGCCTTCTATGCTATGATGAGTGATTGGTTCACTCAATTTATGCGAACTAATCCGACTGTTCCACAACCCCCACCCCCCGAATACTACGCTTCTGACGCCTATAGTGCCTCCTGTGACCGATTCGTTGAGATCGAGTAAGCCCTCGGTTGATAAAGTTAAAAAATACGAGGCTGAAGAGTTCAAAGCTACTGTTAGCAATGATGCGGAGAGAGCGAAATTTTGGCTTGACAATACTATACGTGTCTTTGATGAATTATCGTGTACCCCTGACGAGTGTTTGAAATGTGTTGTGTCTTTACTTCATGATGCTACCTATCACTGGTGGAATACCTTAGTTTCGGTTGTTCCGAGAGAGCGGGTTACTTGGGAATTCTTTCTGACAGAGTTCCGTAAAAAGTATATCAGCTAGAGATTTATCGATCAAAAGCGCAAAGAGTTTCTTGAGCTTAAATAGAGCCGAATGATAGTTACTAAATATGAACGGGAATTTGTGAGACTTAGTAGATATGCCCGTGAGTGTATCTCTTCCGAAGCTATCATGTGTAAATGCTTCGAGGATGGGTTGAACGAAGACATCAAATTGCTAGTAGGCATTCTTGAGATTAAAGAATTCGTGGTACTTGTTGAGCGAGCTTGTAAAGCTGAAGAGCTCGAGATTGAGAAAAGAAAAGCTAAAGCTAGAGCTAGAGAGTTTCGTAAAAGATCTTCGGGGAAAAACTTTCAACAGTCCTCGAAGAAGTTTCGAGATGAATCAGGCCTATCCAAGACTTCTGGATTTTCTAGACGAGATTGCGACCGACCTCCTATGAGTACACGAGCTACCTCTGTTGCTAGTGTTGGCAATGATCGTCAGAATAGATCTGAGTGCAAGCATTGTGGTAAATGGCATTCGGGGAGCTACAGATTGCATGACTGCTCTTGCTTCAAGTGTGGGTCAACCAAACATTTTATCTGAGATTGTTCGAAATTAGTTGAGCGGAACACTGATCCGAGTGAGAGACCTAGTAACTGCAGCACGAGGTAGACCACCTAGACATGTGGGTAATGCTAGTGACAGTTAGAGAGGGACCAAAGACACTGCTATTCGATCTGAGGCTCGTGCACCTGCTAGAGCTTATGCCATACGTGTGCGCAAGAATGCTTCTTCGCCAGATGTTATTACCGATACTTTCACCCTTTTTGATACTGATGTTATTGCTTTGATTGACCCCGGTTCAACACATTCCTATGTGTGTGAAACTTTGGCATCCAGTAAGACTCTACCTATTGAGTCTACTGAATTTGTGATTCGAATGTCAAACCCTTTGGGTCGGTGTGTGCTAGTAGACAAGTGTGCAAGAATTGTCCCCTAATGATTCGGAATTCTTATTTTTGGGCTGATTTGATGCTATTGCCATTTGACGAGTTCGATATTATCCTCGGTATGGATTGGTTAATCGTACATGATGCTGTAGTAAATTGCAAAAGAAAAGTAATTGATTTGCGATGTTCGAGTGGTGAAATAATTCGAGTTGAGTCTACCGATTTGTACAGGTTACCGGCAATGACATCCTCGATGTTGGCTCAGAAGTTTGTGAAAAAGGGATGTGAAGCTTATTTGGCGTATGTTCTGGATAGTAAAGTATCGGAAAGAAGAATTGAAACCGTATATGTGGTTTGTGAATATTTGGATGTATTCCCCAAGGAATTACCTGGTTTGCCACCTGTTCGAGAAGTAATGTTTGGTATAGATTTAGTACCCGAAATGACTCTAATTTCGGTAGCTCCATATCGTATGTCACCGACCGAATTAAAAGAATTGAAATCTCAGCTGCAAGAATTGACCGATAGAGGTTTCGCTCGACCGAGTTTCTCTCCCTGGGGTGCACCGATTTTGTTTGTGAAAAAGAAAGACGGAACCATGAGAATGTGCATCGATTATCGTCAACTTAATAAAGTCACGATAAAGAATAAATACCCGTTGTCGTGAATCGATGATTTATTCGATCAACTAAAGGGAGCCTCAGTATTTTCAAAGATAGATTTGAGATCCGGCTATTATCAGTTGCGAGTTAGAGAATCCGATGTGCCTAAGACTGCTTTCAGAACGAGGTACGGACACTACGAGTTCTTGGTGATGCCGTTTGGGCTCACTAATGCCCCTGCGATTTTCATGGATTTAATGAACCGAATTTTTCGACAGAACTTAGATCGGTTTATAGTCGTGTTTATAGATGACATTTTGATCTATTCATGCGATGAAACTGAAAATGCCGAACACTTGAGATTGGTGCTACAAATTTTGCGAGACAAACAACTTTACGCGAAGTTCAGTAAATGTGAATTTTGGTTGGGACATGTTGTATCCGTATCGGAAGTTCGGAGCTTTTTGGGACTTGCCGGATATGATAGACGGTTCGTGAAAGGCTTCTCGATGATAGCAACACCGTTGACAAAGTTGTTTTAGAAAGATGTCAAATTCGAGCGGTCAGAAAAGTGTCAGAAAAGTTTTGATCAGTTGAAAGCTCTTTTAACTGAAGCTCCCGTGTTAGTTCAGCCAGAATCGGGTAAAGAATTTGTGGTCTATAATGATGCATCTCTAAATGGTTTAGGTTGTGTTTTGATGCAAGAAGGTAGAGTTGTTGCATATGCTTCGAGACAATTAAAACCTCATAAGCAAAACTATCCGACTCATGATCTCGAATTAGCTGCTACTGTCTTCGCTTTGAAAATTTGGCACCACTACTTGTTTGGGGAGAAATGCCGTGTTTATTCCAATCATAAAAGCCTTAAATATTTGATGACTCTGAAAGACTTGAATTTGAGACAACGACGGTGGTTAGAATTATTGAAAGATTACGAGCTTGTTATCGACTATCATCCGGGAAAAGCTAACGTGGTTGCTGATGCCCTAAGTCTAAAATCCCTATTTGCTCTTCGAGCAATGAATGTACATTTGTCTGTATCCGCTGATGATGTGTTAGTAGCAGAATTAAAAGCAAAACCAGTGTTAATGCAAATCCGTAAAGCTCAGAAGGTTGATGATGGTTTGATCGCTAAACGGGCTCATTGTGGTTCGAACGAGGATTCAGAATTTCGGATTGATGATAACGATTATTTGAGATTCAGAAATCAATTGTGTGTTCCGAGAAATTCAAAGATTATTTCGAAGATTTTGAACGAAGCTCATAGCAGTTGAATGTCATGTAACATCCTGATTTTTGGGGCTTAGTAATTTTTGTGCAATGTTTGGTAAAATTTTAAATGTTGGTATGTGGTTGTGAAATTCATATTTAGAGTGTGTAAATGGGCCTATGGAAGGCCCATGAGTTGGCCAAAACCTGGTAGAATTTTTGAATTTGGACTTTAAGAATTAGGGGCTCTAGTTAGGAGGCCTTATCAAAAGATGTGGGTAAAATGTATCACAAAATGAGCCTTCGTAGAGTGGCTAAGTGACGCCACTAGTCTCCTAAAAATGTGGCGTGTAAGTGGAAGGGAGAAGGCCTAGGTTCGACTCACCATGCAGGTATTTATGTTGTTTATTTTTGTGTCTTGAGTAGGCAAGAATTTGAGGTTGAGAGGAACTCTGTTGACAAGAGTTTGAATTGGTCAAGTGCATGGATAATGGAGAGATAAGGGGGAGCATATCTAGGAGGGATTTTAGGAGTTTTTGAAATTGGAGGGGAGTGTGGCCGGCCAAGGGGGAGTTTTAGTGTTAATTCGGCTGCTAGGTGTTAATTGACTCATTTTTCTTCCTCTTTTCACTTGTGCCAGTTATCCATAAGCCAAACCCTTTTCATTTTTCTTCTTCTTCCATTTCTTTCTCTCACAAACTTGCCGAACCCATTATTCTCTCCTTTCTTTTGCTAACCGAATATCCAAGGAAAACCAAATTCCAAAGGTCTTTTTATGCCGTTTTTCTTTTAAGCCACAACCCTCAAGCTCTTTCAATTTTTACGGCCGAATCTTGCAATCTCTAAGCCTTCAACCCCCTACCGATTAAATCATCACAAAATTACCATCCCAAAACAACTTCTTCTCCCTTAAGTCAAAAGCCGAATACGCATCACCCTTGGAAGCTTGGTGGCCGAATTTTAAGACCTCTTTAAGGGGTGATTTCTGCTAGCGTTAGGAGAGCCGGGTTTGCTTAGAGTCAAGAGTAGTGTGGTAAGTACTCGTGTCTCTATTTTATTCGATATTTTAGATGCTAAGTAAAGCCGAAACCCCCTAAAGCCTAGGGATGTTATCGATTTGTGGTCTGGGCATTATTAGGCCTTATTCAATCGTTCTATGATCTTTTGGTAGCAAAAAGGACTACTTTGGAGGAGTAGCAAGGATTGGAGAAACGGTGTGAATAAGCTTGGTTCGAATTGTCGAACCTTGCAGAGGTAAGCAATCTACGGCATTAGGGGTAGTGGCTGAATAGTATTAATAAGATTGTGTTATTCTTTTGGATTTTTAAGATCTGATACATTAAGTATATGAATATAGGACGAGTGCGTGGAAGATTTTGGGAAGTCAATCGTTGCTAATCAGGTGTGTAACATACCCCGTAATAGCATAGATTCATATTGCTTAAAAGCCGAAATATCGAATTTCGTTGTTGTTGTAACTTGTAAACACATGATGGTACGTGGATGAGTTCGATTACGATGGATGCAGAAAATGAAATGGATGAAATAGGTAAGAGCACGATTTCATGCAATTTGGTACGTTGGGCCTCGATGGGCTAAAATTAGGCCCAATGGGTTTTCAGTCCCATTTGAGAAAATTTGATAGAAAATGAAATATGGATAAATTGCATGTTGAGACTGTTAAAACCGTTATGGAACATAGGCTAAATGGGCCTAGATGATTAAAACAGCTACGTAGGGCCCGATAGGGGTTTGGGCCCAAAAGGTCCAAATTGGTTAAAATGGACAAAATCCCCGTTTAAACACTTAATATGTTAACAAGTATAAAAAAACCTAATAATGGATAAAATTACGTAATTATGCTTAAACATGAAAATGTCTATTTTGTCCCTAGGTGAAAATGTCTATTATACCCCTAGGGTTTCATTCTGAATATGATAATTGTGATATTGTTATTTTACATGCTATAACATGATATGCACATGATATGCACATGATATGCCATGTTTTACTCATTAAATGCATGGGTTGGGTTATTATATGATGGAGGAAGTGTTAAAGGGCTTTGCCCCAGTATACCAAGAAGGGCTTTTGCCCCAGTTTACCGAAAGGGCTTCTGCCCCAGTTATTAAAAGAGGCTAGGCCTCCAGTTATATGATAAAGCAACTATGCTGCCAGTGGAGAGTTTGGCTGGGTGGGTTGAGTTATTCCCCACATGGAGAGTTTGGTTGGTACGGGTGGAGAGTAGAGGATGGTGGGTTGAGTAGTCTCCCCAATTGGGCTTTTGCATACATGCATGGTTTGACATATGTGATATTGAAATGGACCTATGGGCCATACCGTTTACAGAAAGGCTTTCGCCTAGCGATATGAGTAATATAAAGGCTTCGACCCAGCAACAGTTAACCGAAAGGCTTCGGCCCAGTGTACGTTGAAAATTGAACTTGTACATGTATGGATTTGGGCTCTGAAAGGGCTTGTTATACACTGAGTTCCAAACTCACCCCCTTTCCTACACCTTGCAGGTGAGCCTTGATATGGAGACTTGGAGCCGAGGGAATTCAGAGTGGCCATGGTGTTCATTTGGATTTTTAAATAATTGCATTTAAATAAGTTTTATTTAATTATTATTATTGTCCGATTTTGGGTTGTAATAAGGCCATTTTAACTATTTTTTTGGGATTATTTGGTTTTAACCTTTATATTCTACGCTGCTATTAATGTTTTAAAATGGGCTAGACCTAGGTTACGTTTTAAAACCACATTTTGTTTTCAAAATACACAATGACAAAATAAAACGCTTTAACTAAATAATCACTCTGAATGAGCACCAACACAAATTGTTTTCAAAACTATCAACTAGAGTGTGGCAATGGTTATGGGCATGTCTAGGATTGGATCCAATCGAGAGCTTGGTACTTAAGCAGCCTTCATGGCTCACCTCCTCTGTTTCGGATACCTACCTGGTGCACAGCTTCCATTCACTTTCATGGCAAAGACAATCTTTTAAAACTCTTCTAGATAAGGTTTGGGAACGAGCCATGGGTTTTTACGAAAATGGTCCAATGTGACACATCGGATCTGGTCATAACGTCTGGGCCAGGTTCGGGGTGTTACATTTAGTGGTATCAGAGCCAGGTTGCAACAACTCGGCTGTGGGTTTTAACGGGCTTTTTCAATGATTTCAAAATAATTGCATTTTAAGGATTTCCAAAATACTAGTAAAATAAATAAATTCTTTTAACTTATTTGTGTAATGAAATATATGTTTTTAAATGGTTTGAAGAAGGAAGTGGCATAATGAATTCCCGGCACCAAGTCTGTAAGTATACTTTCCTTTGATATTACAATGATGTTAAGATGATATGATACTATTGTTGATATTGATGCTATAGATAGAACCAAGACCCTACTATGTTATTTTAGATAGGGTAGAGCTAAAAACATTAAGATCGAGACTGTAGCTAGAAGACGACGTCGCGGAAACAATCTCTGAACTACTATATTACCATAAGACATCTCGCAATAAACAACTGAAATATTAAGCTAATGTCATAAAATTCGTAATCAGATAATTCGATATGAGTACCAGAGGAACTCGTGGACAGGGCCGCGGACGTGGTCGCGGAAGAGCACGAGCTGAATCTTCATCTTCAGAGCATAGGCCAGCTGAGGAGGCATTTGTGCCACAAGCAACCGAGACTGGGTCACATGATCGTGCTGCGGGAGATGATGCTTTGTCCCAAGCGATGCTAAGGGTCTTAGAGAGGGTTACTGGAGCTAGTACTGGGCCAGTGAATAGAGGATCTATCTCTGAGCGACTTCGGGCCAACGGAGCAGAAGTTTTTAGGGGCGTATCTAGAGTAGCCCCAAACGTGGCAGAATATTGGCTGGAGGCAACCGAGCGGATTATGGATGACTTAGATTGTTCTATGGAGCAAAAGCTGAAAGGGGCTGTATCGTTGCTGCGAGACGAGGCTTACCAGTGGTGGATCACAGTAAGGGAGAGTACCCCGGCTGAGCTGGTAACTTGGGATTTATTTAAGACTGCTTTTAAGGGTAGGTATGTTAGAGCTAGTTATGTGGATGCTCATCGTAAGGAATTCCTGAATTTAACCCAGGGTAATAAGACTGTTGCCGAGTATGAGGCAGAATTTTTGAGGTTGAGCCGATATGCTAGTGGGATAGTTGCGACTGAATACGAGCGTAACGTTTAGTTTGAGGATGGCCTTCGAGATGAGCTTAGGGTGCTGATAGCTCTGCAGACGGAGCAGGATTTTGCTGCGTTAGTAGAAAAGGCCAAGATAGCTGAAGAAGTTAAACGGGTTGAGCAACAGAATCGTCAGAAGGATTGACCTAGATTTAGGAGGGATTCTGGACCATTGGGTGCTGTATACAGAAATGTTAAACGAGCTAGAGTGAAGGAACCAGTACAAGCAGTTCCAGTGAATACTGTTAGACCACCAGTTTATAGGGATTGTGGTAGAGTACACTTGGGTGAGTGTTGGAAAAGAACTGGGGGATGCTTCCGATGTGGGTTCAAGGAACACAAGTTTAGAGAGTGTCCTAGGAGAGCAGCTCAGGATTAGGTTGCTGAGCCAAGGGCTGTTCAACCAGTGCGAGGGGGACCACCACCACAGACAGTTCGTGGGCAAGACAGAGGTGGTAATGGTAATGTACGAGGACTTGGGGCACCTGGCAGGGGTGTTGGTCATGCTGAAGCTCATCAGCCGGTGTTGGTTTACGCTGCACGACGTCGAGAGGAGGGTGATGCTCCTGATGTTATAACCGGTACGTTTTTCATACATAGCACGCCATATACTGCTTTGATAGATGTTGGTTCCACTCATTCGTATGTTGCATGTGATGTATCTGGGGCGTTGGGTGTGCATCCTGAGGAGACTGTGGGTGGGGTATCAGTGATAAGCCCTTTGGGTCACTCAGTTAAGGTTGATAAACTTTTTAGGAAGGTGCCTCTAGAGACTCAAGATAAGGTATTTGTAGGAGATTTAATGGAACTGCCATTTGGAGAATTTGATCTTATCTTAGGAATGGATTGGTTAACTCAGCATAGGGCGACATTGGATTGTGCTGCTAAGAGGATGATATTAAGAATTGTCGAGGATGAGTAGGTATTAGTCATAGGGGAGGGAAGGAACTATTTGCCTAATGTGGTTTCAGCCTTAAAAGCTGAGAAGTTGATTTGGAAAGGTGGTGAGGCGTACTTGGCCTTTGTAGGTCAAGCTGAGCCTGAAAATGTGACTGTAGAGACAGTCAGGACCATCAAAGAGTTCCAAGATGTTTTTCCTGAGGAGCTTCCTGGATTACCTCCAAATCGCGAGGTTGAGTTTGGAATTGACCTGTTACCTGGAACAGCTCCGGTGTCCATTGCACCTTATAGGATGGCACCAAAGGAGTTGGTAGAATTGAAAACTCAGATACAAGAACTATTGGACAGAGGATTTATAAGACTAAGTGTTTCTCTGTAGGGCGCACCAGTGTTGTTCGTAAAGAAAAAGGATGGAACCATGCGAATGTGTATCGATTATCGGTAGCTGAACAAACTGACGATCAAGAACAAGTACCCTTTGCCAAGAATCGACGATCTGTTTGATCAGTTGAGAGGAGCATCGATATTTTCAAAAATCGACCTTCGGTCAGGATATCATCAGTTGAGAGTCAAAGAGGTGGATATTCATAAGACGGCATTCAGAACTCGGTATGGTCATTACGAGTTCCTAGTTATGCCCTTTGGACTGACTAACGCACCAGCAGCATTCATGGACTTGATGAATCGAGTATTTCAGCCATATTTGGATCAGCTCATAGTTGTGTTCATCGATGATATTTTGGTGTACTCGAAAACAGAGGAAAAGCATGATGAGCATCTTCGTACCGTTCTGCAGGTATTGAGGGAAAAGCAACTCTATGCAAAGTTCAGTAAATACGAATTTTGGTTGAGGGAAGTAACCTTCTTGGGTCATGTCATTTCTGCTGAGGGGATTAAGGTGGACCCTCGAAAAATTGAGGCAATCTTGGAATGGAAGCCACCAAGGTCAGTGTCAGAAATTTGAAGTTTCTTGGGGTTGGCAGGTTATTATCGAAGATTTGTGGAAGGATTCTCTGTACTGGCAGCACCATTGTTGAAACTCATAAGGAAAGGAGTACCATTTGTGTGGACCGAGAAGCAGCAAGAGGCTTTTGAGAAGCTAAAGAAAGTTTTGACCGAGGCACCAGTGTTGATCCAGCCAGAGTCTGGTAAAGATTTCACAGTGTATAGCGATGCATCTCATGTAGGTTTGGGTTGTGTATTGATGCAAGAGGGAAAAGTGGTTGCGTATGCTTCAAGGCAGCTTAAGCCCCACGAGGTGAACTATCCTACTCATGATTTAGAACTGGTGGCGGTGATCTTCGCGATTAAAATTTGGAGGCATTACTTATATGGGGAGAAGTGCATCATTTATACAGATCATAAAAGTCTTAAGTATCTATTGACTCAAAAGGAGCTGAATCTTAGGCAGCGGAGGTGGATAGAGTTGTTGAAAGATTATGATTGTTCGATTGAGTACCATCCAGGCAAGGCAAATGTGGTGGCGGATGCGTTGAGTAGAAGGACTATAGCAGAATTAAAAGCAATGTTTGCACGATTGAGCTTGTATGACGATGGGAGTCTATTGGCAGAGTTACAAGTAAAACTGACTTGGGTAGAACAAATTAAGAGGCAACAGTTGTTGGATGAATCGTTGGGTTCTCGATTTCAGCAAGCTGAGAAGGAGGAGAATTTAGACTTTGGATTAAACAGTGATGGAATTCTTTGTTTCCGAGGAAGAATTTGTATGCCGAAGGACTCGGATATAAGATTGATGATTTTGAAAGAGGCTCATGGTGGACCTTGTGCTATGCATCCAGGAGGGAATAAGTTATATCGAGACCTGCGAGAGCTATATTGGTGGCCTGGACTTAAGCGAGAAGTGACCGAGTTTGTTGGGAAATGTTTAACGTGTCAACAAGTAAAAGTCGAGCATCAACTACCTTTAGGATTGTTGCAGCCAGTGAAAATACCACTTTGGAAGTGGGAAAGAGTAACCATGGATTTTGTAAGTGGGTTGCCTGTGACACCTTCCAAGAAAGATTCAGTTTGGGTGATTATGGATAGGCTAACAAAATTTGCCCATTTCATACTTGTTCGAACAGATTATTCACTTCAGAGGTTAGCCAAGTTGTATGTAGCAGAGATAGTGCGGTTGCATGGAGTGCCAGTATCAATAATTTCTGATCGAGAGCCAAGATTCACATCTCAGTTTTGGAGGAAATTGCATGAGGCGTTAGGAACGCGACTAGATTTTAGTACAGCTTTTCACCCCAGTCAGATGGGCAGTCAGAGAGAGTTATTCAGATTTTAGAGGACATGTTGAGGGGTTGTGTGATCGACTTTAGGGGCAGCTGGGAGGATTACTTGCCGTTGGCGGAATTTGCTTATAACAACAATTATCAAGCAAGTATTCAGATGGCCCCATATGAGGCACTGTATGGGAGAAGATGTCGTTCGCCTACTTGTTGGACTGAGTTGGGAGAGAGACGAGTACTTGGACCAGAGTTAGTGGCTGATACTGAAGACAAGGTTAGGGTAATTAGAGATTGTTTGAAAGAGGCAGCAGATCGATAGAAGTCTTATGCGGATTTAAAGCGTAAGGATATTGAGTATTCGATAGGAGACATGGTCTTTCTTAAAGTTTCGCCTTGGAAGAAGATATTGAGATTTGGTAAGAAGGGCAAGTTGAGTCCGCGATTCATTGGACCTTATAGGATTGTAAAGCGAATAGGACCGGTCGCTTATCAGCTAGAGTTACCACCGAAACTGGATCGTATTCACGACGTCTTTCATGTATCCATGCTAAGGTGATATCGTTCTGACCCTACCCACATCATGCCAGTTGCAGACATTGAGGTACAAGCAGATTTAACCTTCGAAGAAGAACCAGTGCAGATACTTGATCGCGATGTTAAAGTGTTGAGAAGAAAATCAGTCCCGTTAGTGAAAGTACTTTGGAGAAACCACGGCAGAGAGGAAGCTACTTGGGAACCTGAAGAAGTGATGCGTCAGCAATACCCTCAACTTTTTGGGCCAGGTAAATTTCGAGGCTGACATTTCTTTAAGGAGGGTAGAGTTGTAACATCCTGATTTTTGGGTCTTAGTAATATTTGTGCGATGTTTGGTAAAATTTTAAATGTTGGTAAGTGGTTGTGAAATTCATATTTAGAGTGTGTAAATGGGCCTATGGAAGGCCCATGAGTTGCCCAAAACCCGGTAAAATTTTTGAATTTGGACTTTAAGAATTAGGGGCTCTAGTTAGGAGGCCTTATCAAAAGATGTGGGTAAAATGTATCACAAAATGAGCCTTGGTAGAGTGGCTAAGTGACGCCACTAGTCTCCTAAAAATGTGGCGTGTAAGTGGAAGGGAGAAGGCCTAGGTTCGACTCACCATGCAGGTATTTATGTTGTTTATTTTTGTGTCTTGAGTAGGCAAGAATTTGAGGTTGAGAGGAACTCTGTTGACAAGAGTTTGAATTGGTCAAGTGCATGGATAATGGAGAGATAAGGGGGAGCATATCTAGGAGGGATTTTAGGAGTTTTTGAAATTAGAAGAGAGTGTGGCCGGCCAAGGGGGAGTTTTAGTGTTAATTCGGCTGCTAGGTGTTAATTGACTCATTTTTCTTCCTCTTTTCACTTGTGCCGATTATCCATAAGCCAAACCCTTTTCATTTTTCTTCTTCTTCCATTTCTTTCTCTCACAAACTTGCCGAACCCATCATTCTCTCCTTTCTTTTGCTAACCGAATATCCAAGGAAAACTAAATTCCAAAGGTCCTTTTATGCCGTTTATCTTTTAAGCCACAACCCTCAAGCTCTTTCAATTTTTGCGGCTGAATCTTGCAATCTCTAAGCCTTCAAACCCCTACCGATTAAATCATCACAAAATTACCATCCCAAAACAACTTCTTCTCCCTTAAGTCAAAAGCCGAATACACATCACCCTTGGAAGCTTGGTGGCCGAATTTTAAGACTTCTTTAAGGGGTGATTTCTGCTAGCGTTAGGAGAGCCGGGTTTGCTTAGAGTCAAGAGTACTGTGGTAAGTACTTGTGTCTCTATTTTATTCAATATTTTAGATGCTACGTAAAGTTGAAACCCCCTAAAGCCTAGGGAGGTTGTTGATTTGTGGTCTGGGCATTATTAGGCCTTATTCATTCGTTCTATGATCTTTTGGTAGCAAAGAGGACTACTTTGGAGGAGCAGCAAGGATTGGAGAAACGGTGTGAATAAGCTTGGTTCGAATTGTCGAACCCTGCAGAGGTAAGCAATCTACGGCATTAGGGGTAGTGGCCGAATAGTATTAATAAGATTGTGTTATTCTTTTGGATTTTTAAGATCTAATACATTAAGTATATGAATATAGGACGAGTGCATGGAAGATTTTGGGAAGTCAATCGTTGCTAATCAGGTGTGTAACATACCCCGTAATAGCTTAGATTCATATTGCTTAAAAGCCGAAATATCAAATTTCGTTGTTGTTGTAACTTGTAAACACATGATGGTACGTGGATGAGTTCGATTACGATGGACACAGAAAATGAAATGGATGAAACAGGTAAGAGCACGATTTCGTGCAATTTGGTACGTTGGGCCTCGATGGGCTAAAATTAGGCCCAATGGGCTTTCAGGCCCATTTGGGAAAATTTGATAGAAAATGAAATATAGATAAATTGCATGTTGAGACTGTTAAAACCGTTATGGAACATAGGCTAAATGGGCCTAGATGATTAAATCAGCTATGTAGGGCCCAATAGGGGTTTGGGCCCAAAAGGTCCAAATTGATTAAAATGGACAAAATCCCCATTTAAACACTTAATAACGTTGATAAATTGTTAACAAGTATAAAAAAACCCTAATAATGGATAAAATTACGTAATTAAGCTTAAACATGAAAATGTCTATTTTGCCCCTAGGTGAAAATGTTTATTATACCCCTAGGGTTTCATTCTGAATATGATGATTGTGATATTGTTATTTTACATGCTATAACATGATATGCACATGATATGCACATGATATGCTATGACATGTATACGATATGCCATGTTTTACTCATTAAATGCATGGGTTGGGTTATTAAATGATGGAGGAAGTGTTAAAGGGCTTTGCCCCAGTATACCGAAAAGGGCTTTTTCCCCAGTTTACCGAAAGGGCTTCTGCCCCAGTTATTAAAAGAGGCTAGGCCTCCAGTTATATGATAAAGCAGCTATGCTGCTAGTGGAGAGCTTGGCTGGGTGGGTTGAGTTATTCCCCACATGGAGAGTTTGGTTGGTACGGGTGGAGAGTAGAGGATGGTGGGTTGAGTAGTCTCCCCAATTGGGCTTTTGCATACATGCATGGTTTGACATATGTGATATTGAAATAGGCCTATGGGCCATACCGTTTACATAAAGGCTTTTGCCTAGCGATATGAGTAATATAAAGGCTTCGGCCCAGCAGCAGTTAACTGAAAGGCTTCGGCCCAGTGTACGTTGAAAATTGAACTTGTACATGTATGGATTTGGGCTCTGAAAAGGGCTTGTTATACACTAAGTTCCAAACTCACCCCCTTACCTAAACCTTGCAGGTGAGCCTTAATATGGAGACTTGGAGCCGGAGGGAATTCAGAGTGGCCATGGTGTTCATTTGGATAAATAACTGCATTTAAATAAGTTTTATTTAATTATTATTATTGTCTAATTTTGGTTGTAATAAGGCCATGTTAACTATTTTTTAGGGATTATTTGGTTTTAACCTTTATATTCTATGCTGCTATTAATGTTTTAAAATGGGCTAGACCTAGGTTACGTTTTAAAACAACATTTTATTTTCAAAATACACAATGACAAAATAAAACACTTTAACTAAATAATCACTCTGAATGAGCACCAACACAACTTGTTTTCAAAACTATCAACTAGAGTGTGGCAATGGTTGTGGGCATGTCTAGGATTGGATCCAATCGAGAGCTTGGTATTTAAGCAGCCTTCATGGCTCACCTCCTCTGTTTCGGATACCTACCTGGTGCACAGCTTCCATTCACTTTCATGGCAAAGACAATCTTTTAAAACTCTTCTAAATAAGGTTTGGGAACGAACCATGGGTTTTTACAAAAATGGTCCAATGTGACACATCGGATCTGGTCATAACGTCTAGGCCGGGTTCGGGGTGTTACATGTCAGTTCATCCGGGTAGCACGAAAATGTACAATGATCTGAGACGTCAATATTGGTGGCATGGTATGAAACGAGACATTTCTGACTTTGTTTCAAAATGTTCGATATGCCAACAAGTGAAAACGGAACATCAAGTGCCTTCAGGGTTGCTCTAGCCGATTATGATACCTAAGTGGAAATAGGATCATGTTACGATGGATTTTGTATCTGGGTTGCCTTTGTCACTGAGCAAGAAAGATGCAATCTGGGTTGTCGTTGATAGATTGACAAAGTCAGCTCATTTCATTTCCGTTCGTATTGATTACTCACTTGATAAGCTAGCCGAATTGTATATTTCTCAAATTGTGAGATTGCACGAGGTGCCTACTTCTATTGTGTCGGATAGAGATCTGAGATTCACATCATGATTTTGGAAGAAATTGCAAGAGTCATTGGGTACTAAGTTGCATTTTAGCACCGCTTTTCATCCCCAGACCAATGGTCAATCTGAGCAAATTATTCAGATACTCGAGGATATGCTGAGATGTTGCATCCTTGAGTTTAGTGGCTCATGGGAACGATACTTGCCTTTGGTTGAATTCGAATACAATAATAGTTTTCAATCGAGTATCAAGATGGCACCTTACGAGGCTTTATATGGTCGCAAATGTCGTACACCGTTGTTTTGGACCGAGCTCATTGAGAATAAGATTTACGGAGCCGATTTGATAAAAGAGGCCGAACAGAAAGTAAAAGTAATCCGTGAAAGTCTGAAAGCAGCGTCTGATCGTCAGAAATCATATGCTGATCTGAAATGGAAAGATATAGAGTATCAAGTCGGAGACAAAGTGTTTCTTAAGGTTTCACTGTGGAAAAAGGTACTTAGATTCGGCCGTAAAGGCAAATTGAGTCCGAGATATATCGGACCGTATAAGATTTCAGAATGAATTGGACCGGTTGCCTACAAATTAATTTTGCCACCTGAACTCGAAAAGATTCATAATGTATTCCATGTTTCGATGCTTAGACGGTATATATCCGATCCTTTACATGTGATTAGCCCGTCAGAGATTGAGATTCAGTCTGATTTGAGTTACGAGGAAGAACTGGTTCGAATTTTGGCTCACGAAGTAAAAGAACTACGGAATAAGAAAATCTCATTAGTAAAAGTATTATGGTTCAAACACGGGATTGAAGAAGCGACTTGGGAGCTTGAAGACTCCATGAAAGAATGTTACCCTAACTTATTCACTGGTAAGATTTTCAGGGACAAAAATCCCTAAGGGGGGAGAGTTGTGACAGCCCTATTTTGGCCCTAATCGGGAAAGTGGTTTCGGAACCACAAAATCGAGTCAGAAAATTGTTTTTTTAAATATTATTTTCAGTGTTTATTATATGTGAAATTTCATGTAACAACCCTATTTTGACCCTAATCGGAAAAGTGGTTTCGAAACCACTAAATTGAGTCAGAAAAATATAAAAAATATTAATTTCTATGTTTTATTATGTAAATTTCTATGTGTGAAAATTTGGTGCTTTAATTTTGTTATTTGGATATCAAATTATAAAAAGGAACTCAATTGATAAACTATAAAAATGTGATAGGTAAAAGTTGAAATGGCCAAATTGTACAAGGATAGAAATTTAGAGGACTTGCATGTCAAATGGACCACTATGATTATAGTGGACGGTAATGATGGTGGAAAATTTGGCATTTTGTGTATTGTATATTAGAGAAATGATATTAAATAGTTTTATATTAGGAAACCATGAATTTAATAATAGAAAAAGGGTGATAAAAACAAAGTTACTCATCTTTGTCTTCCCTTTTTCTGCCGAAACTAAACAAGAAATTGAAGAAAGAACACTTAAGGCATTCGGCCAACTTGTTTTGGGGATTAAGGTATGCTTAATGTTATTTCTTGAAAATCTTTGAATATTTTGAGTTGCCATGTAGTATTGTAGTTAACCCATGGACTAAATTCATGAATTTTTGAACATAAGTGCATTCGGCAAATCATTAAATTGTGGAAATTTTGATAGATTTTTGGAAGGTGTTATTTAGATGTTAAATGTGATTTCATGATGACCAAATGAGTGTAATGTTTATGAAGGGTGAATTTGAATCCATTTTTTTTTAAGAAGTAAGTAGTTGAAGTTGTCGTGTATGTGCTATGGAGAAAGGAAATGTGTTCTTTTGTTAAATTGAGCATGTTTTTGTTAAATTGAGCTTTGAATTGTTGAAACTAAGTGATGAATGAAGGAATTAAGTTGTGATTGTGTAAATTCATGAGTTGTGGCAAAGCTAGCATTCGGTCATGTTATAATAAACAAGATTTTGAGTGTTTAAATGCTTTGAATTTTTAATTGTTTATTAGTTAAGTCCTAAGCTTAATAAAATTTGATAAATTGGGGTAAATTATATTGGTTAAAATCAGTTTCAAAGATAGTGAATTATGTGTTAAAAAAAAAAAAAAAGGGGATTTAAGTCGTGTATATGTGATTAGATTGAATACAAGGGGCTATGTGAGCTAATTGAAGGATTCGACCATAGTATTATAGTGAATTATAATTTGAACAATGGTTTTAATTGTATAATGGGTATTTGGCTATGGTCTTTATTCATGAGGAATTTATAATGGATGGCTTTAGTCGAATTATGGTTAGATATTGAGTTGAATTTTGATAATGTTAATTAAAAATGAATTCAATAGCTAAATAACATTCAGTCTTAGTAGTTATGTACCAATTTGATGGATAAGTTGAGGTTGTTTATGGGGGAAGGGTTATAAGTGAGTTTAAATTGTTGAATTTTGCTAATAGTAGCTAAATTGAGTAAGTAACATTTGGCTATTTGGAAATGTGACATTTATGCTTATATTTTTAGTATTTATTTTTGCTAATTAAAGGGATACCATGTGTATATATCTATATGCTAGCCGAATGTGAGCTAAGATGTGAATGAATTGAATGATGAGGTTGACCTTGTAAAATTTATATATGAGTTTCAAGTAATAAGTGATCATCAACTAAAGTAGCCATTATGCATGTTAATATACACTTTGTAAAGTAGGAATGTGGATATAAACCATATGTGAATTATTAAAGTTGATGAATGTGGTCTCAAGAGGTAAAATGATGTTCGGCTAATGTGGTTTAGGTGAGAACCTTGTGCTAAATGTTGGATGATATAGAAATGGTCAATAATGACATATGTTGTGTAAAATTTCTTCTATAACTCATGTGAGAGTTATTTGAATGTGACCTAAAGTATAATGAATGTTGTGGATATGATTTAATTGATAATTGCCGAATGTAACTAAAGGTAGAAAGTGATAATTGTTGAGATTTAAGAGTATGAATAATTGGGTAATGACAAGTTAAAATTTTTAATATAGCTCAAGAGCAAAGAGGAACAAATTCAGATCGAGGAAAAGAGAAATTGATTGAATAGCCGACCCGTAATTGTTCAGAAGTACTCGAGGTAAGTTCTTAAGTGTTTGAACTTTGGAAATTTAAGAGTAAATTGTAATAAATCTGCTTAGGACAGCAGCAGTAACATGATTTTAGAAAATCACCATAAATTGTTGGAGTTGAATTAGAGGCTGAATAAAATATGTAATTAAAGCTTAATGAGTCTAGTTTCTTATAAAAGAAACCATGCAAGCAAAGGAATTGCTAATAATGAGATATTTAAAGTGGTGTGGCACAGAGTCAAAAGGGCTTTGAGGGCCCCTGTTTTGTTTTTAGAAAATCATTATAAACGGTACAAAAATGATTATAAGATAAAATTTATATGCTTAGACTCCTTAATGAGTCTAGTTTCAAATGAAATAAAGAAGAACATATTTTGAATTCTATACAATGAGAAATTTGATTCGTAGTGAAGAGTGGTCAGAATAGTCAAACAGTAAAATAGGGGAAACTTTAAGAAAAAACTGGTATTGATTGGCCAAACTAAAAATTCTGAAAATTTTGTGGATAGAAGATATATGAGTCTATTTTTAGGGAAAATTAACGGCACTTGTTTTGGATTTTCGTAGCTCCAGTTACAAACAATTTAATTACTATTGCTCAAGAAGACAGCTTGTAGTGAAATTGTGATTAAGTTGTAAATATTGATAAAACTGTGTGAGTTGCTTATAAGCTATTGATTAAATATCAGTAATCAAAGTACCGAATCCATTTTCAAGTGAGGTTATAAGCTGTAAATGACAAATATACCTAGTCAATTTTGTTATGATGAAATTGATGTACAAGATATGTATGTGTGGTGAGGCCGAAATGGCTAATATTAAATGTGTGCAAGTTATCCAAATGGCCTTTATGAAAATGTGTGCTATCTTTATTTGTATAGTGAGGCCGAATGGTTACTTAGAAATGTAATATGGCTGAATGGTTATTTAAATGAAAGCAAAGTATGTGATGTATTAGCAAGTGATGATAAAAACATTATCTTATATATGTGCTTGTGTATATGGTGTGGCCAAATGGGCAAATGTGAAATGTACATATGTTTACGTGTATACAATGTGGCCAAATGATCAATTGTGAAAAGTGTGTATTATTAGATATTTGATGAGGCCAAAGTTAGCAAATATATATATATATTAAAAGAATTGTGTTGAGATTGTATTTGGGTTAGGGACCCGCTGGCTTCATGCTGGGATTGTATTCGGGTTAGAGCTCCGTAGGCTTCGTGCTGGAACTGTATCCGGGTTTAAGGACCCGCACGCTTTGTGTTAATAACTTATCCGGGCTAAAAGTCTTGCCAGTGATTTGAGTAAAGTCTAAAAATATGAGACTTTGTGGTAATAATTACTAATAAATACGTACAATGCAATAAGTTGGCCAGGTATGTATCATGTACTCGTATTTGAAATTTGATTTGGGTTGAATTGTAAGTGTATAAAGTGATGCAGTTTTGAAAGAGTGTTAGAACTATAAATGTGATCGTGATACATTCGGTCTATGTATGAATGCTATGTGAAAGTAATTGATTTAATCATGTTATATGAGTTTCGATTCAAGTGAAATTGTCATGTTAAATAAGTTACATTTGATAATGTGTATTTGATAATGTGTATTGGGATAGAATCTTAATGTATGATATGATGCATAAGTAAATAAGTGAAAAAAAAACAAAAAATATATATAATGATGGTACATTCGGCCAATGTGAGATATTATGTGCACATATGGAATTTTCTTTTTCTATGATATATGAATACGAAGTTATTTGAAATTGTATGCAAAGTGTGCATTGTGTGCTTGTGAATATTCAACTATTTTGGACATTATTATGGAAGTATTGTGGTAGCTATGTGATATTGTATATGAGATAAATGTCTTTAATTCATTAAAGTTACTTGTTTTATTTAAGACTTACTAAGCTTATGAAAGCTTACTCTATTTGTTTGGTTCCTCTATTTTATAGATTTTTAACTCCATCTACGAGCGCGGGGATCACACTTCATCACACTATCTACTATTGTAGTAATCATGTGATTTGGACTTAGCTTGTGACATGCATAGGATAGATTATAAGTGGAATGACATTTTGACTATTGTATATAAGCCATGCGAATATGGCATCCTATGGAAGTTTACTTATACAAGTTTTAATTTCGATCTTTGTTTGTGCCTATTATTTATATAAATAGTTGAATCTTTTATTTAAGAAATGGTTCAAAATTTTACTCTTCTAATCTATTTCCTAAGTTTCGGTAATACCTCGTCCTATTCCGGCGACGGTTACGGGATAGGGGTGTTATATTTTATTGGTATCAGAGTTACGGTTTAGTCGATTCTAGAACTAACCTAGCACGTGTGAGTCTAGTTATACATGCCATAAAGTGATAAAATGATAGTGTGTAACACCCTGAATTTGGGTCTAGAAGAATTGGGTTTTGAAGTCAGGGTTCGAATAAAAGAAAACCTGAATAAATTGAGAAGTTTTAAATATTATTGTTCAAAAAAAAAAAAAGAGAGAAATTTGAATTAAATTACTATTAGAAAATTTCTTCTGTATTTATTGGAATCATATATTCTTATTACTATTACTATTGATAAAATATTTATGTTTTATAATTTCATGAAAACTATAATTATTATTATTAGAAAATATATATATATATATCACTATATTTGAAATTTTTATAAAGATATATTTATGAAATTTCTATTGTTATTATGATTATTTTTATTTAAAAATATATAGAATATTATAATATTTGGTGTTTAAATTTAGTTTTTAAATGAATTTAGAAGTATTTAAAGTGTGGGAAAATTTTGGTCCAATCCAAGACTTAAGCAAAGAAATTAGTTTTTGTTTGTTAGGGGAACTGGTCAATAAGGCTTTTAAAATAAATTGTGCAAGTTTAGGCACAAAGGAACGTGCCTGGCTCAGTGGCTAAGCGCGTTAGGGGTTGTAGGAGTACCTGGGTTCAAGGCACGGTGCGCGCTGGGGTTTCTTTTTATTTTTAGAAGCCAGGCCACGCTAAGGTAAGGCTTAAGTATAGTCGTGACCGATGTATGCCACAAGAACGCCTGTGGCGCAGTGGCAGCATTGTGCTAGGAGTTCCAAGAAGGGCACGGGTTCGAGTCCAGGTAGGCACAGGTTTTGTTTTATTTTTAATGGACCCAGGTTTGCGGCAGGTAAGCTTTAAGAATTAGCGCGGCGCTATTATATCAAAGAGGAACGCGCGTCCCAGTGGCCAGCAGCGTGCTAGGCAACCTACAGGTTCCAGGTTCGAGTAGCGTTGGGCGCGAGGAGAGCCCGTTTTTGCTGCGCGCGCGTGGGAGGTGCCGTGCGGGACTGGGGCGCTCCCTAGCAGCGTGTTGAAGCAGGTCAGTCGGTGGATGCTGCTGCTGATCGGTTGGAGATAAGGATGAAGTTAATTTGAATGGGTGGCTGCAGTTGGTAGGAAGAATTTGAATTTAAATCAAATTCGGTGGGTGGCTAAAAATAAGGAGATAGGCACGAGATTTAATTTGGAAATTATTTTTAGCCAATTAGCTGAATTTGTTCTGGCATTCAAACTATTTTATTTTGTTTTGTTTTATTTTTGTTGCTTATTTTCTCTCTACCCAAAATCCTTTGCATTGATTCTTTCAATTTGTTTCCCTTGATTTCTTTCCCTATTAGCCGAGGTTGGTTCTCATGCAAACGATTCTTGTTCTACTATTTTGCTCTTTTTCTCTTCTATTTCTCATCAAGGCCGAACCTTCTCCCCTACATCTATTCTTTTTTATTTTCTTCTCAGTAGAACCGACTACAGGGTCCCTTTTCTTATAATTAAATCACAACTTACATCCCTTTTATCCGTTCAAATACTTCTTCCTCTTTACTCATAAATATTAAAAACCAAAATCTCCATATTTCAGTGATTCGGGAGTTAGTATTAAAATCTGTTCTCTACTCATATTTTGGGGATTAGATCTACAATAGAGCTGGAAAGAAAGTGGTGCGTGGGAACGTTTTTGGCAAATAAATCTTTGGTAAGTAACTAAACTCCTTCTTATTTGTTATTTTGGAAATTAAGAGTAGCCGAAATCCCTGTATACATGTAGGAAAGCTGTCGACATGGCCTAAGGGTGTTTTAACGATATATTTCGGTTCTTATATGTGTTATTTAGCGAAGAAGGTGATCTAGCGAGGAATTGAAGGAATCTATTCAACCAGATCTAGATCTAGTAGATCCAAATCAATAGAGGTAAGGTTTCATGACCATTAAAGGTGTGGCCAAATATGGTAAGGAATCTTAGCATCGGTTTTCGTAGTTTCTTTGGTTAATCGTTTAAATAATGGATTGTAGGAGAAATCGCATAGGAGATCTCGTCAACGTTTCAACATAAATCAGGTGAGCCTTGATTGGTGGACTTGGAGCTGGGAGGGATTCAGAGTGGCCACATGGACTGGACCAATGGTTTTAATTAAGTTAACTATTTCAATCTAATCTTAGTTATTTTTATTTTGATTTTGGATTTGTAATAAGGGCCTCTTTAATTATTTTTATTTTGGCTTTTTAATCATTACTTATTTAAATTGACTTTAGCTTAAGTAGGATATTATTTAAATCAATTTGAAAATGAATGATTTTAGGACGCGGTTTTTATAAATGCTACTTGTTTTCAAAATATCTCGATAAGTAGAGCAAAGCTTCCGCAACGTAAATGTTTTTCACAACTGTATATCTTCAATACATTTAAACTTAATTTGTTCGTAGACAAATCACAATGTTAAAGTGTGGCAATGGATGTGTGCATGTCTAGGAGTGGATCTAGGAAGAGCTTGGTACTTAAGCAGTCTAAATGACTCACCTCCTCTTCTCTTGAATCCTACCTGGTGTATAGTATCCATACACTTTCAGCCATGACAAAGAGGATCTGATTTTCTGATAACCTAAACTATTTTTAAAATAACATATTTTCTGCAAGTACAGATGTTTACAAGTGTTAAAATTTTCCCATAAGATTTAATAAGGTTGTTTACAATGTTTTGATTATTACAATGTATCACGTTTTGATAAAGCTAAGGTTTTATGCAAATTTTCCGATAAAAGCTTCTAAACATTACAAAGGGTTTTCAATGAAAACATGGTTTTCGAAAAACACTTCAATGTGACACACCAGACTTGGCCGTAACATCTGGGCTGGGTTTGGGGTGTTACATTTAGTGGTATCAGAGCCTGGTTGCAACAACTCGGCTGTGGATCGGGTCCAAAAAGATTTTCAAAATATTTTAAGCCCAAGGAGGGTATTTTTGAAAAAAAATCTGATTTTTATGGAAAATTTTTTTTAGTCCTCTTAAAGTTAACATGTTTTGAGAAAGTGATTTTTTAAACGCTTGAATCTTTCTGAGTTCTTTCTGAGATTCGATAATTTGAGAGGCGGCACACTGAATCCCCGGCACCAAGTCTGTAAGTATTTCTGCTTTATATTCTGTACTGTACTAAGATGATTCTGTAGATAGAACTGAACCTTTGATATGATACTGTAGATAAGGTTGCTCTAGAAAAAAATTATAGAGACTGAGACTGTAGGGAAACTAAAAGATTGAGACTGTAGCTAGGATATGAGCCTGAATAAAATAAAAGCTTTAAAATACTATCTCTGCATAAGACATAAGAATGAGAAAATTTTGATTACATTGTAGTTATTTGATAAGTGTACTGGTAATGTAGAGTGTTGATATAGGTTCTGAGGGTAAGCAAAGTTTGCCAACTTTGGGTAGCGGTAACTCGGAGCCTAGTACTGAGGCACTAGTCGAGCTAGTAAAGAAGGTGGTAGAAGAAGTTTTGGATACAAAATTAAGGAAATTAGGGAAACGCTTCAAGCAGGGTGCTTGGAGTGTAAGAAGAGGAAGGATCCTAGTTCACAAAGGACAGAGTCTCGTTCGGTGAAACATGCTAGGGCACGACCGAACTTTCCCGCTTGCAAGAACTGCCACAGGCGTCATCCGGGTGAATGCGATAGGGAGAAAAGAGCATGCTTTTTATGTGGGTCCCTGGAACATCGAGCTCTTGATTGCAAAGCTTATTCTAGTTAAGAATGTGGGATGTTTCGTTACGAATTTTGTGCGCTAGTATTAATGTTTATTTACTTCGGTAATTAAATGTCCTGGGTCGTACTAAAATTATTTAAATCAGAGTGCGCAGCGTAGTAGCATAGTGTTGCACAATTATTTTAGTTTTGAAAATTTCGAGGACGAAATTTCTTTAAGGAGGGTAGAGTTGTAACACCCTGAATTTGGGTCTAGAATAATAAGGTTTTGAAGTCTAGGTTCGAATAAAAGAAAACCTGAATAAATTGAGAAGTTTTAAATATTATTGTTTAAAAAAAAAAGAGAGAAATTTGAATTAAATTGCTATTAGAAAATTTCTTCTATATTTATTAGAATCATATATTCTTATTACTATTACTATTGATAAAATATTTATGTTTTAAAATTTCATGAAAACTATAATTATTATTATTAGAAATATATATATATATATATATATCACTATATTTGAAATTTTTATAAAGATATATTTATGAAATTTCTATTGTTATTATGATTATTTTTATTTAAAAATATATAGAATATTATAATATTTGGCGTTTAAATTTAGTTTTTAAATGAATTTAGAAGTATTTAAAGTGTGGAAAAATTTTGGTCCAATCCAAGACTTTAGCAAAGAAATTAGTTTTTTTTTTGTTAGGGGAACTGGTCAATAAGGCTTTTAAAATAAATTGTGCAAGTTTAGGCACAAAGGAACGTGCCTGGCTCAGTGGCTAAGCGCGCTAGGGGTTGTAGGAGTACCTAGGTTCAAGGCACGGTGCGCGCAGGGGGTTTCTTTTTATTTTTAGAAGCCAGGCCACGCTAAGGTAAGGCTTAAGTATAGTCGTGACCGATGTATGCCACAAGAGCGCCTGTGGCGCAGTGGCAGCATTGTGCTAGGAGTTCCAAAAGAGGCACGGGTTAGAGTCTAGGTAGGTGCAGGTTTTGTTTTATTTTTAATGGACCCAGGTCTGCTGCAGGTAAGCTTTAAGAATTAGCGCGGCGCTATTATATCAAAGAGGAACGCGCGTCCCAGTGGCCAGCAGCGTGCTGGGCAACCTGCAGGTTCCAGGTTTGAGTAGCGTTGCGCGCGAGGAGAGCCCGTTTTTGCTGCGCGCGCATGGGAGGTGCTGTGCGGGACTGGGGCGCTCCCTAGCAGCGTGCTGAAGCAGGTCAGTCGGTGGATGCTGCTGCTGATCGGTTAGAGATAAGGATGAAGTTAATTTGAATGGGTGGTTGCAGCTGGTAGGAAGAATTTGAATTTAAATTAAATTCGGTGGGTGGCTAAAAGCAAGGAGATAGGCACGTGATTTAATTTGGAAATTATTTTTAGCCAACTAGCTGAATTTGTTCTGGCATTCAAACTATTTTATTTTGTTTTGTTTTATTTTTGTTGCTTATTTTCTCTCTACCCAAAATCCTTTACATTGATTCTTTCAATTTGTTTCCCTTGATTTCTTTCCCTATTAGCCTAGGTTGGTTCTCATGCAAACGATTCTTGTTCTACTATTTTGCTCTTTTTCTCTTCTATTTCTCATCAAGGCCGAACTTTCTCCCCTACTTCTATTCTTTTTTATTTCTTTCTCAGTAGAACTGACTACAGGGTCCCTTTTCTTATAATTAAATCACAATTTACATCCCTTTTATCCGTTCAAATACTTCTTCCTCTTTACTCATAAATATTAAAAACCAAAATCTCTATATTTCAGTGATTCGGGAGTTAGTATTTAAATCTGTTCTCTACTCGTATTTTGGGGGTTAGATCTACAACAGAGCTGGAAAGAAAGTGGTGCATGGGAACGTTTTTGGAAAATAAATCTTTGGTAAGTAACTAAACTCCTTTTCATTCGTTATTTTGGAAATTAAGAGTAGCCGAAATCCCTGTATACATGTAGGAAAGCTGTCGACATGGCCTAAGGGTGTTTTAACGATATATTTCGGTTCTTATATGTGTTATTTAGCGAAGAAGGTGATCTAGCGAGGAACTGAAGGAATCTATTCAACCAGATCTAGATCTAGTAGATCCAAATCAATAGAGGTAAGGTTTCATGACCATTAAAGGTTTGGCCGAATATGGTAAAGAATCTTAGCATCAGTTTTCGTAGTTTCTTTGGTTAATCGTTTAAATAATGGATTGTAGGAGAAATCGCATAGGAGATCTCGTCAACGTTTCGACATAAATCAGGTGAGCCTTAGATTGGTGGACTTGGAGCTGGGAGGGATTCAGAGTGGCCACATGGACTGGGCCAATGGTTTTAATTAAGTTAACTATTTCAATCTAATCTTAGTTATTTTTTATTTTGATTTTGGATTTGTAATAAGGGCCTCTTTAATTATTTTTATTTTGGCTTTTTAATCATTACTTATTTAAATTGACTTTAGCTTAAGTAGGATATTATTTAAATCAATTTGAAAATGAATGATTTTAGGATGCGGTTTTTATAAACGCTACTTGTTTTCAAAATATCTCGATAAGTAAAGCAAAGCTTTCGCAACGTAAATGTTTTTCACAAATGTATATCTTCAATACATTTAAACTTAATTTGTTTGTAGACAAATCACAAGGTTAAAGTGTGGCAATGGATGTGTGAATGTCTAGGAGTGGATCTAGGAAGAGCTTGGTACTTAAGCAGTCTAAATGACTCACCTCCTCTTCTCTTGAATCCTACCTGGTGTATAGTATCCATACACTTTCAGCCATGACAAAGAGGATCTGATTTTTTGATAACCTAAACTGTTTTTAAAATAACATATTTTCTGAAAGTACAGATGTTTACGAGTTTTCAAAATTTCCCATAAGATTTAATAAGGTTGTTTACAATGTTTTGGTTATTACAGTGTATCACGTTTTGATAAAGCTAAGGTTTTATGCAAATTTTCCGATAAAAGTTTCTAAACATTACGAAGGGTTTTCAATGAAAACATGGTTTTCGAAAAACACTTCAATGTGACACACCAGACTTGGTCGTAACGTCTGGGCCGGGTTTGGGGTGTTACATAATGTGATGATTTCTGACAGTTAAAATGTGTTTTTCGTATTATAATGAAATCTGATCCCGATCGAGCTGTAGCAGATAGTATTGAGAGGATTGAAACACGCTTATGATGCGTCAATATTGAGAAAGGTATAAATATAAGTAAGTTTTGAGTAATTAAGTTTAGCATAAAAGTTAAAAGGGCATGTTATAAGTGTATGATATATGAATCACGGTCCATCAACCTTGTTATACCTAAATTTGTTTATGAAATAGTTGTGTATAAGGCATGTAGCCGAATGATCGCTAGAAAATAAGCTATGATAATTAGGTGGATATGTGATCCTTGTGTGCATATAGATCGAAGGTTAAATGAAAGTTATACATTATGTGTTTGTATGCGAATGAAGCAAATGAAATTCCAATGTGATAGAATTGTGAAGTGTATACTTGATGGATAAATATGCATAAAGTTTCAGTGAGTTATATCCGGGTTAAGTCTCGAAGAGCATTCGTGCTAGAGTTATATCCAGGTTAAGTCTCGAAGAGCATTCGTGCTGGTGTTATATCCGGGCTAAGTCCCGAAGAGCATTCGTGCTGGTGTTATATCCGGGCTAAGTCTCGAAGAGCATTCGTACTGGTGTTATATCCGGGTTAAGTCCCGAAGAGCATTCGTGCTGGTGTTATATCTGGGCTAAGCCCCGAAGAGCATTCGTGCTGGTGCTATATTCGGGCTAAGTCCCGAAGAGCATTCGTGCTGGTGCTATATCCGGGCTAAGTCCCGAAGAGCATTTGTGCTGGTGTTATATCCGGGCTAGGTTTCGAAGAGCATTCATGCCGGTGATGTGTATTCGGGCCTTCATGCCTAGCAGGCTTCGTGTCAGTGATATGTATTCAGGCTTTCATGCCTAGCAGGCTTAATGCCAGTGATTTGAGCAAAGTTTAAGTGTTCATTACTATATAAATTCAAAGTTAAATGAAAGGATATGTTTAAAAGTGTACATACATGATGTTTATAGACTTGGTTAAGTCATTTCAATGTGTAACAACAAATGAATAGGGGCACTATGTGTGCAAATGATTAGAGGCACTATGTGTGTGCAAATTCCTTTAACCGAGCACTATGTGTGCGAGATCGGTTAGTAGACGCTAAGTGAGTAAAACGAGATTCATGTAAGACCTCGTATGGAACAGAGGCATTGATTTGAGATGGTTTATAAGACCATGTCTGGGACATGGCACCGACTCGATATGTGATAACATATAAGACCATATCTAGGATATGGCATTGTACGAGCTATATGTGGTTATCGAGTATCTGTAATGATTCCGTCTGGTTCAACGAGCATATTTAAGACGATAATTAAAGTAAGATCAGAATAAGTAATACAGGTATGTACGAAACTTATATGAGAATCAAATGAAAGTAAAATTCATGAGTTCAAATTATATTATGTTTACTAAATAAGAAAGAATTATGTATAGGTATGTTTCCTATCAAAATGTGATTATTTGTTTATAATGCAGTATGTATTGAATGTTATGTAAGATATAAATTATAGTTGCTATTACTAAATATACATATGGCAATTATCTAATAAGACCACAATCGGGTCAGGGCAAGAGAAATAAGGACCACGGCAGGGCCTTGGCAATGTGTATGTAAGACCATGGTTGGACTATGGCTTTAAGTAAATGACATACTCAGTCAAGTATGACGCTCTTTAAATTCACAAATGTTAGGAAGTAGCATTGAAGTTAGATGTTGAATTTTAATTAGATATTGATACTCGGTATTTGAGTTTGAATTGGGGATTAATAAATATAAATTGACGATTGATTATTATTTTGTTATAAGTGGATACGTGAAAAAGTGGTGGATAGGTTGTTAAGGAATGGATTTATGTTATATGTGCACTTAAGTGCTTAGTTGAAAATATGTTATGGGTTTGGTCTATGAGATTCTCGGTATATGAAGTTATATGTGCTAAATGAACTAAATGTTTAGGTACGTGGAAGTTGATTTCCTTTTGGAAATAAGTTAAGTTGAATATTGAGATGTGATAAAGATATAAAGGATATTCATTGGGATGTTTGAGGATATGTGTTTGAAATGCAAGTATAAATTCAATTAAGTGATTATTGCTTATAAAATCAAGAAAATGAGATATATGTGTATACTTGTAGAAATGTTTATGTATTTATTTTAAGATAAGAAAGTGATTTTATAGATCGATGTGAAAATCAGTAATGAATTACAATTGATGTTGATGAGCTAATTTTTATATGGACATAATTTAATGAGAGAACGATATCCGAACCTATTCATTTGTAAGATTTTCGGGGACGAAAATCCCTAAAGGGGGGAGAGTTGTAACAGCCATATTTTAACCCTAATCAGAAAAGTGGTTTCGAAACCAATAAACCGAGTCAAAAAAATTTTAAAAATATTAATTTCTATGTTTTATTATGTAAATTTCTATGTGTGAAAATTTGGTGCTTTAATTTTGTTATTTGGATATCAAATTATAAAAAGGAACTCAGTTGATAAACCACAAAAATGTGATAGGTAAAAGTTGAAATGGCCAAATTGTACATGGATAGAAATTTAGAGGACTTGCATGTCAAATGGACCACTATGATTATAGTGGACGGTAATGATGGTGGAAAATTTGGCATTTTGTGTATAGTATATTAGAGAAATAATATTAAATAGTTTTATATTAGGAAACCATGAATTTAATAATAGAAAAAAGGTGATAAAAATAAAGTTACTCATCTTTGTCTTCCTTTTTTCTGCCGAAACTAAACAAGAAATTGAAGAAAGAACACTTAAGGCATTCGGCCAACTTGTTTTGGGGATTAAGGTATGATTAATGTTATTTCTTGAAAATCTTTGCATATTTTGAGTTGCCATGTAGTATTATAGTTAACCTATGGACTAAATTCATGAATTTTTGAACATAAGTGCATTCGGCAAATCGTTAAATTGTGGAAATTTTGATAGATTTTTGGAAGGTGTTATTTAGATGCTAAATGTGATTTCATGATGACCAAATGAGTGTAATGTTTATGAAAGGTGAATTTGAATCCATTTTTTCTAAGAAATAAGTAGTTGAAGTTGTCGTGTATGTGCTATGGAGAAAGGAAATGTGTTCTTTTGTTAAATTGAGCATGTTTTTGTTAAATTGAGCTTTGAATTGTTGAAACTAAGTGATGAATGAAGGAATTAAGTTGTGATTGTGTAAATTCATGAGTTGTGGCAAAGCTAGCATTCAGTCATGTTATAATAAACAAGATTTTGAGTGTTTAAATGCTTTGAATATTTAATTGGTTATTAGTTAAGCCCTAAGCTTAATAAAATTTGATAAATTGGGGTAAATTATATTGGTTAAAATGAGTTTCAAAGATAGTGAATTACGTGTAAAAAAAAAAGGGGATTTAAGTCGTGTATATGTGATTAGATTGAATACAAGGGGCTATGTTAGCTAATTGAAGGATTCGGCCATCGTATTATAGTGAATTATTATTTGAACAATGGTTTTAATTGTATAATGGGTATTCGGCTATGGTCTTTATTCATGAGGAATTTATAATGGATGACTTTAGTCGAATTATGGTTAGATATTGAGTTGAATTTTGATAATTTTAATTAAAAATGAATTCAATAGCTAAATAACATTCGGTCTTAGTAGTTATGTACCAATTTGATGGATAAGTTGAGGTTGTTTATGGGGGAAGGATTATAAGTGAGTTTGAATTGTTGAATTTTGCTAATAGTAGCTAAATTGAGTAAGTAACATTCGGCTATTTGGAAATGTGACATTTATGCTTATATTTTTAGTATTTATTTTTGCTAATTAAAGGGATACCATGTGTATATATCTATATGCTAGTCGAATGTGAGCTAAGATGTGAATGAATTGAATGATGAGGTTGAACTTGTAAAATTTATATATGAGTTTCAAGTAATAAGTGATCATCGACTAAAGTGGCAATTATGCATGTTAATATACACTTTGTAAAGTAAGAATGTGGATACAAACCATATGTGAATTATTAAAGTTGATGAATGTGGTCTCAAGAGGTATAATGATGTTCGGCTAATGTGGTTTAGGTGAGAACCTTGTGCTAAATGTTGGATGATATAGAAATGGTCAATAATGACATATGTTGTGTAAAATTTCTTCTATAACTCATGTGAGAGTTATTTGAATGTGACCTAAAGTATAATGAATGTTGTGGATATGATTTAATTGATAATTGCCGAATGTAACTAAAGGTAGAAAGTGATAATTGTTGAGATTTAAGAGTATGCATAATTGGGTAATGACAAGTTAAAATTTTTAATATAGCTCAAGAGCAAAGAGGAACAAATTCGGATCGAGGAAAAGAGAAATTGATTGAATAGCCGACCCGTAATTGTTCAAAAATACTCGAGGTAAGTTCTTAAGTGTTTGAACTTTGGAAATTTAAGAGTAAATTGTAATAAATCTGTTTAGGACAGCAGCAGTAACATGATTTTAGAAAATCACCATAAATTGTTGGAGTTGAATTAGAGGCTAAATAAAATATGTAATTAAAGCTTAATGAGTCTAGTTTCTTATAAAAGAAGCCGTGTAAGCAAAGGAATTGCCGATAATGAGATATTTGAAGTGGTGTGGCACAGAGTCAAAAGGGCTTCGAGTTTATATGCTTAGACTCCTTAATGAGTCTAGTTTCAACCGAAATAAACAAGAACATATTTTGAATTCTATACAATGAGAAATTTGATTCGTAGTGAAGAGTGGTAAGAATAGTCAAACAGTAAAATAGGTGAAACTTTAAGAAAAATATGGTATTGATTGGCCAAACCAAAAATTCTGAAAATTTTGTGGATAGAAGATATATGAGTCTAATTTTAGGGAAAATTAACAGCGCTTGATTTGGATTTTCGTAGCTCCAGTTACAAACAATTTAATTACTATTGCTCAGGAAGACAACTTATAGTGAAATTGTGATTATGTTGTAAATATTGATAAAACTGTTTGAGTTGCTTATAAGCTATTGATTAAATATTAGTAATCAAAGTACCGAATCCATATTAAAATGAGGTTATAAGCCATAAATGACGAATTTTGTTATGATGAAATTGATGTTCAAGATATGTATGTGTGGTGAGGCCAAAATGGCTAATATTAAATGTGTGCAAGTTATCCAAATGGCCTTTATGAAAATGTGTGCTATCTTTATTTGTATAGTGAGGCTGAATGGTTACTTAGAAATGTAATATGGTGAGTGGTTATTTAAATGAAAGCAAAGTATGTGATGTATTAGCAAGTGATGATAAAAACATTATCTTATATATATGCTTGTGTATATGGTGTGGCTAAATGGGCAAATGTGAAATGTACATTTGTTTACGTGTATACAATGTGGCCGAATGATCAATTGTGAAAAGTGTGTATTATTAGATATTTGATGAGGCCAAAGTTAGCAAATATATATATATTAAAAGAATTATGCTGAGATTGTATCCAATTTAGGGACCCGTTGGCTTCGTGCTGGGATTGTATCCAGGTTAGAGCTCCGCAGGCTTCATGCTGGAACTGTATCCGGGTTTAAGGACCCGCACGCTTTGTGTTAATAACTTATCCGGGCTAAAAGTCTTGCAAGTGATTTGAGTAAAGTCTAAAAATATGAGACTTCGCTGTAATAATTACTAATAAATACGTACAATGCAATAAGTTGGCCAGGTATGTATCATGTACTCGTATTTGAAATTTGATTTGGGTTGAATTGTAAGTGTATAAAGTGATGCAGTTTTGAAAGAGTGTTAGAACTATAAATGTGATTGTGATACATTCGGTCTATGTGTGAATGCTATGTGAAAGTAATTGATTTAATCATGTTATATGAGTTTCGATTCAAGTGAAATTATCATGTTAAATGAGTTACATTTGATAATGTGTATTTGGCCAAAAGATAATATAACTAGAAAATGGCTTAAGTGAAAAGTTGGATGCTAAATTGTTGTTTGAGTTTAATTGTGCCAAGTACGTATTATGTACGAAATTGTGAATTTGATTGGGATAGAATCTTAATGTATGATATGATGCATAAGTAAATAAATGAAAAAAAAAACAAAATATATATATAATGATGGTACATTCGGCCAATGTGAGATATTATGTGCACATATGGAATTTTCTTTTTCTATGATATATGAATACGAAGTTATTTGAAATTGTATGCAAAGTGTGCATTGTGTGCTTGTGAATATTCAACTATTTTGGACATTATTATGGAAGTATATGTGGTAGCTATGTGATATTGTATATGAGATAAATGTCTTTAATTCATTAAAGTTACTTGTTTTCCTTAAGACTTACTAAGCTTATGAAAGCTTACTCTGTTTGTTTGGTTCCTCTGTTTTATAGATTTTTAACTCCATCTACGAGCTCGGGGATCGTCAACACTTCGTCACACTATCTACTATTGTGGTAATCATGTGATTTGGACTTAGCTTGTGGCATGTATAGGATAGACTATAAGTGGAATGACATTTTGACTATTGTATATAAGCCATGCGAATATGGCATCCTATGGAAGTTTACTTATACAAGTTTTAAATTCGATCTTTGTTTGTGCCTATTATTTATATAAATAGTTGAATCTTTTATTTAAGAAAGGGTTCAAAATTTTACTGTTCTAATCTGTTTCCTAAGTTTCGGTAACGCCTCATCCTATTCCGGCAACGGTTACGGGATAGGGGTGTTACATTTCATGTGTGAAAATATAGTGTTTTGATTCTATCATTTGGATGTGGAATGATTATAAAGGACTTGTCTGAGAAACATTAAAAATGTGATAGGTAAATTTTTATTGGCCGAATAGTATGTGGTTTATAATATGGGGGATTTGCATGTCAATTAGACCACTCTTAAGATAGTGGACGGTAATGATGAAAGATGATTGATAATATATGCATTTTTTATAAGCATTATAAAATCTAATGATTTTATATTAAGAAAATATGAAATTAAAATAAGAAAATGGTGATAAAAACAAAGTGGGATGTTCATCTTCTCACTTAGCCGAAACACTAAGTAAAAGAAGAAAAGAAAATTTGCCAAGAGGTTCGGCCATGAAGGTTGGATAAATTGAGGTATGTTGTGTGAATTTTTACAAAATGTTTATAAAAATAGCATGGGTAATGCATTGTTTAGTAAACCCATGGCTTAAATTCTTGAATGGGTGAATCTATGTGCATTTGGCAACTTGTTCTAAGTTGTGAAATGGTGCTAAATTTTGGTAGTTATGCTTAGATGTTAAATGATTATACATTGGTTAAATGAGCTTATTATAATTGAAGAAATTAGCTTGAATGAAATTTTATGATGGAAGGGAAAGGAGATACCGAATGTGGAAATGGTTAAAGAAAATTGTTCAAGTGTTCAATTACTTGGTATTCGGTTTAATGGTGTGTGTATAAATTATTAAAGTGAAAATTTTGTATGTGTATTAAAGGGTATTTATATTCGGCTATCATGATGAGTTAAGAAATATTTAATAGATGTTATATTTGGTTTGTGAAATAGCTAAAAGGGATTGTATGGAAATTATGTTAAGGCTGAATATAAAATGTTGTTAAAGAAATTTGTTCAAGTGTTTTATTAATTTATATTCGGCTTAATAGTCTATGGAATGAGTATTTGGTATGTGAATGAACAACTAGGACCATTGAAACATTTCTTAAATATGTGTATAAAGGTGTCCATAATGATATATTAGCTTTGTAAGTGAAATGTGAAATACCTACACTGGTTATGAGCATTCGACAAAGGTGGAAAATTTGTGTAAATTTTGTATGTGTTAAGGAAATATGAACAAATATTTATTTGATTGATATTCGGCTATATGGTATTTATAATGGGAATGTAAACTCAATAAAATGTGATTTATATGCATGCAAGGGTGAAAGTGCATATTCGGTCAACTTGAGTTTTTATGATGTGAAAATGATGGTTAATCATGCTAATGAACAAAGGTGTTCTCGGTCAAGATATAGCTTATGCATAGTTATACATGTGGGATGAATGACAAATGGTAATCGATTAAGGTAATTAATATATGTTTTGCATACATGCCGGATTGATGCTTGTTAAAGTGAATGATATGTGTATTCGGTCATAAAGGTGTGTACAAGGGAAAATGCTAAATTACTTGTATTAAAGTCCTAATGTGTTCCAAGTTTAAGGAATGAGTTAGCTAATGCACTTGTGACGATTGAGATGAAGTGCTAAATGTGTGCATATGTGTTTAATTAAAACTGTTGCCGTATGTATGTGTTTCATTGAGAAATTAACTTTGTTGTTTATAATGAGTTGATAAGGTGATTAAACTAGCTTAAATTTTGTTGAATTAAAGCTCAAGATCCAAGAGAGCCAAGTTCGGATAAGGGGAAAGCGAGATTAGTTGAATAGTCAATCTGTAATAGCTTGATAACATCGAAGCTAAGTTTTAAGTGATTAAGCAAAGACTATATTAGATTATATTATGATACAATATGTGAATTCAGTATTCTTTGTGATATACGTATATGGCCGAATGGCACGAATGAATTTAATGGTGAGTTTGCCCTAAGCTTATATGGCCGAAATGCAATTAGAAAATGAAGATAAATTGTGTCATGCTTTTGTAATTGAAAGGTGATGGATATTATGATATATTACCGAATTGTAGGATATGAAACGATAAGGTGATAGACATTAGGTGCTCATATTCGAACGAGGTCAAAATCGATCTTTGTGGTTGCTTTATGCAAAATAAATAAGTACATGATGGGATTTTGATGATGATTTTGTGAAATTGATATTTGAATTGTTATTCGGGCCTTTGGCTCAGCAAGCTTTTAGCTGGTGAATATGTTTCGGGCCACGAGCCTAGCAGGCGTGAATACCGTTGATTGAGTTTCAGACTTAAATGTCCAGCAGGCCTTATGTCGGTGATAAGTTCAGGTTATACCCAGCAGGCTAAATGCTGGTGAAATAATAAAAGTCTAAAGCTAAGAAGCTTGTGCTATACAGCATCTGAACTCATTCAATAGATTTAAATCGTTAAGGTACGTATAATTTTACATGTATATGAAGATAATCTGAATTGAATTACGGAGGTGAAATGGAAAGTAATTGAGATGTGATTGTGCATATATATATGTATTCGGTTATTGTGAAATTAAATACTTGAAAGTACATGTTATATCCGTGAATATGATCATTGAAATTTTATGTGAATATGGTGCCTTAGATTCATTCTATTAAGTTGAATTAAAAAATGATTTTGAAAGTTTGTTTACATGATTATGTGAGTTTGAACTTTAAACAAATGAAATGTCAATGGAAATGTGTTCAATGTGGCCATGTATATTCGGCCCATAGATCATGTATATGTGATTGATGTGTTTAATTAAGTTAAGTTGTTTTGTTTACTTAAAACTTACTAAGCTAATTAGCTTACTTCGAGTGTCTTTGCTACTCTATTTTATAGATCTCGTTCGAAAGCTACGTGTTCGGGGATTCAGGTTCAGAGTCATCCACACTATCGTCATTATTTTTGGTACTTTTAAAAGTCTATAATTTTGAAAGATGGCATGTATAGGCTTAACTCTTCATTTTGAAACAAATGATATTTTGATTATGTATATATTTAAGCCATGCGAAAATGGCTTGCTCATTCACTAATTATGAATGTATGGTTTGATGATCTATGTGGCTTGTTATTTTGATAAATAGGTTAAGTGGTTAAGTAAGTAAAAGAGGTCACATTATTCATACATGGTTGAATGAAGTAGTATAAGTTTTCAATGATGATAAATGTGTTTTATGACTTGATAGTAGTTTGTTTTGGTTACCAACAAATTCGGTCATGCCATTGATAATTAGTCACTTTTGAAATTGATAAGTGCTCTTATGGTAAATCAATGACATATGTTTACATTGAATGAATCATAATAGTAAGAGAGTATATTTGTTATGAATAAATTAAAATAGGATATTACTTGATATTTGATGCATAATTGAATTTATATTTGGTATATATCTTTGATCATTTAAAAGTTTTGTTTAGTAAAGTAATACCGCATAACCTTATTCCAGCGACAGATACGGGTTAGGGGTATTACAAATACCTCCGTTGAGGGTAAGAACAACTAATATTAGGTTGATTAACTGAAATCTCTTTCTAGTTAAAACCCCTAGTCTCACATTAATTCGATCTATGGCTCCCCATATTAGATTTGACTCTAATCCGGTATATTTTCATTGTCCTATGTCTAGGATTGCGATCAACACCGCTTAATTGTGTTGGATCTACTTTTATGTAGGGACTTTTGCTCCTCCACATAGGCACATTTGACTTAAATCAATATCTCGGAAATATCAATTTAAGAGTTAAAAAATGCAATTAAAAACAAATCAAATATTTATCACACAACTCAGATAACAATAACAAGATTTGTCTTAGGTTTCATCCCCCTTAGATATTTGGGGTTTTAGTTCATAATTATAAAAGAAAACATCTCAGAAGAAATAAAATAACAAAACATAAGAAAACCCAAAACTCCTGAAAGGATTGAAGGGAAATCCTCTATTTTGATGGAGATCTTGGCTTCTAAGATGGATCAATCGGCTTCACTTCGAGTAATTCCTTATCTTTAACTCCCCGTCTTGGCAGGAAAATAATGTCTCCTTGGTGGGAGAAAAGCACACCCTTGTAGTTGCCTTCTAGGGTCTTTATATAGAGTTTTGGAATGCCTTTCTTAGCCCCTAAGTAGCCTTTTCCGAGTGAAATTGAACTTCCTCACGACAGGGACACGCCCGTGTGCCACGCCCGTGTGGATTGACAACCAGGCCGTGTTGATTGCTGAATTGCGCTTAATTTGCTCGTTTTTGCCCCGTTCCTTGCTCTTTTCTCTTCCTTATGCTCACCTAAGTATAAAACATGAAATAAAAGGATTAGGAGCACCAATTTCCACAAATTCAATGATAATTCATTCAGAATTTAGGCTAAGTATGAGGTAAAAATATGTATAATTTATGGTTTATCAAATATCCTCACACTTAAGCCTTTGCTTGTCCTCAAGCAAAATCTCAACTCACAATTAAGAATCATTCTTCTCAACTTATAATCCTTATCAATAATGTTTCAAACTAATCCACAAGTAATCATACAGTGAAAATTCAACCAAAAGAACATTAAAGTTTCAAACACTCTAAGTTTGAGAATTTTATCACAGAAACATAGGTTTTCTCCCTTCTCGTAAGTAATTACCTCTCAATCAAAATCAACAAGAGTTGACATCCTCACTAAAGATTCACTATATCCACTCAAAGTGTTTAGGGTTCAAAAATTAAGCACTCTTTAGTCAACCTGAAAAGTTATTACCATAAGCTTGCAAGAAAATCAAATCTCCACCACTGTAGATTGATATGACACATCGATCAAAATGTCTTTCAATGGTTGTAATGGGGCTTTGGTTAGGGGTGTTGTTACAAGCTGAAAAAGAGGGTTAGAATCAAGGTTGAATTGAAAAATCATCTAGCTAGAAAAATCTCCATCACTAGAACATATTCCTAGAGCTAAGCCTTATGATGACATCATTCTAGATTCGGGAGCTTATAATAGAAATATGCAAAAATATTAAACTATAACTGAAATATGAATGATAATTGAATTAACTGTATATACACTTTTTTTTTATAACAAATCAAATATTTAAATTAAATATTTATAAACTTTACAAACTGAAAAAGAGAATAAAGCTAGATAATAATTCACCTCAAATCTCGACAAAAATAGGGATCAAAATAATTGAATGTAATTTAACAAAAACAAGTTATAGGTTAATATTAGAGGTAAGTCAAAGAATGGGTTGTTAAGCTCAATGGGGTTCACTAAGGGTTAATTTATGGATGTAGGCTTTTATAGAGTAAGTGGGTTAAACCTAGGTGCCTTTATCATTTCGGTATATCAAATCAATGATGTGGTCTCGACATGTATAATCAAAGCAAGTTCTAGAATAACAAATCAGTATCGACTCACTCAAAGCAACAATAAAAGTGAGCACAAAAGGATGTATGCTCAAAAGGCTAAAAAATCTCACCAGAATTATGGCTTTTGATGTCAAGACTGCGAATTTCAAATATCAAGATAACACTTAAAATTGGGGAAAACAACCTAGAAAAATTTAAATTCTCAAAAATTTCAACTTATCATGCTTGATTCCCTAATGTCTTAAAGTTTGAATAATCAAAGCATAAGTACCTATGTCTTAATTCTCAACATATCAATAAACATCATAAATCAATCAGAATTAATTCCTAATAGGAGATTGAGACTAATGCAGAGAGTGAAAGTGATAATTCGAATTTTGAGAATAATGCAAAAAGTTAGTTGCAAAAATTTTCAGGGGTTTAAAGAGAATGTAAAGAATGAAAGTGAGTTCCCCTCCCCCACACTTAAGATGTACATTGTCCTCAATGTACAAAGATACATTAGTAGCAATAGAAGCATAAAATTATAAGATAGGGAGAGAGGTAAAACTCCCTGAATTGGATGAATTCTGTGGGGTAGAGGTGGCTGTAGAGTGTCTGGGACAAAAGAAGGGTCGAGGTGAATACTCCGGCGGTTGTTTTTCCACAGCTGCTATGCCAAGAGGGTATGTTTGTCAGTATTAGGTGGCTAAGGTTCCCATTAGATTTTGGATTTGAGCTGTAGAGCTCCTTTGAAACTGTCATAGCATAAATAAGTGTTTAGGGATTTAAATTAAGCATAAATTTCTTGTTAAGGAAAAGCTGATATGAAAATAAAATTGAAATCTAAACTAAAATATTCAATAAACATAAAGATCAAAATAAAGGTAAAGAAAAATCTAAGGATTCTAAAGAGACATAAAGTTCAAGAGAAGGTAAAAATAAATATCAAGAAAGCAATTAAAAAGGAACATAAGAGGAATAGAAAGTTCTAATCCTCAGATGGTCCGCGAGGTGGGGATGGTGGTGCGAGATGAAGATGCTGACAAATTTGAGCTAAGGTCGCATCAACGTGATCAAATCGCTGAAAGTATTGTTGCTAGAATTGGGCGAACTACTCAGAAGTGACATAGCCTGAAGCTGCCGCATGAACTGGGCGGCGAGTGGGTGGTGGCTCGGTCGGTGACTCCTCCAGTGGTGAGACATCATCAGTAAGGTCCTCGGGATCCTCCTGCTCGGCAGATTGGGCTAACTGGTACTGAGGAGGGTTGCTCCCACGTCGGCGCTGAATCATCCTCATGTGTAGCATAGTTTGGATGCCTTGTGGGGACATTTGGTCGATCAAGGTGTAAGAGGATATCTGGGCCGTGGTTTTAAATAGGCCGAAGTAGTGGGCCAATCGTATGATATACGGGCCCATAGAAATCACGCCTCTTTGATGCCTCTCGGTCTGATGCTGGATGGCATGGGTAATGAAGTAGGCGAGGTCGATCACATGTGCATTCGCCATGCTCCATAAAAAATAGGCGTTGTGGGTGTTGACGACACCGGTGCTCTCGCGTCTGCCCGTCAGTGTGTGTGCGAGTAGGGCATGTATGTACCTCAGAGATGGGGTGAGAGCAGTCGCTTTGGAGCGACTGGGGTCGTATGTGGGCTGGCCAGGGACTAAGCCACGCCAAGAATTGACTAGAAAGACATGTATGTAGCGGTGGAGTTCGGAAAGATCATCCTCCTCTAAAAACTGCTCGGTGTACAAGCCTAGTGCTGTACCAAACTCCTGTACACTGAGTTGCAAAACAAGGCCTCCCAGACAAAATTGAATTATCCCTAGATCGTCGTGTCGTGTCATGACCGTCTGAAGATGAAACGTAGAGTAGAATTCTAGGGTGAGCTCAAGGTAAGTGGGCTCTATGACTCGAAAAAACTGGTCCCATGGGTCTGTCGTCAACAAGGCCTGAGTCTCGACTGCTAGTTGAACCTGCTCTAGTGTGGCCCAATCAATGCATCTCCCTACTCTGAGTGGTCTTGCCCTCAAAATTTGAAATAGTTCCTCTTAGGAACTCTGCGGGAATTGGAGAAAGGGTTGTCGAATTTCAGCAGTGGGTCCAGAAGAGGAACCACCCAGTCCCTTTCACTTTTTTGAAGTAGGGACGGCAGCTTTCTTTTCGCGTGACGATGACATGATTACTAAAGAGAAAAAAAACGGAGAAGGGCATGCATTAGTCCTAAAAATATTCATAAGTTCTTTAAACAAAATGCCAAGTTCATGCTCATTAGAACTTACTAAACGGGGGTCAATTTTACTAATCTAAATACCCTATTTGATTCATTCTAAGGATAGAACTTCGAACAAGAAAGCAATGGCTTGTTTTTGTGGGTTTTATAATCAATGTATGCCTAAAGCCTATTGCATGTGATAGGTAAAAATGGCAGAAAAAGAATGATTGAAAGTGGCATAATGAAGTTTCTAGATTAATCATACTAAATGAATGAAAATCATATCAATAATAATGCAAATCAACCTAACAGAATGAACTCATGAATAGATAAATAATTAAAAGCATTAAAAATTATGAAAAAAATGAGAAAAGAGAACCGAATGGGTGGTTATGGGGGCGAAGCACGGTCATAGTAAGGTTTACACGGGCGTGGTGGTGTTGTTGAGGCTGGTGGCGGTGCTAAAGAAGGCTGGTATGGGTTTTTGGTGGAGCGATTTTTAGGGTTTTAGTGGACGAGAAGACGAATAGTGGGAGTTTATATAGGATTCTGGGTCACATGGGCATGGCACAAGCCCGTGTGGCTCGGGGTTAGCCAGTGTGATTTAAAAATTAGGGATTTTGGTGCGCCGGATTCGTGACACACGCCAGTGTTCATAAGGAGTGTTGGGGTACACGGTCGTGTCCTTCGATGTTCGCTTCTCCCACGGTCGTGTCGGGGGTCACACGCTCGTGTTTGAAATGGCAGGTTTGATCACGGTCTTTAGGCACAGTCGTGTCGCACGTCTATGTTGAATTAACAGGTTTGGCCACGGCCACATCGCACGACCATATCGCACGACCATGTCTTTGCTTATGGTGTCCACACGACCTTAGGCACGCCCGTGGGCATGGCCGTGTGGCTTGAAAAACTTGCATTCAAAGGGTTAGTTGATGTATTAGAGAGCCTAAATAAAAGTATTTACTAAGTCAATGCTCGGGTTGCCTCTCGAGAAGCGATTGTTTATAGTCTAGCCTCGACTTTTCTCAAGCTTGTTTGGTTACGGTGGCTTAAAGAGTTGATACTCTTCTATCCTACTTTCAAATTAAGATTTGAGTCGAGTGTGATTTACCTTGAAAGTGCCGAGTGACTCATGTTTTATCTCAACTGTACCATAGGGGAAGATTTTCATTACCGTGAAGTAGGGTATGTCCCTTGTATGTTCTTTTGAATTCAAGATTCAAGGATCGTTTTCCCCTAAAGTTACCTTATCACCTACCTTGATTTGATTCGTTTTTACCTGAGGGTCATCTTGGTGATGCTCATGGTTGGTGTGGCATATTTTGGGCTTTTCTTGATAGTTCAGCCACTCATCTAATTCCTCAATCTGAAGCATTCGTTTTTCATGTACGTCTCCCTTGGATGGACTTGTCAGTGGTTGGGTTGCCTTTATGTGGAGTGTATCCTGCACAGAAGGTTGGGTGGTAAGATCAGTCTTTTACAAGGAGTCGTAACTATATTTTTATCATCAATAGTCTTAATCGAGTTTCGAGTAAAGTAACATTGTCATCACCTACACGTAGTGTAAGCTCGCCTGTTCCTACATCAATTATGGTTCTGGTAGTTGCTAAAAAGGGTCGCCCTAGAATCAAGGGTACATTGCTATCCTCATCAATTTCTAAAACAACAAAGTCAACTGGGAATATAAATTTATCAATTTTGACAAGCACATCTTCAATTATTCCCTTTGGAAATCTAATGGTCTTATCAGCCAATTAGATGCTCATCTTAGTTTGTTTAGGTTTTCCAAGACCTTTTTGTTTAAACAGTTTATAAGGCATTTGTAACACCTCTGTCCCGTAACTGTCGCCAGAATAGGTAAGGGGCATTATCGAACTTGTAACTCAGCTCAAACTCAGTAAAATTTTTAAACTTTACAAACACAATACAGTTCTATAATCATTCATCAAATCATGCTTTAAAGCTCATATAACCATACATACATTCATTTAGGATTAGATTGAAAACATGTGAAAGATAGGGAGAACATTTTAGAAAATTCTCAAGTTAGGGACACACGGCCGTGTCCCTAGCCCGTGCATACCAACACGGTCGTGCTCCACCAGACACGCCTAATTCACTTAGACCGTGGCCAACACTGCCAAATCCCACACGGTTACTAGACACGCTCGTGTGTCTAGGTCGTGGCCAACACTGTCAAGTACCACACAGCTATCGGACACGCCCATGTCTAGGCCGTATGCAAAATTACCTAAAACATTTAAGGTGTAGGGGTTACACGGTTGAGTCACACACCCATGTGCTCTGCCCGTGTGGCACAAGGTAGGTTTGGTTAAGGCCGTTCTTACCACCCAAAATGGGTCAATTCCCACAAGCAATACGTAGCCATACTAGCCACAACATTTCATGCTCAAATACAACCATTCATCACCATATAAGCATATGCCAAATACATACCATTTTATACCAAAACATTCCACAACTCCATAGCTAATTAATCAAAATCACTACTTCTCATATTCATCACATATCTTACCATATAAACACTTCAAATAAAACATTCAAAATAGATTAAACATTTATAAAGCAAGCCATATCTCATAGCTTGAATTAGTACCAAAACATATCATTTTCATTAACAAGCTAACCATAAACATAAACTTAGTAACTAGCCTATACATGCCATGACCATTTCAAATATATAGATCCAAAAGTACCAAATAGCTAGATGGATAGTGTGATAGTGATCTTCGACTCGTCCGAATATCGAGCTAGCTTCCGAATCTATAAAACAAGGGATAAATAAACAGAGTAAGCTTCAAAAGCTTCGTAAGCCCGTATAATTATAGAAATTAAACCTTACCGAATCAATAAGATAAGTACATTAACAATGACAATTCAATTCATCTACTCAAGTTGCCTATTTCACAAGCATACACTTGTTAGTCCATGTAATATTATAAATCATATAAATCATTCATGTACAAAATGAAACATTCATACATCATAAGCACAAGTCCATTTCTTTGTACATGTAATCCATTTCATATAGTCCATGTAAGTTTCATATCTCATATAACATATAATACATATGTCTTTTAAATTCTCATGTAACATGTATCAGAAATTGCCCGTTGAACCCTTAAGAACATCGAGGGATACCCGAGTGATACACACACAGTGTATATACATATAACCTATAATCCGTCAATGCATCATGCATACTCTTTTGAGTCTGAAACGGTAAGCCCAAAGGCTGAACATGTAATCCAGTAGGATGATCGGTAAGCCCGCAGGCTGAACGGTAAGTCCAAAGACTGAACATGTAATCCCGAAGGATGAACATATAGCTCATGAACTATGGTGAGTTTGAAACAAATGCAGGAGCTCGAGCCACCCTGTAGCCCTAGTGACATGTCACTCGTATCCTACGATTTTCTACGGTTCAAACGGGACTCAGTACTCAGATTGTATTTGTAATCTTTAAACATTTCCATGTCATTTCATATATGTATAACAAATATGCAATTCAGTCCAATAATCTCATACATCCACTTGACAGTTAAGCAATAGTTATAAACATATTCAAATTCAATTCTAATTATACGAACTTACCTCGGTTTCATCGAATCTCGAGTCTATTCATCTACCTTTCTCTTTCCTCGATCAAGTTCCAGGATTCGATTATCTTGATCTATATTAATGCAAATTTAGCCATTCAATCACTAACATATTCAATTTAATCCAAAGACATATATTTTGGCCTATTTACACAATAGTCCCTATACTTTCAACCACTTTACAACTTAGTCCTTTAAACACAAAATAGCAAATTACACAATAGAACCCTCAATTTATCATACCTGAATATTCATATACTTATTATAGGCACATAACTTCCATTTATTCACATCTCTAACCACATAATTTCTATTTCTTTACAAATAAATCCTTGAAACACATTTTCATCAAAAATTACTTTATAAAACTTGTATATTTCCAAATAAACATCAATAATTCACCATTTATCATCAAAATAACATGTATTCATCAATGGCATTTTTCAAAAACACAACCAATTTCAGAAATTAGGGTATGGGCTTTGTAGATTATTAAGCAACGGTCTCAAAAATGTAAAAATAATTAAAAACAGATCGAAAACCATACCTCAATTGAGCAAAATGGGTGCCTGGAAGAACATAAAAATTAAGACATTTTTCATGTTTTGTTTTAATATAAAACATATAAAAAACCAAATGACCATTTTGCCCTTTACTAAAACCATTAAAATCATTAATAATATGGACATGGATGTCCACTACCATTTAAAATGATAAAATAACCATTTAAGGACTCCCATTTCTAAAGCCATGATCAAATAAGTCATTTATGAAATAGAACTCCTATTTATCACTTTATGCGATTTAATCCTTTTTACCGAATTAATCTATCAAACGATAAAATTTCTATACAAAACTTTCACACCATATATCTATCATGTTGTAAAACATATTAAACCAATAAAAATAATATTTTGACTCGGTTAAGTGGTCCCAAAACCACTCGTTCCGATTAGGCTCTAAAATGGGCTGTTACAACTCTTCCCCCTTTAGAGATTTTCATCCCCGAAAATCTTACCGGCAAACAGGTTAGGGTATTGTTTTCGCATGGCTTCCTCGAGTTCCCACGTAGCTTCTTCTATATTGTGTTTACACCAAAGAAGTTTTACAAGTTTTATACTTTATTTCTTAATTCTTTAATTTCTCGAGCTGGAATTCTAATCGATTTTTCAGTATACGACAAATTAGACTGTATTTCTACATCAATGGGAGAGATGAGATGAGACAGATCGGATCGATATTGACGAAGCATTGATACGTGAAGCACATTATGAATCTTTTCAAGTTCAGACGGTAATGATAGTCGATAAGCTACAGGTCCTATTCTTTCCACAATTTCATACGGCCCGATAAACCGAGGACTTAACTTTCCTTTCTGAACAAAAAGAAGAATTTTCTTCCATGGTGACACTTTCAGAAATACTCTATCTTCGACCTGAAACTCTATTTCTTTTCGTTTCAAATCTGTATAAGATTTTTATCTGCCAGATGCTACTTTCAAATTGTCACGAATTACTTTTACTTTTTCTTCCATTTCTTGGATCAAATCAACCCCATGTAACTTTTTCTCACTCAACACAATCCAGTACAATGGTGTTCGACATTTACGACCATATAGTGCTTCGTACGGACCCATTTTCAAACTCATCTAAAAACTGTTGTTATACGCAAATTGAATCAGGGGTAAATATTTCTCCCAGCAACTTTCAAATTTAAGACTACAACATCGTAACATATCTTCTAAAATCTGAATAACTCTTTCAGACTGACCATCGGTTTGAGGATAAAATGCTGTACTGAACTTCAATTTCGTTCCCAAAGCTTCTTTCAATTTCTTCCAAAATCTTGAAGTAAATCTCAGGTATCGATCAGAAATATTAGACAATGGCACACCATGTAGTCGTACAATCTCTGATAAATACAATTTAGCTAACCTACTAGAGAATAGTCTGTACGTACCGGTATAAAATGAGCAGATTTGGTTAATTTATCAACGATGACCCAGATTGCATTTTTCTTCTTCGGAGTCAGGGGTAACCCTGATACAAAATCCATTGTAACTCTATCCCATTTCCATTCTGGAATCATAATAGGTTGTAGTAAACCTGACGGTACTTGATGTTCAGCCTTAACTTGTTGGCAGATTAGACATTTAGATACAAATTCTGATATATCCCGTGTCATTCCTGACCACCAGTATAATTTCTTCAAATTATTATACATTTTAGTGCTACCCGGATGAACTGAAAAACGACTATCATGTGCTTCGTGCAAATCTTTCTAAATGAGTTCACTATCTTTCAGTATGCAAATTCTATTTCAGAAGATTAAACAATCATCAGTCCTAATAGAAAATTCAGAATCAGAATTTAACTCACAGTGAAGCCGCTTAGCTTACAGCTCATGATCATTCTTCTGAGCCTCGTAGATTTGTTGTAGAATCATCGGTTTAGCCTTGAACTCGGCTACAATAGATCAGTCATCACAAAGCTTCATATGAGTATCCAAAGCCCGCAAAGTAAATAAAGATTTTCGATTTAAACATTAGCTTTTCCCGAATGATAGTCAATTACAAACTCATAATCTTTCAATAATTCAAGCCATCTACATTGTCGCATATTCAAATCTTTTTGGGACATCAAGTATTTCAGACTCTTATGATCTGTAAAGATTCGACACTTCTCACCATATAGATAATGTCGCCAAATCTTTAATGCAAAGACTATAGCAGCTAATTCAAGATCATGCGTCAGATAATTCTTTTCGTGCGGTTTCAACTGTCGGGAAGCATATGCTATAACTTTCCCGTCTTGCATCAATACACAACCCAGTCCAACTATCGATGCATCACTGTAAATCACAAACTCTTTTCCCGATTCAGGTTGAACTAAAACTAGTGCTTCTGTTGACAAAGCTTTCAACTGTTTGAAACTCTGTTGACATTTATCTGTCCACTCAAATTTCACATCTTTTTGTAGCATTCGAGTCAATGGTACTGCAATCATCGAAAATCCTTTTACAAATCTTTGGTAATACCCCACTAATCCCAGAAAACTTCTAATCTCAGAGACATTTCTTGTTGGCTTCCAGTCTATAATTGCAGATATTTTGCTCGAATCAACTCTAATGCCTTCCACAGAAACAAGGTGACCTAGAAATCCAACTTCTTGAAGCCAAAATTCACATTTGCTAAATTTAGCGAATAACTGTTTATCTCTCAAAGTCTATAACACGATTCTCAGATGTTCAGCATGCTTTATTTCATCACGTGAATAGATCAGAATGTCGTCGATAAATACCACAACAAGTCTGTCTAGATACGGTCTGAAAATACGGTTCATCACATCCATAAACATTGCAGGAGCCTTAGTTAACCCAAAAGGCATAACTAAAAATTCATAATGACCGTACCGTGTTCTGAAAGCAATCTTTGGTATATCGGAATCTTTAACTCGTAGCTGATAATAACCCGATCTCAAATCAATCTTTAAAAATACTGTAGCCCCTTTCAGCTTATCAAACAAATCATCAATTCACAAAAGAGGATATTTATTCTTTACGGTTACTTTATTCAACTGCCAATAATTGATACACATTCTCATTGACCCATCTTTCTGTTTCACAAAAAATACAGGAGCACCCCAAGGTGAAAAACTCGGTCTTGTGAAGTCTCTATCTGTTAATTTCTGTAACTGTGCTTTCAACTCTTTCAATTCAGTCGGTGCCATTCTATACGAAGGTATCTATATCGGTGTAGTACCTGGTAACAACTCAATACCAAATTCAACCTCTCTAAACGGTGGTAAACCCGGTAACTCTTCTGGAAAAACATCTGGGAACTCACAAACAACTAGCACAGACTCAATTTTTGATTCTGACACTTTAGTATCCAACACATATGCTAAATAAGCATCACAGCCCTTTCTCACATATTTCTGAGCTCGCATAGCAAATACAACTATCGGCAATTCATTCAAATCATTTGACTCAATTTGAAGAATTTCACCATTTTGACATTTCAACTCTATACTCTTTCGTCTGCAATTCACAACTGCCTCGTGCATATTTAACCAATCCATACCCAGTATCATATCAAACTCATTAAACGGGAGAAGCATCAAGTCAGCCGGAAAATAATATCCCCGAGTCATCAATGGACAATTCTTACATATTTTATCAACTAGCACTGACTTGCCTAACTGATTCGATACTTTAACTACAAATTTTGTAGACTCAACATGTAAACTCTTTTTAAACACTAATTCCATACAGATATATGAATGAGTTGATCCAGGATCTATCAACGCAACAATATCAGTGTTAAAAAGAGAAAAAGTACCAGTAATAACATCAGGCGATGAGGCTTCCTCGCATGTACGTATTGCGTAGGCTCTAGCAGGAGTGCGTGTCTCAGATCTTACATTAGTATCTTACGAAGCATTGCGATTTCCACTCTGATTCCCGGTATTACGGGACGGTCTACCTTTAGTCACAGCATTAGCCGCCTTAGTTAATTGTTCTTTATCAGCTATAAATTTTCAGGACAATCTCGCAAGTAGTGATCCAACAATCCACATCTGAAACAAGCTCCGCTCTTCAATCGGCATTCACTAAAATGCTTCCGGTTACAAAACTTGCAATCAGGTCCGGGAGTTTCACACTATTCGCACTAGCCACAGAGGTTGCTTGAGGTCTCGAATGAGAAGATCTAACATTTCTTTCTCTGATGGATATGCCCGTAGAAGCAGTTGAACGAGAATGGAAGTCTTTTGGTCTCTTGGATCTAGATTGGTGCAACTTATTCACAATTCTCTTTCTGAATTCTCTGGACTCAAAATCAGCTTTCCGTTTTTCTTTACCAAGTTCTTCGGCTTTACAAGCATGATCAACTAGAACTACAAACTCTTTCAACTCAAGTATCCAGACTAACAATAGAATTTCTTTATTTAACCCATCTTCAAATCGTTTACACATAATTGCTTCGGTAGAAACACATTCACGAGCATATTTACTGAGTCGTACAAACTCTCTCTCATACTCAGTCATTGACATTCATCACTGTTTCAGCTCTAGGAACTCCTTTCTTTTCTGATCGATGAATCGTTGCCTAATATACTTCTTTCTAAATTCTATCTGAAAGAAATCCCAGTTAACTCATTCTCGCAGAACAACCAATATCAAGGTATTCCACTACTAATATGCAGAATCCCGTAGCAAAGAAATAACACATCTCAAGCATTCATCACGTGTGTAAGCTAATTCATTAAAAACCCTGATCGTATTCTCAAGCCAAAACTAGGCACTCTCAGCATCATCACTCACTAAGGCTCTAAATTCTTTGGCCCATATTTTCGTATCTTATCAACTGGTGGTCTATTTAGTTTCAGAGGATCCATAACCCGTACATTTTCAAGGTTAGGTTGTAGAACTTGAGGGGGTGGAGGTTGTGGAGCACCCAGGTTTGCTCGCACAAACTCACTAAACCATTCAGACATCATATGGAAGAAAGCTTGCTTAGCTTCTCCCCGATTGCCTGTAGCGAGGCTCGGTTCAAAAGGCACAGCCCCTTGAGCAGGTGCGGGCGTAATACTTTCAACAGCTTCGACTATTGCTCAATTCAGATCCATTACTATATAAAACAGATTTCACAGGATGTCAGGAGATATCACACTATCACATTTCATGAACATGGCATGTATAGCTAGACTCATACTTACTACAGTAGTCTTAGAATCGACTAAATCGTAGCTTTGATTCCAATAAAATGTAACACCCTTGTCCCGTAATCGTCACCAGAATAGGTAATGGGCATTACCGGACTTGTAACTCAGATCAAACTCAGTAAAATTTTTAAACTTTACAAACACAATACAGTTCTATAATCATTCATCCAATCATGTTTTAAAGCTCATATAACCATACATACACTCATTTAGGATTAGACTGAAAACATGTGAAAGATAGGGAGAACATTTGAGAGAATTTTCAAGTTAGGGACACACGGCTATCTCCCTAGCCCGTGCATACCAACACGGTTTTGCTCGACCAAACACACCCAATTCACTTAGACCGTAGCCAACACTGCCAAATCCTACACGGTTACTAGACACGCTCGTGGTTCCAGGACGTGGCCAACACTGTCAATTACCATACAACTACTGGACACGACCGTGTCTAGGCCATGTGCAAAATTACCTAAAACATTTAAGGTGAAGGGGTTACACGGTTGAGTCACATGCCCGTGTGCTCTACCCGTGTGGCACAAGGTAGGTTTGGTTAAAGCCGTTCTTGCCACCCAAAAATGGGTCAACTCCCACAAGCAATACGTAGCCATACTAGCCACAACATTTCATGCTCAAATACAACCATTCTTCACCATATAAACATATGCCAAATACATACAATTTTATACCAAAACATTCCACAAGTCCAAAGCTAATTAATCAACATCACTACTTCTCATATTCATCACATATCTTACCATATAAACACTTCATATAAAACATTCAAAATGGATTAAGCATTTACAAAGCAAGCCATATTTCATAGCTTGAATTAGTACCAAAACATATCATTTTCATTAACAAGCTAATCACAAACATAAACTTAGTAACTAGCCTATACATGCCATGACCATTTCAAATATATAGATCCAAAAGTACCAAATAGCTAGATGGATAGTGTTATAGCGATTTCCATCTCTTCCGAATATCGAGCTAGCTTCCAAATCTATAAAATAGGGGATAAATAAATAGAGTAAGCTTCAAAAGCTTAGTAAGCCCATATAATTATAGAAATTAAATCTTATCGACTCAATAAGATAGGTACATTAACAATGCCAATTCAATTCGTTTACTCAAGTTGCCTATTTCACAAGCATACACTTGTTAGTCCATGTAATCTTATAAATCATTCATGTACAAAATGAAACATTCATACATCATAAGCACAAGTCTATTTCTTTGTACATGTAATTCATATCATATAGTCCATGTAAGTTTCATATCTCATATAACATATAATACATATGTCTTTTAAATTCTCATGTAATATGTATCAAAAATTGCCTGTTGAACCCTTAAGAACATCGAGGGATACCCGGGTGATGCACACACAGTGTATATATGTATAACCTGTAATCCGTCAATGCATCATGTACGCTCTTTTAAGCCTAAAGCGGTAAGCCCGAAGGCTGAACATGTAATCCCGTAGGATGATCGGTAAGCCCATAGGCTAAACGGTAAATCTGAAGACTGAACATGTAATCCCAAAGGATGAACATATAGCTCATGAGCTATGGTGAGTCCGCAACAAATGCAGGAGCTCGAACCACCCTGTAGCCCTAGTGACATGTCACTCGTATCCTATGGCTTTCTACGGTTCAAACGGGACTCGGTACTTAGATCGTATTCGTAATCTTTAAACATTTCCATGTCATTTCATATATGTATAACCAATATGCAATTCAATCCAATAATCTCATACATCCACTTGACAGTTAAGCAATAGTTATAAACATATTCAAATTCAATTCTAATTATACGAACTTACCTCGATTTAGTGAATCTCGAGTTTATTCGTCTACCTTTCTCTTTCCCCGATCAAGTTCCGAGATTCGATTATCTTGATCTATATTAATGCAAATTTAGTTATTTAATCACTAACATATTCAATTTAATCCAAAAACATATATTTTGGCCTATTTACAAAATAGTCCTTGTACTTTCAACCACTTTACAACTTAGTCCTTTAAACACAAAATAGCAAATTACACAATAGAACCCTCAATTTATCATAGCTGAATATTCAAATACTCATTATAGGCACATAACTTTCATTTATTCACATCTCTAACCACATAATTTCTCTTTCTTTATAAATAAATTCTTGAAACTCATTTTCATCAAAAATTACTTTATAAAACTTGTATATTTCCAAATAAACATCAATAATTCACCATTTATCATCAAAATAACATGTATTCATCAATGGCATTTTTCAAAAACACAACCAATTTAAAAAATTAGGGCATGGGCTTTGTAGATTATTAATCAACGATCTCAAAAACGTAAAAATTATTAAAAATCGATCGAAAACCATACCTCAATTGAGCAGAATGGGTGTCGAATGTATAAACACTTCAAGCCCTAAGTTTTATCTCTATTTTCAGTGGAAGAACATAAAAATTAAGATATTTTTCATGTTTTTTTTTAATATAAAACATATAATAAACCAAATGACCATTTTACCCTTTACTAAAACCATTAAAATCATTAATAATATGGACATGGATGTCCACTACTATTTAAAATGATAAAATAACCATTTAAGGACTCCCATTTCTAAATCCATGATCAAATAAGTCATTTATAAAATAGAACCCCTATTTATCACTTTATGCGATTTAATCCTTTTTACCGAATTAATCTATCAAACGATAAAATTTCTATACGAAACTTTCACACCATATATCTATCATGCTGTAAAACATATTAAAGTAATAAAAATAATATTTTAACTCAGTTAAGTGGTTTCGAAACCACTAGTTCCGTTAGGGTCTAAAGTGGGCTGTTACAGCATTACATTAATACTAGCCCCTAAATAAGCTAAAGCATTTTTGACGTCTAAGCTACCAAGTAAACAAGGAATTGTAAAACTCCCTAGATCTTTTAGTTTTTTTGGGTAGCTTATTCTGTAGAATAGCTGAGCACATTGCATTTAGTTCCGCATGGGATGTCTCGTCTAGCTTCCGTTTATTCTTCAGTGGCTCTCTTAAAAACTTAACGGCATTTGGCATCTACGACAGAGCTTCAGTAAATGGTAAATTAATGTGTAGTTTCTTTAAAATTTAAGGAATTTACTAATTTGCTCATCTGTGTGATCTTTCTTCAATGCATTAAGATATGGGATACGAGCCTTATACTTTTTGACAATTACTGGTTCTTTGTTACTTACCTCATCCTTACCTTTACTTACCACAGTCTCCTTACATGGCTCTGGGTTGGTTTTGGCTAACCCTTCATCATCTATTGTATCCACAGCATTAAGTTGTTCCTTAGGGTTGGTCTCAGTGTTGCTTGGTAACCCACATTGTGGTCTTTTAGAAATTAGCTTAGCGAGCTGGCCTATTTAAGTTTCAAGCCATTGTATGGATGCTTGCTAGTTCTTCAGTACCGTTTTGGTGTTCTGGAAACGGGTTCCTGATATGGTAATGAATTTTGTGAGCATCTCTTCCAGGTTCGGCTTTTTCTCTTGTTGGAACGGCGGTTGTTGAAATCCCGGAAGGGGTGACTGTCTTTGATTTCCTTGTCCTCCCCATGAAAAATTGGGGTGGTTCCTCCAACCTGCATTGTAAGTATTACTATAAGGGTTATTTTGAGATATAGAATTATTACCCATACAGTTGGCTTGCTCGGTTTCCATGCCACGTCCATAGGAGGAATAATTGGAATTGTACATGTTTCCCTGAATTGAGTCACACTGCATCACTGGGTGTACCTGCGTAGAACCAACAAAGTTGTTAATCTTTTTATTAAGACGTTCTACTTTATTAGAAAACATAATGACTGCATCAATATTAAAAACTATTGCAACTTTCTATGGCTTTGTTCTCATAACTTGCCACTGATAGTTATTCAGTGACATCTCTTTTGTAAACTCATAAGCTACTTCGGGTGTTTTGTTGTTGATTGTTCCACTGGCGACTGCGTTGATCATTCGCCTTGTCGAAGGATTCAAACTGTTGTGAAAAGTTTGAACTTGTAGCCACAGAGGTAACCCATGGTGAGGGCACCTTCGCAATAGATCTTTGTATCTCTCCCAAGCATCGTAAAGTGTTTCTAAATCCATCTACACAAAAGAAGAGATATCATTCCTTAATTTAGCCCTTTTAGCCGGTGGAAAATATTTGAGCAAAAACTTTTCTATAATTTGTTCCCATGTAGTGATAGACCCTCGTGGTAGAGAATTTAACCACTGTTTAGCTTTGTTTCTCAAAGAGAACGGGAATAGCCTAAGACAAATGGCATCATCAGAAACGCCATTTATTTTGAATATATCGCATAATTCCAAAAAGTTGGCTAGATGCGAGTTAGGATCCTCGTCCAAAAAACCCTTAAACTGAACAAACTGTTGTATCATTTGAATAGTGTTAGGTTTTAGTTCAAAATTATTTGTAGCAATAGTAGGCCTAACAATGCTAGATTCAGTGCTTGCTAAATTAGGTTTAGCATAATCATACATAGTGCGTGGAGCAGGATTTTGCTCGACAGGATTTGTGGCTACTATAAGGGGTAGCTGATTATCCTAATTTGCTTCCATCTCTTGAATAGGTTCAGTCTTGTCTTCTTGTCTTTGTTCTGGATACTGTAGACTTCTTCCTATCTCTCGGTGATTTCTACGAACTGTAGCTTCTAAATCATCGTAAAAAAGAAGTGGTCCTCCTAGGTTTCTTCTAGTCATAAACTAGAGATACCTGGAAGGAAAGAAAATTTCAGTGAACAAAAATAAAAATAAAGGCTGGAAATAAATAAAAGTAGTAATGGCTAAAGTAATAGAAATCGAGTGTTCCTAATATCATAGTTCCCAGGCAATGGTGCCAAAAACTTGATCGTGATCTCGAGTGATGATTATAAAGTAATAAAATTTGATCGTACCTAGAAACTAACTAATATCACGATAAAAGCCAAGTGCACCTATCGAATAGTAGTATAGTTAGTGGCAAGACCAGAATATCGAATCCAAGGAACTAAAAGTACTAGTAATGACTTCCTTCCTATTATCTAGCCTAAAAATAAAGAGGGGTTTTGTTTCTAAATTAACTAATCTAAACTGAACTGAAAAGAAACGGTAAGGAGTAAAGAGAGAGATTGCTTTTAGGAAAGCTGATTGATTAAGACAATACCTAAAGAAGAATCCACCTAGACTCCACTTATTATCTAACTCTGAACCAGATGATTTCTTTAATTGATTTGATCCGTAGAGATCCCTAAATTATGTTAATACCTCCGTCGAGGATTAGAACAACTAATCTTAGGTTGATTAACTGAAATCTCTTTCTAGTTAAAACCCCTAGTCTCGCATTATTTCGATCTATGGCCCCTTATATTAGATTTGACTCTAACCTGGTAGATTTTTGTCATCCTATGTCTAGGATTGTGATCACCTCCGCTTAATTGTGTTGGATCTACTCCTATGTAGGCCTCCTCCACATAGGCACATTCGACTTAAATTAATATCCCGAAAATATCAATTTAAGAGTTAAAAAACACACTTCAGAACAAATCAAATATTTATCACACAGCTCAGATAACAATAACAAGATTCGTTTTAGGTTTCATTCCCCTTTGATATTTGGGGTTTTAGTTCATAATTATAAAAGAAAACATCTAAGAAGTAATAAAATAAAAAACATCAGAAAACCCAAAACTCCCTAAAGGATTGAAGGGAGATCCTCTGTCTTGATATAGATCCTGGCTTCTAAGATGGATCAATTGGCTTCCCTTCAAGTAATTCCTTGTCTTTAACTCCCCATCTTGGTGAGAAAATAATGTCTCCTTGGCGAGAGAAAAGCACACCCTTGTAGTTGCCTTCTAGGGTCTTTATATAGAGTTTTTGAATGTCTTTCTTAGCCCTTAAGTAGCCTTTTTCGACTGAAATTGAACTTCCTCACAACAGGGACACGCCCATGTGCCACGCCCGTGTGGATTGACAACTAGGCCGTGCTCGAGCCTGTTAAAGTGGCACGACCGTGTGGTACAGCTATGTGGTGAACCTCCAGGCCGTGTTGATTGCTGAATTACGTTTAATTTGCCCGTTTTTGGCCCGTTCCCTGCTCTTTTCTCTTCCTTATGCTCACCTAAGTATAAAACATGAAATAAAAGGATTAGGAGTACCAATTTGCAGAAATTCAATGATAATTCATTCAGAATTTAGGCTAAGTATGAGGTAAAAATATGTATAATTTATGGTTTATCACTTTGGCTACCACTCTGTTAATAGCTTCAGCTATTTCATGGCTTTGCCATTTCTGTAAGGCACCCATGTGCCAACCTCTGAATACCTGTTCATATTTCAAATTTGTTCAACGGGATTAGATTAACTGTATTGTAGGTGAAGTGAACATGCAGCTGAAATGAAATGGTATTATATACTGCGATTGGTAGCGTTAAGTATGTGTATAATTGATGTATGGAAAGTGCTCAGTGAGTAAGTATAATTGTTCGATGATATGTGATGTCATTTGCTAAGTGGAATTGTTCTTAATTTGCTTTGAAATTTCATATGACTTACTAAGCTCCTTGTAGCTTACCCCTTCCATTTTTCCTTCCCTTATAGATTTTTAAATTGGCTAGATTGGGATCGAGACGTCGGAGTACGCAACACACTGTCAAGCTTCTTTTGGTATAGTTTATGTTGCTTAAGTGTGAATTTATGGCATGTATAGCATATCAATAGTTGCAAATGGTTATTTTGTAATCTTAAGCTATATTACTCGAAGGTAATATTTTTGTAAGTTGATGTTTATAAATGTAGCCATTTTGGGGTAAATTGATATTTGAAATAGTCTATATTGGTTGTGTTTGTGGTTGTTTGTTTCAGGGAGGTTAAAGCCTTGGTAAATAGCCTAAGCTTGGGCAGCACACGGCCAGACCCTACAGGCATGTCTTTGGACCGTGCCTCCCCTGCACTTTGATTTAATTTTTTAATGTATGACATGGGCATGAGACACGGCCGTGTGTCTCAGCCGTGTGGTGCATACGGCCCTAAATGGTCGCGTGGGGTGGCCGTGGTTGAATGGATAGTTTCATCCATGGGTGCTAAGCATGGGCATGTGAGGACCACACGGTTTACTCACATAACCGTGCCAAGAGTCACACGAGCGTGTGACTTCGTTTTAAAAGTGATAATTTTTTTGAGTGTTCGTTTTGAAGGGATTTAAGTATTGTGTTTGAAAACCCGTGATAAGAGCGATTATAAATTGAATTGCGTGTGATTCTGTGGTTGGTTACGAGAAAATTTTGCAAATATTATTCTAAGTTCGGTAATGCCTCGTGCTGGACTCCGGTGACAGTTTCGGGTAGGGGTGTTACATTATTATTGGTATCAGAGTTATGGTTTAGCCGATTCTCAGACTAACATAGCGAGTGTGGTAGTTTGTCTATACATGCCATAAATTGAAATTGATAGTGTGATGGCTCCTGACGATTTAAATTGCTTTTTTTATATATATAGTTATGGACCCCAATCGAGGTGAGGCTGATGATGCCCAAAGTAATGCGCCTGCTGCCGCACAAAGGACAGTGCCTGTTGATAGTGGACCTGCGGGTCAAAGTCAAGGAATGGAAGCTCGAGTAGCTTTCCTCCATATGATGAATGAGTGGTATACTGAGTTCATTCAGGCAAATCTGAATGCTCAGCCACATTCGCCCCCTCCTATATCTCAAACTGCTCCCATAGCTCCTCAACAACTGGAGGTAGTTCGATTGACTAAGCCTCCTATGGATAAGATTAGGAAGTATGGAGCTAAAGAGTTCCGAGCTAATATGAATGATGATCTGGAAAAGGTCAAGTTTTGGTTAGAAAACACTATCAGAGTGTTTGATGAACTGTCGTGTACTCCTGAGGAGAGCCTAAAATGTGTTATGTCTTTACTAAGAGAGTCAGCTTATCACTGGTGGAAAACTTTGATATCAGTGGCACCCAAGGAGAGAGTTACCTAGAATTTCTTCCAAGATGAGTTTCAGATGAAATATATCAGTCAGCACTTTATGGATTAGAAAAGAAAGGAATTCCTTGAATTGAAGCAAGGACGTATGATAGTAGCTGAATATGAAAGAGAATTCGTCAAGTGAAGTAAGTATGCTCAAGAATGTGTACCTAATGAGGCTACTTTGTGTAAAAGATACAAGAAAAGACTTAATGAAGACATCCGACTACGGATTGGAATCTTTGAAATTAAAGAATTTGTGGTAATGGTTGATATAGCCATTAAGGCTGAAGAACTAAGTAAAGAGAAGAGGAAAGTTGAGAATGAGAATAGAGAGGCTCGAAAAAGATCAATGAGCAAATCGTTTCAGTCTCAATCAAAGAATTTGTTGTGTATAGTGATGCATCGTTAAATGGATTCGGATGTGTTCTGATGCAAGAAAGGAAAGTAATAGCGTACGCTTCTCGATAGTTGAAACCGCATGAGTGGAATTATCCGACGCATGATCTGAAGCTCGCTGCTATTGTTTTTGCATTGAAGATATGGCGGCATTATTTGTATGGTGAGAAGTGCCATGTGTTCACGGACCATAAAAGTCTGAAATATCTTATGACATAGAAGGAATTGAATTTGCGTCAAAGAAGGTGGCTAGAATTGTTAAAAGATTATGAGTTGGTGATAGACTACCATCTAGGGAAAGCTAATGTAGTAGCGGATGCCTTGAATAGAAAGTTTATGGTTTCCTTACGAGCTATGAAGATAGTACTGGATGTATCTGATAACGAGGCCTTGATTGCAGAAATGAGAGCTAAACCAGTGTTTCTTCAAGAGATTTATGAGGCTTAGAAAATAGATAGTGAGTTGCAGGCTAAAAGAGAACAGTGTTGAGTGAATGAAAATTCATAGTTTCGAGTTGATTTGAATGGTTGTCTGTGGTTCCGTGACAATCTGTGTGTACCAAAGAATACTGAACTGATTCACAAAATTTTGCAAGAAGCTCACAACAGTAGTATAGCTATAAACCCCGGTAGTGTAAAAATGTATAATGACCTGAAGAAACTATATTGGTGGCCGGGTATAAAATGGGACATCTCAGAGTTTGTGTTAAAATGTCTGATCTGTCAGTAAGTGAAAGCAGAACACCAAGTGCAATCTAGGTTACTACATCCGATTTTGATTCCCGAGTGGAAATGGGATCGAGTTACAATGGACTTTGTATCTGGTTTGCCTCCGACACCGTGGAAGAAAGATTTAGTCTGGGTTATAGTTGATCGACTGACTAAATCGGCTTATTTTATTCCAATACGTACGGACTTTTCACTTGATAAGTTGGCCGAGCTGTTTATTGTTGAGATAGTGCGGTTACATGGTGTGCCATTGTCCATAATCTCTGATCGAGATCCACGATTTACTTCAAGGCTCTGGAAGAGGTTTCAGGATACTTTAGGTACTAAATTGAATTTTAGTACTGCGTTTCATCCTCAAACGGATAGACAATCTAAAAGAGTTATTCAAGTGCTTGAAGATATGCTTAGATGTTACATATTAGAGTTTGAGGGTAGTTGGGACAAATATTTGCCTTTGATTGAATTTGCATATAATAACAGTTATCAGTCCAGTATTAAAATGGCCTCGTACGAAGCATTGTATGGACGAAAGTGCCGAACTCCACTTTATTGGACCGAATTGAGTGAACACCGATTACATGAAGTTGATCTGATTAAAGAGGCTGAAGAAAAAGTGAAAATAATGCGAGATAATTTGAAAGCTGCTTCGGATCAGTAGAAATCATATGCGGATTTGAAAAGAAAAGAAATTGAATTTCGAGTGGGTGATAAAGTATTTTTGAAAGTGTCACCTTGGAAGAAAATTTTAAGATTTGGCCGAAAAGGTAAATTAAGTCCACAATTTATTGGCCCTTATAAGGTAATTGAGAGAATTGGATCGGTAGCCTATCGTTTAACTTTACCACCTGACTTAGAAAGAATTCATAATGTGTTCCATGTTTCTATGCTATGCCATTATCAGTCGGATCCACGCATGTAATTTTGCCAACTGAAGTAGAAATTCGGTCAAATATGACTTATGAAGAAGAACCGATTAAGATTCTGACACGAAGAGTGAAACAGCTGAGAAACAAAGAAATACTGTTAGTGAAGGTGTTGTGGCAAAAGCATGGTATAAAAGAGGCAACTTGGAAAATTGAGGAGACTATGAGGACGTACTGTTTACTGGTAAGATTTTCGGGGACGAAAATCCCTAAGGGGGAGAATTATGATAGCCCGAATTAGGGGCTAAACGCAATAGTGGTTTCATAACCATAAATTTAAGGTGAAAATTTTTAATTATGTGAATTTTTGATAATATCTGATCGATTGAATATTGGTGTGAAAATACTGTTTAGAAATTTTTCTATTTGGGTACTTAATTTCGTGAAAAGGGTTAAATTGTAACAAGTGAAAATTGTGTGTGGTACATGATTAAATGATTTGATTGGAATATTATATGAAATTGAAAGTATTTATGTTGCAACTAGACCATTTATTAGTGTTTTGGACTAAAATAACCTTACATGGAAAAATATATAAGTAATGGCATGAAGGGTAAAATGGTCATTAGTGAATAATGACAAAACCCATTAAAATAAAATCATCATCTTCTCCATTCTTCTCCATATGTGCTGCCGAAATTTCCTTACTCCATAGCCAACGGTTCTTTGACTTTCAAGCTTCCTAGTAAGTGCAATTTGGTCCTATTTTCAATTATTTTCGTATTTTTCAGTACATTTGAGCTTGGGTTTCATGATTCTACCATTTATTTAAAGAGAAATAAGGGTTTAAAAAAATTACCCATTTGTGATAAGACTATGCTTAGTTGATTAATGGTAGATAATGAAAGTTTTAAGTGTTATTTACATGTTTTATTAGATGAAATTGAATGAAAGTGCAGAAAAAGGAACTAATTTGTAAAAGGTTACAAATTGTTCCTAAATGTGTGAAATAATGAGATTTTAAGTGTTATAATTGTGAAAATGGGTTAAATAAGCCCATGAATTAAAGAAAATGAGTTTTTGAGTCAAAGGAACTAATTGGTAATTATTGGAAAGTTGAGGGCAAATTTGGAAAGATTACCCAATTGTGAATTGTGAATGAAACTGAATGAGTTATTGATAAATTGTGTTATATTTGTTAATGTAGATCAATAAAGATCTAATAAAGCCCAAGAATGGGGGAACAATAAAGTTCTCGACTAATTTCAGGAAATTAGTCCTTTTTGCAATCCAGGTAGGTTATATGGAAATTCTGGCATTTCTCTATTGATTTAAATTCTATATTTATCATTGAATTGCTATATTGGATATAATTATGCCATGGGTCGAGAATTGAACATGTCTCTAGAATTGTGAGAATAATGTATTGAATGTTAAAATCCTGGCTGAACAAATAGGAATAAATGTAGATATGTGTGACATGTCACTAGAGGGCTCTGCTGTTTCTGATTGTTATAGTTACCTGGGTGCTGGGTGGTCTTGCATGTGTTACAGACACCTGTTAGCTTATGTGAGTAGGCCCGTGGTTAACTTCTGTACTGTGACTATTGTAGCTTCGGCTACCCCTCTGATCATATCTTTGGCTACCACTCTGTTAATAGCTTCAGCTATTTCATGGCTTTGCCATGTCTGTAAGGCACCCATGTGCCAACCTCTGAATATCTATTCATATTCTGAATTTGTTCAACAAGATTAGGTTAACTGTATTATAGGCGAAGTGAACATGCATGTGAAATAAAATGGTACTATATACTGCGATTGGTAGCGTTAAGTATGTGTATAATTGATGTATGGATAGTGCTCAATGAGAAAGTATAATTGTTCGATGATATGTGATGTCATTTGCTAAGTGGAATTGTTCTTAATTTGCTTTGAAATTTCATGTGACTTACTAAGCTCCTTGTAGCTTACCCCTTCCCTTTTTCCTTCCCTTATAGATTTCTAAGTTGGCTAGATTAGGATCGAGATGTCGGAGTACGCAACACACTATCAAGCTTCTTTTGGTATAGTTTGTGTTGCTTACGTGTAAATTTATGGCATGTATAGAATATCAATAGTTGTAAATGGTTATTTTATAAGCTTAAGCTATATTACTCGAAGGTAATATTTTTGTATGTTGATGTTTACAAATGTAGCCATTTGGGGGTAAATTGATCTTTGAAATGGTCAATATTGGTTGTGTTTGTGGTTGTTTGTTTCAGGGAGGTTAAAGGCTTAGTAAATAGCCTAACACAGCCTGCATGGCAAGGCACACGGGCGTGTACCATGGCCATGGGGAATTTGGTAGAATGCTCCATAGGTGAAGGGCACGGGCGTGCCTAGGCCGTGGGCGACACACGGCCAGACCCTACGGGTATGTCTTTGGACCGTGCCTCCCCTGCACCTTTATTTAATTTTTTTAATGTATCACACGGGCATGAGACACGACCGTGTGTCTTAGCCGTGTGGTGTACACGGCCCCTAAATGGTCGTGTGGGGTGGTCATGGTTGGATGGACAGTTTCGTCCACGGGTGCCAAGCATGGGCATGTGAGGACCACACGGTCTACTCACACGGCCGTGCCAATAGTGACACGGGCGTGTGACTTCATTTTAAAAGTGAAAATTTTTTTGAGTGTTCGTTTTGAAGGGATTTAAGTCTAAATTGTTTGTAATTACCGTATTGTGTTTGAAAACCCGTGATAAGAGCGATTATGAATTGAATTGCGTGTGATTATGTGGTTGGTTGCGCGAAAATTCTGTAAATATTATTTTGAGTCTGGTAATGCCTCGTGCTCGACTCCGGTGACGGTTTCGGGTTAAGGGTGTTACATAAACGTATAGCACTTGTGGAAGTTCTTTGGTGTAAACACGGAATAGAGGAAGCTACATGGGAACTCGAGGAAGCTATATGAAAACAGTACCCTAACCTGTTTACTGGTAAGATTTTCAGGGACGAAAATACCTAAAGGGGGAGAGTTGTAACAACCCATTTTTGAGTCTGATTGGAACGAGTGGTTTTGGGACCACTTAATCGAGTCAAACTATTTAATTTATTATTTTATTATGTCTTACAGCATGATAGATTTACTGTGTGAAATTTTCGTTTAGAAATTTTACCAGTTAAATAGCTAATTCGGTAAAAAGGACTAAATCGCGTAAAACAATAAATTTGAGTTCTATTGCATAAATGGCTTAAATAACCTTGGTTTTATTAGTTGAAGTCCTTACATTGAAATTTTTCCTTCACTAATGTGCATGTGCATTAAAAGACATTAATTGATATGTTTTATATGAATATAAATAAGGTTATATAAGTAAAATACAATTATATGATTTATTAATTATACAAACATGAAATAAGCCATTATCATTTTATTCTTCAACCAAATGTTCAAAGAAAAACAAGGGTTTTTAAGCATTTTTCATTTGGGCAACTCTCAAGCTAATTTGGGTAAGTAATTTGATTCGATTTTTGATGATTTTTTTGTTTTTGAGATCGTTGCTTTGTGTTCTATCATATTTCATATTACTTGATGAATTATTAATGGTTGTATATAGATATACAAGTTTTATAAAGTGATATTTGGCAAAATTGAGTATTTGGGATTAAATTGAAAAAGATAGAATTTTTGTGGTTAGAAATGTGATTAAATGAAAGGTATGGGCTTATATGGGCTACAAGAGTATTCAACTATAGTGAATTTTGGTTAAAAATGTGTAATTGGTTATATTGTGTTTTAATGACTAAATTGTCAAATTATGAAAATACAAAGGCTATTTTGCAAAATGGCTAAAATACATGTATTTGGACTAAATTGAATGTGTTGTTGAATAATTGAGTTAAATTTGAATTAATATAGATCATGATAAAAATACTGGATCTTGATCAGGGGAAACGAAAAGTAGACGAGTAGAGTTCGTATAATTAGAATCGAACTTATATAGTATTTATAATTGCTGATTTTAATGTTATTTGTTTGTAAAATGTATTATTGAACTTAAATGCCTATTGAATACATGTCTAAATTGAGTACCGAGTCCCATTTGAACCGTAGAAAGTCGTACGATACAAGTGACATGTCACTAGGGCTACAGGTTGGTTGAGCTCCTACATTTGCTGCGGACTCACCACAGCTCATGAGCTTACATATTTAGCCTTCGGGTTTACCATTTAGCTTTTGGACTCACATGTTCAGGCTTTGGGCTTACCGTTCCGCCTTCGAGCTTACTGTTACCGGCTTAGGAGGAGCATAGCATACGTGGCTGAAAAGAGAATACATGATAAATTGACGGATCTACAGGTTACATATATACACTGTGTGTGTATCACCCGAGTATCCCTTGATGTTTCCAAAGGTTCCACAGGTAAAAGTACTAATTTGTAATACTTGAAATACATGTTACATGAGATATAACAAGTACATGTTTATATGATACATGTTACAAGAAGATACAATAAGTATAAAATTACATAATACATGATACAAGAGATATAAGATGTATATGAATTGTTTAATGTATGAACTATACTGATTACATGAAACACATGTTACAAGAATGTGTTTACAAGATATATGCTATATGACTTACATGTTATATGAGAAATATGATATGTATAGATGAATTGTTACATGATTATTTTATTGTATGTTACATGCTTAGAAGGTACATGAATGGATTGATACATGAGTTAAGGTTACATGGATGATATATCTATATATATATATATAAATATTTGTTTTACCTTTGGAATGGATAAGTAAATGATTGGTTCATGACTAACATGTGTATATTGGTTGGATAGGCATTTGAAAATATATGACTTGGTTGGTAATGTTGTTTATGTTTTAAATGTCGATTCGAAAAGTTTTATTCTATATTATACAGGCTTACTATGTAACACTCCAAACCCGGCCCAGACGTTATGGCCAGATATGGTGTGTCACATGGAAGTTTCATTTGAATTCGGACTATTCGACAAAAAGTTTCCTCATTTTCAAGAAAACCTCATTTAGAAAATTTTGGAGGTAGAACAAAACCGGTTAAAACTATTTTTATAAGTTTGAAAATGTATTTTTAGAAGTGGTTGCTAGATTTATTGTATTCATTTATTCAGAGTTACGAAAACTCTTAATATTTAAAAACATTATGTGTGAATTTCTTGAAACCATTTCTTGTTAAGTTTGAAAACCCGATTAACTACATTAACGGTTTGTATAATAAAACAGCTCAAATATGTAAGTTAAAATAAAACCCTATAATGGCTATATTACATTAATAATACCCAAACTAAATTAAATAAAAACAAAACCCGAAAGCAGAAGACATGTGGCCACCCGAGTCCCTCACTGCTCCAAATCATCTATGGCTCGAGGTTACCTGCACATTTAAAACAAAGGGTAAGTTTGCGAAAACTCAGTGTGCAACTCCCTAATAGAATAGACTAGTCAAAGCCTATACAGAAACAAATCAATCTAGGCCTTAGCCCTATATAGAAATAGAATGGGCCCAAGCCCAATACAAAATCAGAACAATGTGTGCATGAAAGCCCAACCCAGTCTAACCATCACACAACCCATACCAACTATCACACCATGTAGGGAATAACTCGACCCACCCAGCCCGCACAATAATATGCAGCCATGCTGCTAATAACAGATATCGTGGCAGTGCCACCAGAGTTAGAATACGTGGCGAAGCCACTATACAAAATTACGTGGCAGAGCCATTATTACAGAGCTACCTCCAACATCATACCCAACCCCATGCAGAATAACATGTCATAATCAAATATAACATGCATGTAGATTAATAGACACAAATACAATCATACATATATCAGACAACCTATCTTTAGGGGTATAAAGGTCTTTTAGGCAGTTAGGGGTAAAAGGTAAGTTTACCCCTCAGGGGTATTTTGGTCATTTTACTAAGTTTCAGAGTCTCGGTGTAACACCCCTAGATCCGATCCCATCGCAGGAGGGTCAAGAGGCATCACCCGAGTATTTCCTTGAAAAGCCGCATGACAATAAAAGAAGATCTTTTACTGAACCTATCGCTATAATTGAAAAAAAATAATTTCACAAAAGCTCATCAACTGAACAACAACAAAACCTACTTATCGCACTCAAAAGCAATGTACGAAATGTACTCATCCCTAGTCACGTTCATCACTTATACTTCATATATTTTCATATTAAAAGTATGAGATACTTCAAACAAGTTACCCAACATGCATTCACATCCATTCATGTATAACAAAATCAAATTATTACCATGACTATCACAGTGAAAATCTTAAGAGGGCCATTTTCGCATGGCCTAAATAAGTTACAAAATACAAAAGATGTTTGTTTGGACCCACAGGTCAGCCTATACATGCCATTTCTAAATTTATTTACCCGCACCAAAAGATGAGTGATAGTGTAGATGACTTCACGTATGGAACTCCCGAGACCGTAGCTTCTGATCAAGATCTACAAAATCGAAGACAAGAACAACAGAGTAAGCAATTACTTGCCTAATAAGTACTTAAGTAATTTAAATCAAAATAAATGAAGGGCATAACATATACGACTCATGATTAAACCTTCCTTGGCCGAATGTGCTCATACTCATACATTGATTCACTTACACGTTTACCACCAAAAAGTAACTCGAATGCGTTTCAGGAGTTATTCACTCAAAATCGTATAATTCAAATTTCTTCTTTCATAATCAATCGAGTATAAAATTTCACCCCTCGACATCAAATTCCTTATATATATATAATAACGATATCAATTAATAATTTACAAATTCCTACTGGCTCAATTGAACAGATTCAAAGACTCGCTAAATCATTACAAGTATAGAATACATACCTGCCTTCCTTACCTAAAGTAGTGGATTTGTTTTGTCAGGGCATACTATTTATATACATTTGTTCGTACGAGAACTTATACAATTTAACCATATCTAATTTCCACCACGAATGGACTTCAAGACACAATCTGAATCTCATCGCTGGCTTTAAGCCCTTCGAGACTAATTTTGGTCTAAACTCTGGCTCGGAAGCCCTTCGAGACTAAGCTCGGCTTTTTACTTCGGCTCAGAAGCCCTTCGAGACTAAGCTCGGCTTTTACTTCGACTCGGAAGCCCTTCGAGACTAAGCTCGGCTTTTACTTCGGCTCGGAAGCCCTTCGAGACTAAGCTCGGCTTTTACTTCGGCTCGGAAGCCCTTCGAGACTAAGCTCGGCTTTTACTTCGGAATTATACTTACACATATCGGTATACATATCACATCATCTTTCAATAACATATTCAGGTATAGAGACACAAATTTCAGCCTACTTCCAAACATATTTCGCACAGCTTATATGATTGTAAGCAAGGAATACAAATTCATATCCAAATACATTAAAATTTCACTTTGGTATTCATTAGCTCACATTTACTCATACTCCCATTTCTAAAATTTTGCATTCGGACATTTCATATGGCATTTTAATTCGTGTATTAAGCATATTCAAATACTATAATTTCACTTTATCATATTTAAAGATTTACTATCCCAAAACTTACCTCGTATTTTTCCGAGAAACTTCGAATTGACTATTCCGTGACCTTGGCCTTTCCTTTGTCCGAAGCTGCCCCTCTAGGCTCTTGAACTTAAATAAACAATGCAATCATATTAATTTTATTCGTACCTCACTAATGATAATTACACTTTCATTAAAATCAAGACATACAATAAAATTTCCTAATCACACTTCATTCGACCTAGCATAATTGCATTACAATTAAACTATGGCTAGATAGGTACACACCCAAAGGTTAATGTCATTCGGCATTCAATCATACATAAATTTTAAAGATCCATCTTTAACCGGTCCTAAATTCAAAATCACCAACCACACGCCGGATGCATCTCACGAAATCAACATATATATGTATTCACACAAATGCCTTATTTAATTACAAGTATTCGTACCTATTTAAGGTACCACTTCCCTAAATAGATTTCCAAATTCGATAACATACTTCATAGTACAAGTAAACATATTTATTTTAAAACCGATTATTCAACTTCTCAACCACTCAAAATTTCATTCGGCCATTCTCAAAACTTACCACCAATTGCTAATTACAACTCAAATACATAACATGCATATATAATTAAAAAAAATACATTAAAGCCGAAAGCTATGGACTCACTATCTCAAAATTCATTCGGCTACTAAGGGTGCCCACACGAAACAAAATACTAGCATATATATCCATCTTCAATTAGCTCTACTTATTAAATAAACAACAATTATAGCATTAAAAACATCTAAATACCTATACGGTTGTTTAATCCCCAAGGCCGAATGCTTTCTTTGATTTAAGTACCATCTAAAGCAAGATTAGTAGAACCTAAACAATGCTTTCATGAATTCTTAAAATTTTAAAACTAGAAACACTTCTTAAGACTCCATATTGTCATACATGAAATTAAAACATCAAATTTAGCCAAAATCCCTTTTTTTTTTTCTTTGACCGAATGGGATTTATACCCCCAAATCAAAATTTTATGCAAGGGCTAATCCATAAGCTTACCATTCCACTTGAATTCATAAGTTTCCAACAAATTAACAAGATTTCTTACCTTGGATTTTAGCCAAGAATGACCGAATGGAAGCTTCAAACTTTCCCCCTTTCTACCCTCTTCAATTCACGGCAAAAAGAACAACCTTTCCTTCAAATTTCTTTTCTTTCTTTTGTTAATTTTCCTTATGACATCATCATCCCACTAACTTAAATTATAACTCATAAAATAATGCCACAACCAATGAAATCTAATGCATGGCCGGCCACTTTCTTCTAGGGGAATATTGACATGCAAGTCCATTAGTTTTTAGCTTATCTCATTTTAGTCATTCCAAAATTGTCTAGCTAAGTTTTTAAGTTTTTCAACTAAACCTTTTTCAATCAAATCATACTGACTTTGCTAAATTTAATTCCACAATTTCCACACATGCAATTAACACATAATTTAAGCATTGAAAATTTATAATAACTATTTTAAAGGCTCGGTTTAGCGATCACGAAACCGCTTCCCGATCTAGGTCGAACTAGGGCTGTCACAACTCCCTCCCCCTTAAAGGATTTTTGTCCCCAAAAATCTTACCCGAAAATAGATTTGGATATCGTTCTTTTATAGTATTCTCGGGTTCCCAAGTTGCTTCCTCGATCCCATGCTTGAGCCATAATACTTTCACTAACGGAACCCTTTTATTTCGTAATTCTTTAATTTCCCGAGCTAAAATACGGATAGGTTCTTCCTCATAACTCAAATTAGGTTGAATTTCAACCTCGGATGGATTTAATATATGTGAAGGATCGGATTTATAGCGTCGAAGCATCGATACATGGAATACATTGTGAATCCTTTCAAGTCCAGGGGGCAAAATCAGTCTGTAAGCAACTGGTCCAATCCGTTCCGAAATTTCATACGGCCCAATGAATCTCGGACTCAACTTGCCTTTGCGGCCAAAGCGAAGTGTCTTTTTCCATGGTGAAACTTTTAGAAACACCTTATCACCAACTTGGTACTCAATATCTTTACGCTTCAAGTCCGCGTATGATTTCTGACGATCGGATGCTGTTTTCAAACTGTCACGTATTATCCTCACTTTCTGCTCTGCTTCTTTAACTAAATCAACCCCAAGAATCTTATTCTCACTCAGCTCGGTCCAGAACAGAGGAGTACGGCATTTACGGCCGTAAAGAGCTTCGTAAGGTGCCATCCGAATACTTGTCTGAAAACTGTTATTATACGCGAATTCAACCAAGGGTAAATATCTTTCCCAAGAACCGCTAAACTCGAGGATGCAACATCTTAACATGTCCTCAAGCAGCTGAATAACCCGTTCAGATTGGCCATCCGTCTGGGGATGAAAAGCAGTGCTGAAATGAAGTTTAGTACCCAAAGCTTCATGCAGCTTCTTCCAAAATCTAGAAGTAAACCGGGGGTCTCGATCGGAAACAATAGAAGTCGGTACCCCATGCAATCGTATAATTTGAGAAACGTATAATTCCGCTAACTTATCAAGCGAAAAGTCAGTGCGAACCGGGATGAAATGGGCTGTTTTCGTTAATCGATCAACAATAACCCAAATGGAGTCCTTTTTGCTCGGCGTTAACGGTAAACTCGACACAAAATCCATTGTAACCCGATCCCATTTCCACTCGGGTATCAAAATCGGCTGAAGTAATCCCGACGGCACCTGATGTTCCGCTTTTACTTGCTGACACACTAAGCATTTAGATACAAAATCAGAGATATCTCGCTTCATGCCATGCCACCAATACTGTTGCTTCAAATCACTATACATTTTCGTACTGCCCGGATGAACTGACAGTTGACTACTATGGGCTTCATTCAAAATCATCGAAACTAGCTCAGACTTTTTCGGAACACACAATCGACCTTTAAATCTCAAACAATCACTTTCGTTAACTCTAAATGCTGAATCTGCATTTGACTCACATTGAACTCGCTTGGCAACCAAGTCGCCGTCGGTTTTCTGAGCCTCACTAATCTGTTGGAGTAGCATAGGTCTTGCTACCAATTCGGCAATCAACACATCATCCCCTGACATCGTCGTCTTCACGTTCATAGCTCGTAAGGAAAACAAAGATTTTCGGCTAAGAGCGTCAGCAACCACGTTAGCTTTCCCCGGGTGATAATCAATAACAAGCTCATAGTCTTTTAGCAATTCAAGCCACCGTCTTTGTCTCAAGTTCAAATCCTTTTGAGACATCAGATACTTGAGACTTTTGTGATCAGAGAAGATGTGACATTTTTCACCAAACAGATAGTGTCGCCAAATTTTTAAAGCGAAAACAATAGCAGCTAATTCAAGATCATGAGTCGGATAATTCCGCTCGTGAGGCTTTAACTGCCTCGAAGCATACGCAATAACCCGGCCTTCTTGCATCAAGACACAGCCTAGACCGTTCAGTGACGCATCACTATAAACTACAAACTCTTTACCGGTTTCTGGCTGAACCAACACTAGAGCTTCCGTTAAAAGGGTTTTCAATTGGTCGAAGCTTTTCTGACATTTTTTCGACCATTCGAACTTGACCTCTTTTTGCAGCAATCTTGTCAGTGGAGTTGCAATCATTGAAAAGCCTTTGACAAAACGTCGGTAATAACCGGCAAGTCCCAAAAAGCTTCAAACTTCGGTAATGTTTTTAGGAGGTTTCCAATCGAGAATAGCTGAGATTTTGTTCGGATCGACTCGAATACCCGAAGCAGATACTATATGGCCCAAGAAGCCAACTTCATTCAACCAAAATTCGCACTTACTGAACTTCGCATACAATTGGTTATCCCGCAAAGTCTGAAGTACCAGCCTCAAATGTTCGGTATGCTCTGACTCATCACGAGAATAGATCAAAATATCATCGATGAACACTACTACAAAACGGTCCAAAAACGGCCTGAACACTCGATTCATCAGGTCCATGAATACGGCGGGGGCATTGGTGAGTCCAAACGGCATTACTAAGAACTCATAGTGACCATATCTCGTTCTAAATGCCGTCTTTGGTACGTCAGATTCTCTGATTCTTAACTGATAATAGCCGGATCGCAAGTCAATCTTCGAAAACACTGAGGCTCCTCTCAACTGATCGAACAAGTCGTCAATTCGGGGCAATGGATACTTATTCTTTATCGTGGCTTTATTCAACTGTCGATAGTCGATACACATTCTCATAGTTCCATCTTTCTTTTTCACGAACAAAACCGGTGCACCCCAAGGCGAAAAACTAGGTCGTGCGAAACCCCTATCCGTCAACTCTTGCAGCTGAGATTTTAATTCCTTTAACTCTGTAGGTGCCATCCGATACGGGGCAATCGAAATCGGTGTCGTACCTGGAATCAGCTCTATACCGAACTCGACCTCTCTTACCGGTGGCAATCCTGGTAATTCTTCGGGAAAGACATCTGAAAACTCGCAGACTACGGGCACCGTTCCAAGTTCTCGATGGGTAACTTTGTTATCTAGCACATAGGCCAAATACGCTTCATAACCCTTCCTCACATATTTCTGAGCTAACATGGTTGAAATTATTGCCGGTGGTCCACTTAGATCAAGGGACTCAATTCGGATTATTTCATTATTCGAACATCGCAAATCGATAGTTTTCCGCTTACAATTTACTATCGCGTCATGAACGGTCAACCAGTCCATTCCGAGAATAATGTCAAATTCGTTGAACGGAAGAAGCATCAAGTCAGCCGGAAAACAAAAATCCCGTACCATTAACGGACATTTCTTGCATACTTTATCAACCAAAACACAACGGCCCAAAGGGTTCGACACTTGAATTACAAATTCAGTAGACTCAACAGGAAGAGTCTTACTGGAGGCTAAAATTTCACACACATATGAATGGGTCGAACCAGGATCAATTAGGGCAATAACATCAGTATTAAAGAGGGTGAAAGTACCAGTAATAATATCCGGAGAAGAAGCTTCCTCACGGGCACGAATAGCATATGCTCTGGCTGGTGCTCGAGCCTCGGATTTAGCTGTATTATCTCTAGTCCCTCTCTGACTGCCGCTAATATTTCCGCCCCGTCGCGGTGGTCTACCCCGCGAAGCTGTGCCACTAGGTCTCTGAGTCGAATCGGAAATGCATTCATCATTTCTTGGGCAATCTTTAATAAAATGGTCGGCGGATCCGCATCTGAAACAAGAGCGGTCACGATGCCTACAGCTCCCCGTGTGCCATTTACCACAATAATCACAATCCGATCTACCCCGATGTTCATTTCCAACACTGGCGATAGAAGTAGTTTTCGAACTCACAGGAGGTCGATGGTGTTCTCGTCTAGAGAAACCCAATGTATTATTTTTAGATCGGCTGGAGTCATCTCTAGTCTTTTTGGACGATTGCTGAACAGATTTTCCCGCAGGTCTCTTACGGAACTCTTTATTTCCCTCTTCGGCCTTTCTTTTTTCATTACTAAGTTCTTCAGCTTTACAAGCTCGTTCGACTAGCACAACAAACTCTTTGATTTCCAGAATTCCCACTAACAGCCTGATATCTTCGTTTAGTCCGTCCTCAAAACGCTTACACATGATGGCCTCGGAGGATACACACTCGCGGGCATAGCGACTGAGGCGCACGAACTCTCTCTCATAATCGGCCACTGACATCTGACCTTGCTTAAGTTCAAGGAATTCCTTCCGTTTTTGATCGATGAATCTCTGACTGACGTACTTCTTACGAAACTCGTTTTGGAAGAATTCCCAATTGACCCGCTCCTTCGGAACAACAGAAACCAGAGTATTCCACCAGTAGTAGGCAGCGTCACGTAACAGAGATACCGCACATTTAAGACACTCCTCGGGTGTGCAAGTCAGTTCATCGAACACTCGGATGGTATTGTCGAGCCAAAACTCGGCTCGTTCGGCATCGTCACTAGGGTTCGCCCGGAACTCTTCGGCCCCATATTTTCTAATTTTGTCAACAGGGGGCCTACTTGATCTCACTGGATCGGTCACAGGAGGAGTTGTAAAAGTCGGAAATGGAGTATCCGGGGGCGGAGATTGCGGAACACCCGGATTTGATCTGGCGAATTGAGCGAACCAGTCACTCATCATCGCATAAAAAGCTGGTCTAATATCATCATTTCGATGACCCATATTTGGCTGAGAGTCAGGTGGTGCTGTCCCTTGCGCGGGAGCAGGAGCTACACTCTCAACATCGTCCGCTACGGTTCGATCAGGTTCGGGATCCATTCTATACCAAAAATTGCATTTCAATTATAAGAAGTCATCCCACTATCAAAATGATACTAAATGGCATGTATGGCTAGACTCAAACCTACTACGGTAGTCCGAGAATCGACTAAACCGTAGCTCTGATACCAATAAAATGTAACACCCCTAGATCCGATCCCATCGCAGGAGGGTCAAGAGGCATCACCCGAGTATTTCCTTGAAAAGCCGCATGACAATAAAAGAAGATCTTTTACTGAACCTATCGCTATAATTGAAAAAAAATAATTTCACAAAAGCTCATCAACTGAACAACAACAAAACCTACTTATCGCACTCAAAAGCAATGTACGAAATGTACTCATCCCTAGTCACGTTCATCACTTATACTTCATATATTTTCATATTAAAAGTATGAGATACTTCAAACAAGTTACCCAACATGCATTCACATCCATTCATGTATAACAAAATCAAATTATTACCATGACTATCACAGTGAAAATCTTAAGAGGGCCATTTTCGCATGGCCTAAATAAGTTACAAAATACAAAAGATGTTTGTTTGGACCCACAGGTCAGCCTATACATGCCATTTCTAAATTTATTTACCCGCACCAAAAGATGAGTGATAGTGTAGATGACTTCACGTATGGAACTCCCGAGACCGTAGCTTCTGATCAAGATCTACAAAATCGAAGACAAGAACAACAGAGTAAGCAATTACTTGCCTAATAAGTACTTAAGTAATTTAAATCAAAATAAATGAAGGGCATAACATATACGACTCATGATTAAACCTTCCTTGGCCGAATGTGCTCATACTCATACATTGATTCACTTACACGTTTACCACCAAAAAGTAACTCGAATGCGTTTCAGGAGTTATTCACTCAAAATCGTATAATTCAAATTTCTTCTTTCATAATCAATCGAGTATAAAATTTCACCCCTCGACATCAAATTCCTTATATATATATAATAACGATATCAATTAATAATTTACAAATTCCTACTGGCTCAATTGAACAGATTCAAAGACTCGCTAAATCATTACAAGTATAGAATACATACCTGCCTTCCTTACCTAAAGTAGTGGATTTGTTTTGTCAGGGCATACTATTTATATACATTTGTTCGTACGAGAACTTATACAATTTAACCATATCTAATTTCCACCACGAATGGACTTCAAGACTCAATCTGAATCTCATCGCTGGCTTTAAGCCCTTCGAGACTAATTTTGGTCTAAACCCTGGCTCGGAAGCCCTTCGAGACTAAGCTCGGCTTTTACTTCGGCTCGGAAGCCCTTCGAGACTAAGCTCGGCTTTTACTTCGGCTCGGAAGCCCTTCGAGACTAAGCTCGGCTTTTACTTCGGCTCGGAAGCCCTTCGAGACTAAGCTCGGCTTTTACTTCGGAATTATACTTACACATATCGGTATACATATCACATCATCTTTCAATAACATATTCAGGTATAGAGACACAAATTTCAGCCTACTTCCAAACATATTTCGCACAGCTTATATGATTGTAAGCAAGGAATACAAATTCATATCCAAATACATTAAAATTTCACTTTGGTATTCATTAGCTCACATTTACTCATACTCCCATTTCTAAAATTTTGCATTCGGACATTTCATATGGCATTTTAATTCGTGTATTAAGCATATTCAAATACTATAATTTCACTTTATCATATTTAAAGATTTACTATCCCAAAACTTACCTCGTATTTTTCCGAGAAACTTCGAATTGACTATTCCGTGACCTTGGCCTTTCCTTTGTCCGAAGCTGCCCCTCTAGGCTCTTGAACTTAAATAAACAATGCAATCATATTAATTTTATTCGTACCTCACTAATGATAATTACACTTTCATTAAAATCAAGACATACAATAAAATTTCCTAATCACACTTCATTCGACCTAGCATAATTGCATTACAATTAAACTATGGCTAGATAGGTACACACCCAAAGGTTAATGTCATTCGGCATTCAATCATACATAAATTTTAAAGATCCATCTTTAACCGGTCCTAAATTCACAATCACCAACCACACGCCGGATGCATCTCACGAAATCAACATATATATGTATTCACACAAATGCCTTATTTAATTACAAGTATTCGTACCTATTTAAGGTACCACTTCCCTAAATAGATTTCCAAATTCGATAACATACTTCATAGTACAAGTAAACATATTTATTTTAAAACCGATTATTCAACTTCTCAACCACTCAAAATTTCATTCGGCCATTCTCAAAACTTACCACCAATTGCTAATTACAACTCAAATACATAACATGCATATATAATTAAAAAAAATACATTAAAGCCGAAAGCTATGGACTCACTATCTCAAAATTCATTCGGCTACTAAGGGTGCCCACACGAAACAAAATACTAGCATATATATCCATCTTCAATTAGCTCTACTTATTAAATAAACAACAATTATAGCATTAAAAACATCTAAATACCTATACGGTTGTTTAATCCCCAAGGCCGAATGCTTTCTTTGATTTAAGTACCATCTAAAGCAAGATTAGTAGAACCTAAACAATGCTTTCATGAATTCTTAAAATTTTAAAACTAGAAACACTTCTTAAGACTCCATATTGTCATACATGAAATTAAAACATCAAATTTAGCCAAAATCCCTTTTTTTTTTTCTTTGACCGAATGGGATTTATACCCCCAAATCAAAATTTTATGCAAGGGCTAATCCATAAGCTTACCATTCCACTTGAATTCATAAGTTTCCAACAAATTAACAAGATTTCTTACCTTGGATTTTAGCCAAGAATGACCGAATGGAAGCTTCAAACTTTCCCCCTTTCTACCCTCTTCAATTCACGGCAAAAAGAACAACCTTTCCTTCAAATTTCTTTTCTTTCTTTTGTTAATTTTCCTTATGACATCATCATCCCACTAACTTAAATTATAACTCATAAAATAATGCCACAACCAATGAAATCTAATGCATGGCCGGCCACTTTCTTCTAGGGGAATATTGACATGCAAGTCCATTAGTTTTTAGCTTATCTCATTTTAGTCATTCCAAAATTGTCTAGCTAAGTTTTTAAGTTTTTCAACTAAACCTTTTTCAATCAAATCATACTGACTTTGCTAAATTTAATTCCACAATTTCCACACATGCAATTAACACATAATTTAAGCATTGAAAATTTATAATAACTATTTTAAAGGCTCGGTTTAGCGATCACGAAACCGCTTCCCGATCTAGGTCGAACTAGGGCTGTCACAACTCCCTCCCCCTTAAAGGATTTTTGTCCCCAAAAATCTTACCCGAAAATAGATTTGGATATCGTTCTTTTATAGTATTCTCGGGTTCCCAAGTTGCTTCCTCGATCCCATGCTTGAGCCATAATACTTTCACTAACGGAACCCTTTTATTTCGTAATTCTTTAATTTCCCGAGCTAAAATACGGATAGGTTCTTCCTCATAACTCAAATTAGGTTGAATTTCAACCTCGGATGGATTTAATATATGTGAAGGATCGGATTTATAGCGTCGAAGCATCGATACATGGAATACATTGTGAATCCTTTCAAGTCCAGGGGGCAAAATCAGTCTGTAAGCAACTGGTCCAATCCGTTCCGAAATTTCATACGGCCCAATGAATCTCGGACTCAACTTGCCTTTGCGGCCAAAGCGAAGTGTCTTTTTCCATGGTGAAACTTTTAGAAACACCTTATCACCAACTTGGTACTCAATATCTTTACGCTTCAAGTCCGCGTATGATTTCTGACGATCGGATGCTGTTTTCAAACTGTCACGTATTATCCTCACTTTCTGCTCTGCTTCTTTAACTAAATCAACCCCAAGAATCTTATTCTCACTCAGCTCGGTCCAGAACAGAGGAGTACGGCATTTACGGCCGTAAAGAGCTTCGTAAGGTGCCATCCGAATACTTGTCTGAAAACTGTTATTATACGCGAATTCAACCAAGGGTAAATATCTTTCCCAAGAACCGCTAAACTCGAGGATGCAACATCTTAACATGTCCTCAAGCAGCTGAATAACCCGTTCAGATTGGCCATCCGTCTGGGGATGAAAAGCAGTGCTGAAATGAAGTTTAGTACCCAAAGCTTCATGCAGCTTCTTCCAAAATCTAGAAGTAAACCGGGGGTCTCGATCGGAAACAATAGAAGTCGGTACCCCATGCAATCGTATAATTTGAGAAACGTATAATTCCGCTAACTTATCAAGCGAAAAGTCAGTGCGAACCGGGATGAAATGGGCTGTTTTCGTTAATCGATCAACAATAACCCAAATGGAGTCCTTTTTGCTCGGCGTTAACGGTAAACCCGACACAAAATCCATTGTAACCCGATCCCATTTCCACTCGGGTATCAAAATCGGCTGAAGTAATCCCGACGGCACCTGATGTTCCGCTTTTACTTGCTGACACACTAAGCATTTAGATACAAAATCAGAGATATCTCGCTTCATGCCATGCCACCAATACTGTTGCTTCAAATCACTATACATTTTCGTACTGCCCGGATGAACTGACAGTTGACTACTATGGGCTTCATTCAAAATCATCGAAACTAGCTCAGACTTTTTCAGAACACACAATCGACCTTTAAATCTCAAACAATCACTTTCGTTAACTCTAAATGCTGAATCTGCATTTGACTCACATTGAACTCGCTTGGCAACCAAGTCGCCGTCGGTTTTCTGAGCCTCACTAATCTGTTGGAGTAGCATAGGTCTTGCTACCAATTCGGCAATCAACACATCATCCCCTGACATCGTCGTCTTCACGTTCATAGCTCGTAAGGAAAACAAAGATTTTCGGCTAAGAGCGTCAGCAACCACGTTAGCTTTCCCCGGGTGATAATCAATAACAAGCTCATAGTCTTTTAGCAATTCAAGCCACCGTCTTTGTCTCAAGTTCAAATCCTTTTGAGACATCAGATACTTGAGACTTTTGTGATCAGAGAAGATGTGACATTTTTCACCAAACAGATAGTGTCGCCAAATTTTTAAAGCGAAAACAATAGCAGCTAATTCAAGATCATGAGTCGGATAATTCCGCTCGTGAGGCTTTAACTGCCTCGAAGCATACGCAATAACCCGGCCTTCTTGCATCAAGACACAGCCTAGACCGTTCAGTGACGCATCACTATAAACTACAAACTCTTTACCGGTTTCTGGCTGAACCAACACTAGAGCTTCCGTTAAAAGGGTTTTCAATTGGTCGAAGCTTTTCTGACATTTTTTCGACCATTCGAACTTGACCTCTTTTTGCAGCAATCTTGTCAGTGGAGTTGCAATCATTGAAAAGCCTTTGACAAAACGTCGGTAATAACCGGCAAGTCCCAAAAAGCTTCAAACTTCGGTAATGTTTTTAGGAGGTTTCCAATCGAGAATAGCTGAGATTTTGTTCGGATCGACTCGAATACCCGAAGCAGATACTATATGGCCCAAGAAGCCAACTTCATTCAACCAAAATTCGCACTTACTGAACTTCGCATACAATTTGTTATCCCGCAAAGTCTGAAGTACCAGCCTCAAATGTTCGGTATGCTCTGACTCATCACGAGAATAGATCAAAATATCATCGATGAACACTACTACAAAACGGTCCAAAAACGGCCTGAACACTCGATTCATCAGGTCCATGAATACGGCGGGGGCATTGGTGAGTCCAAACGGCATTACTAAGAACTCATAGTGACCATATCTCGTTCTAAATGCCGTCTTTGGTACGTCGGATTCTCTGATTCTTAACTGATAATAGCCGGATCGCAAGTCAATCTTCGAAAACACTGAGGCTCCTCTCAACTGATCGAACAAGTCGTCAATTCGGGGCAATGGATACTTATTCTTTATCGTGGCTTTATTCAACTGTCGATAGTCGATACACATTCTCATAGTCCCATCTTTCTTTTTCACGAACAAAACCGGTGCACCCCAAGGCGAAAAACTAGGTCGTGCGAAACCCCTATCCGTCAACTCTTGCAGCTGAGATTTTAATTCCTTTAACTCTGTAGGTGCCATCCGATACGGGGCAATCGAAATCGGTGTCGTACCTGGAATCAGCTCTATACCGAACTCGACCTCTCTTACCGGTGGCAATCCTGGTAATTCTTCGGGAAAGACATCTGAAAACTCGCAGACTACGGGCACCGTTCCAAGTTCTCGATGGGTAACTTTGTTATCTAGCACATAGGCCAAATACGCTTCATAACCCTTCCTCACATATTTCTGAGCTAACATGGTTGAAATTATTGCCGGTGGTCCACTTAGATCAAGGGACTCAATTCGGATTATTTCATTATTCGAACATCGCAAATCGATAGTTTTCCGCTTACAATTTACTATCGCGTCATGAACGGTCAACCAGTCCATTCCGAGAATAATGTCAAATTCGTTGAACGGAAGAAGCATCAAGTCAGCCGGAAAACAAAAATCCCGTACCATTAACGGACATTTCTTGCATACTTTATCAACCAAAACACAACGGCCCAAAGGGTTCGACACTTGAATTACAAATTCAGTAGACTCAACAGGAAGAGTCTTACTGGAGGCTAAAATTTCACACACATATGAATGGGTCGAACCAGGATCAATTAGGGCAATAACATCAGTATTAAAGAGGGTGAAAGTACCAGTAATAATATCCGGAGAAGAAGCTTCCTCACGGGCACGAATAGCATATGCTCTGGCTGGTGCTCGAGCCTCGGATTTAGCTGTATTATCTCTAGTCCCTCTCTGACTGCCGCTAATATTTCCGCCCCGTCGCGGTGGTCTACCCCGCGAAGCTGTGCCACTAGGTCTCTGAGTCGAATCGGAAATGCATTCATCATTTCTTGGGCAATCTTTAATAAAATGGTCGGCGGATCCGCATCTGAAACAAGAGCGGTCACGATGCCTACAGCTCCCCGTGTGCCATTTACCACAATAATCACAATCCGATCTACCCCGATGTTCATTTCCAACACTGGCGATAGAAGTAGTTTTCGAACTCACAGGAGGTCGATGGTGTTCTCGTCTAGAGAAACCCAATGTATTATTTTTAGATCGGCTGGAGTCATCTCTAGTCTTTTTGGACGATTGCTGAACAGATTTTCCCGCAGGTCTCTTACGGAACTCTTTATTTCCCTCTTCGGCCTTTCTTTTTTCATTACTAAGTTCTTCAGCTTTACAAGCTCGTTCGACTAGCACAACAAACTCTTTGATTTCCAGAATTCCCACTAACAGCCTGATATCTTCGTTTAGTCCGTCCTCAAAACGCTTACACATGATGGCCTCGGAGGATACACACTCGCGGGCATAGCGACTGAGGCGCACGAACTCTCTCTCATAATCGGCCACTGACATCTGACCTTGCTTAAGTTCAAGGAATTCCTTCCGTTTTTGATCGATGAATCTCTGACTGACGTACTTCTTACGAAACTCGTTTTGGAAGAATTCCCAATTGACCCGCTCCTTCGGAACAACAGAAACCAGAGTATTCCACCAGTAGTAGGCAGCGTCACGTAACAGAGATACCGCACATTTAAGACACTCCTCGGGTGTGCAAGTCAGTTCATTGAACACTCGGATGGTATTGTCGAGCCAAAACTCGGCTCGTTCGGCATCGTCACTAGGGTTCGCCCGGAACTCTTCGGCCCCATATTTTCTAATTTTGTCAACAGGGGGCCTACTTGATCTCACTGGATCGGTCACAGGAGGAGTTGTAAAAGTCGGAAATGGAGTATCCGGGGGCGGAGGTTGCGGAACACCCGGATTTGATCTGGCGAATTGAGCGAACCAGTCACTCATCATCGCATAAAAAGCTGGTCTAATATCATCATTTCGATGACCCATATTTGGCTGAGAGTCAGGTGGTGCTGTCCCTTGCGCGGGAGCAGGAGCTACACTCTCAACATCGTCCGCTACGGTTCGATCAGGTTCGGGATCCATTCTATACCAAAAATTGCATTTCAATTATAAGAAGTCATCCCACTATCAAAATGATACTAAATGGCATGTATGGCTAGACTCAAACCTACTACGGTAGTCCGAGAATCGACTAAACCGTAGCTCTGATACCAATAAAATGTAACACCCCTAGATCCGATCCCATCGCAGGAGGGTCAAGAGGCATCACCCGAGTATTTCCTTGAAAAGCCGCATGACAATAAAAGAAGATCTTTTACTGAACCTATCGCTATAATTGAAAAAAAATAATTTCACAAAAGCTCATCAACTGAACAACAACAAAACCTACTTATCGCACTCAAAAGCAATGTACGAAATGTACTCATCCCTAGTCACGTTCATCACTTATACTTCATATATTTTCATATTAAAAGTATGAGATACTTCAAACAAGTTACCCAACATGCATTCACATCCATTCATGTATAACAAAATCAAATTATTACCATGACTATCACAGTGAAAATCTTAAGAGGGCCATTTTCGCATGGCCTAAATAAGTTACAAAATACAAAAGATGTTTGTTTGGACCCACAGGTCAGCCTATACATGCCATTTCTAAATTTATTTACCCGCACCAAAAGATGAGTGATAGTGTAGATGACTTCACGTATGGAACTCCCGAGACCGTAGCTTCTGATCAAGATCTACAAAATCGAAGACAAGAACAACAGAGTAAGCAATTACTTGCCTAATAAGTACTTAAGTAATTTAAATCAAAATAAATGAAGGGCATAACATATACGACTCATGATTAAACCTTCCTTGGCCGAATGTGCTCATACTCATACATTGATTCACTTACACGTTTACCACCAAAAAGTAACTCGAATGCGTTTCAGGAGTTATTCACTCAAAATCGTATAATTCAAATTTCTTCTTTCATAATCAATCGAGTATAAAATTTCACCCCTCGACATCAAATTCCTTATATATATATAATAACGATATCAATTAATAATTTACAAATTCCTACTGGCTCAATTGAACAGATTCAAAGACTCGCTAAATCATTACAAGTATAGAATACATACCTGCCTTCCTTACCTAAAGTAGTGGATTTGTTTTGTCAGGGCATACTATTTATATACATTTGTTCGTACGAGAACTTATACAATTTAACCATATCTAATTTCCACCACGAATGGACTTCAAGACTCAATCTGAATCTCATCGCTGGCTTTAAGCCCTTCGAGACTAATTTTGGTCTAAACCCTGGCTCGGAAGCCCTTCGAGACTAAGCTCGGCTTTTACTTCGGCTCGGAAGCCCTTCGAGACTAAGCTCGGCTTTTACTTCGGCTCGGAAGCCCTTCGAGACTAAGCTCGGCTTTTACTTCGGCTCGGAAGCCCTTCGAGACTAAGCTCGGCTTTTACTTCGGAATTATACTTACACATATCGGTATACATATCACATCATCTTTCAATAACATATTCAGGTATAGAGACACAAATTTCAGCCTACTTCCAAACATATTTCGCACAGCTTATATGATTGTAAGCAAGGAATACAAATTCATATCCAAATACATTAAAATTTCACTTTGGTATTCATTAGCTCACATTTACTCATACTCCCATTTCTAAAATTTTGCATTCGGACATTTCATATGGCATTTTAATTCGTGTATTAAGCATATTCAAATACTATAATTTCACTTTATCATATTTAAAGATTTACTATCCCAAAACTTACCTCGTATTTTTCCGAGAAACTTCGAATTGACTATTCCGTGACCTTGGCCTTTCCTTTGTCCGAAGCTGCCCCTCTAGGCTCTTGAACTTAAATAAACAATGCAATCATATTAATTTTATTCGTACCTCACTAATGATAATTACACTTTCATTAAAATCAAGACATACAATAAAATTTCCTAATCACACTTCATTCGACCTAGCATAATTGCATTACAATTAAACTATGGCTAGATAGGTACACACCCAAAGGTTAATGTCATTCGGCATTCAATCATACATAAATTTTAAAGATCCATCTTTAACCGGTCCTAAATTCACAATCACCAACCACACGCCGGATGCATCTCACGAAATCAACATATATATGTATTCACACAAATGCCTTATTTAATTACAAGTATTCGTACCTATTTAAGGTACCACTTCCCTAAATAGATTTCCAAATTCGATAACATACTTCATAGTACAAGTAAACATATTTATTTTAAAACCGATTATTCAACTTCTCAACCACTCAAAATTTCATTCGGCCATTCTCAAAACTTACCACCAATTGCTAATTACAACTCAAATACATAACATGCATATATAATTAAAAAAAATACATTAAAGCCGAAAGCTATGGACTCACTATCTCAAAATTCATTCGGCTACTAAGGGTGCCCACACGAAACAAAATACTAGCATATATATCCATCTTCAATTAGCTCTACTTATTAAATAAACAACAATTATAGCATTAAAAACATCTAAATACCTATACGGTTGTTTAATCCCCAAGGCCGAATGCTTTCTTTGATTTAAGTACCATCTAAAGCAAGATTAGTAGAACCTAAACAATGCTTTCATGAATTCTTAAAATTTTAAAACTAGAAACACTTCTTAAGACTCCATATTGTCATACATGAAATTAAAACATCAAATTTAGCCAAAATCCCTTTTTTTTTTTCTTTGACCGAATGGGATTTATACCCCCAAATCAAAATTTTATGCAAGGGCTAATCCATAAGCTTACCATTCCACTTGAATTCATAAGTTTCCAACAAATTAACAAGATTTCTTACCTTGGATTTTAGCCAAGAATGACCGAATGGAAGCTTCAAACTTTCCCCCTTTCTACCCTCTTCAATTCATGGCAAAAAGAACAACCTTTCCTTCAAATTTCTTTTCTTTCTTTTGTTAATTTTCCTTATGACATCATCATCCCACTAACTTAAATTATAACTCATAAAATAATGCCACAACCAATGAAATCTAATGCATGGCCGGCCACTTTCTTCTAGGGGAATATTGACATGCAAGTCCATTAGTTTTTAGCTTATCTCATTTTAGTCATTCCAAAATTGTCTAGCTAAGTTTTTAAGTTTTTCAACTAAACCTTTTTCAATCAAATCATACTGACTTTGCTAAATTTAATTCCACAATTTCCACACATGCAATTAACACATAATTTAAGCATTGAAAATTTATAATAACTATTTTAAAGGCTCGGTTTAGCGATCACGAAACCGCTTCCCGATCTAGGTCGAACTAGGGCTGTCACACTCGGCACCTAATACAACCTCTTAATAGGTCTAACATCGTGTAAAGTAACTCAGATAGTCTATATGGTCAAAACAGCGTATATAGGCCCAAAACCCCTATTGGGCCCAAGTGGGCCCACACACTCGTGTGGCCCACAAAATACAGTTTTACGTATGGCATCCCAAGCCTTATCAGTCGTGTGGGCCCACAAAATATAGTTTTACGTATGGCATCCCAAGCCTTATTAGTCAACATACCAATGATCACTTGCTGAGTAATTCGCCCATATGAGACTGTAGGCCCATTGGGCCCATTTTGGCCCATCGAGGCCCATAATGGCCCAAGTACACAAAATCGCACTTGAAAGCCTCCACAGTCTATTGCCCATGATTCGTGGGCTCACTTCAACCCACAAGTGTTCGTACACCCGTAAGACCCTAAATGTTGACGTTTCACCATTTTGGCTTTTCGGCTTTTGCCGATCTATACTACAGTAGGGTGCGCTGATTGCGAACTAAGCTGCTGACGCATGCTGAACCCCTGCTTCGCTTGACTACTATCTCACGTGATTAATGTGTATCCCCCAACAATTGATTGAACGTCAATAGATTTAGGCACCTACGAACAATGATGAATCCAACCAAAGGAGAAGGGTTAAAGGAGTATTAACCCCAAAATGAAACCTTAAATCTCATTAGAAGGGAAACCCTAACAGAATCAAAAGCTGAAACTAAACAAGACGTACTTACCCAAAAATCTGTTTGACTGAATCAACAGAATATAGAAGCAGTCAACCACTTGCAAAGCCTAGTATTTTAGCAGGCACGAATCCAAACTACTGAAAGGGGAGGAGTATTCGGTTTGAATCTATGATCACAAGAAAGATTAAAAGAACACAACCAGAGTCGATTACACTTACCCTTCTAATGGTAGGACAGAAGAGTTGCGGTCCCAAAACCAAATTATTGCTGATGAGAATGATGGTTAAGTATGATACCTAAAAAAGAAAGGTGGTTCGACTATTATGGAGAAACTCGATAAAGTATAGCGCGAATAGAGAAAAAAGAGATAATGGGATTCAACTAAATGGAAAATCGAGGAAGGAAACAAAAAAAAGATTCGGCTATGAAGTAAAGAAAAGCATCAAGGGCAAGGGAAAAATTTGGCCAATTGAATGAATAAGAGACTTGAAGAAAAGAAAAGAGAAGAGGAGAATGGTTTCAGTTGTGCAGAGAGAATGGTGTTAATAATAATTCGGATTGGATTTGAAATTAGATAAAAAGAATGCTAAATCGGTAGAAACGAATGAGTAGTAAGAGATATCCAAAAAGGAATTTGACAAGAATAGAAGAAAATCAGGTTGACAATCACTAACCCAAGAAAAGACCCAAATGGTGAAAGAGAAATATACGTCAATATGAAATTAACAAAGAAAACAACCAAAGTCCAAATGGAAAAACACTTAAGAACCCTACACTAAAATCGACACGTACCTAACCAAATGCCGAAAATGCACATAAGCAAACCCTAAATTTGACTACACTCTCTTCCATTCAACTTCACCCTTTTTCTCTTCGTGGATCATAGCATAATCCACTCCCCCAATTTCAAATTCAACAACAACCTTGACTAATTCAAACCTTACCTCTTACCAAGTCTTCCACCACTTCCAGTATTTGAAACCAAGTCCACTTCTTACCAAGCCTAAGTAGCAAAATGAATACACTTTGCTTGCAAGGGGATTTGAACCCCCTTCCTTCCCTTGCTTGTGGCGTCACTTGCCACTGCACCAGTGGCTCATCTTCTGTCATGAAACAACAATAAATAATTATAAACCCTACATGCCAATGTCCAGATTCACTTAAGGCAAAAATTAAAAATTTTTCCAAGGTCCTAGCTCGACCCTAGGCCTCCTAAACACCCCCAAACACACCCAAATCATCAAGCTAACCTGCCCAACATACAATTTGACAAGATATACAAAAATTACTGCCCCTATATTTTGGGGCGTTACAACTAAGCTTTTAAAGCTTACTCTGTTTATTTTTCCCGTGTTTTTATAAAGTTGGAATCTAGCTTGATTCTGGACAAAGTCAAAGATTGCTATCACACTATCCAACAAGATTTCGATACTTTTGAATCTTTGTCAATGTTGTAAATATGGCATGTATAGGCTAGTTTATAAGTTAATGTTTATGGTTATCTTTGTGTTGATGAATTTGGTATGATTTTGGCACCTAACCAAGCTATGTGATATGGCTTGATCTTGAAATGGATTTTTTGGTATGAAGACTTTATATGATATGTCCTTCATATGATATGTGTAACAGCCCGGGTTGGACCCTAGTCAGAATAGTGGTTTCAGGACCACATATCTGTGACAGCTCGATTTCGACCATAATTGGAATGGTGGTTTTGGGACCACGAATCCAACCTAGAAAAATATTTAAATATTGTTCTTCTATGTTCTGAATGTGTGAAATTGCTTGTATGAAAATTTTCATTTTAAAATTTTATCGTTTGGATGCCTGAATTAATAAAAGGATTTAATCGCATAAAATGAAAACTTAGTTGTTGTTTATACAGTGGCCAAAAAGTGTTTGTTCTTTTAATATGAGGGATTTAAGTTGAAATTAGCCCATTAAGTTAAAGTATGGGCAGCGTTAGGCTTTTTAATGCATGGTTTATTATAATTTTAATAAGGTTATAATTGTAAAATATATGTTATATTATAATTTCATAAAGCACAAAATAATAAACCATGTTCATCTTTCATAATAGTTGACCGAAAATCAAAATAAAAGAGAAAAGAAAAAGAAAACTAGGTTTCGCAATTTGCTAAGCTAAATCAAGGTATGAAACAAGCTTGGTTTTTGTTAATTTTTACGTTTTTGAGGTCGTTGCTATGAAATGTTCAAAGCCCATATCTTAATTTTTGATTTTAATGATGATTTTATGTACTATCATTGTTGATATCTTAGTGAAATTTATGTTTGATGTTGTTAAATTGAAAATATGTGCAAAGTTATTAAGTTTTGTATAGGAAATTTTCATGAAATTGAGTAAAGAGGGCTTAATTGCAAAAATGGTAAATAGAGGGCCAAGATTGTGAAATCAATTAAATGTGAGGACTTGGATGAGTAAGGTGAATATTCAACCTAAGCTTAGTGTAGGCAAATTTTGCTTACTTTGTGATTTGTGATTTTTTTTAATTAAATAATTTATAGTGTAAAATAGTAGGGCAAAATAGTAATTTGCCTACTTCTTTATTTTTGGATTAAATTGAATGAAATTTTGCTTGAATGAGTTAATTTGAAATTGTTTAAATCCAGAAAAGAGAAATTCGGACTTGGATCGAGGGAAAGCAAAACTAGTGGAGTAGTCGATTTTACCGTTCGCCGATATCCGAGGTAACTTATAAGTTAATGGTTGTCCTTAATTTTAATTAAATGCAAAACATGTATGAAAAAAATGAAATATGTATATTTATATACATTTTTGAGCCATTGCCGAATGTATGTAATGAATTTGTTATGTTCAAGAAATTCCTTTAATTAAGTTTAGTAACTTGAAAATTAGTATGAACTTTGATGTAAGCTTATGACTTAGGAGATTTGAGTTAGGTCATTGATTCGATTATGTATGTGTGATATACCGGGTTTTGTACCTAGCTGGATTTAATCGGGCTATAAGCCTAGCAAGCTCAATGCCGGTGTATTATATCAAGATATAAGCCTAGCAGGCCTTGTGCCGTTGAGTTTCATAGGGTTGACGCCTAGCAGGCAATATGTCAGTGTATTATTGTGAGACTTTATGTCGAAGTGTTATCTATATTTTAAACCAAGTTATAAAGGCCAAGAACTAATTATTTTGAGGTTTAACTATAGTAAGGTACGTTTGTATTTTGATTTGTGTTTTAAAACATGTGCTATGAAATCAAAGTATATTCTTTGTATTTTAATGTGATTGAATAATTTATAACACATAAAGTTACTTTATAAATAGGTGAATATATGGTTTAATATTCAGCCATATATACTACATGTATGTAATTGTAATGATATGCCATGAATTTTTTTTAAGTTAGTTATACGGTTAAACATATGTATGGTACTTTATGATATGTGGAGTATATGTGGTATATTATAATGCCTAAAGTTTAAAAATGTTTTTGGTTTAGAAATGTTAAGAGAAGAAATGTGGTGAATCATAAGTTTCAAAAGATTGAGAGGAAGTATGTTAGATTAATGAGTTCAGTTTAAATTTCTATGAATTAATTATGCTATTAAATAATCTAATTGCTGTAGTTGTGATTTAATTTCTTATACTTGAGAGATGTAGTTGTGATGCTTGCATTTGATGTTTGAAAGGAGGAACTTAATAATTATAAGTATATAGTTTGAATTTCGGTTGCTAGGCCATAACTTGCTTGTATATGAACTTTGTAATGAGTAGCTAGATTCGGTGATTAATAATTAATGTATAGAATTTTAGTTTGAGTTAAGTATTGGTACTTGCATACACCATGTGTATTAATAATGGAGACTTATTCTAAGTAGGTGATATTCATATATTGAAGTTTTCTATAGCTTAACTATTTGAGCATTGAATTAATAGGTATTATTTTCTTGAAAGGATTTGGCCCTTAGCTCAAGGAGTGTATTTGATAAATTTTTTAACTTGTGGATTAAATAAATTATGAAAAGTGAAATTTTGTTAACTAGTAATTGATTTTTTATTTATAATGCTTTATGTTAAACTTATATGTATTCGATCAAAGCTTTAGAAATTTACCATATGAATAGTAATTCATATGTTTAGAAATTTAGATGTATGAAGGCAAGTTTAGTAAGTGATTTGGTAAATTTGTCTTGTATAATAAATAATAAGTATTTAAATTTCTGTGCTTATATTCGGCCATTTTGATAATGATTTATAAATGTATGTTTTATGTAGTTATCACAACTTGAAATGTTTTGGCTTGACTTTGTATATATATATATACTTATGTGCATACATGAATGTTTGGAAATTTTTGTGTCATTCTAGTAATGCCTCGTAACCCCTTTCGAAGGCTGATACAGGTTAGGGGTGTTATATTTTATTGGTATCAAAGCTATGGTTTAGTTGATTCTAGGACTAATGTAATGTGTATGAGTCTAGCTATAAATGCCATAATGTTATACTGTGATAGAGTGATGACTTCTGACATTTGAAAATGTGTTTATATGTAGTAAATGGATCCCGATAGAGCAGTAGCTGATGATGTTGAGAGTGTAGCAGCTGTTCCCACTCAAGGGACAACACCGACTGAATCTCGGCCGATCCCGAGTAATGAGGGAGAGCCTAGACAAGCCTTCTTTCAAATGATGAATGAATGGTTCTCAAAATTTGTGGGAAATAATCCGGCTACACAACCACCTCTACCCCCAAATAATCCACCTCCGATACCTATGGTACCGTTGGTGATTGATCCAATGAGAGTTAATAAGCCCCCTGTTGATAAAATAATAAAATTTGGGGCCCATGAATTTTGGGCTACAGTTAATGACGATGCTTAGCGGGCTGAATTTTGGCTCGATAACACTATCCGCGTATTCGAAGAACTATCATGTACACCTGACGAGTGTTTGAAATGTGTCATATCTTTGTTACGTAATTCTGCCTATCATTGGTGGAATACTTTGGTTTCGATTGTGCCAAAGGAACAGGTCACCTGGGTATTCTTTCAAACTGAGTTGCGCAAGAAATATATCAGTCAGAGATTCATTGATCAGAAACGTAAAAAATTTCTCGAGCTTAAATAGGGTCATATGACTGTCACTGCGTATGAGCGAGAATTTGTGAGACTCAGTAGATATGCCCGGGAGTGTGTCTCGACTAAGCTATCGTGTGTAAATGCTTCGAAGATAGGCTGAACGAAGATATTAAATTGTTGGTTGGTATACTTGAAATTAAAGAGTTCGTGGTACTTTTCGATAGAGATTGTAAGCCGAAGAGCTTGGGAGAAAAAGAGAAAAGCTGATTTTGAAGCTAAAGATTCTCGTAAAAGATCAATGAGTAAAACTTTTCAGTCGGCACTGAAGAAGTTCAGAGATGATTCTGGCCTATCTAAGGCTTCATCAAGTTTTTCCAGACATGATCGAGGCAAACCTCTCGTGAGTTCATGAGCCACTTCAGTTGCCAGTGTTGACAGTGTTCAGCAGAATAGATTCGAATGCAAGCATTGCGGTAAATGGCATTCTGGAGATTGCAAATTACACGATTGATCTTGGTTTAAATGAGGATCGAAGAATCATTTCATTCATGAATGCCCGATGTTGGCTGAACAAAACGCTATTCAGAATATGAGACCGAGTAACACAGCAGCTCGAGGTAGATCACCCAAACATGTGGAAGGTAGGAGTGGGACTCAGAAAGGGACTTCAGACATAGCAGTTCGATCCGAGGCTCATGAGCCCACCAGAGCTTATGCCATCCGTGCCCGGGAGGAGGCTTCATCCTGAGATGTTATTACCGGTATACTTACTATCTATGATACTAGTGTAATTGCCTTGATTGATCCTGGTTCGACTCATTCCTACATGTGTGAAACATTAGTATCCAGTACGACTGAGTTTGTGATTCGGGTTTCGAACCCCTTAGGCCGATGCATGTTAGTTGATAAAGTGTGCAAGAATTGTCCCCTGATGATTCGAGATTCATATTTCTCGCCTGATTTGATGTTACTACCATTCAACGAGTTCGATATTATTCTCGGTGTGAATTGGTTAACCGTACATGATGCAGTGGTGAATTGTAAACGAAAGACTATTGATTTGCGGTACCAGAATGATGAGATAATCTGAATTGAGTCTACTGATCTGAATGGTTTACTTGCAGTGATATCTTCTGTATTGGCTCGGAGGTATGTGAGAAAAGGTTGCAAAGTTTACCTTGCATATGTACTTGATAGTAAAGTGACTGAAAAGAAGATTGAATCTGTACTAGTGGTATGCGAGTATCGAATGTGTTTCCCGAAGAATTGTCGGGATTGCTACCTAGTCGAGAGGTAGAGTTTGGTATTGAGTTAGTACCGGGGACGACTCCGATTTCGATTGCTTCGTACTGAATGGTGCCTATTAAATTGAAGGAAATGAAAGCACAGTTGTAAGAGTTGACAGATAGAGGTTTCGCGAGACCGAGTTTCTCTTCCTGGGGTGCGCGAGTTCTATTTGTGAAAAAAGAAAGATGGAACTATGAGACTATAGACAACTCAATAAAGTGACTACAAAGAATAAATATCCATTGCCACGCATTGATGATTTGTTCGATCAGTTAAAGGGAGCTTCAATGTTTTCGAAAATAGATTCTGATGTGCCTAAGACTACTTTTTAAATGAGATACGGGCATTATGAGTTCTTGGTGATGTCGTTCGGACTTACTAACGCACCTGCTGTATTCATGGACTTTATGAATAGGATCTTCAGACAGTATCTAGATCAGTTTGTGGTTGTGTTTATTGATGATATCTTGATTTACTCTCGTGATAAAATCGAGCATGGTGAGCATTTGAGATTGGTATTACAGACTTTGCGAGACAAACAGTTGTATGCAAAGTTCAGTAAATGTGAGTTCTATTTACATGAGGTTAGCTTTCTGGGGCATGTGGTTTTGGCATTACGTATACGGGTTGATCCGAGTAAGATTTCAGCTATACTTGATTGGAAACCCCCGAGAAATGTCTCAGAAGTTCGGAGTTTTTTAGGACTTGCTGGTTACTACAGGCGATTTGTAAAAGGTTTCTCGATGATTGCAACTCTGATAGCAAAGCTACTTCAAAAAGATGTTAAGTTCGAGTGATCAGAAAGGTGTCAGAAAATTTTTGACCAATTGAAAACTTTGTTGACTGAAGCTCCAGTGCTAATTCAGCTAGGATCGGGTAAAGAGTTCGTTATCTTTAGTGATGCATCTTAGAATGGTTTGGGCTGTGTTTTAATGCAGGAAGGCAAAGTTGTAGCTTATGCTTCGAGATAGTTAAAGCCACATGAAAACAACTATCCGACGTGTGATCTTAAATTGGCCGCTATAGTATTTGCTTTAAAGATATGACGTCACTACTTGCTCAGTGAAAAGTGATATGTTTATTCTTATCACAAAATCCTCAAATATTTGATGACTCAAAAGGATTTGAACTTGAGACAGTGACTGTGGTTAGAGTTGCTAAAAGACTATGAGCTTGTGATTGATTATCATCCAGGAAAGGCTAATGTTGTTGCAGATGCCTTAAGCTGAAAGTCACTATTTACTTTGCTTACGATGAATGCGTATTTGGCTATATCTGATGACAGTGTGATAGTAGCTGAATTAAAAGCAAAACCATTATTTATTCAACAGATTTGTAAAGCTCAAAAAGCCGATAATGATTTAGTTACAAAACGGGCTCAGCGTGACTTAAATGTTGATTCAGAGTTTCTTGTTGATGCTGAAGATTATTAAAGATTCAAAAATTGACTATGTGTTCCGAGAGATTCAGAGTTGATATAGATTATTTTAAACGAAGCTCATAATAGTCGGTTGTCTATTCACCCAGGTAGCACTAAAATGTACAACAATCTGAAACAACATTATTGGTGGCACGGTAGGAAAAGAGACATTTCTAATTTTGTTTCGAAATGTTTAATATGTCAGCAAGTAAAAGCCGAGCATCAGGTACCTTTTGGATTGCTTCAACCGATCATGATACCTAATGGAAATGGGACTGGGTTACGACAGATTTTGTATCTAGTTTACTGATAACATCGAGCAAGAAAGATGCAATCTGGGTTATTGCTGATAGATTGACAAAATAAGCTCACTTTATTCCGGCCTGTACTGACTATTCACTTGATGAACTTGCTGAATTATACATTTCTCAGATCATGAGATTGCATGAGGTACCTACTTCTATTGTTTCGGATAGAGATCCGAGGTTTACATCATGGTTTTGGAAGAAACTGCTTGATGCATTAGGTACTAAACTACATTTTAGCATTGCTTTTCATCCCCGGACCGACGGTCAGTCTGAATGAATCATTCAGATACTTGAGGATATGTTGAGATGTTGTATCCTTGAATTAGAGGTACTTGGGATCGATATTTACCTCTGGTTGAATTTGTGTACAACAATAGCTTTCAATCGAGTATCAAAATGGAACCTTACGAGGCTTTGTACGATCGTAAATGACGTACACCTTTGTTTTGCACTGAACTCAGTGAAAACAAGATATACGGGGTTGATTTGATAAAAGAGACTGAACAAAAAGTCAAGGTGATTCGTGAAAACTTGAAAGCAACACCAGATCGTCAGAAATCGTACGCGAATTTGAAACGTAAAGATATAGAGTTTCAGATCAGGAATAAAGTATTTTTGAAAGTTTCACCGTGAAAGAAAATACTTAGATTCGGTCGTCGTAAAGGCAAGTTGAGTCCGAGATTGATTGGGTCGTACGAGATTATAGAGCAGATTGGGCCAGTTGCATATAGATTATTGTTGCCACCTGAATTAGTAATGATCCAAAATGTTTTCCATGTTTCAATGCTTCGAAGGTATAGATCTGACCCCTCACATGTGATTTTTCCGTCTGAGATTGAGATTTAGTCCGGTGTAAGTTATGAAAAAGAACCGATCCGTATTCTAGCTCACGAAATTAAAAAATTATGGAATAAGAAGATTTCTTTAGTAAAAGTACTGTGGTTTAAGCACGAGGTCGAGGAAGCAACTTGGGAGCTTGAGGATTCAATGAAAGAACGATATCCCAGCCTTTTCACCAGTAAGATTTTCAGGGACAAAAATCCTTAAGGGGGAGAGTTGTGACAGCCCGGTTTTGACCCTAATTGGAATGGTGGTTTCAGGACCACGAATTCAAGCTAGAAAAGTATTTAAATATTGTTCTTCTATGTTCTAAATGTGTGAAATTGCTTGTGTGAAAATTTTCATTTTAAAATTTCATCGTTTGGATGCCTGAATTAATAAAAGGATTTAATTGCATAAAATGAAAACTTAGTGGTCGTTTATAAAGTGGCCGAAAAGTGTTTGCTCTTTTAATATGAGGGATTTAAGTTGAAATTAGCCCATTAAGTTAAAGTATGGGCGGTGTTAGGCTTTTTAATGCATGGTTTATTATAATTTTAATAATTGTAAAATATATGTGATATTATAATTTCGTAACGCATAAAATAATAAACCATGTTCATCTTTCATAATAGTTGACCAAAAATCAAAATAAAAGAGAAAAGAAAAAGAAAGCTAGGTTCGGCAACTTGCTAAGCTAAATCAAGGTATGAAACAAGCTCAGTTTTTGTTAATTTTTATGTTTTTGAGATCGTTGCTATGAAATGTTCAAAGCCCATGTCTTGATTTTTTTATTTTAATGATGATTTCGTGTGCCATCATTGTTGATATCTTAATGAAATTTATGTTTGATGTTGTTAAATTGAAAATATGTGCTAAGTTATTAAGTTTTGTATAGGAAATTTTCATGGAATTGAGTAAATAGGGCTTAATTGCAAAAATGGTAAATAGAGGGACTAGATTGTGAAATGAATTAAATGTGAGAACTTGGATGGGTAAGGTGAATATTCGGCCAAAGCTTAGTGTAGGCAAATTTTGCTTACTTTGTGATTTGTGATTTTTTTAATTAAATTGCTTAAGGTGTAAAATAGTAAGGGCAAAATAGTAATTTGACTATTTGTGTATTTTTTGATCAAATTGAATGAAATTGTGCTTGAATGAGTTAATTCGAAATTGCTTAGATCAAGAAAAGAGAAATTCGGACTTGGATCGGGAGAAAGCAAAACTAGTTGACTGTCAATTTTACCGTTCGCCGATATCCGAGGTAAGTTATAAGTTAATGGTTGTCCTTAATTTTAATTAAATGCAAAATATAAATGACAAAATGAAATATGTATATTTATATTTATTTTTGAGCCATTGCTGAATGTATGTAATGAATTTGTTATGTTCAAGAAATTCCTTTAATTAAGTTTAGTAACTTGAAAATTAGTATGAACTTTGATGTAAGCTTATGACTTGGGAGATTTGAGTTAGGTTGCTGATTCGATTATGTATGTGTGATATACCGGGTTTTGTACCTAGCTGGATTTAATCGAGCTATAAGCCTAGCAGGCTCAGTGCCGGTGTATTATATTGGGCTATAAGCCTAGCAGGCCTTGTGCAGTTGAGTTTAATCGGGTTGATGCCTAGCAGGCTGTATGTCGTTGTATTATTGCAAGACTTTATGTCGAAGTGTTTTCTATATGTTAAACCAAGTTATAAAGGCCAAGAACTAATTATTTTGTGGTTTACCTATAGTAAGGTACGTATGTATTTTGATTTGTGTTTTAAAACATGTGCTATGAAATCCAAGTATATTCTTTTTATTTTAATGTGATTGAATAATTTGTAACTCATCAAGTTACTTTATAAATAGGTGAATATAAGGTTTAATATTCAGCCATATATGCTACATGTATGTAATTGTAATGATATTCCATGAATTTTTTTTAAGTTAATTATACGGTTAAACATATGTATGGTACTTTATGATATGTGGAGTATATGTGGTATATTATAATGCGTAAAGTTTAAAAATGTTTTCGATCTAGAAATGTTAAGAGAAGAAATGTGGTGAATCATAAGTTTCAAAAGATTGAGAGGAAGTATGTTAGATTAACGAGGTCAGTTTAAATTTCTATGAATTAATTATGCTATTAAATAATCTAATTGTTGTAGTTGTGATTTACTTTCTTAGACTTGAGAGATGTAGTTGTGATGCTTGCATTTGATGTTTGAAGGGAGGAACTTAATAATTATAAGTATATAGTTTGAATTTTGGTTGCTAGGCCATAACTTGCTTGTATATGAACTTTGTAATGATTAGCTAGATTCGGTGATTAATAATTAATGTATAGAATTTTAGTTTAAGTATTGGTACTTGCGTACACCATGTATATTAATAACATGGACTTATTCTAAGTAGGTGATATTCATATATTGAAATTTGCTATAGCTTAACTATTTGACCATTGAATTAATAGGTATTATTTTCTTGAAAGGATTTGGCCCTTAGCTTAATGAGTGTATTTGCTAAATTGTTTAACTTGTGGATTAAATAAATTATGAAAAGTGAAATTTTGTTAACTAGTAATTGATTTTTTATATATAATGCTTTATGTTAAATTTATATGCATTCGATCAAAGCTTTAGAAATTTACCATATGAATAGTAATTCATATGTTTTAAAATTTAGATGTATTAAGGCAAGTTTAGTAAGTGATTTGGTAAATTGGTCTTGTATAATAAGTAATGAGTATTTAAATTTTTGTGCTTATATTCGGCCATTTTGATAATGATTTATAAATGCATGTTTTATGTATTTATCGCAACTTGAAATGTTTTGGCTTGACTTCGTATATATATACTTATGTGCATACATGAATGTTTAGAAATTTTTTTGTCGTTGTAGTAATGCCTCGTAACCCCTTTCGGAGACGGGTACGGGTTAGGGGTGTTAAAATATCTGAGTCGAAAAAATATTTATATATTATTTTCTGTGTCTATAGCATGTGAATTGATATCTATGAAATTTTTGTGATTTAATTTGTCTGTTTGTGTGCTTAATTTGCAAGAAGGATTAAATCGCATAAAAAAGTAAAAGTGGTCAATTACTTGATTTACTGCTAAATTGAATGAAGCTTGTTAAATGATGGCCTTAAACGGTTATTTAACCATTTGAATTGATGGTGGACATTAATGGCCTATTATTTGAGGAATAAATGGTTTAATAACTAAGAGTAATTTAGTGAACAAATTATTATTATGCATAAAATAAAACAGACATAAAATAGGCCATTATTTTACCATGTTTTGCCAAATAAAAGAGAAAGAATAAGAGTTTAGAAACTTTGAAGTATTCGGCCATATCAAAGCTTGATTAAGGTATGGATTTTGATTTATTTTTAATGATTTTTTTGTTTTTGAGATCGTTGCTTCGTATATTACAAAGCCCATGTCTCAATTTCTGTTTCTGTTGAAGATTTCATGAGATGCTATTGTTGATTTTATAAGTTTTGAAGTGTTAATGGATGAAAATAAAAGCTATGTGATGGATTGAAGTATTTTTTTTTGATGAAATTGAGTATATAGGACTAAATTGAGAAAAATGAGAATTGGGAGGACTAAATTGTGAAATAAATGTGATTTATGGGCTTTTATGAACACTATATGAATTCGGCTAGATACATGTCTAAAGAGATTTTGTGAATTTGATGATTTTATGAATTAGGGACTAAATTGTTAAAATGTATCAATATGGGGGTAATTTTTAAATTGCTATAGATAAGTATATTTGGATCGATTTGAATGAATATGAAATTGAATGGGCTAAATTTGAATGCATATAGATCAAGAACCAAAAAGAACAGATTTAGATTGGGGAAAGTCAATAGTTGTTGAATAGCCGATCGTTATCATTCGAGTTCGTGCGAGGTAAGTCAATATACAAATAAGTGTAACATTGATCGAATTGTATTTGTGTATGTTTAAATGATATTGAATGGCCATGAGAGCCGGCTGAATTTAATTCAATATAACTCTAAGAATATGATAGTTATCGAAAAGCTTTATTAGAACTTAAGAGTTATGAGATATGATTTTGTATAAGACCACATTTGGGATTCGCATCGATCTGAAATATCGTGTAAGATTGTGTATGGGACACAGGCATCGATTAGAGATTTCATGTAAGACCATGTCTGGGACATTGGCATCGTATTTAATTCGTGTAAGACCCTATCTGGTACAGTGGTATCGATATCGATTACATGTAAGACCTCGTCTGGGACGTTGGCTTTGTATGAACTTCTAAATTTTTAGCATATCTAATTATTTCTGAAAGGCTCATCGAGTAGTACCGAGAAATGTATGAATATATGAGATGTGTATCTGATTGAAGTATGCTAGAATCGTACCTAATTACGAAGAATGAGAGTTATGTAATTTTGATGCTAAAGGTATGGGATTTGTATGTGTTCATGGATATGACTTATGTTATATGTTCATATTAAATTGGAATAAAAAATTTCAAGAGCAAATAAGCTTGAAGTTCTTATGTGGTTTTGATTATAAAATTATTTTCATAGATTGAATTATATGTGTTTTATAAGTTGAAATTAATTGTATTTGGCTTACTAAGCTACTTGTAGCTTACTTTGTGTTTATTTACTCTGTTTTATAGATATTGAAGCTATCAAAAGCTCAAACATCATCAAAAATCATCACCACACTATCAATCTTTATTTGGTACATTTTGTAAGTGAATAAGTTGAATTATGGCATGTATAGGTTAGATGTTTTTAGGTTATGTTTTGAAATGTTTATAAGTTATGCCATGTGATGTGGCTAACAAATAGTTATGAGTATGCTTGTTTTGGTAAGTTTTAAGTGATGTCAGTATGGCCTTTGGAGTAATGGTCATTTTGGTTTGAAAAATGTTTGAGTTTGGTAAGTTTATTAGGTGATTGAATGTGATGCTATTAGGTTATGGTAAGTGAACATTAGTAAGCTAATGTGTTTGAGATTTTGGTATGATTTGGTTTGAATGATGATGTAACACCCCAAACCCGGCCTAGAAGTTAGACTTGAGTCCGGTGTGTCACATTGAAGTGTTTTTAGAAAACTGTGTTTTCGTTGAAAACCCTTCTTAAAGAAATTTTAAAGAAATCGCCATTCCATCTATCTTTGATTAATCAGGTTAGGAAAATAGTTTACTTCGAAAAAAACATATTTGCTGCGGAAGCTTTGTAACACCCTGAATTTGGGCCTAGAAGTTTTGGGCATTGAGCATGGGAGCGATTAAAGGCAGCTTATAATATTTTATTGTGCGTGTAAATTCCGTTAATGAATGCTTGTTTCAATGGTTAAGTGTGCTGAGAAGTGTTGGAGAAGTCCTAGGTTCAAACCTAGACTCTAGCAAAAATTTTGCTTTCAGGTGAATTAAACCCTGGGTGTAGTAGGTAGGCCTTAAGAATATTGTTGGAGAAATTGTGCCACAAAAAGCCTTGTGGTCTAGTGGCAAAGTAGCGCCACATAAGAGGCAGGAAGGTGGCGTCATAGAGTTGGCAAGGAGGTCCAGGGCTCGAAACTCATGGCAATCAAAGAGCATTTATTTTGCTAACAGGGGGCGGCAAGAGTTGGTGTTGAATTTAAACTCTGATGATGGAGGGATCCCACATCGGGAAGCTAACATAAAAGTGGATGCGAAGCTGGCTTTAAATAGAGAGAACCATGAGGAGAGTAAAGTTACCTTTCTTGGCTGATCCCTTTCGCTTTATGGAGTGCTCGTTTGGGTTGGGCGTCGGCTAAGAGTGCTCGGAGCGCGGATTAACTCCAGTCTCCTATCAGGTGTGTATTTCTCACTACTCTAGCTGTAGGACGGCTACTTCGGGCCGCGATGGGCCAAAAGGGGCCATGGGGGCCCAATGGGCCTACGGGCACAATTGGATAAGTTGTTTGATTGTGTAGTAAATACTGGACTAGACTAGGTGAATCTCCTATCTGTGGCTATATTTGGGCTAAAAGGGCCATACGAGCGTGTGGGCCTAATTGGGCCGAGAATGGGCCCTAGGCCCGTTTGCATTGTTATCTTTGTTTAGAATGCTTTAGTTTACCAAATTACTGAAATACCCTCGACTTGTAAAATTACCAAAGTACCCCCGATTTACCAAATTACTGAAATACCCTTAATTTACAAAATTACTGAAATAGCCTTGATTTACAAAATTACTGAAACACCCTTGGTTTATAGGGTAGAACTATAGTAATACCCTTGATTTGTAAAATTACCATAATACCCCTAATTTGTAAAATTATCGTTTTACCCTTGATTTGTAAAATTACTGTTTTACCCTTGATTTCTAAAATTACCATTTTACCCTTAATTTGTAAAATTACCGTTTTACCCTTAATTTGCAAAATTACTGAAATACCCCTATATAACAAAATTACTAAAATACCCTCGACTTTTGAAATTACCAAAATACCCCTGTAGGGTAGAATTACCAAAATACCGCTGGAGGGTAGAATTACCAAAATACCCCTGTAGGGTAGAATTACCGAAATACCCATGTAGGGTAGAATTACCGAAATACCCTTTAGGAGAGAATTACCGAAATACCCCTGTAGGGTAGAATTACCTAGATACCCCTATGAGGTAGAATTACCGAGATACCCCTATGGGGTAAAATTACCAATTTACCCCTAGGGTGTTAAATGACTGTTTTGCCCTCGTGGGCAAGTGACTGACTTGGACTGTGTGTTTGACGGATTTGATTGTGAATATATGTTGGTGATATATTCGTACTGATTTGATAAAGTCGCACGGGTCGCCCGAGACGACTGTGGACCGATCGATGGCTGAGTGCTGATCATGTTACCAAAGGCTGTGTGCCGTTATTGTGGGCTTTGTGCCGTTATTATGGGCTTATACTGTTACCGAAGGCTGTGTGCCATTATTGTAGGCTTCGTATCGATATTGTGGGCTTTGTGCTGTTATTATGGGCTTTGTGCCATTACCGAAAGCTTTGTCCCAATATCACAGGCTTTATGCCAATTATAGACATGTTATCGATGGCTTTGTGCCACGTATTCTGTTAAGTGGCTTTGCCACGTTATCTAATTCTGGTGGCTCTGCCACAATATTCTATTATTGGCAGCTTTGTTGCCCATTGGTGTGTGGGCTGGGTGGGTTGAGTTATTCCCCACATGGTGTATTGGTTGGTACGGGTGGTGTGATGGCTGGACTGGGTTGGGATTGCATTCACATTTTGATTCTGATTCTGATTCTATTAATTAATACTGATTCTGATTCTGATACTGATACTGATTCTGATTCTGGTTCTGATTTTGATTCTGATTTTGATTCTATTACTGATACTGACTCTGATTCTGATTTTGATTCTGATACTGATTTTGGTTCAGATAATGTCTCTGATTTTGTAATGGGCTAAGGCCCATCTGGTACTGCCTTTTATAATGGGTTAAGGCCCAATTGATACTGGAACTGTTGTAAGGCAAACTTTTTAATTCTTTTACATGACTGACTGTTCGTATTTGTTGTAACACCCCTATCCCGTAACTGTTGCCGGAATAGGACGAGGCGTTACCGGAAATTAGGAAACAGATCAGAACAGTAAAAATTTTGAACATTTTCTTGAAGTAAAGATAATTTATTTATATAAATGCTAGACACAACCAGAGATCGAATTTAAAACCTATATAAGTAAATATTCAAAAGATGCCATATTCGCATGGCTTAAATACATCAACCAAAACATCCTTCCACTATTAGTCTATTCTATACATGCCATAAGTTAACCCAAAACGTAGCAATACCAAACAGTGGATAGTGTGCCGACTGCTGACGATCCCCGAGCTCATAGTAAGAGTCAATGCTCTACAAAACAGAGAAACATAACGTTCAAAGTAAGCTTTCATAAGCTTAGTAAGTCTTAAGCAATTTAAACAGTTGAACTTAAAAACAAACCAAATGTTCGAAATCACATAACACTTTTTGAGTACAATACTATTTGGCCGATTATGCACAAACACATATCATTTTACTCCATTTATACTCAAACTCATATAGACATAGTATTTACAAGCTTCCGGATTAACTTTAATTCTTTCGAATTTCACTAGTGTATCATTTCTTACCCACACTTACTTTCAACATTCATAGTTAAATGGCATATCGAAAACTATCTCGTAAATTTGCATAATAACTGAATGCACACATATACAAATATACATATGAATTTACAACATTTTTTTTTTCATATGCTTCTCATTACACATTCTTAATTCCCGTCAGATCAATCTCACATATATATATATATATATATCACATACCTGAATAACTTAATGTGTAATACGAGTTCAATTTATCATCTGAGCATAGGATCTCGTTGTATACTTTATCAAATTCACTAGCACTTGGCCTGTGAGGTATAAAACCCGAACATAACATCAGCACGAAGCCTACGGGACTTTAAACCTGGACATATTACCAGCAAGAAGCCTGCGGGACTTTAAACCTGGACATATTACCAGCACGAAGCCTGCGGGACTTTAAACCCGGATACAATCTCAGCACAATTTATTTTATATACTTTTTACTAACTTTGGCCTCATCAAATATCTAATAATACACACTTTTCACAATTGGTCATTCGGCCACATTATATACACATAAACATATGTACATTTCACATTTGCCCATTCGGTCACACCATATACACAAGCACATATATAAGATAATGCTTTTATCATCACTTGCTAGTACATCATATACTTTGCTTTCATTTAAATAACCACTCAGCCATATTACATTTCTAAGTAACCATTCGGCCTTACTATACAAATAAGATTGCACATATTTTCATAAAGGCCATTCGGATAACTTGCACACATTTAATATTAGCCATTTCGGCCTCACCACATATACATATCTTGTACATCAATTTCATCATATCAAAATTGACTAGGTATACTAGTCATTTATGGCTTATAGCCTCATTTTAATATGGATTCGGTACTTTGATTACCAATATTTAATCAAACATGTTCTTAATTACAATTATTTAACATTTTAATTTATATTAGGCAATGACATGTTCATCTCCAATAATTCAATACTTATAAACTTATAATTTCACAAATTTTAACATCAAAGATCCATCCAACACTCATATATCATTTCCTAACGTCACAATTCAGAATTCACATATGGTTTTAATCAATAGCTTATAAGCAACTCAAACAGTTTTATCAATGTTTACAACATAATCACAAATTCACTACAAGCTGTCTTCTTGAGCAACAGTCATTAAATTATTTGTAACTGGAGCTACGAAACTCCAAATCAAGTGCCGTTAATTTTCCTTAGAAATAGACTCATATATCTTCTATCCAAAAAAATTTTAGAATATTTTTTTTGGCCAATCAATACCAGATTTTTCTTAAAGTTTCCCCTATTTTACTGTTTAACTAGTCTGACCACTCTTCACTACGAATCAAATTTCTCATTGTACAGAATTCAAAATATGTTCTCGTTTATTTCGTTTGAAACTAGACCCATTAAATAGTCTAAGTATATAAATTTTATCTTATAATAATTTTTGCACAATTTATAATGATTTTCTAAAAACAGAACAGGGGCCCTCGAAACCCTTTTTGACTCTATCCCACACCACTTTAAATATCTCATTATCAGCAATTCCTTTAATTACACGGTTTCTTTTATAAGAAACTAGACTCATCAAGCTTTAATTACATAATTTATTCAACCTCTAACTCAACTCCAACAATTTATGGTGATTTTCTAAAATCACATTATTACTGCTGTCCCAAGCAGATCTATTACAATTTACTCTTAAAATCCCAAAAGTTCAAACACTTAAGAACTTACCTCAATGTGGTTAAGCTATTACGGATCAACTATTCCACCAATCTCGCTTTCCCTTTATCCGAATTGGGCTCTCTTTGATCTTGAGCTTTGATTTAGACAATTAAACTAGTTTAATCCTCTTATCAAGTCAAAGAAATCAAAGTATTATCAATTTCATGCACATGAAACATACGGCACTTCCATTTTTACTATTTAAACACATATCAAAAATTAACCAACTATTCATAAACTCATATGTATTTATTCTTGAATCAATTTTAATATTTCATGCTTACAATTATCAAGTAGTCGAGTATACTTCACCATGATTCACAAAAATTCAACTAATATTGTATATAATTTTTGTCACATATCAAATAGTGAGTTTACCTTAATACACATTTTATCACATTGCCGAAATACATTTAACTCATTGGCCCAATTCATAAGATTACTTCTATCTATATTTCACATTCGGCATTCTACTCTAATCTACATGGTACTTCCATTAAGATTTACATATCAATGTTACAATTACTCCAAGTAAAATTCAATTCATCCTTTTATTTGTCAAACTAATCCATGCTCCATTTCTACTCTTATTCAACCATCACTAGAACAACTAGTTAAACATTAAAACTTTGAATACATACATATATATATATATATATATATAAAACATCTCACAAACATGGAGCATATAAACTCACGTAGCAAACAAATACTCATTTCATTCACTAAAATATCCTTCAGTAAAATATAAAAGCATAGATATTCAAACCTCGTTTACTAGCACTCAAGCTAAAACCGAATTTCCTTTTTGGCTACCAAAGACATAATATTAGACATAATTACAAATGCACGTCTTAAGACCCCCAAAAGAACTAATTAAAAAAAATATATATATAACACTACTTATCTATCACCAAGCTCATATTCGGCAACCATGGACTTAATGATACTCACAAACCGATCCCTATTTACATCTAATTCACTCATGAAAAGGATATCCTCCAAAAACAAATTCATTAAGTTCCCGTACATAACCTTTATACCTTGCTTAATAACAATTTGCAAGAAATTTCATAATTCAATAGAATTGCCGAATGTTAACAAATCATTTTAGTCAAAATACTAAAATTTTCTAAGCTCAATTCACCACACAATCTATTTCTCATTTAAATCATCATCACCGATTACTCAAGTATAGATTTCCATGGCCGAATGTTCAATACACAATCAAATTCAAAATTAAAACATGGGCTAGCTAAGCAATGCCCTAACCATGCCAATTTCACAAGAATATAAGGAAATTAACTTGAAATTCATACCTTAATAGAGGCTAAGAGGTAACCGAATGCCTTAAGCTTCAAAACCCTCTATTCCCTCTCTATTCACGGCAAAAGATGAAGAAGAAAAAGAAATAAACCAACTTTGGTTTTTTCCTCCCACTATCTCATATTGTTTATATTAAATTTTATTTTAAACATATAATATGCATATAATCCACATAATATAAAATGAAACAAACAATATGACACCATGTCATAGGTTGGCCGGCCACTAAGAATAAATGTGGCAAATTTACATGCAAATCCACTCATTTTGCATCATTCAAAATTAATCACTTAAAATAAGCCACACATATATTCAAAGCTTCTCACATAAGTCCTTTTTATTTAGAAACACATTCAATTTGACAAAAATCAAAGCATTCAAATTCCACACATGCATGATCACATATTTTAAACATAAAATATTATATTCAATTATTTCTGTGACTCGGTTTAGCGGTCCCGAAACCACTTCCTGACTAGGGTTAGAATAGGGCTGTCACATTTGTAGTATGGGATTGCACACTGAATTTTCATAAACTCACCCCGTTTATTAACCTTTCAGGTAATTTCTAGCCTTAGACGGATCGGATCTGCGAGGGACTCAGAGGCGGCCACATTACTGCTCCTGTTTTCTTTTATTTGGCTTTTATTTACCATTTAATTTCATTCTGGGATTTTATTTTTTGTAATAAGGCCTTTCCTAATTTCTAAATTTTAAGTTCGGTTTTTTTATTATCTGCTCTAAATAGAACTCGATTTCCCAAAAACGTTAACTGTTTTCAAATCAAAATGTCTCTACAAACTACCAATTTTTTTCAGCTTTCGCAAACTTACTTGGTAATTACTTATGACAGTAATTAAGGTTTTAAAAGTAAATTATTTTTCAATGAGCCATGTTTCGAAAGTAGCGAACGCAAACTAAGATTTAAGTCTTTAAATAATAAGAAGGGTTTTAAATAAAATAAGGTTTTCAAAAAACACTTCAACGTGACACACCAGATTCGGGCCTAACTTCTAGGTCAGGTTTGGGGTGTTACAAGCTTTGTTTGAATTCGCATTTGTTGTGGAAACGTGGTTTTTGGAAAACAAAAATCATTTTGTAAAATGCGTCTTAGAGTAGCAGAATAATAACCTGCAGATAAATAATCCCAAAACTTAAGAAATATTATATAGCGGCCTTGTTACAAACCCAAAATAAAAACCACAATTAAAATAAATAAAAACCAGAAATAATATAAAAGCAGAATGTGACTGCCTCCAAGTCCACGTAGCACCGAATCACCTATGCCTTGGAATTACCTGTACAGTTAAAATAATTAGGTGAGTATACGAATACTCAGTGTGTAACCCTAGCAATAACAACATAACAGAGTCAGTCTGGGCTAGAGTCCATTATAGTAATATATCACCTTCAGTAAACAGTATAGCATGCACTTCAGAGTCCATATCACAATCAGTGGCATATAATTAGAAATATTATGGTAACAGTATACCATGCAATCAGAATCCTACCCATCTATCCGCTACACTCCATCTCCTTCCAACCCTACACTCTATATGGGGATATAATCAACCCACCCAACCTTACACTCCACAGTATAGTACCAATGCGGCACTATCGATAAAATGCAGCAGAGCTGCCAGAATATTAGGCTATAAGCCTCAGAATAATGCAGCGAATCTGTCAGAACAGTACACTTCCTCCTGAAATATATATCCCATCCCCCATGCAATGCAACATATTAAATGACATACTATCATGATACAGATAATTCATACAAACATTTCATAACATAAAAGTTTGATCCGAAAACATACAGAGTCAAAACAGTCGATTTACCCCCAAAGGGTATTTTAGTCATTTTGGCCCTTAGGGGCATTTCCGTCATTTGTCAGTGTGGTCCTTCGTAACTGAAGGCCTATCAGTAAGCCCATGGTCGTCTAGCGACACATGTGATCATATCAGTTTAGAATTCGTCTATGGGTCGAGGCCCATTAAGCCGGCCCATGTGGGCCCAAATAGTCATGTCGCCCACCAAGCCTAGATTTGGCCTAAGCCAAGCGAGTACAATAACCAAATTAACAACATACATCTATTTACAAGTTTACACCTATGCGGGCCCATGGGCCCATTAGGCCCATTCGGCCCGTTTCGACCAACTCATGAAATAGCTCATGAAAGCTGTTTACCGATGTAGGGCCACAATCTGTGGCCTCAATCAAACACATGAACGTTCACACGCCCATGTGGCCAAAAATCGATTCGTCGACTTTTCGGCACTTGCCGATTCGACATTTTGCCTTCAAGATCTAAAAGTGTGGTTAACACACACCTTATCACTTAGAGTATCAAATAATCCTGAGCACCATCACCTAAATTAAACATAACACACGGTTAAACTACTTATCTAAAAACAATTATGGAAAAACTAATCCGAACACTTAGCCAAAATATTTACTATCACTTGCCTTCATCTGAGTGGTCAATTGCGATTTGCTTAGTCAAACTATAGTTTGACGCGGTCACCCTTCTGCATCCCCACGGAAAGTCCCTAACCACCGGTATAATCAAACCGTAGTTTGACACAGTCGCTCTTCCCTATCCTGGCTAAAAGTCTTTAACTGGTGACACACTATGTCTCTTGAACTTGGGAGTAGAAACCGCGAGTGTACTTCCCCTAGTTACTCTTCCATGACCTCCCTTAATCTGATTATCACTTACCTCCATGATTTATATTCCAAAAGTCACAATCCTTATTCAGTCACCAAAAGGCAACAATCGATATTAAACGCTTTAAAAGAAAAATAATTGATCCCGTAAGGGTACACGTAAACTTTCAAATAATGAAATCAAATCTGGCAATTAAGGTACTTACCCAAAACTTGTAACATTCACAGTGGAAAGGAATTCAAGTTAAATACCCTAATCAAACCCCTAGCGAAAATGGTCAATACAAAGTGTTACAACACCATTACTAAAGCAAAACAATCAAAAGCATGAGGGCATAAACAGCCCTCAAATATCGAAATCAATCCTTGTGATCGAAAACTTACCCATATCCACACGACCACGAATAAGGGAAAGCATGACATCAAATAGAAATCAAAGTTTTGGCTTTAAGAATCAAGAACCGATTGATCAATAATGAAACGAGAAACGAGAAGGAGAAAGGTATAATCGTTCAAAAAGAAAGAAAAGGAACAAATTTGCTAAAGTACATTCGGCTACTATTGCACAAGGGAAAAAGAGAGTGTGAATGACAAGTAGGAATATTCGACCATGACACTAGCTATGAAGCAAATTGCAATCAACTAAGACAAAGCCAAAAGAGAAGAGAAAGTGACCACTTTACATTCGGTATTGTCAAAATCAAAAGAAAAAAGAAAGGTGCTTGAAAGGTATAAGCAACATGTGTATGTGTTAGTTCAAAACAAATGGAGTAGAGGTGTGTGAGATTTGGATTCAGAAGAATGTAAAGGAAAAATACCAAAAGGGAATAATACAAAATCGGTTCACAAGAATTTTGTTTGAGAAAGAATAAGGTGTCGGTCAAACCAAAAAGGAAAGTAATCTTTCCATTCCCCACCAATGCCGAAAAATCCTAGCTAAGAACACCATACTTGGCAACTAAGGATTCCCTCCCTATTCGGTCAAAACTAAGAAACAAAGGGAAAGTAAATCGAAAGATTATTAGCCTTATCTCAAATAACCGAATTGCACCAAAATTAATCCCTCATTTGGCCAAAATTTCACATAATATTTCCTTCATTAGCAGCTTAAAATCAGCAGCCTATCAGTCCAAATTCCACCGCTTGGTTTGATCACCGACAGCAGCTTCTATCCACTGCTTGACCAAGTCTTCACGCACAGGCAGCAAAAATTTAAACTCATATGCAGGGTGAGGCTAGAACTCCAGCCCTCACCACTGACATTACGCCCCACAGGCATACTGCTGGCCATTGTACCGTATTTCTCCTTTACACTATAATATGGTCGCGAATAAATTTAACCCTTACTTGCTGAAGCCATAGTTTTATTCGAGAATGAAAATGAAAATTTCGTCTGCAATGCAATTCAAACCTGTGCCCCCTCTTAAAAGCCCAACACGCCATTTGCCACCCTTATAATTCGACTTTCATGTCTAAAAACCCCATGCAACCAATTTTAAGCCTTCATTCCCGAATGTCGTGCTGTACTAAAAAAAACAACGTTTTTGCCTTAAGCATACACGAACCTGCTCCATTCCAAACACCTAGCACACTACTAGCCATCCTTCTAGAATCTCTTTTTGTGTCACAAATTCCATCCAAATATATTAAAGATTTAAGTGCCAGCTATCATGCCCACATGTGAAAATTTAAAGAATTTAAGCAATGACTAGGATTCAAACCTTGGGCTTCCTACGTGCTACCAACGCCCCCTTGCCACAGACCAACTTCTTCTATGTGTCAAGCCTTAACCAAAAATATTTTTGAACCCTTCCTTGTGACGCCAATGTCCACTTAAAGGCAAAATTAATTTTTTTCTTAATGTCCCCTTTTTAATCCAATACTTCTCGGATATCCCCAAACACTCCAAATCACTTAATTAACAATCCAAACAGAACTTTGCAAAAAAAATTCTTAAACTCAAAAAATCCAAAATTCTCCGATAAACGAATCTCATTTCTTTTAAGCCCAAAATCGGGGTGTTACAACTCTACTCGCCTTAAAGAAATTTCGTCCTCGAAATTTCCAACTATCATCTAACCGCACTACTTAAGTCATACCATTATGCTTTCGCCGCGTACTTTAATTCCAAACTAGATTTATAGCCTGACGCCAAATGCCCAACTCACATACGCTTATGGCCTCTACCTCGGCCTCTTGAACCTTGTTCAAGTGTACCTTTAAATTCATCCAAACTAGATTTATAGCCTGACGCTAAACGCCCAACTCACATACGCTCACGGCTTCTACCTCGGCCTTTTGAGCCTCGTTCGAGTGTACCTTTCAATTCATCCTCTCTTCGTGTTTTGTCTTATTAGAAATTTTATGAAATAACTTAGAGCTTCAATATTTATTAACAATGTCTTATGGAAACATGAATTTAAAGTTGTTTTTGTGGATCGAGATCACACTACAGTCTTCAATTTCCTATAGTCTCAGTCTAACCTATCTAAAGTGTCATAGTATAACAAGCTCAATATTCAATAAGCTAAGCATACAACAGTAATTGAAACACTTACGAATTTGGTGCCGGAAACTTGGAGACCACACTTTTAGTAGTAGAATTAAATTTTTTTCTTAAATCCATTGAAAATAGTTTGTAGAATATTAAATTTCGAAGTAAATCTAAATTTTGAAAGCATTTTACAGAAATTAAAAAGTTTTTGAAATCCCATTCCACAACCGAGTCTTGTAAACCTAGTCCTGATACCACAATATGTGACAACCCAAACCTGGCCTAAAAGTTAGACCCGATTCCAGTGTGTCACATTAAAGTGTTTTTAGAAAATCTTATTTTTATTGAAAACCCCTCTTAAAGAAATTTTAAAGAAATCACCATTCCATCTATCTTTGATTAATCAGGTTATGAAAATAGTTTACTTCGGAAAAACATATTTGTTGCGGAAGCTTTGTTTGAATTCACATTTGTTGTGGAAACGTGGTTTATGGAAAATAGAAATCATTTTGTAAAACGCGCCTTAGAGCTAGCAGAATAATAACCTGCAGATAAATAATCCCAAAACTTAAGAAAAATTATATAGCGGCCTTTTTACAAAGACAAAATAAAAACCATAATTAAAATAAATAAAAACCAGAAACAATATAAAAGTAGAGTGTGGCCGTCGCCAAGTCCACGTAGCACCGAATCGCCTATTCCGTGGAATTACTTGTACGGTTAAAATAATTGGGTGAGTATACGAATACTCAATGTCTAACCCCGGCAATAACTACACAACAGAGTCAGTCTGGGCTAGAGCCCATTACAGTAACATATCACATTCAGTAAATAGTATAGCATGCACTTCAGAGTCCGTATCACAATAAGTGGCATATAATCATAAATATTACGGTAACAGTATACCATGCAATCAGAATCCTACCCATTCTTCAGCTACACTCCATCTCCTTCCAACCTTACACTCCATGTGGGGATATAATCAACCCACCCAACCCTACACTCCACAGTATAGTACTGATGCAACACTATCGATAAAATGCAGTAGAGCTACCAGAATATTAGGCTATAAGCCTCTAAATAATGCAGCGAAGCTGCCAGAGCAGTACACTTCTTCTAAAAATATATATCCCATCCCCTATACAATGCAACATATTAAATGACATGCTATCATGATACAGATAATTCACACAAGCATTTCATAATATAAAAGTTTAATCAGAAAACATACAGAGTCAAAACAGTGGATTTACCCCCGAAAGGTATTTTAGTCATTTTTCCCCTTAGGGCAAATTCGTCATTTGTTAGTGTAGTCCTTCGTAAGTGAAGGCCTATCTGTAAGCCCATGGTCGTCTAGCGACACATGCGATCATATTAGTTCAGAACTCGTTTATGGGTCGAGGCCCATTAAGCAGGCCCATATGGGCCCACACAGTCATGTGGCCCACCAAGCCCAGATTTGGCCTAAGCCAAGCATGTACAATAACCAAATTAACAACACACATCTATTTACAAGTTTACACCTATGTGGGCCCACGGGCCCATTAGGCCCATTCGACCTGTTTTGGCCCAACTCATGAAATAGCTCATGAAAGCTGTGTACCGATGTAAGGCTATAATTCGTAGCCTCAATCAAACACATGAGCGTTCATACACCCATGTGGCCAACAATCGATTCGTCAGCTTTTCGGCACTTGCCGATTCGGCATTTCGCCTTCGAGATTTAAAAGTGTAGTTAACACACACCTTATCACGTGGAGTATCAAATAATCCTAAGCGACGTCACCTAAATTAAACATAACACACGGTTAAACTACTTATCTAAAACTAATTACGGAAAAACTAATCCGAACACTTAGCAAAAATATTTACTATCACTTGCCTTTATCAGAGTGGTCAATTATGATTTACCTAGTCAAACCGTAGTTTGACGCAATCACCCTTCTACATCCCCGCGGAAAGTCCCTAACTGCTGGTATAGTCAAACCGTAGTTGGACGAGGTCACTCTTTCGTATCTTAGCGAGAAGTCTCTAACTATCGACACACTACGTCTCTTGAATTTAGGAGTATAAACCGTGAGTGCACTTCCCGTAGTTACTCTTCCACGACCTCCGTTAATCCGATTATCACTTGCCTCCATGATTTATATTCCAAAAGTCACAATGCTTATTTGGCCACCAAAAGGCAACAATCAATATTAAACGCTTTAGAGGAAAAACAATTGATCCCATAAGGGTACACGTAAACTTTTAAATAATGAAATCAAATCTTGCGATTAAGGTACTTACCCAAATCTTGTAATGTTCACAGTGGAAATGAATTCGAATACCTTAATCAAACCCCTAGCGAAAACGGTCAATACAAAGTGTTAGAAGACCATTACTAAAGCGAAACAATCAAAAGCATGAGGGCACAAGCAGCCCTCAAATATCGAAATCAACCCTTGTGATCAAAAACTTACCTATATCCACATGGTCACGAATAAGGGAAAGCAAGACATCAAATAGAAATCAAAGTTTTGGCATTAAGAATCAAGAACCAAATGATCAATAATGAAAACAAGAAACGAGAAGGAGAAAGGTATAATCGTTCAAAGAGAAAGAGAAGGAACAAATTTTCTAAAGTACATTCAGCTACAATTGTAAAAGGGAAAAGAGAGTGTGAATGACAAGTAAGAATATTTGGCCATGACACTAGCTATGAAGCAAATTGCAATCGGCTAAGACAAAGCCAAAAGAGAAGAGAAAGTGACCACTTTGTATTCGGTATTGTCAAAATCAAAAGAAAACAGAAAGGTGCTTGAAAGGTATAAGCAAAATGTGCATGTGTTAGTTCAAAACAAATGGAGTGGAGGTGTGTTAGATTTGGATTCAGAAGAATGGAAAGGAAAAATACCAAGAGGGAATAATACAAAATCGGCTCACAAGAATTTTGTGTGAGAAAGAAGAAGGTGTCGGTCAAAACAAAAAGGAAAGTAATCTTTCCATTCCCCACCAATGCCGACAAATCCTAGCTAAGAACACTATACTTGGCAAGTAGGGATTCCTTTCCCATTCGGTCTAAACTAAGAAACAAAAGGAAAGTAAATCGAAAGATTATTAGCGATATCTCAAATGACCGAATGGCAGCAAAATTAATCCCTCATTTGGCCAAAATTTCCCATAATATTTCCTTTATTAGTAGTTTAAAATCAGCAGCCTATCAGTCCAAATTCTACCATTTAGTTTGATCACCGACAGCAGCTTCTATCCAACGCTTGACCAAGTCTTCACACATAGACAACAAAAATTTAAACTCATGCACAGGGCTTCAGCCCTCACCACTGACACTGCGCCCCACGAGCATACTGCTGGCCACTGCACCGCGTTTCTCCTTTACACTATAATATGGTCACGAAAAAAATTTAACCCTTACCTGCTGAAGCCATCACTTTATTCAAGAATAAAAATGAAAATTTCACCTGTAATGCAACTCGAACCTGCGCCTCCTCTTAAAAGCCCAACACGTCGTTTGCCACCCTTCTAATTCGACTTTCATGTCTAAAAACCACACGCAACCAATTTTAAGCCTTCCTTCCTGAATGTCGTGCTGTACTAAAAAAACAACGTTTTTCCTGAAGTAGACTTGAACCTGCTCCCTTCCAAACATCCAGCACGCTGCTAGCCATCCTTCCAGAATCTCTTTTTGTGTCACAAATTCCTTCAAAGTATATAAAATATTTAAGCGCCAGCTATCACGCCCACATGCAAAAATTAAAAGAATTTAAGCAATGACCAGGATTCGAACCTTGGGCTTCCTACATGCTACCGGTGCCCCCTTGCCACCAGACCAACTTCTTCTATGTGTCAAGCCTTAACTAAAAATATTTTTGAACCCTTCCTTGCGACGCCAATGTCCACTTAAAGGTAAAAATTATTTTTTTCTTGAAGTCCCCTTTTTATTCCAGGACTTTCTGGACATCCCCAAACACTCCAAATCACTTAATTAACAATCCAAATATAACATTGCAAAAAAATTTTCTTGAACTCAAAAAATCCAAAATTCTCCGATACACGAATCTCAATTCTCTTAAGCCCAAAATCGGGGCGTTACAGAATTGGATGATGATGAATTGAACTATGTTTTGGTTTAGTAATTAGCTGAAATAGTTGGTCACTGTTATATCTTGCATGTCATACAAGTTGTATTACAGGTACTTGGCAATTGGATAGGAAAATGAGGCTTAAACCAAGCCCATTTTGTGCCACACGGCCTGAGCTCACGGGCGTGTGTCTCAACCGTGTGATTTTTGTACCTTAGTTGATTTGGTCAGAATGTCACATAGGCTAGACACACGGACGTGCCTTGTGGTCGTGTGTGTAAGTCAGTAGCTCTTGGGATTTCACACGGCCTAGACACACGAGCGTGTCCTATGGCTGTGTGCATAAGTCAGTATGTATACCCTGTATTACCAAGGCCTAGATAGATGGGCGTGCCTGGTAACTGTTTGAAGACCTTTTTGAGGGACTATTTGATTATGTTGATTATGTTTTGAGATGAATGATTGTATAATGTCTGTAAAAGTTCTGATCTATATGGTAATACCTTTAACCCTAGTCCGGCGATGGATACAGGTTAGGGGTGTTACATTTGGTTGGTATCAGAACTATGGTTTAGTCGATTCTTGGACTACCATAGCGTATGTGAGTCTAGCTATACATGCCATATATCTAGAAATGTGATAATGTAATGTGTACTGACATCTGAAATATGTTTTTCATATGGTAATGGATCCTAAACGAGCAGTACCCGATGTTGTTGAAAGTAATGCATCAGGTCCTGCATAAGGGGCAATGCTTTCTAATTCAAGAAATATATCTAGCAGGCATGAGGGAGAGGTAAAACAGGCCTTCTTCCAAATGATGAGTGAGTGGTTTACAAAATATGTTCGTACTAACCCGGCTGCTCAACAATCCTCTCCCTCGACTACTCCCCCTCAGACATCTACTGTCCCTCCAGTAATGAATCTGATTCTATTGAATAAGTCTCCTGTAGATAAAATCAGGAAATATAGAACCGAAGAATTCAGGGCTACGAGTGATGATGATGCTGAGAGAGCTGAGTTTTGGCTTGAGAATACCATTCGAGTGTTCGATGAAATGTCATGTACCCCTGAAGAATGTGTCAAATGTGCAGTATCTTTGCTCAGAGATGCAACTTATCACTGGTACAAAACTCTGCTTTCTGTTGTTCTGAAAGAACGAATAACCTGAGATTTCCTTGAATCTGAGTTCCACAAGAAATACATCAGTCAAAGATTCATTGATCAAAAGCAAAAAGAGTTCCTAGAAATTGTGTATCAAATATGAAAGAGAGTTTATTCGTCTGAGCCACTATGCAAGTGAATGTGTATCGAATGAGAAGATATTGTGTAAAAGATTCGTTTGTGGCTTAAATAAAGATATTCGTATGCTAGTTGGCATCCTTAATATTAAAGAGTTTGTGCTTGTTGATCGGGCATGGAAAGCCAAAAAACTCAAGAAAGAGAAAAGAAAAGCTGATTTTAAAGCTAGAGAAATAAGGAAGAGATCACCAGTAAATCATTTCAGTCTGTGTCAAAGAAATTTCGAGATGATTCCAATCACGCAAAGGTAAATGGGGGACATTGGAGCAGAGATAGAGCTAGATCGCATTCAAGTTTCAGAGCTCCTGCTACTTCTTGTGCTAGTGTTGGGAATGTCAGATCCGAATGACCTGAATGTAACCATTGTGGTAAAACACATCCGAGAAGTTATAGAATAAATGATTGGGCTTGTTTCAGAAGTGGATCTATAGATCATTTTATTCAAAATTGTCCTAAGCCTGCGGAACCAGAGATTGCATAGAATCTGAGATTGAGCAATATTTCAGCAAGAGGTAGACCTCCCAGGAATATGGGAAATGTGAGTGGTAGCTAGAAAGCTACAAAGGCCACTATTGTTCATTCTGAGGCTAGAGTACCAACCAGGGCCTTTGCTATCCGAGCTCGGGAGGAAGCTTTGTTTCTAGATGTGATAACGGGTACTTTTACTCTATACGATACTTCTTTGATTGCATTAATAGATCTAGGATCTACTCATTTGTATATATGCATGAGTTTAGTGCATAGTAAGGCTTTGCATGTAGAGTCTACTGAATTTGTAAGTTGAGTATCGAACCCCTTAGGTAAAAGTGTCCTAGTTGACAAAGTTCGCAAGAACTACCCATTAATGTTTCGAGATGTGTGTTTTTCGGCTGATCTAATGCTTTTACCCTTTGATGAATAAGATATAATTTTGGGTATGGATTGGCTAACTCTGCATGATGCTATTGTGAATTGCAAATGGAAAACCATTGATTTGAGATGCGAGAATGCTGAGATAATTCGAATTGAATCTAGTGATTTGAAAGGGTTACCGGTTGTAATATCCGCAACGAAAGCCTTGAAATTTATGAATAAGGGTTGTAAAGCCTTTTTAGCATATGTGATCGATTCAAAAGTTACAAAGAAGAAGATTGAATTAGTACCTATTGTCTACGAGTTCCATGATGTGTTTCCTGAAGAACTTTCGGGACTACCACCGATTTGAGAAGTTGAATTTGCTATTAAATTAATTTCGGGAGCTACTCCGATTTCAATAGCACCGTATAGAATGGCTCCTACCGAACTAAAAGAACTAAAGACTCAGGTGCAATAGTTAATAGGTAAAGGATTTGCTAGACTGAGTTTCTCACCTTGGGGTGCTCCGATTTTGTTTGTGAAAAAGAAAGATGGCACGTTGAGAATGTGTATTGATTACTGCCAGTTGAATAAAGTGAGTATAAAGGATAAATATCATCTGCCCAGAATCAATGATTGGTTTGATCTGTTGAAAGGTGCCTCTCTGTTTTCAAAAATAGATTTGAGATCGGGTTATTATCAGTTGAGAGTGAAAGATGCAGATATTCTGAAAACAGCTTTCCGAACAAGGTACGGACACTATGAATTATTAGTTATGCCTTTCGGACTGACGAATGCTCATGCTGTGTTTATGGATCTGATGAACATAATTTTTAGACCATATTTAGATAATTTTGCTGTTATATTCATTGATGACATCTTGATTTATTCACGGAATGAAAGTGAGCATGCCAAGCATTTAAAAATTGTGCTTCAGACTCCGCGTGATAAGCAATTATATGCGAAATTTAGTAAATGTGAATTATGGTTACGCGAAGTTAGCTTTCTAAGTCACATTGTATCTGCATCAAGTATCCGTATTGATCCAAGCAAAATCTCAGCAATTTTGGATTAGAAGCCTCTGAGAAATGTTTATGAGATTCGCAGTTTTCTTGGACTTGCCGGGTATTATTGTCGATTCGTGAAAGGTTTCTCTATGATTGTAACACCGCTGATGAGCTTGCTCCAAAAAGATGTGAAGTTTGAATGGTTAGATAAGTGTCAGAATAGTTTTAATCAATTGAAAGTTATGTTAACAGAAGCTCCGGTGCTTGTACAGCCTGAATCGAGTAAATAATATGTGATTTATAGTGATGCTTCACTAAATGGACTCGATTCTGTTTTAATGCAAGAAGGCAAGGTCATAGCTTATTCCTTTAGACAGTTAAAGTCACATGAAAAGAATTATCCGACACATGATCTTGAGTTAGCTGCCATTGTTTTTGCTCTAAAAATGTGGCGTCACTATCTGTTCGGTGAGAAATGTCACGTGTTTTTGGATCATAAAAGTCTGAAATACCTGATGACTCAGAAAGATTTGAGTCTGCGACAGAGAAAATGGTTAGAACTATTGAAAGATTATGAACTTGTTATTAATTATCGTCCGGGCAAAGCGAATGTTGTAGTTGATGCTTTGAGTAAGAAATCATTATTTGCATTATGAACATTGAATGCACAGTTGTCTACGTCTGACGATGGTTTGGTATTAGCTAAATTGAAGACGAGACCTTTGTTTTTCCAATAGATTATTGATGCACATAATGTTGATAAGGAATCGCTATCCAAACAAGTTCAATGTGATTCCGATTCTAATTTTGAATTTTGAGTTGATGTTAATAGCTATTTGAGATTTCGAAATCGAATTTCTGTTCCAAGAAATCCAGAGTTGATTCAAACGATTTTGGATGAAGCTCATAGTAGTAAATTCTCTATACATCCGGGTAGCACAAAAATGTATAATGATTTGAAACAGCTATACTTGTGGCCAGGAATGAAAAGAGACATCACTGATTTTGTTTTGAAAAGCTTAGTATGTCAACAAGTCAAAGCTGAACATTAGGTGCCCTCCGATTTATTACAACCAATCATGATACCAGAGTGGAAATGGGATCGAGTGACGATGGATTTTGTTTCTGGTTTGCCCCTATCTTCGAGAAAGAAAGATTCGATCTTGGTTGCAGTTGACAGATTGACGACATCAGCTCATTTTATTCAAGTACGATCCGATTACACACTTGAAAAGTTAGTTGAACTTTATATTTCTGATATTGTGAGATTGGACAGGGTGCCATTATCTATTCTGTCAGATTGAGATCCAAGATTCACTTCACAATTCTGGAAGAAATTACAAGAAGCTTTAGGTACAAAATTACATTTTAGCACTGCTTTTCACCTGCAAACGGATGGTCAATCTAAGCAAATCATTTAGATACTCAAGGATATGTTGAGATGTTGCATTCTTGAGTTTGAAGGCACGTGGGAATAGTATTTGCCATTGATGAATTTGCTTATAATAATAGTATTCAATCGAGTATTAAAATGGCACCGTACAAAGCCTTCTATGGTAGAAAATGCCGTACCCTGTTATATTGGTTTGAACTTGGTGAAAATAAGATACACGAGGTTGATTTCATTAAAGAGACTGAATAAAAAGTGAAAGTAATCCGAGATAGGTTCTGATCGTCATAAATCATACACGGATTTGAAACACAAAGATATTGAATTTGAGATTGATGAGAAAGTCTTTTTGAGAGTTTCTTCGTGGAAGAAAGTGCTTCATTTCAGTAAAAAGGGAAAATTGAGTCCGAGAATCATTGGACCGTATGAAATCATCGATAGAGTTGAGTCGATTGGTTATAGATTACTTCTGCCATCTGAGCTAGAGAAGATTCATAATGTATTTCATGTATCAATGCTCTGAAGATACATATCTGGTCTTTTGCATATAATTTCTTCCTTTGAGATAGAAATCCAATTCGATATGACTTATGAAGAAAAACCGATTTGTATATTAACTTGTGAAGTGAAAGAAAGGCAAAATAAGAAAATTCCATTAGTAAAGGTATTATGCCATCATCACGGTATAGAAGAGGCTACGTGGGAGCCCGAAGATGATATGAGGGAACAACATCCAAACTTGTTTAACGGTAAGATTTTCAGGGATGAAAATCCCTAAGGGGGAAAGTTGTAATAGCCCGACTTGGACCGTAGTTAGAATAGTGGTTTCGGGACCACATATTCGAGTCAAAAAATATTTAAATATTATCTTCTATGTCTACAACATGTGAATTGATATATGTGAAATTTCTGTGATTTAATTTATCTATTTGTGTGCTTAATTTGCAAAAAGGATTAAATTCCATAAAAAGTAAAAGTGGTCAATTACTTGATTTAGTGCTAAATTAAATGAGGTTTATTAAAATGATGACCTTAAATTGGTATTTAATCATTTGAATTGATGGTGGACATTAATGGCTTGTTATTTGATGAATAAATGGTTTAATAACTAAAGGTAATTTAGTAAACAAATTATTATTATGCATAAAATAAAACAAACATAAAATAGGCCATTATTTTACCATATTTTGCCGAATAAAAGAGAAAGAATAAGAGTTTAGAAACTTTGAAGTATTTGGCCATATCAAAGCTTGATTAAGGTATGGATTTTGATTTGTTTTTAATGATTTTTGTGTTTTTGAGATCATTACTTTGTATATTACAAAGCCCATGTCTCAATTTCTATATCTGTTGAAGATTCCATGGGATGCTATTGTTGATTTTATAAGTTTTAAAGTGTTAATGGATGAAAATAAAAGATATGGGATGGATTAATGTATTTTTGTTTTTGAATTTTGATGAAATTGAGTATATAGGGCTAAATTGAGAAAAATGAGAATTAGAAGGACTAAATTGTGACATAAATGTGATTTATGGGCTTTTATGAACACTATATGAATTCAGCTAGAGACATGTCTAAAGAGATTTTGTGAATTTGATGATTTTATGATTTAGAGACTAAATTGTTCAAATGTGTAAATATGGGGGTTAATTTGTAAATTACTCTAGATAAGTATATTTGGATTGGTTTGAATGAATATGAAATTGAATGGGCTAAATTTGAATGTATATAGATCAAGAACTAAAAAGAACGGATTTAGATCAGGGAAAGTCAAAAGTTGTTGAATAGCCGATCGTTGTCATTCGAGTTCGTACGAGGTAAGTCAATATACAAATAAGTGTAACATTGATCGAATTGTATTTATGTATGTTTAAATGATATTGAATGGCCATGAGAAATAGTATGTGAATGCATTATGATCTTGAATGAATTGCTATATGAAATGCATTGAAATGGTAAGTTGGTAAATGACCTTACTTTGATGAATGTGGAAATAGTATGCTTTGTGGTCTTGAATGAATTGCTATACATATGACTGAGAAAAGTTGAAATAGTCATTTGTTATGAAGTTATTTGTGAATTAAGATTGAAATATAAAAGATAGATGATGATTTGAAATGGGTTTTTGAAATGTATTCATGTTTATATTATTTATGTGACATTGAATTGGTTGACATGAAATGGTCTTTTTGATGTTTAGAATTGGCTGAAATGGTTGTGCATTGAGTATATGTAATTGTTATGCAACTGATGTTTTAGGTACATAACATATTGGGGTGTGAAAATGGCTTACATAAAGCCTATTTCGTACCACACGGTCAAAATACATGGGCCTGTGACTTGACCGTGTGACGCCTACACCGTAGTTATTTTGGTCAGGACGCCACACGGGATAGGCACATGCGTGTCTTGTACCCGTGGGCGCAAGTCAGTAAGTTCATAATTTTCACATGGCCAAGACACACGGGCGTGTCATGTGGCCGTGTGCACAAGTCAGTATGTATGCCTTGTTTTGCCAAGGCCTAGACACACGGGCGTGTTTGGCACGGCCGTGTGACCCTATTTCGAAAATTTTCTTTTCTCATATCTTTTATATGATATCAAATTAGTCCCTGATGTATGATTAAAGCTTTATGTGTTTGTTTTAAGCATGAGATGTTTATATATAATTGATGTTGCTGAAACGGATTAAACGTTGATAAAAGTATAAAGTTTTACTATTCTATTCTAAGTTACAAGTATAGTAACCCATTTACCTATTCCAGTGATAGTTACGGGATAATGGTGTTACAGTAACAACCTGGTTTTAGCTAATTCAAAATAATGGTTTCAAAACCACAAATCCGATGTCAAAACATTATTTGAATATTATTTTCAGTGTTTACAACATGTTATTAGGTATGTGTGAAAATTTCGTGAATTAACTTTATTAATTGGATGGTTAATTTTGATAAAAGGACTAAATCGCGTAAAATGAAAAAGTTGCATTCTACATGTTAAATGTGTTTATTTACTATGAATTAAAAGGTGGAAATCCTAATTATGAAATTAGACCATTGATAGTGGAAATTGACATGAATAGCCATCCATTATGTTTTAATAAATGATATTAAATAAGGTTATTATGGTAAATTGCTAAATAAGTTATAATTAAATAAAACTAAAGGCAAAATTCTACCATCTTTTATGCTTCATCACTGAAAAACATAAAGAAAAGAAAGTTTTTATGAACTTTGAGCATTCGGCACTTTTAAAGCTTGATTGAGGTACGGTTTTAGCTCGGTTTTTGATGATTTCTATGTTTTTGTAATTGTGGCATCTAGTACTAGCGAGCCCCAGGACTATTTTGCAAAATATTTAAAGATTGAGTGAGATGCCATTGATGAATTTGTGTGTTCTTAAGTTGTAACACCCCAAACTCGGCCCAAATGTTATGGCCGTATTTGGTAGTGTCACATTAAAGTGTCCCAAATCATGTTTCACGAAATTCGACCTAGAAGAAGAAAAAAAAACTTTTTGTTCTTTAAGCTTTCAAAGAAAACACTTTTCCATCTATCTTTGTGTAATTAGGTTATGAAAATAGTTTACTTCAGAAAATCATATTTGTTCCAGAAGCTTTATTTGAAATCTCGTTTGTTGCAAATACGTGGTTTTTGGAAAACATATATCATTTTGTAAAACGCGCCCTAAAGCTAAATAAATTAATAACATGTAAATAAATAATCCCAAAACTTAAGAATAATTATAAAGTGACCTTATTACAAATCCAAAATAAAACCTTATTTAAAGTAAATAAAAATCGAAAGCAGTTTTAAAATGAAGTATGGCAGCGTCCAAGCCCCACGTAACACCAAATCGCCTATGCCTCGGGGTTACCTGTATAGTTAGAATAATTGGGTGAATATACAAATACTGTGTGTAATCTCGGTAATAACAACATAACACAATCAGTCTGGGCTAGAGCCCATTACAGTAACATATCACATTCAGTAAACAGTATAGCATGCATTTCGGAGTCCATATCACAATCAATGGCATATATTCAGAAATATTACAGTAACTGTATAGCATGCAATCAGAATCCTACCCATCCATCCGCTACACTCTATCTCCTTCCATCCCTACACTCCATGTGGGGATATAATATCAACCCACCCAACCCTACACTCCACAGAGTAGTACCGATGCGGCACTATCGATAAATTGTAGCACTTCCTCCAAATACATATACCCCATCCCCCATGTAATGCAACATGCTCAATGCCATGAACAGTCATAATACAAAATATAAAAACATACATATATATCAGAGCATACATAACAATTCCAACATTATAAAGGGTTAAAACGGTTAATTTACCCACGAGAGGTATTTTGGTCACTTTTCCGATAGGGGCATTTCAATAATTTGTCAGTGTGGTCCTTCGATAATGAAGGCCTATCAGTAAGCCCATGGTCGTCTAGTGACACATGCAGCCAAACAGTCCAAAAATTGTAACGAATATGAAACCCATTGAGCGGCCTTACAGCCCATTGGGCTCATTGGGTAGTTCCGGTCTATATCTTAAAAGCGGTTATGTTTACTGTTTTTCTAATGTAGGATCACATTCCGTGGCCTCAATCGCTCGTATGAGCGTTCGCACGCTCATATGGTCATTTTTTTTATAAGAGTGTGATAACACACCCGTAATGAAATAGTGGCTATCCGCTTCCGGAATCCAAGCACCTAAAGTTACCACAATCATATTGTTAGACAATTTTATGGCTAACCAAAAACCACCATATGATTAACATCAAGATAAAGCCACCATCACTTACCCACAAAAGGAACAATCCCTTGCAAAAGTTTGAGAACTCGGCCAACCCCTTCTAGTAAGATCGTATTCCTGTTCATAGAAGATCAATTTTCAGCATTATGAGATCACTACTTAACTGAAATCAATGGTCACAAAACATTCAGTTAAATCACTTGACCTCTTTCTAAATACTTACCGAAATATCAATAGATAATATTTGGTTAACACACCACAGACCTTAGATTCGGGCTACGTAGAAGAAGAACAAGAAGTTAGGGAAAAGGTGTAACATTCCTTGAAACTTGATACCCCACGAGTGACATCAAAACAAAAGAGCAAAATTCAGCAACTAGAGACTAACCATACAATTTTCATTAAAGAAATAACTAGAAGAAATGAATAACACTCAAACCGAAAGATCACCTTCAATGAAAATTGGTAGGAAAAATCAAATGGACAAGTTTGGTTTGGCAAGAGCAATTAAGTAATATTAGCTAAATACCAAAATCAAATGAGTAAAGAGGGTGAGAGAAACTAAAAGAAATCAGCTACAAGGAGTGGATGAACTTTTATGAGAAATATAATCCAATGGTTTAGAGAATAACAAAATGAACAACAGACAAAAAGGCAAAGACTAGATGATTCGGTTAATGAAGGAGTAAAGAAAAGGCTAAAGGTTGATAAAGTAATCTATAACCAAAGATGCATTCAGTTTGTTTGTCAAGTCAAATACGAGAGCCTAAAAACAAAAGTACAATCGACATTCCTTAAAAAAAAATTCAATCAAAAAGAGAGAAAGAGCCTAGAAGCAAGAATAGTGTCAGCCAAAACAAAATGGAAGGTGACCTTCTAACCCTCAACTATGCCGACACTCCCCAAGCCTTAGCACCCAAACAAGGTAACCATATCACCTATGACCGTAGAGTCCAATTAGTCTCACCTTTTGCCAATTCTTGCCAAAAATATACATTTAATAGCTGCAAGAAAATAGCTAGCCAACAATCAAACTTTCCATAAAAAAACAATAAAAAGAATCAAAGCATTCACCGCTTGATTCTCTCCACCGACACCAACCCTCATTCAAAACCACCGCTTGACTTCAGCCCCATGCAGCAAGATAAAAAAAATAACAACAATTAACATCCAGGTTGCTCGAACCTGTACCCTTCCCAAACATGCTTCCTACACACACACATCCTGCCACTGAACCCCTTCAACTTTCATGTTAATAGCCCCACAAAAGCATCTTTTAACCCTTCAGTCCAGTGTGCCGTGATTTCCAAAAAAAACAAAAACATTTTCCCCTAAGCAGTCTTGAACCCTTGACCTTAGCACCTTAAGCTTGCGTCCTTGCCAACCTACCAACGCCTCTTTCGTGACATGAAGTAGCCAAATTAGTTTACAAAGCTTACTAAACCAAGCCTAAATCTTCTTAATCCAAAACAAGAAAATTTTTCCAAGACTCGGGGTCATTCACAGGACCCTTTAAACATTCCAACTCACTCTTAAATAACTTAATTAACATCCCCAATAAAAAAACAAAGGAAAACAACAAAAATACAAAAATACAAAAGTTTGGGATGTTACAACTCTATCCTCCTTAAAGAAATTTCGGCCTTGAAATTTACCTGCTAGAAATGGTGAGCGTATTGTTGCTGTATCGCCTCCTCGGGTTCCCACGTGGGTTCCTCGAAACTGTGATTATGTCAAAGCACCTTAACCAGTGGAACTGGCTTCGATCTCAATACCTTTACATCACTATCTAAAATTTGAACTAGTTCCTCTTCGAAGGTTAAGTCAGGTCTAACTTCTATTTCTTCAACTGGTACAATATGAGCGGGATCAGAGAGATAACGTCTCAACATGGAAACATGGAACACATCATGAATTTTGTCCAACTCCAGAGGCAATTCCAGTTGATAGGCTACCAGCCCAATGCGTTTTAGTATCCGGTAAGGTCTGATGAAGCTAGGGCTTAACTTACCCTTACGACCAAACCTTAATATCTTCTTCCATGGAGAGACCTTGAGAAAAACTAAATCCCCCATAGAATATTCAATTTCACGACGCTTAAGATCTGCGTACAACTTTTGCCTGTTAGAAGCTTTTTTCAACCGGTCTCTGATCAATTTCACATTCTCTTTAGTATCAGATACCAACTCAGGTCCTAAAACTTACCGCTCACCAAGTTCAGTCCAGCACGTAGGAGTACGACACCTACAACCATACAATGCCTTCTACGGCGCCATCTAAATACTGGATTGTTAGCTACTGTTGTAGGCGAACTCTGCTAACGGCACGTAATCCTTCCAGCTACACCTGAAGTCTATCATACAACCCCTCAGCATATGTTCCGAGATCTGAATTACCCTCTCAGACTACCCATCCGTTTGAGGGTGAAATGCAGTACTAAAATCCAACCTTATGCCCATTGCTTCGTGCAACTTTTTCCGGAATCTAGATGTAAAACGCGGCTCTCTATCAGATATGATAGGCACCGGTACCCCATGCAACTTCACGATCTCTACCACATACAATTTAGCCAATTTCTGCAGTGAATAATCTATTCTAACTGGTATAAAATGAGCGGATTTAGTCAGACGATCCACTATCACCCATACTGAGTCTTTCTTAGTAGGCGTTAAGGGCAGCCCACTAACAAAGTCCATTGTCACTCTTTCCCACTTCCAAAAGGGAATTTTTACTGGTTGCAACAGTCCTGAGGGTAATTGATGCTCAGCTTTAACCTGCTGGCAAGTGAGACACTTCCCCACATACTCAGTAACTTCCCGCTTAAGCCCTGGCCACTAGTACAATTCTCGCAAGTTTTGGTACATCTTGCTCCCACCAGGATGCATAGCGAATGGACTACTATGTGCCTCATGCAGCAAAGACTGCCTTAGCTCTGTGTCCTTCGAAATACAAATTCTGCAAACATAATACCCTTTCTTTATTTAACTCAAAATCAGACTTCGCCTACTCTCAATCTGTTAGAAACGAGGAATCAGCATCCCATCTACCAGTTGCTTATCCTTAATCCTTTCAGTCCACACCAGTCTGACTTACAATTCCACCAATATTCCACCATCATTAAACAAACTTCGGCGTGCAAATATTGCTCTCAATTCAGACATAGCTCTACGGCTCAGTGCATCAGCTACTACATTAGCCTTGCCAGGATGGTATTCGATTGAGCAATCATAATCTTTCAGCAACTCTATCCACCTTCGCTGTCTCAAATTAAGCTCCTTCTAAGTGAGAAGGTATTTGAGGCTTTTGTGATCCGTATAAATGATACACTTCTCACCATATAAGTAGTGCCTCAAAATTTTAAGTGCAAACACCACCACTGCCAACTCTAGATCATGAGTGGGGTAGTTTGCCTCAAGGGTTTTAAGTTGGCGAGATGCATAGTGACATCCTTTCCAGTCTTTGGCTGAAGCAGAACAGGAGCTTCTGTCAAGATCTTCTTCAACCTTTCAAAACTTTCTTGTTGTTTTTCCGTCCATACAAACGGTATTCCCTTACGCAAAAGTTTAGTTAAAGGTGTGGCTATCAATGAAAATCCCTCTACGAACTATCTATAATACCCTGCCAAACCCAAAAAGCTCCGTATCTTAGATTGTAACACCCCTAATCCCATGTCTGTCGCCAGAGGGATTATTAGGCATTACCCGACAAGTACTAAATATTAGACACACTCTATTTGAAAAAAACAATTCATATGGTAATATTTTTAAACCCAAGCCAAACATACACCCTATGTATTAGAACCGAACATGCATATATACACATTTTATCCAATAGGTACACAAAGCACAAAACTTTTCAATCATACTTCAAATACTTCATGCACCAACCTCTCTATACTCTATTCGAAAGTCATAGCCAAATTTTAAAAGTAGTCTTTCATACATATATGTCTATCATTTAATTAGGCATTGCCGTATGTTAACAACTAAACACCAATGATTCTCTTGAATCAGAATGAATTATGCGTCCTCATTCATTTGGTTCTACCCATACTTACATACCCTTCCTACTAAGAACAATTTAACAATTTTTTTTTAACGTGCACCATTCAATTTAAGAGCAATTGCCGAACATACACCTTTAGCCCATACATGATCTTCAACATAATTCTCGAGAAACACACTACTTCCAATATTAGCAACTGAAAGCACACACATTCACATTCATTCTCAATTAACGTGACCAAGCTTAAAGTCCATATTAAAAAGGAAAGGTAACTTTGCAAGCCATTTTCGCATGGCTATACTTATATACATCATCAAAAAGATATTGATTTATAATCCAAAAGTCAAGCCTATACATGTCATTTTCAAAGTTTAGCTACAAGTACCAAAAAGGCTTAGATAGTGTAGATGACTTCGATCTTGAAATTCCCAAGACCGTAGCTAGCGAACGAGATCTATAAAATAGACAATCCTAGGCAACGGGGTAAGCATTTATGCTTAGTAAGTTTTAAGCAATGAATTCAGTTGAATTTAAAACATACTTCTATCTAAGCTAAAACTCTTCCCTTTGGCCGAATATTACTATGACTAAAAGTACTACTATATTTTATACATGACATATTCATTTCCTTTAAACATCAATTCATATTAGATAATCAATCTCATTGTATTCATCAACATTTCCCCCTTGGCCGAAAGCATACATTTTCATTTCAATGCGAAACTTGAATTTATACTCATACTCACATATTCATGTAGCTTCATACTTTAATCAAATATGCGTATATACTAAGGGTTCAATTTAATACAATTCTACTTTAGTTGAAAATTCACACATATTATAGGTAAGTCATTGACTTTCATGTAACATTAGGCTATAGTCAAGGCATCACTATCCCAATGTGTGGTTAAAATCTAAAACGAATCAATTTCACAATGAGTATGAGGTACATACCTGACAGACTTAAGGTAATGAGCACTTTTATTGAGATAATTAAGACATAAACCACGTATTAGCATGAATGCCTTCGGGCTTAACCTGGTTATAACGCTAGCCTTAAGGCCCTTCGGGACTTAGCCCGGATGTAACACTGGCACGAATGCCCTTCGGGACTTAGCCCAGATTTACAATCAAATCTTAATGCACATTTATAAGTTGAGTGCACACATCGCAAATTTCTATATCACATTGAGATTTCACTTGCTTCATACGCATATAAATATACAAAAATACTTCCATTGGACATTCGGTCCACATACGTATAAGGGTCACATACTCACCTAACTATCATATCTTATTCTCTAGAAATCATTCGGCTATATGCTTTATAACCACTACGTCATGCACAAAATTTAGATAAGGTAAGGTCATTGAGCCGTGGTTCACATTTCATACAACTCTATCATGCATTTCTAGCTTTTTATGCTAAATTTATTTACTTAAAGCTTACCTCGTTCCTTTCTGAGTATTTACGGGTCGGCTATTCCGTCACCTTAGCTTTTCCCTTATCCGATGTTGTCCCTCTATGCTCTTAAGCTATGTCACGCAAGTTCAATCATATTAGACTTTATTCATCCATCTCTCTTGATAGTTACACTCTTATTCCAACCAAGGCATAACCCAAACTTCCTTTACCAAACACATTCAGCCAAGCACAATTACATCACAAATCCTAACCAAGCTATTAATTAACTTAGATACACATAGTCTTTTTATCAACTCATTATTCATGACACAACAACTTACAATAGCCGAATATGTTAACACCTAAACGCCTTGGCCATAAATCATTTTCTATCATTTTTATTACCTTATTCACACCCTCGGTCAAAATCACATTCGGCTTAAGTTCACACATATATATCACTTTAGCAAAATTTCATGTCATCACTTAGTAAGCTTAAAATCATGTGGAGTTTAATGTCAAAATATGCATGGAAATTTTGCTCACTATGTTACATTTTTGAACTCAATTTCTTAGCTCATTATTCACTAGTACCGAACCTAAAATGAAAAATGGTTTTCTTAACTCTCATTCACATGCTTTAACACGAATTTGCCCAACCATTTTCTACAAGCACCAATCGGCTTTAATAAGAAAGGCTTAAACGCATAAGCCAATCACAACTAAGTTTGATCCTTCATAAAATCATTTAAGCTAGTTAAATTTAGCAACAATCATCATTACAAATAAAAACATGAGAGACCTTAGTCACTTTTAAAAAATTTCCTTTTTATGGTCGAATAATAGCACCATCATGGGTTCAAAATTTCTTTCATGCATTAGACTAGAAGCTTAACATTTATCCTTGATTCCCCTCATAACCAAATTCATCAAAATCCACAGGAGTTTCATCACCCTTATGACTGAATAAGCATTTCCAACCCAACATAAAAATTCTTGCATATACTCAACATGTTCTAATGCAACGGTGCTTAATTCATCATCTAAACATCATATAGTTCAAATATAAACACAAATTTTCATTCCATAGTACTCACATCCAATTATCAACAAATTTAGCTAATACATGAACATGGCCGAATGCTTAATTCTCAACCAAAACAAAAGTTTCAAAGTGGGCTAAATAGGGAGCTAAACATCTTACTCAAATTTGGCAAGAATTTGAAATAATCACATAAAACATACCTTAATTTGATGCTAGAATGACCGAAACTTAGTTTTTCTCCTCTCCCCCTTTTTTTGTTGTGAATTCAGCAATGAAGAATAAAGGTAAACAACCTTGTTCTTTTCACCATTCTCTTTTTATTATTTTATTTATTTCATGATATATAATATACATATAAAATTATGAAATATACATAAAATACACATATTTTGAATCATTATCCTATATGGCCGGCCACTTACAACAAAGATGGCAAATTTGACATGCAAGTCCTTGCATTTTTCATCATTCCATCCTTAGTCTTTTGAATTTAGCCACACACACATTTAAATCTTCTTATACAAGTCCATTTTACTTCAATAGACATTCAATTCGAAAAATTAAAGCATTAAAATTTTTATACAAGCATGGTCACATATATTTAGACATGTAATATTTTATTTAATTATTTATTCAATTCGGTTAAGCGGTCTCGAAACTGCTCTCTGACTAGGGTCAAAATAGGGCTATCACATAGATACACTTTTGGGTTGCTTCCAATCTTGAATAGCCTCAATTTTTCATGGATCCACTCTAATTCCTTCGGCAGAAACCACTTGCCCAAAAAATGTCACTTCACGAAACCGAAACTCATACTTACTAAACTTGGCGTATAACTATTTTTCTCTCAATATCTGTAGAACTACTCAAAGGTGCTCCTCATGCTCTTCTTCAGTTTCCGAGTATACAAGGATTTCATCTATGAAGACCACTATGAACCGGTCCAAGTAAGGTTGAAAGACATGGTTCATTAAGTCCATGAAAGCGGCCGGTGCATTTGTTAGGCCAAACGGCATAACTAAAAACTCATAATGGCCATAGCGTGTTCTGAAAGCTGTTTTGTATACATCTGTCTCCTTTACCCTCAGTTGATGATACCCCGATTGAAGATCTATTTTGGAGAACACTGCAGCCCCTCGAAGTTGGTCAAAAAGATCATCAATCCTTGGTAAAGGATACTTATTTTTGACGATTAACTTGTTCAGTTGCCGATAGTCTATACACCTGTGTATAGTTCCATCTTTTTTCTTGACGAACAAGACCAGTGCTCCCTAAGGAGACACACTAGGTTGAATAAATCCTCTATCCAATAATTCCTGAATTTGAGCCTTGAGTTCAACCAACTCCTTCGGTGCCATTCTATATAAGGCAATGGATACCGGAGTTGTTCCCGATAACAACTTTATTCCGAATTCCACCTCACGGTTAGGTAGTAACCTGGTAGTTCATCAGGAAATACATTAGAAAAATCCTTAACCACCCTAATCTCCTTAACAGAAAAATCTTTAGACTCTGAATCATTAACATACGATAAATATGCTTCGCATCCTTTTTGCATCAATTTCTCAACTCTGAAAGAGGAAATCATATTGGAAAGATAGTCACGATGTTCACCAATGACCACCACTTCAGTTCCTTTAAATGTCTTTAAAACCACCTGCTTAGCAACATAATCTAAAATCGCCTGATGCTGTACTAACCAATCCATTCCTAAAACCAGATCAAACTCACCAAAGCGAAGTTCCATTAAGTCTGCTAGAAATGTTTCTCCCTGAACTTCTAAAGGTACCTCCTTAAATAACCTATTTACTCTCACAGTTTGTCCTAAAGGGCTCAATACAGTAATCTCCCTAGCAGTAGTTTCACACATCATACCCAACTTCTCGGATACATTACATGCAATATATGAGTGCGTAGACCCTACATCGATCAGAGCAGCATAAGGTAAACCATAAATGAGGAACGTACCAGTTATCACATCTGGTGTATCCCTATCCTCGCAACAGTGTGTAGCATACACTAATGCTGGTTGCCTCGTCTCTGTAGTAGCAGCACCTCTACCAGGAACCCCACGACTGCGTCCCATACCATTCTCGCCTCTGGCCTGTCCACGACCTCTAGGCGGGTATTGACCACCTCTTGGCGGCTGCACATTTCCTACACCAGCTGCTTGCATCAGCTCTTGTAATAACTTAGTTTTCACCCTAGTCGGAATAGTGGTCTCAGAACCACAAATCCGAGTCAGAAAATAATTAATTATTTTTTATATGTGTTTTGAATGCATGAAATTGGTTGGTGTGAGATTTTGCTTTAAAAATGTATGTTTTATAGATATCGAATTAATGTTTGGGACTAAATTGTATGAAGATGGAAAACTTGTGGTTAATAATGGTTATACCCGTATTTTTGGATGTTACTAATTTAGAGGGATTAATGATGGAAATATACCATCACATGAAATGGACGGCAATTTTTAATGGGTTGCTAAAATTATATTATGTGTGTGTGTTAATAATGATTAGATTGCAAAAAGGGGAAAATTATGAAACCAATGTGTAAATGCTGAATAGGGATGTTCTTATAACATGGAGGACTAATGGGACAATTAAACCATGCATACTTTGCATGGACAAAATCAGCTAAAGAATGGTAGAAAACTTGTGTACTAATGAAGGGGTAATATGGTAATCCAATTAATGTTAGTCATACATGTAATAGTGAACCAATACTTAGCCATTCATGTTATCTCTCATCTTGGCCGAAAATGAAAAGAAAATATTAAAGGGAAGAATGGTGAGCATTCAGCACATTAAGGGTCAAAGTTCAAGGTAAATTTAATGGTAGTTTGATATTTCTTTAATGATTTTGTATTTCATGACCGATTGTACATAGAACCCATGATTTTAATTCTTGAATTGATGGATAATTAAAGATTTGGCCATGGTAGTTAGAAGCTACGAAAATTTGTAAATTTTTTTTAGAAGAAATTGTTATATGAGTGTTTGAAGGACACACTAGTGTTCAATTCATGTGAATATGTGTTAGTGAAGTTCAAGTGGGCAAACGATGCCTTGAGTAGCTTAATTGGCCAAGAAGAGCATTCGGCTATGGCCCCTTTTGTACAAGAATTTAGTAGGATGTTTAAATGTTGTACTTAGATGTTTATAGGATAGAAATTGTTAAAAGATGATTACATGTATTTGGTTATATAGGAGGTTAAATGGAAAATTTATTTTTGGTTATTTTTTTAAATTGAGGAAACCGTGTATAAGATGTTAAATGTTTTAAATATTGTGTATATGGTTATAAGTTGATTTTAATGTAGTCAAATTGTCTTTATTGCTGCCGAATATGTGAATGGTTAAAGAACTTAGTTTGAGTGTTTTATTAATTGAGAGTTTTGTTAAATACAAGGACCGAATGTTGATTGCTAAGATAATTATAAACATGTGATTACTGATTATGGATTTGGATAGAAATGTGAACAATTTGTGCTTACTAAGGTAGGTACATTCGGTCATGGATGAAGGTTTTGGAGTGTTTAATGTTATAAAAGAAAATTTGAGTTGCGATACTTATGTGCTAGTGAAAGGAGAAATTTTAATTGCTTGATAGTAATTGAGTGAATGGCCGATTGAGAGTTCGCATATTGCTCAATATGAAAATGTTAAGAGAAGCTTAGTTTAGTTAAAGAGCTTATGTTGCGGTCATGATATGTATGTGCTTTGTAATGGCGTTTTATTGTTGTGCATTGGAAATAGATGTGAGATAAATTTAAGTTATGGAGTTGGTATTAATAATAATTTCTTTTAAGGCATATGTGATATTCGGTCCAAGTGTTTTGGTCTTGAATATTATATTAAATTGATGAGTTGATTATGTGATTGAATTAGTTTATTTGTCTATAAGGGAGCTCAAGAGCAAAACTAGGATAAGAGGAAAGCGAAACTTGTGGAATAGTTGATCTATATTCAATTGACGACATTAGAGGTAAGTTTTTAAGTATTAGACTTCAGCTATTCGTGAATGAATTATGCTTTGTTAAGAGAAATTGACAATTTCTTGTAGTATACTTATATACATGCATAATGTAGAAGGGTATACATGAATGAGAAATAAGCTAAACCATATGAGCATATTGCCGTAAGTTGCATTCATGAAATGTTGTGTGGCCGAATGGCCTTTGTTAATTGGATGAACTATATGTGTACGAGTATATTTCAATGAAAGCAACCATCTATTGATGTGCTTGTTACATGTGAGAATTTGAATTTAAGATAATGATTAGTATGTTATGCTATGTACATATAAAATAAATTATGAATCCAATGAGTTAAATGTATATAGAGCCAAATGACTATTACAAATTATAAGTAAGTTATTCATAAGTGATATTGCTAATGGCAATTATAATATGGAGGCAAGCTTGTGATATGTTTTCATGATCAAATGATCAGCGTGAAATGAATGTGAGTGAGATGATATGCAAAACCATTTATTTATAAGTTCAAAAGATGAAATGAAAGAAAAGTGTTTTAGATTTATGATGTTATGTTATTCGAATGATGTTAGTATCTAATTGTATGATACATATATCTGAATATATGGCTTATAGCCGAATGGTCACTATGATTTAAGCTTAAATGGTGAATTGGATATGTGATGTTATGCGTGACTTCTGAACCAAAAATTTGAATGATGGTGTTATATCCGGGCCTAGTCCCGAAGGGCATACGTGCCGAGGTTATATCCGGACTTAGTCCGAAGGGCCTTTGTGCCAGTGTTGTATCCAGACTTAGTCCGAAGGGCCTTTGTGCTAGTGTTGTACTCGAGCTGGGTCCCGAAGGGCATTTGTGCCAGTGTCATATCCGGGCGGGGCCTGAAGGCTTTCATTCGGGGAAATACGCGATTTCTGTCGTAATAATCTTAATTAATGAGTTCATCACCCTAAGTTTATCAGGTACGTACCGTATGCAAGTTGTAAATTGGATTCTGCTTAAATTTTGATTATTGTATAAATAGTACTGTTTCTGACTACTTCAGAAGGTTGTATGAAAGTATATGGCTGATTCATAGAATATGTATTTCAGTTCAAGTAGATATATGTTAATATCTCGGTAAGGTTATATGAGCCTATTCAATTGAGGTATGAAATTTACATAAAAATGTGAATGTTCTAATTCGGTAATGGTATGCTTGTATAATGAAGTATATGTGCCGAAATGACCCTATGTATTAGTGCATCATCGGCCAAAAAGACCTTATAATCTGAGGATGAGTTGTATAAGGATTTACGTGCATAGATGAAGTAAGGATTATAATCCTTTAAACTTAAGTATATGTGATAAGGAATATGCCTGTTCCTTTGTGTACCTATATGATAAAGCTTATACTTGTCATATTGAAATACTCAAAGACATTAATGTGATTATGAACTAAGGAATTAAGTTTCTATATATGTATACACATGCATGTAGGTGCATAAGATGAATACATATTAGCAAGTGATTGGGATCATTGAAAGATCTAGATTATATTAAGTGGTAACTATGGAAATTGTAAGTGTACTAAGATTTAGTGTATATGTGTGAGATGTATTTACCATGTGAGCCCAACTTTGGTTAATGAAGAATATGTTTGAGAATCAATCATGAAAGGGTTATATGTTAAGCTAAATGAGTAGTGACTCTATGAATTTATTTTTGATAGATTATGATATGACAATGCGATCCCAAATATGGGAATTGAAGGTAGCTAAAGTATTACGTTAAACTTTTAATCAAATTAAAAGTATATAAAGAAATGTACTTGTGAATATTCGAATGTCTTGGTCAGTATTATGAAAGAGTATATGTGTTCACTAGGTGATGCGTTTACTGAAATTATAGTTCGATATGAAGCTCTAAATTAACTTTATCAAATAGAAGAAATGAATGATCAATAACGTTGAATGAAACTATTTGTGACTTAAAACTCCAGGTTAAAGAAATATATATAGATATATATATAAATCAAATTATGAGAAATTTTGGTTAGGTATATTCGGTCAAATGAGACCTTACTCAAGTTCATGTATATGAAATACTCGTTTTTGATTCAACACGATTAATATTTTGCTTAAGACTTACTAAGCTTATGAAAGCTTACTCTGTTTGTTTTGTGTCTTTGTTTTATAGATTCTGGATTCTGACTACCAGCTCGGGGATTGTCAACACCTCATCACACTACCTACTATCACGGTAATCATGTGCTTTGTTTGGTTTTATCTTATGGCATGTATAGGGTGGACAATGAGTAGAATGATCTTTGTTCAAGAAAATGTTCAAAATTTTACCGTCCTGATCCGATTTCTAGTCTTGGGTAACGCCCCGTCCTATTTCAGTGATGGTTACGGGATAGGGGTGTTACAGCTCTGGTCTACGCGGATAATCTTTGATACGGTGCTCCTTCGATGCACATCTCAGGCAAGCTCCAGTCTTCTTTTAGCATTCCCCAAGGTGGCTTTTCCCACAAGCATCACAGACTTGCTGTCCAGTATTAATAGCAGGGGGCCCAACACTAGTTGACCCCTCAAACCTAGCCCTTCTCACAGGCCTCTGAGCATAATTAGAGTGCCCTACACTTCTCTTTCTTTTCCCTCTGTCCATGTCGTGATCCTGACGTTCCGTCCATTTCACTTCCTCAGCTATCATAGATTTATGCACTAGCACAGTAAACTTCCACTCCCTTTGTGGAGGTATCAATACATGGATGCTATCCCTGAGGCTATCCTCAAATCATACGCAATGCTCATGCTTAGTAGCCACAATCCCACGGGCATAACGATAGAGTCAAAGAAATTCTACATCGTACTCTAATACTGACTTATCTCCTTGGACCAAGTTCAGGAATTCTTTCCTACGAGTGTCAACATAACCCAAACTCAGTCTTGAAAAATTCCCATGAAATCTACTCCAGCTGAGCTCCTTCCTTCACCGTGAGCCACCATTGGTAGGTTTCATCTCGTAGTAAAGAAACTGCACCTTTTAATTTTTGTTCAGGTGTGCAATCTAGGTCGTCCATGATTCGTTCTGTAGCTTCCAGCCAATACTCAGCCACATTAGGGGCTACTCTAGCAATGCCCTTGAAAACCTCTACCCCATTTGACCTCAATCGCTCAGTCACTGACCCCCAGCCCGTAACTCTATTATTGGGCCCAACGACCCTTTCCAGTATCTACAGCATAGCTTGGGACAAAGCATCGTCCCTAGCCATATGATCAAATGGGCTATTCTCAGCTACTGGTGGAGCCGGTACATCCCTAGCTTCCACATTTCGCACATGTCCCAATGTCGAGGATCCAACCGCATTACTAGCATGACCCTTTCCACGACCTTAAACAGCTCTTCCTCCTCTAGTGCTCATATCGACTCTTATTATTTGATTTAAAAGTTTTATGCGTTATCTTACAGTTTTAGTGATTATTAAGAAAGTTTTATGCAATCAAAAGTTTAAAGTATGTTTTCGCAAATCGATATCACACTACAGTTTTCAGTTTTCTACTATCTCAGTCTAGTCTATCTAAAGTGTCAATAATCAATAAATAAACAGTTAACAGTGATATTATTCACTTACAGATTCGGTGCCAGAAACTTGGTGACCACACTTACAGTAGTAGAATTCTAATTTTCCTCAAATCCTTTAAAAATAATTTGTAAAACATTAAATCTCGATGTAAGCCCAACTTTTGAAAACACTTTACAGAAATTCAAAAATTTTTGAAACCCCATTCCATAGTCAAGTTTTACAACCCGAGCTTTGATACCACTAAATGTAACACCCCAAACCCGGCCCAAACGTTATGTCCGTATTTGGTAGTGTCACATTAAAGTGTCCCAAATCGTGTTTCACTAAATTCGATGTAAAAGAAGAAAAAAACTTTTTGTTCTTTAAGCCTTGAAAGAAAACACTTTTCCATCTATCTTTGCGTAAATAGGTTATGAAAATAGTTTACTTCAGAAAATCATATTTGTTGCAGAAGCTTTATTTAAAATCTCGTTTGTTGCGAATACGTGGTTTTTGGAAAACAGATATCATTTTGTAAAACGCGTCCTAAAGCTAAATAAATTAATAACATGTAAATAAATAATCCCAAAACTTAAGAATAATTATAAAGCTGCCTTATTACAAACCCAAAATAAAACCTTATTTAAAGTAATAGAAATCAGTTTTAAAATGAAGTATGGCTGCCTCCAAGCCCCACGAAACACCGAATCGTGTAACACCCCAAACCCGGCCTAGACATTACGGCCAAGTCTGGTGCATCACATCACCTACAACTAACTATGTGACCTAGTTACTAAGTTTGGGGTGAGCTTTGCAAAACTGCTATTTAAAGTCTTAAGAGAAATTCCCAATTTATTGGTCAACGCCCTATCCATTACCAGTTATTAAGAGATTTATTATAAAATTTAACTTTGTTACTCGTTTGATACGTCTGTTTGATTGTGAAAACGTTTGAATAAATTTTAAGTAAACTCGCGCAGCTTTGTACATAGCATTAGAAGTCTAGTATAAATAAAAAGTCAAAAAACCAAAATAATTAGAGCGACCTTATTACAACCCAACACCATAATAAAAATAATTTAAAATAAATACGGAAATAAAGTAAAATAAAATAAAATAAAAACTTAATTCATTAACTGAAGTCCATGTGGCCACTCTGAATCCCTCCCAGCTCCAAGTCTGCCAGTCTAGGGCTCACCTACATGGATGGAAGGGAAAATAGGGTGAGTTTAGAAACTCAGTGTGTAAAGAAAGTCCATCCAGAGCCTAAACCAACTAGGCCCATTGGGCCTAAGCCCTACTAGTCTCAGTAACTACTAGGCTGAAGCCTTATTCAGTATTCAATTAACTGGGCCTTAGCCCTATTCAGTAAACAATACAACTGGGCCTTAGCCCTTTCCAGATAACAGTACGGCCCATAGGCCCATTACAGAAACAGAACAGATATCATTATGAATGCAAACCCAAACCCAACCTAAATCCAACTGCTACACTCCACCTGTACCATCCCTGCACTACATGTGGGGAATAACTCAACCCACCCAGCCCTACACTCCACAGTTGTAGCATAGCTGTTTAGATGACAGTGTAACGAGGCAAAGCCCCTTTAGTACGTGGTCAAGCCACTATCAGTACTTCCTCCATCAATAACCCAGTCCCATGCAACAGATAATCATGTAGTGAACAGAAACAGAAAAACATGCATTTCAGTCAAATTTAGCCCTAGGGGTATAACGGTCATTTTACACCTAGGGGTAAAATAGTAATTTTCCACCCATAAGGGGTATTTCAGTAATTATGCCAGTTTCTAGGGTTTCATGCACATTTTAATCAGTAATAGTCTAACTTTTATCTCAGTAGCTTATTTAGCCCATTTTAGCAGATTACAATCATTGGGCCCTAAAACCTCTAATGGGCCCTACAGTGTCGTTTAGCTACTTAAGCCTGTTTAGCCCAAATTCTGAGTCTAGTTTAGCAGATTTATCCCACAATATACCAGAACACTCCTACCACCTATTTTTACCCATATGGGCCCGTAAGCCCATTGGGCCTATTTTTAGCCCATTGAGGCCCAAATTTACCGAGGTGCACGAAATTACGCACTTACCAACTAAACTGATTTTGGTTATCAAATCTTACCGCTTCCAATTGACCCACAAGCACTTGCACACTCGCAAGCCCATGAAATGCCAGAATTTCAGCATTTCAGCTTTTCGGCTTTTGCCGATTTAGATTATAGAAGCGTGTTCGTTTACACACCTGTTTTGCGACAACCACTACCGCGATCTCCCACGATAACCTACAATCGGCCACTACAGTCTTGAGATTACAGATCAACAATAACCAATCTGAACACTCCTTACCACATTCGGCCACAATAGGGTGTTCTTAACCACTTACCCTTATCGATTTGTTTACTAAATCTTAATCTACCAGTCGCTCCAACGATCCAAGCCTTCGATCAGCAACCCTTAGTCTGCACTAGCACAAAACAATTCAAATAATAAGACCAACAGAGCCTCTAGCCCCAATAGACAGCCTCCTATACACATAGGGGTTTCGGCTTTTCTTAAATCTCGAAATAAAGTATGAACAGGAGATTCTGATAACTTACCGAAGGTTTCATACTCCAGAATGATTCCAATCCCGTTTCTAACTCAGACCTGACTTAGATCTAGCCTCTAAACACGAGCGAAGAATGAATCTATAGATCTAAAAGTTCGGCTCCTAAATCCCTATGAGTATGGTAATTTCGGCTTTTGATGTGATGAAGAAGAAAGTGATACGAAGTTATGGATTAAAGAGGTGTTGTCGGCAGAGTTTAGGGGTTTTGAGAGTGTGAGATTCAGTTAGAAGGGATGAAGAAGAAAGGTGGATTTGGCTATGGACAGATCGGCACAAAAGCAAACTTTTGGGATTTCGGCTTTTAGTAGTAATCGATTGGCTTTAGAAGAAAAGAATGGCAGATTCAGTTTTGAAGAAAAAGAAGAGAAGAGATGAGTAGAGAGAAAAGGTTGTTTCAGCTTAACAGAAAAGAAAAGAAAAGAATGAAAGAAGGGAATAAAGGGTTTTTTTTTGGTAAAAACGACAAAAGGGGGTTCTTGCCACAGTTTCGGCTTTTGTGAAAAAAAGAGAGAGGAGAAGAGAAGAGAGCTTATCAATATACCTAATTGGAAGCCAAGAAAAGAAGAGCGAAAACAAACCCTAAGAGACCTCAAAGCTATTCGGCTAGCACCCTAAACACTCCCTAGCCAATTGTGTCCAAAAACCCTAAGCCAAAACTGATATGTTCCCACAAAAATCCCTTGTTCGGCCACCACAAGCTCCTCTTCAAAATTCCTATTATTTCTCTCCCTAATCTATCTAATCTAATTCCATGGACCATTCAAACTCTCTTTAGTAGAGCTCCACTTGAGTTCCATCACATGTCTATCACATGCAAAAAAATAAAACGCCACCAGTTGCCATGCAACTAGAACCTTAGCCCTAGCACTCAGTCCACATGCCACTTTTTAGGCAATTAAGTGGCGCCTCATTGCCACTTTACCAAGGGCATACTTGAGTCTTATTTTCCCCACTTTTTCTTAAAAGCCCACTTAATAAAGTCTTCTTCACTTAAAATCCAAAGTTGATATTTTTGCCGGGTTTTATCTTGGGTTGGGCCTTCTAAAGGCCCACTAACACAATTAAACACAAATTTAATAACCAAATCACCAAAATTTCAAGATTTAGCCAAAATCACAAAAATCCCAAAAAATCCTGAAAATCAGGGTGTTACAATCGCCTATGCCTCGAGGTTAACTGTACAGTTAGAATAATTGGGTGAGTATACGGATACTCAATATGTAATCCCGGTAATAACAACATAACACAGTTAGTCTGGGCTAGAGCCCATTACAGTAACATATCACATTCAATAAACAGTATAGCATGCATTTCAGAGTCCATATCACAATCAGTGACATATATTCAGAAATATTACAGTAACAGTATAGCATGCATTCAAAATCTTACCCATCCATCTGCTATACTCCATCTCCTTCCAACACTACACTCGACGTGGGGATATAATATCAACCCACTCAACCCTACACTCCACAGAGTAATACCGATGCAGCACTATTGATAAATTGCAGCAGAGCTGCCAGTATATTAGGCTATAAGCCTCAGAATAATGCAGCAGAGCTACCAGAACAATACACTTCCTCTAAATACATATATCCCATCCCCTATGCAATGCAACATGCTCAATGCCATGAACAGTCATAATACAGAATATAAAATCATACATATATATCAGAGTATACATAATAATTCCAACATTATAAAAGGTTAAAACGATTAATTTACCCACGAGGGGTATATTGGTCATTTTTCCCATAGGGGCATTTTAGTCATTTGTTAGTGTGGTCCTTCGATAATGAAGGCCTATTAGTAAGCCTATGGTCGTCTAGGCCCACATGCAGCCAAACAGTCCAAAAATTGTAACGAATATGAAACCAATTGAGTAGCATCACAGCCCATTGGGCCCATTAGGCCCATTGGGTCGTTTTGGTCCATATCTTAAAAGCGGTTATGTTTATCGTTTTTCTAAATTAGAACCACATTTCGTGGCCTCAATCGCTCATATGAGCGCTCGCACGCTCATATGGTCATTTTTTTATAAGAGTGTGATAACACACCTGTAACGAAATAGTGGCTATTCGCTTTCAGAATCCAAGCACCTAAAGTTTGAGAGTTCAGCCAATCCCTTCTAGTAAGGTCGTATTCCTATTCATAAACGATCAATTTTCAGCATTACGAGATCACTACTTAACTGAAATCAATGTTCACAAAACATTCAATTAAATTACTTGACCTCTTTCTAAATACTTATCGAAATATCAAAGGATAATATTCGATCAACACACCACAGACCTTAGATTCGGGCTATGTAAAAGAAGAACGAGAAGTCAGAGAGAAGGTGTAGCATTCCTTGAAACTTGATACCCCACGAACGACATCAAAACAAAAGAGTAAAAGTCAGCACCTAGGGACTAAACATGCGATTTTTATAAAAGAAATAACTAGATGAAAAGAACAATCCTCAAACCGAAAGATTACCTTCAATGAAAATCGGTAGGAAAAATCAAATGGACAAGGTTGGTTCGGCAAGAGAAATTAAGTAATATTAGCTAAATACCAAAATCAAATGAGTAAAGAGGGTGATAGAAAATAAAAGAAATCGACTACAAGGAGTGGATGAGCTTTTATGAGAAATATAATCCAATGGTTTAGAGAACAACAAAATGAACAAAAGACAAAAAGGCAAAGATAATATGATTCGGTTAATGAAGGATTAAAGAAAAGGCTAAAGGTTGATGAAGTAACCTATAGCCAAAGATGCATTCAGTTTGTTTGTCATGTCAAAGAAGAGAGCCTAAAAACAAAAGTACATTCGACATTCCCACAAAAAAATTCAATCGAAAAGAGAGAATGAGCCTAGAAGCAAGAATAGTGTCAGTCAAAACAAATGGAAGGTGACCTTCTAACCCTCAACTAAGCCAACACTCCCCAAGCCTTAGCACCCAAACAAGGTAACCATATCACCTATGACCGTAGAGTCCAATTAGTCTCACCTTTTGCCAATTCTTGCCAAAAATATACATTTAATAGCTGCAAGAAAACAACTAGCCAACAATCCAAACTTTCCATAAAAAAATAAAAAGAATCAAAGCATTCACCGCTTGATTCTTTTCACCGACAGCAGCCCTCATTCAAAACCACCGCTTGACTTCAGCCTCGTACAGCAAGATAAAAAAATGACAACAATTAACGTCCAGGTTGCTCGAACCTGTACCCTTCCCAAACACGCCTCTTACACGCACACATCCTGGCACTGAACCCCTTCGGCTTTCATGTCAATAGCCCCATAAAAGCATCTTTTAACCCTTCAGTCCAGTGTGTCGCGATTTAAAAAAAAAACATTTTCCCCTAAGTAGTCTTGAACCCTTGACCTTAGCACCATAAGCTTGCCTCCTTGCCAACCTACCAACGCCTCTTTCATGACATGAAGTAGCTAAAACAGTTTACAAAGCTCACTAAAACGAGCCTGAATCTTCTTAACCCAAAATAAGAAAATTTTTCGAAGACTTGGGGTCATTCACAGGACCCTTTAAACATTCCAACTCACTCTTAGATCACTTAATTAACATCCCCAATAAAAAAAAAAAAACAAAGTAAAACAACAAAAATACAAAAATCCAAGAAGGATGTTACAACTCTATCCTCTTTAAAAAAATTTCGACCTCGAAATTTACTTGCTAGAAATGGTGAGGGTATTATTGCTGTATCACCTTCTCGGGTTCCCACGTGGCTTCCTCAGAACTGTGATTATGCCAAACCACCTTAACTAGTGGAATTGACTTTGATCTCAGTACCTGCACATCACAATCTAAAATTTGAACTGGTTCCTCTTCGAAGGTTAAGTCAGGTCTAACTTCTATTTCTTCAACTGGTACAAAATGAGTGGATCAGAGAGATAACGTCTCAATATGGAAACGTGGAACGCATCATGAATTTTGTCCAACTCTGGAGGTAATTCCAGTTGATAGGCTACCGGCCCAACGCGTTTCAGTATCCGATAAGGTTCGATAAACCTAGGGCTTAACTTACCCTTACGACCAAACCTTAATATCTTCTTTCATTGAGAGACCTTGAGAAAAACTAAATCCCCCATAGAATATTCTATCTCACGATGCTTAATTTCTACGTACGACTTTTGCCTGTCAGAAGCTTCTTTCAACTGCTCTCTAATTAATTTCACCTTCTCTTCAGTATCAGATACCAACTCAGGTCCTAAAACTCACCGCTCACCAAGTTCAATCCAACACGTAGGAGTATGACACCTACGGCCATACAAGGCCTCGTACGGTGCCATCTGAATACTGGATTGACAGCTATTGTTGCAGGCAAACTCTGCCAACGGCATGTAATCCTCCCAGCTACCCCTGAAGTCAATCATACAACCCCTCAGCATATCTTCCAAGATTTAAATTACCCTCTCAGCTTGCCTCTTTGCCAACCTACCAACGCCTCTTTTGTGACATGAAGTAGCCAAAACAATTTACAAAGCTTTCTAAACTGAGCCTGAATCTTCTTAACCCAAAAAAAAGAAAATTTTTCCAAGACTCGAGGTCATTCAAGGACCCTTTAAACATTCCAACTCACTCTTAAATCACTTAATTAACATCCCCAATAAAAAATCAAAGTAAAACAACAAAAATACAAAAATAAAAAAATTTGGGTTGTTACATAAGTGTTTAATAATGAAATATGAAAGCTTGATGATAGTTTTACATGTTTTGTTAACTAATTTTTGATGAAAATGCAATTTAGGGATTAATTTGTGGAAACTGTGAAATTTGTAGTTAAATGTGTGAACAAGTGATAAATATGGGCTGCTATGGACCTCATTAAAATTTGGCTAGCATGGGTTTAATTGAAATTGTGTGAATTTGTGATTTTATGTGAAACGGACTAAAGTGCAAGAAATGTGAAACTTTAGGGGCTAATGTATAAAAATGCAAAATTGTGTGATTTGGACTAAATTGAATGAATAAATGATTTAATTAGCTCAATTTCAATTCATATAGATCAAGAATTTAGATCAGGGGAAAAATAAGGTTACCGAGTAGTCGACTTGATTCGTTAATTCGGAATACGAGATAAGTTCGTATGCTAAATAATGTTCTTAAATTGTATTATAAATATTTATTTATTGTTGAATTGAATAAAATACTGAATGGTTGAGTATGAGCAAGAATCGACAGAGTTACGACGTCAGAAAGTACTGTAAGAACATTAGGAATAGTATAGGATACAAATGTCATGACATTAGGATTGCTGAGATGAGATTACAGGTAAGACCATGTCTAGGACATGGCATTGATATGAGATTCGTGTTAGACCATAGTTGGGCTATTGGCATCGGTATGTGATAACATGTAAGACCATTTTTGGGATATGGCATTGTATGAGTTATATGAGATTTTCGAGTATCCTTAACAATCTCGAATGGTTCAACGGGCATGGTTATTACGAGAATGAAAGTACAATCGAATTAAGTAGTTGAGACATGTATGAAACTTATGTGAATATTGAATGGGAGAAATTTCATGAATTGATACTTGATCATGTGTAACATGGGAAAGGTTTGAGCATTTGCATGTGAATTGCTATTTATAATGCTTAACGGTTTAATGATACCTATTTGAGTTGTTAAGTTTATTTATATACGAGCTTACTAAGCATTTAAGCTTATTGTGTTTATTTTTCCCTGTTTTATAGAGAATAGAAGCTAGCTCGGATCCAGGAATCGTCAAGAAATGTCATCACACTACCAAACATCTATTTGGTATCTTTTGAAGTTGTATTTATGGTATATGGCATGTATAGGCTATGGTTATTTTGATATAGTTGTTGGATGTATATTTGGCCATTTTGTAAAGTTTGTTAATGGCTTATATTTTGAAATTAATATTGCTTTGTGATATGGCATGTTTTGGCATGCTATGATGGTGAATTTTAGCCTTAAGTTTGGCTTGTAATGTTATAAGGTTTTACGCATAAAAAGCCAAGTGATTTGGCTTATCATGTTATGGTTAATTATGGTATAAGTTGTTCAAATGGTTATTTGGTACGTGATGTGTATTTTCTTGTGAAATGCATATTTGAATTAGGTTAAGTTGATGGACATGGTATATCGATTTGGTATGTTTTGGTTAAGCAAATGGTATTGAAATGTGTATTGAAATGGTTGAGATTGATATGGTATGAAGTGTGTATGAAATGGTAATATTTGACCCCCCAATTGAGTATGTATTTGATGCAATTTGAGCTTGTGTAGGTGTTGGTCTTTTGGGTGAGAAATGTGGCTTGTAAATAGCCTATTTTTGTCCACATGGTTGAGCACACGGGCGTGTGGCTTGACCGTGTGTGACACATGGCATTGGTACATGGCCATGTGTCCCCTGAAGCTAAATTAATATTCAAGTCAGTCAGTTACACGAACTAGACACATAGGCATGTGGTCGACCGTGTGGACCAAGTCAGTATCTATGCCCTGTTTTCACACGACCTATGACACGGGTGTGTCCGTAGCTATGTGAGGCACACGACCTGTTCACACAAGTGTATGGCCCCTGTAGCTTGAAAAAACATTTCTAAGTTTCTAAAATTTCTATATGTGATTGCTTTAGTCCCGAACCTTCTCTAAAGCATGTTTAAGGTCTTGTAGACCTTTATAAGGGACAATGTGAAAATGCTTGAATGATATTTGATAATGTTTGATTATTGAATGTGAAATGTTTGCTTAATGATGTGATTTGATTGGTAATACATTGTAATCCTATTCCAGCGATGGGTACGAGTTAGGAGTGTTACATAATATGCCGCCAGTACTCCACAGAACTCCTCCATCAAGTATAAAATCCCAACCTAATGCATATGCAATACATCACTCAATCTCATACTTAATCATATCTCAATACTTTTCACATTCATTTGACATGCTCAGCATGTCCCCAATAATCACATACTTTCAGTAAATGGAAATAGTGTTCTAATATTTCAAATTACCACTGTGTTGGTATCAATCAATATCGTTCAATTTCACAAACTTTATAGATTTTTATTGTGCATAAATAGCACTCTTTTCAATACACAATATAACAAATATCTCATGAATTTAAATAATACATAAGCTTAATATCTTGACACATTATATCATTCAAAATCAAACATTTTCAATCAAACATTGATTCTACCAAACTAGCAATTTTACCAACATGTCAATCTTTTAAGGCTCGAAACATAACTAGTTCAACCACTCACAAAATCAATAAATTGGTTATTAAGCCAATCTAATCAGCAAGCTAATTTATCACTTATAACATGATATTTAACATTTTCAAACAATTTTATGAGTACAAGACCTACACCTTATTTTTCGCTTCCTCACAGTACACTAGTGAATCTTCCAATTTACGTTAATATTTCCCTAAATGAACCTAAATCAAAATTCAATATAAATCCAATCAATTTACCATTAAACCAACCCCCAAACACCCACTTATGAGTTCAAACCAATCGTTGAAATTATAACTTTTTTTATGAAATCAAACAAGTTAGATTCCTTGCACTATATTGATGCTAACTATATGTACAATCGTTCTTTGCCTTTATGGATGATTTCGGGCGTTCGAGTTAGCCCTGAATTCAATAATATACTGGAACTTGCTGATATTACTTTGTGCGAGAAAGAAAGAGGCAAAGCCCCTATTGTGGCCAAATAAAGTAAAGAAAGAAATATCTTAGAGAATAGTCCTCATGATACATCCTCTAGGTTTGACTCTAACTCTACTCTTTCTAATTATGCACCTCTTAGGTCTTTAATGAGACCTCAAACCAAGAATCTTAGTGTTACTTCTATTGTTGCTCAAAGGAACAAAAGACTTAAAGAAATTGGGGTACCAAAGCTTTTATCTGATACTACTCTTGCTACTAAGAACTAGAAAAAGTGAATATCGGTAATCAAGAATAAGGTTTTCTTGGACACTACTTGCTCCAAAATATTCTCAAAGTTGACCCCAAAAAGCTTCATCGACCAACAAAATATTGATGAAACTAGTTTTCCTGATCATGGTCTCTATCAGATTCTTCAGAATACAGGACATAATGGGTTTGTAAGTTATGTACAACCCAAAGTTAAGAATGTTGTTTACCAATTTTATGCTAATCCAAATAGAGGCATAACTGATGAGAATAATAAAATCTTTCATTAAGTGTTCATTCTAAGATAATTTTATAAGTTTGGTACTGTGAAGATTAGGAAAATGTTAAACTACAACACAATGAATATGTTGGAGCTTGATGGTCTAGACAACCACTACCTTGAACAATAACCTCTATTCAACTTGGCCAAAAAAAGGTATTTTACATGCTTAATCTTTTTCCACTATTTATGTTGCTATCTTTGTTATCACCACTAGAAATTAACTTCCAAATAGCCAAAGGGATACATTGAGTAAGAGGATGGCTATTCTATTTCAAAAAGTTGTAAAGCTGATTGAGTTTTACCTTGGTGAACTTATTTTTGATGAAATTGCAAAGTATATTGAAAATCTTATTACAAGGCTTTTGTCGCCTTACCCCTATTTGATTTTCCAAGTCTTGTACTCCCAAAATTCAAGAATTGTTCATGCTACTGAACAATATGGGAAGCCTATCCTTCAACTCAAATTTTCTCATAAATGGCTTGAAGGAAAACATGTTTTGAATAAACCTAAAAAGGCCTTAGGCTCTAACCCCGAGAAGGCTAAAAAAGAAGAAGCTACTTCATAAGAAATGCCAACTATCATAGGCACTACTTACATCCCCAAAGAAATAAGTCAATTCTAAACTTAATGCTTCCATTGAATTTAACCGAAGGCACTATGACAGGCTAAGAGCTGAAGCAAAAGATGTGAAGAAATTAATTGAAAAGCAAAAGGCTTTAGTGGCTGATCTACTTATATTGCCTGATGAAGACCAATTTGGCCTTTTGTTGACCAAAAAGGGGGAGAAAAAAAGGGATGCTTGATGATGTTTGGAAGTTAGAAGTTGTTGGAAAAAATCCAGTTTAAAAACCATTTTCTTACACAATGAAAAAATAAAAATTTAAAAACCAAGCTGGTTTCTGATATTTATAACAATAAACTTTGCTTGAAAATTATTTCTACTTTGTACGAGACAGATCTTTGACATTCTTAGCTTTGAATCAAACAACCTTCTCCACTATTCTTGTACCACAAACTACGTTGAGTGCGGGCTCGAACAATTTTGAATCAAACACATAACCAAAAATAATTTTCTTACTTTTAGTAAGAAAGTAAATCTCTCTCTTATAGAAATTGATAGACTTGTTTTTCCTAAAATATAATTTATAATTAGAAATAAGTTCTCACTATTTTCAAGTAGAAGAAGAATATCTCAAAGTTGTGTATAACTTATCGTATCTTTTAGCATTACTGGTAACCCTATTTGAATTTGTAGAATAAAAATCATACTTATTTAATAGAAAAGCCAACCCCTAGTTGAACTAGTAGAGAGAGGCGACTAATAAGGTGTGCCACCCTTTATTTGTATTATGATTAGATTCGGGCCTCTACTATATTAGGTCCAATAATATGTGCTTCTTGGACGTTTAAACCAACAGTTTATAATTGAATCCAACCCAATACATGTTTTTCTATTTCCCAAAATAAATATATCCATTAACTTAACTTTTTGAATTTAATAATTTTCTTAACCCATTTCTAATTTCGTTAAAATCATGGTAACTTTATTGTAAAAGAATCTATAAGAAAATATATTTAATTTTTTATTCAACGAGTTCATAATGACAAATTAATTTAATTTCATTTTTGAACATCAAATATTTAATTAAATAATAATTCAGAAACTTAAATTAATTCTCAAGTCATTTCGATACTTAGTAAGAAAACACATTCATTTTCGAATATAACTCATTTCTCTAATTTTATCATTTCTATTAATTTATGTTCATTTGATTCAACATTGATGTAACACCCCAAACCTGGCCTAGACGTTATGGCCGAATCTGACAATGTCACATTGGAGTGTTTTTTGAAAACTTATTCTTGTTGATAAAAAACTCGTTTGAAGGTTAAAGCCTCTTTGTTAATCCTCAAATAAACACGTTTGAGGTGTTTTACAAAAACATGGTTTCGATCATATTCAATCATATTTAATCGTTGTTGCACTTTAAAGAAACAATGTTTGTTGCAGAAACTTAAAAAAATCGTGTTGCAAAAACGTAATGCTTTGAAAAACCGCGCTCTACTTCTAACAGATATAAATCATAATAAATAAAATCCCAAAATCAAAAGCTAGAAAAATCAGAGAGGCCTTATTACATAAAAATACCCAAACCAAAACTATTGAAAATAGAAAGTCGAATGTAAAGTAGATGCAGTTGTGTGGCCACCCTTGAGTCCCTCACAGCACCGATCCGCCTAACACAGTGGATTACCTGTACAGTTAAAAGCAGAGTGAGTTTACGAAAACTCAGTGTGTAATCCCCTAAAATGCAGCCAGTTACATAGGCAAAATGCAGTAACATTCTGGGCCTGAGCCTATTACAGATTTAGTTGGGCCAAGCTCACATCAGTATGAGTTGGGCCTAGCCCTTATCACTATCAATTAGGCCTAGCCCATATCAGTATCAATTGGGCCTAGCCTATATCAGTATCAATTGGGCCTAGCCTGTAATAGCCCAGTTTTGACCCTAATTGGAACAGTGGTTTTGGGACCATGAATCTGAGTCAGAAAAATATTTAAATATTATTTTTGTGTTCTGAGTGTGTGAAAATTTCGTTTTAAAATTTTATTGTTTTGATACCGATTTAAAAAAAAGGGCTTAATCGCGTAAAATAAGAAAATTGATGGTTTTATGAGTAATGGCTGAATTGTTGTTGTCTTTTTAATATGGGGGATTTATAATGCAATTAAGCCATAATAGAATTGAGTGGACGGTTGAAACCATGAATTTTAATGGTTGAATATTTTATCTTTAAGGTTAAATAAGTAAAATAATAATTAAATCATGTGTCGATAAAAGCATAAAATAGTATGCGTGCTTATATATGTTTTGTTCATCACTGAATATTGTGAAAAATAATAAGAAAAGGAGGGTTCAAGCATTCGACCATTTTGGAACTAGATTAAAGGTACGTTTGAGCTCGGTTTTTGATAATTTTTATGTTTTTGAGATCATTGCTTCGAATATTTTAAGACCCATGATAGAATTTTTGAATTTGATAATGTATTTTTGAGTTGCCATTATTGATAGTTCGGTAGATTTTGTGTTTGAGGTTAGAAAATAAAAGATATATGGTGAATTGATAAGTTTTGTATTAGAGGTTTTGATGAAATTGAGTAATTAGGGTCAAATTGTAAAAATATTAAATTGAGGGGTTAGATTGTGAAATTGATAAAATGTGGGGACTTGTATAAGGATGGGGAGTATTCGTCCAAAGCTTGTTGTATTGAAATTTTGTATATTTGGTGTTTTATGAAATTTGGGCTATAATGTAAATGTGTGAATTATAAGGGGCAAAATGTTAATTGGCCCATTTATGTGTGTTTTTGGGATTAAATTGAATGAAATTTTATTTGAATGAGCTCAATTTGAAATTGAATAGGTCAAGAACCAAAAGGATCAAGTGTGGATCGGGGAAAAGCAAAAAATAATCAAATAGTTGAACAATACGGTCTGTCGATATCCGAGGTAAGTTTTAAGCAATTAAGCAATGTTGAGTTTATTTATATATGAATTATATGTATTTAAATTGAAGTATGCATATATAACATGATAGCTGAATATGGTATTGGTTGTAGAAATAAATAAGTTAATGTGTATGTATGTGATTGAGATTTTGGCACTATGTGTACGTATATAAATTAGTTACGGTTTTGAGAATGGCATTAAATGTGCGAAACTATATTGACAATTGAGTATCGAGCACTAAGTGTGCGTTATTGAGACCATTTGGTCTAATGTGCAGGCACTAAGTGTGCGAGTTTATTTCAACTTTGAATAATTATTTGGCACTAAGTGTACGATTATATTCAGGGGTCAAAGATGATCAAAAGATTATATACGTTAAATACTGAAATGTAGTAAGTATGTTTCATAATTTCGTAAAATCGTAATTATGTATCGAATTTATGTGGTTGGTGTAAATGAGCTTAAACCTATGTGGTTGTTAGAAATATATGAGATATGTGTGAATTAAGAAGAAAATGAAAATTGAATGATGTGCAAGGACAAAATGAAATGATAGGTACGAATTTATAAAGTTAGTACATGATATTAGGATGCTATTATGTATTCGGTTTTATACTTGGAAGTAAAGGAATAATTTGAGGTTGCATAATGTACGTTTGACTTAGTGTGGTTTGGTATTTGATGAGTAAAATGTTCTATGGATTGGTAAGCTTGAGATTATATGACTTAGTAATATGAATTAAGAGAATTAAATTGAGTTATTATGGTTAATTAAGAGTTTAATTGGTTTTAATTTACTAAGCTAAATTAGCTTACTTTGTGGGTGTTTACTTGTATTTGTTTTATAGATTTTGGAATCTTGTTGCGAGCTCGGGATCATCAGCGAAGTTATTCACACTATCGTCTATATTTTTATACCTTTAAAAGTTGAAATTGAAACTTATGGCATGTATAAGCTATGATATCTTTTGAATCTACTTTGATCGTGTTGTATATAATAAGCCATGTGAAAATAGCTTGTTTATTTTGTTAAGTAAGTTTAAATATTTTGAGTTGGTAATATGAAGTTATATTTGCTTGGTTAGATGAGCTATTTGTGTGACAGCCCTATTTTCGACCCTAGTCGGGAAGTGGTTTCGTGACCGCTAAACCAAGTCCTTAAATTAGTTGATATTAATTTTCAATGCTTAAATTATGTGTTAAATGCATGTGTGAAAGTTATGGATTTGAATTTGACAAATTCAATATGAATTTATTAATAAGGGCTTAGTTGAAAAACTTAGAAACCTTGCTAGGCAAATTAAAAAGGGCCAAAATAAGGGAGGCTTTAAAATAATTGGGTTTGCATGTCAATTCTCCCTATTATATGTGAGTGGCCAGCCATGCAAAAGAAATTATTGGTGGCTTAAATATTTTATTTGTTAAATTAAGTTAGTGGGAATATTGGCTTGATAAAAAAATAATATATTTGGAATTAGTAAAAAGAAAAAGAAAAATTTGGTGTGTTTTCTTCCTTGTTTGCCGTAAATTATAGAAAGAAAAAGAGAAAAGAAAGAGAGCTAGCATTCAATATTGTTGCATCAAATTGAAGGTATGGATTCATGTTGTTCTCATGGAAAATTTTGAGTTTTAGTTAATAGCTAAGTATATGCACCAACCCATGTGTTAATTTTTGCTTTTGGATGATAGATTCTCCATTCGGCCATTTCTATGGGAAATGGAGTGTTGATGTTTTAAATAGACGAAATTCGTTGAGGGGTATATTGAGGTTAAATACATGTGAATACTTGTTTAATTTCCATAATAATGCAAATTTTATTGAATGTGCTTTGGTGTGCTTAAGGAGAACAATCGGCCATGTTCTTGATGAATGACTAAGATGGGTGCTTTGTGAATTTGCGAATTTTTAAATTGAGTTTGTAATGTATGTTATAAAATACTTTAAAATGTATGGTTGTATAGAGGGATGCTTTGCCGATTGTAAACCTAACCAAGGTAGTTGATTTGATGTTATTTTTTTGGGTCTTTGAAAGTAAAAATAGTTAATTGAGGTTTGATGAATTTTGTTAAGAGTATGTGTTAAAGTTGTATGTAAGCCGAATGTGATGGTGAGTAGAGTTAAGTGTAAAATTTTATGTATAAGGCATAGGGTGCACATTCATAGCCTTTTAAGGACCTTATGGTCTTGAAAGATAATGGTGGGTTATTGAAGAGCATATATGAGCTTTTGGCTAAGTAAAAGTATTAGGAATATTCTCGATTGAGTCTTTGTTACGTATGTGAACTATTTAATTTATTTAGAAATTTTGCTATAAAATCTAGTAATTTATAATTTGGCTAGACCACTAAAGAATGTTTAAAAAGTATTCGAGGGCTAAATTGGTTGTTTGATTTGAATGACCGAATAGGCTTATGATGCAAGAATAAGTCCTTTTGCTTGATTGTCATAGATCGAGGAATGATCTAAATGAGTTTGAAATATTCGGTTATAAGATTTATATGTTAGAAAATGGTGTTATGAATGTCTAAACACAAAAAGGAAATAAAGTCTTTAGTCACCTTTGTTAATTAGATAATTGAGATATTTTGGTTTGAATCATTAAAGCAATCGGCAATGAGGTATGGTATGATGATAAAAATGTTTATTTGTGGAACGTTTGAATTTTATGTATATGTGGGTTAAGGATGATTAATTGTGACAAATAGTGCATGTAAATCGGGCCGAATGTATGTGGAAAATGTTAAATATGTGCTTTTTGTGTGAAGTGAAAGAGAATTGATCAAATGAGTTGAATACATAAGGTTTAATATAAACTAAATTGTTTAATTTAGCTCAAGAGCTTAAAGGGACAGCATCGAACAAGGGAAAGGCAAAGGTTACGGAATAGTCGACCGACCGGTACATACTCAGAGAAGCACGAGGTAAGATTTAAGTAACTAAATTTATCCTATATTCGGTTAAGTATGAGGAATAATTTAGGTTACTTACGTTGGTTCTGGTTATGGTAAATTTCGGGAAGAGAATAGTAATAGAGCCGAGTGAATACATGAAACAAAGCTTGATGTGCATTGATTTGATATGAGATATATTTAGTTACGTACAAGTAAATCATTTAGTGAACAAGTTGTGTGGTGTGTTAATGGAAGTAATAGTTAATAAAATGTCAACTTGTAAACAAATGTGTGAAACTATGTTTGGAAAGATCCGTTATATAAATATAAATCTCAGTGTAATATCCAGTATAAGTCCTGAAGGGCCTTAGTGCCAACGAGATGTCCAGACCGTGTTCCGAAGGGCATTTATGCCAAAGTTATATCCGGGTTGAGTCCCGAAGGGCATTTATGCCAAAGTTATATCCGGGTTGAGTCCCGAAGGGCATTTATGCCAAAGTTATATCCGGGCCGAGCCTGAAGAGCCTTAAGGCTAGAGTACATTCGGTTTAGACCCAAATGCAAAAAGTGCTAAAATGTATGCCATGTTGAACTTATCGTAAATAAAGGTATCTACTGCCTTAAGTAAATCAGGTATGTATATACACTCGTTATGAAATGAAATTCGTTTAGATTTTGAAATGGAAAATTTACTTGAGATACCCAGATTATTGTATGAAATTATATGTAAATGAAGGACCTATATAGGAGGTGTGAACCTCAATTCCTAATGGATTTGTACTAAATTGAACCAAGGAGTTTTTGTATACTAAATGTTGAGATTGATGTTACAAGTGATAATGAACACTTGTGAAGTTGCTACTTAGCTATGAATATTAATACATGTTTCGGCCTATGTAAGGATGTTATATATATATATACACATATACATATACGATACTAATTTTGGCTTGAGGAAATGAATAGGTTATGTAATTATGATGATAGCCCATTTTGGTCACATAAATGTTCGGTCCTTTGAAAAGGGTTTTAGCTTAAATGAATGTATGCTTAATTTTAGATGCATTAAATTCTTAAATCTTACTAAGCATGTGAATGCTTATTTCCCTACTTTGATTTGTCTGTTTTATAGATTTTGGTTCGGCTACGGTCTCGGGAACTTTCACGGTTAAAGTCATCAACACCATCAAAGCATCTTTGGTATTGCAACTAAATTTTTTTTATGGCATGTATAGGCTTGGCTTGTTGGTACTTGGTGAATATATTTTGGTGATGTACTTAAGTTTGGGCCATGCGAAAAAGGCTCACCTAGGTGTTTTACTCTTGTTTTCGCAAATGTTATGTCATGCATAAAGTTTGTAAATGGTAGTGAAGTTATGTTATTGCAACTGGTCTCAAAATAGATCTTATCTGATGTTTATATTCTATGAAATACGAACGGCTTGAGTGTGTATAACAATGGTTTTCGGACAAATTTTATGCTAAGAATTTTAAAGGTTTGGGTTAGGTGCCTCTTCTATCTATTATATAAGTCTGAAATCGTAGTCAGGTGATACCTTGTGACTCACCTGCGACGGGAATGAGTCTAGGGGTGTTACAATTTTATTGGTATCAGAGCTACGATTTAGTCGATTCTCGGACTATCGTAGTATTTATGAGTCTAGCTATACATGCCATCTAATGTTAATGAGATAGTGTGATGACTTCTAACCGCTAAAATGTGATTTTTGTATAGAATGGATCCCGAACCTGACCGAGCTGTAGCGGACGATGTTGAGAGTGTAGCGCCTGCTCCCGCGTAAGGGACAGCGCCACCTGACTCTCAGCCGAATGTCAGTCATCAAGATGATGACACTAGGCAAGCCTTTTACGCGATGATGAGTGACTGGTTCGCTCAGTTCATTAGATCAAATCCGGCTGTTCCGCAACCTCCGCCCCCAAATACTCCGCTCCCAACTTATATGGCTCCTCCGGTAACCGATCCAGTGAGGTCGAGTAGGCCCCCAGTTGACAAAATTCGAAAATATGGGGCCAAAGAATTTTGGGCTACTCCCAGTGACGATGCTGAGTGGGCCGAGTTTTGGCTCGATAACACTATCCGAGTATTCGACGAACTATCCTGTACGCCTGAGGAATGCTTAAAATGTGCAATATCTCTGTTGCACGACTCTGCATATTATTGGTGGAACACTCTAGTTTCTGTCGTTCCAAAAGAGCGGGTTACCTAGGAGTTTTTCTAAACTAAGTTCCGTAAGAAATATATCAGTCAGAGATTCATCGATCAAAAACGGAAGGAATTTCTTGAACTTAAACAAGGTCAGATGTCAGTGGCCGAATACGAGAGAGAATTTGTGCGTCTCAGCCATTATGCTCGCGAATGTGTATCCTCCGAGGCCATCATGTGTAAGCGTTTTGAGGATGGATTAAACGAAGATATCAGACTACTGGTGGGAATTTTGGAAATTAAGGAGTTTGTCGTACTAGTCGAGCGGGCTTATAAAGCCGAAGAGCTCGGTATTGAAAAAAGGAAAGCCGATGACGGAGCTAGAGAGTTCCGTAAAAGAACTGCAGGAAAATCTGTACAGCAATCGTCAAAAAAGTCTAAAGATGATTTGGGCCGATCTAAATACACATCGGGTTTTTCTAGACGCGAGCCTCATCGACCTCCCATGAGTTCGCGAGCCACGTCCATCGCCAGTGTTGGGAATGAACGTCGAGATAGATTCGATTGCAATTATTGTGGTAAATGGCACCCGGGGAGTTGTAGGCACCGTGATCGCTCCTGCTTTAGATGTGGATCTGCCGATCATTTTATTAAAGATTGTCCGTAGGTTGATGAGCGCATTCCTGACCTGAGTCTGAGAGCTAGTGGCACGGCTGCACGGGGTAAACCACCGCGACGGGGTGGAAATGTTAGCGGTAGTCAGAGAGGGACTAGAGACACTACAGCCAGATCTGAGGCTCGAGCACCTACCAGAGCGTATGCTATTCGTACCCGTGAGGAAGCTTCTTCTCCGGATGTTATTACTGGTACTTTTACACTCTTTAACACTGATGTTATTGCTCTGATTGATCCTGGTTCAACCCATTCATATGTGTGCGAGACTTTGGCCTCCAATAAGACTCTTCCTGTTGAGTCTACTGAGTTCGTAATTCAAGTGTCGAACCCTTTGGGTCGTTGTGTCCTGGTTGATAAAGTATGCAAGAAATGCCCCCTAATGGTTCGAGATTTTTGTTTTTCGGCTGACTTGATGCTTCTACCGTTCGACGAATTTGACATTATTCTCGGAATGGACTGGTTGACTGTTCATGACACGATAGTGAATTGCAAGCAAAAAACTATTGATTTGCGATGTTCGAATAATGAAATAATCCGAATTGAGACCATTGATCTAAAGGGGCCACCTACCATAATTACGACTATGTCAGCTCAAAATTACTTTAGAAGGGGCTATGAAGTGTATTTGGCTTATGTGTTAGATAACAAAGTTTCCGAACGAGAACTTGAGACGGTACCTGTAGTTTGTGAGTTTTCAGATGTGTTTCCCGAAAAATTGCCAGGATTGCCACCCGTTAGAGAGGTTGAGTTTGGTATAGAATTAGTTCCGGGTACGATTCCAATTTCGATTGCCCCGTACCGTATGGCGCCGACAGAGTTAAAAGAATTGAAATTACAGTTGCAAGAGTTGACAGATAGAGGCTTTGCGCGACCTAGTTTTTCACCTTGGGGTGCACCGGTTTTGTTTGTGAAAAAGAAAGACGGGACTATGAGAATGTGCATCGACTATCAACAGCTAAATAAAGCCACAGTAAAGAATAAGTATCCGTTGCCCCGAATTGACGACTTGTTCGATCAGTTGAAAGGAGCTTCATTGTTTTCGAAGATTGACTTACGATCTGGCTATTATCAGTTGAGAGTTAGAGATTCCGACGTGCCGAAGACAGCATTCAGAACGAGATACAGTCACTACGAGTTTTTAGTAATGCCGTTTGGGCTTACTAATGCCCCTGCGGTCTTTATGGATTTGATGAATCGTGTGTTTAGACCGTTTTTGGACCGCTTCGTAGTAGTATTCATCGATGATATTTTGATTTACTCTCACGATGAGTTTGAGCATACCGAGCATTCGAGACATGTACTTCAGACTTTACGGAATAACAAATTGTATGTGAAGTTTAGCAAGTGCGAATTCTGGTTGCACGAGGTTGGTTTCTTGGGACATATAGTGTCTGCTTCTGGTATTCGAGTCGATTCGAATAAGATTTCAGCTATACTCAACTGGAAACCCCCTAAGAATGTTTCTGAGGTTCGAAGCTTTTTAGGACTCGCCGGATATTACCGACGATTCGTCGAAGGTTTTTCAATGATTGCGACTCCATTGACGAGACTGCTGCAAAAAGATAGCAAGTTCGAGTGGTCGGATAAGTGTCAGCAAAGTTTTGATCGACTGAAAACTCTTTTGACAGAAGCTCCAGTGTTGGTTCAGCCAGAATCCGGCAAGGAATTTGTAGTTTATAGTGATGCATCCCTGAACGGTTTAGGCTGCATTTTGATGCAAGAAGGCCAGGTTATTGCTTATGCTTTGAGACAGTTGAAGCCGCACGAGCGAAATTATCCGACGCACGATCTTGAATTAGCCGCTATTGTTTTCGCTTTGAAGATTTGGCGACACTATCTGTTCGGTGAGACATGTCGCATCTTCTCCGATCACAAAAGTCTCAAGTATCTGATGACTCAAAGGGATTTGAATTTAAGACAAAGGCGGTGGCTAGAACTGCTTAAGGACTACGAGCTTACTATTGATTATCACCCCAGTAAAGCGAATGTTGTTACAGATGCTCTTAGCTGAAAATCCCTATTTTCTTTGGGAGCTTTGAACGTGAAACGGACGATGTCGACCAATGAGGTTTTGATTACTGAATTGGAAGCCAGACCCGTGTTACTTTGACAGATTTGTGAAGCTCAGAAAGTTGACGATGATTTAGTTGCCAAACGAATTCAGTGTGATTCGAATGTGAATTCAGAGTTTCGGGTCGACGGAGATGATTGTTTGAGATTTAAAGACCGATTGTGTGTTCCGAAAAAGTCCGAGCTAGTTTCGATGATTTTGAATGAAGCTCATAATAGCCGAATGTCAGTCCATCCGGGTAGTACGAAAATGTATAATGATTTGAAGCGACAATATTGGTGGCATGGCATGAAACGAGACATCTCTAATTTTGTATCGAAATGCCTAGTATGTCAGCAAGTAAAAGCGGAACATCAGGTGCCGTCGGGATTGCTTCAGCCGATTTTGATACCCGAGTGGAAGTGGGATCGCGTTACAATGGACTTTGTGTCGGGTTTACCGTTGACGCCGAGCAAGAAAGACTCCATTTGGGTTGTTGTTGATTGATTAACGAAATCAGCCCATTTCATCCCGGTTCGTACCGACTTTTCACTTGACAAATTAGTAGAATTATATGTTTCTCAGATTGTACGGTTGCATGGAGTGCCGACTTCTATTGTTTCTGATCGAGACCCTCAATTTACTTCGAGATTTTGGAAGAAGCTGCATGAAGCATTGGGTACTAAACTCCACTTTAGCACTGCTTTTCATCCCCAGACTGACGGTCAATCTGAACGAGTAATTCAGATACTCGAGGATATGTTGAGGTGTTGCATCCTTGAGTTTAGTAGTTCGTGGGAAAAATACTTGCCATTGATTGAATTCGCGTATAACAACAGTTTCCATTCAAGCATCCAAATGGCTCCCTATGAAGCTCTTTACGGTCGGAGATGCCGTACACCCTTGTTTTGGACTGAGTTGAGTGAGAATAAGATTTTTGGAGTTGACTTAGTTAAAGAAGCAGAACAGAAAGTGAAAACTATTCGAGATAGTTTGAAAATAGCATCCGATCGTCAGAAATCTTACGTGGACCTAAAGCGTAAGGATATCGAGTATCAAGTTGGTGATAAGGTGTTTTTGAAAGTTTCTCCGTGGAAAAAGATACTCCGTTTTGGCTGTAAAGGCAAGCTAAGCCCGAGATTTATTGGACCTTATGAGATATCAGAACGGATTGGGCCGGTTGCTTATCGATTGATTTTGCCCCCTGAGCTTGAAAGGATCCACAATGTTTTCCATGTCTCGATGCTCCGTCGGTATAGGTCTGATTCTTCGCATACGTTAAGTCCATTAGAAGATGAAATTCAACCAAATTTGAGTTACGAAGAAGAACCTGTGCGTATTTTAGCTCGCGAGGTGAAAGAGATGAGAAATAAAAAGGTTCCGTTAGTAAAGGTATTGTGGCTCAAGCATGGTATCGAGGAAGCAACTTGGGAACCTGAGAACGCTATAAAGGAAAATTATCCAAATCTATTTTCTGGTAAGATTTCCGAGGACGAAAATTCCAAAAGCGGGGGAGAGTTGTGACAGCCCTATTTTCGACCCTAGTCGGGAAGTGGTTTCGTGACCGCTAAACCGAGTCCTTAAATTAGTTGATATTAATTTTCAATGCTTAAATTATGTGTTAAATGCATGTGTGAAAGTTATGGATTTGAATTTGACAAATTCAATATGAATTTATTAATAAGGGCTTAGTTGAAAAACTTAGAAACCTTGCTAAGCAAATTAAAAAGGGCCAAAATAAGGGAGGCTTTAAAATAATTGGGTTTGCATGTCAATTCTCCCTATTATATGTGAGTGGCCAGCCATGCAAAAGAAATTATTGGTGGCTTAAATATTTTATTTGTTAAATTAAGTTAGTGGGAATATTGGCTTGATAAAAAAATAATATATTTGGAATTAGTAAAAAGAAAAAGAAAAATTTGGTGTGTTTTCTTCCTTGTTTGCTGTGAATCATAGAAAGAAAAAGAGAAAAGAAAGAGAGCTAGCATTCAATCTTGTTGCATCAAATTGAAGCTATGGATTCATGTTGTTCTCATGGAAAATTTTGAGTTTTAGTTAATAGCTAAGTATATGCACCAACCCATGTGTTAATTTTTGCTTTTGGATGATAGATTCTCCATTCGGCCATTTCTATGGGAAATGGAGTGTTGATGTTTTAAATAGACGAAATTCGTTGAGGGGTATATTGAGGTTAAATACATATGAATACTTGTTTAATTGCCATAATAATGCAAATTTTATTGAATGTGCTTTGGTGTGCTTAAGGAGAACAATCGGCCATGTTCTTGATGAATGACTAAGATGGGTGCTTTGTGGATTTGTAAATTTTTAAATTGAGTTTGTAATGTATGTTATAAAATAATTTAAAATGTATGGTTGTATAGAGGGATGCTTTGCCGATTGTAAACCTAACCAAGGTAGTTGATTTGATGTTATTTGTTTGGGTCTTTGAAAGTAAAAATAGTTAATTGAGGTTTGATGAATTTTGTTAAGAGTATGTGTTAAAGTTGTATGTAAGCCGAATGTGATGGTGAGTAGAGTTAAGTGTAAAATTTTATGTATAAGGCATAGGATGCACATTCATAGCCGTTTAAGGACCTTATGGTCTTGAAAGATAATGGTGGGTTATTGAAGAGCATATATGAGCTTTTGGCTAAGTAAAAGTATTAGGAATATTCTCGATTGAGTCTTTGTTACGTATGTGAACTATTTAATTTATTTAGAAATTTTGCTATAACATCTAGTAATTTATAATTTGGCTAGACCACTAAAGAATGTTTAAAAAGTATTCGAGGGCTAAATTGGTTGTTTGATTTGAATGACCGAATAGGCTTATGATGCAAGAATAAGTCCTTTTGCTTGATTGTCATAGATCGAGGAATGATCTAAATGAGTTTGAAATATTCGGCTATAAGATTTATATGTTAGAAAATGGTGTTATGAATGTCTAAACACAAAAAGGAAATAAAGTCTTTAGTCACCTTTGTTAATTAGATAATTGAGATATTTTGGTTTGAATCATTAAAGCAATCGGCAATAAGGTATGGTATGATGATAAAAATGTTTATTTGTGGAACGTTTGAATTTTATGTATATGTGGGTTAAGGATGATTAATTGTGACAAATAGTGCATGTAAATCGGGCCGAATGTATGTGGAAAATGTTAAATATGTGCTTTTTGTGTGAAGTGAAAGAGAATTGATCAAATGAGTTGAATACATAAGGTTTAATATAAACTAAATTGTTTAATTTAGGTCAAGAGCTTAAAGGGACAGCATCGGACAAGGGAAAGGCAAAGGTTACGGAATAGTCGACCGACCGGTACATACTCAGAGAAGCACGAGGTAAGATTTAAGTAACTAAATTCAGCCTATATTCAGTTAAGTATGAGGAATAATTTAGGTTACTTACGTTGGTTCTGGTTATGGTAAATTTCGGGAGGAGAATAGTAATAGAGCCGAGTGAATACATGAAACAAAGCTTGATGTGCATTGATTTGATATGAGATATATTTAGTTACGTACAAGTAAATCATTTAGTGAACAAGTTGTGTGGTGTGTTAATAGAAGTAATAGTTAATAAAATGTCAACTTGTAAACAAATGTGTGAAACTATGTTTGGAAAGATCCGTTATATATATATATAAATCTCAGTGTAATATCCAGGATAAGTCCGGAAGGGCCTTAGTGCCAACGAGATGTCCGGACCGTGTTCCGAAGGGCATTTATGCCAAAGTTATATCCGGGTTGAGTCCCGAAGGGCATTTATGCCAAAGTTATATCCGGGTTGAGTCCCGAAGGGCATTTATGCCAAAGTTATATCCGGGCCGAGCCTGAAGAGCCTTAAGGCTAGAGTACATTCGGTTTAGACCTAAATGCAAAAAGTGCTAAAATGTATGCCATGTTGAACTTATCATAAATAAAGGTATCTACTGCCTTAAGTAAATCAGGTATGTATATACACTCATTATGAAATGAAATTCGTTTAGATTTTGAAATGGAAAATTTACTTGAGATACCCAAATTATTGTATGAAATTATATGTAAATGAAGGACCTATATAGGAGGTGTGAACCTCAATTCCTAATGGATTTGTACTAAATTAAACCAAGGAGTTTTTGTATACTAAATGTTGAGATTGATGTTACAAGTGATAATGAACACTTGTGAAGTTGCTACTTAGCTATGAATATTAATGCATGTTTCGGCCTATGTAAGGATGTTATATATATATATATACATATACATATACGATACTAATTTTGGCTTGAGGAAATGAATAGGTTAGTAATTATGATGATAGCCCATTTTGGTCACATAAATGTTCGGTCCTTTGAAAAGGGTTTTAGCTTAAATGAATGTATGCTTAATTTTAGATGCATTAAATTCTTAAATCTTACTAAGCATGTGAATGCTTATTTCCCTACTTTGATTTGTCTGTTTTATAGATTTTGGTTTGGCTACGGTCTCGGGAACTTTCACGGTTAAAGTCATCAACACCATCAAAGCATCTTTGGTATTGCAACTAAATTTTTTTTTATGGCATGTATAGGCTTGGCTCGTTGGTACTTGGTGAATATATTTTGGTGATGTACTTAAGTTTGGGCCATGCGAAAAAGGCTCACCTAGGTGTTTTACTCTTGTTTTCGCTAATGTTATGTCATGCATAAAGTTTGTAAATGGTAGTGAAGTTATGTTATTGCAAATGGTCTCAAAATAGATCTTATCTGATGTTTATATTCTATGAAATGCGAACGGCTTGAGTGTGTATAACAATGGTTTTTGGACAAATTTTATGCTAAGAATTTTAAAGGTTTGGGTTAGGTGCCTCTTCTATCTATTATATAAGTTTGAAATCGTAGTCAGGTGATACCTCGGGACTCTCCTGCGACAGGAATGAGTCTAGGGGTGTTACAATTTGTGAGTTGATAAATGTGTTAAATGTTTAATGTGAATTGGTAATGATTTGACATTATTAGGTAAATGATCACTATAGTAAATGGTTACATATTTGGTTTATTATGTTAAGTGTTATATATAAATATAATGTATTATTATATGTATATGCCTTGAATTAATAAATGAGACTACATGGTCGTTAAAACATGAGCATTTTGTAAATTTAGGTTGTGGTCTAGTTAAAAATGTATATATATGTCTTGAACATTGTTTAATATTGAGCTGCGCGCTATGTCTTTGATGAGTATAGTTATAAAGGTGAGAAATAAAATGGCATAAGTAGTTGATATAGTAGTGTATTCGGTTAATACTTGAAATTTTTACCAAATGAATAGTAACACTTTTATATGGTGCATATTTTTCTCAAGTCATATTTGGTAACTCATGCGCATATAAATGTTTATAATGATGATGCATTTTTTTGTACAATCTTATGTTATGTTTACTCATGCTCATAAGTATTTGTAATTAATTGTATTGCTCCTTGGTTGTAGTTAATTGTCGTTTATAATAGGATTATACGATAGTTATTGGATTTGATTGTATCATTAAATTTGGTGACGAGTCATTTTATAAGGTTTAGAATGCATACACGTCTAGGTTAACTATATATATTAGATATTTATGTAATTAAATTTAATGATTAGTTATATACATTTATTATGTGAAATGAAATTATGCGCATGTGATTATATGACTTCATGATATACAAATTTGATTTTGTTCAAGAAATGTTTATTAACGGGCTTATGAAAGTATGGAAGTTGAGTATTATTTTGTAATGCCTTGTAAACCCTTTCTGGTGACGGATACGGGTTAGGGTGTTACATTTTATTGGTATCAGAGCTACGGTTTAGTCGATTCTAGGACTAACGCAGTGTGTGTGATTCTAGCTATACATGCCATAAATTATACTGTGATAGTGTGATGACCCTTGGTAATGAAAATGTGTTTTTCGTATTGTAAATGGATCCTAATCCCAATCGAGCCGTAGCTGATGATGTCAAGAGTATAGTGCCTGCTCCCGTGCAAGGGACTACACCGGTAGATTCTCGGCCGTCTACGAGTAACCAAGAAGATGGGGCTAAACAATCCTTCTATAATACGATGAATGAGTGGTTTACTCAATATATCCAGACAAACCCAGCTGTTCAACAACCCCCGACCCCAAATAATCCACCTCTGATACCTGTGCTACCTTCGACTATTGGTCCTATGAGATTAAATAAGCCTCTTGTTGATAAAATCAGAAAATACGGAGCTGAAGAGTTTAGGGGCACAGCTAATGATGATGCTGAGTAGGCTGAATTTTGGCTCGATAATACTATTCGTGTCTTCGATGAACTATCTTGTACACCCGATGAGTGCTTAAAATGTGCTATATCTTTATTACGGGATTCTGCTTACTATTGGTGGAACACTCTAGTTTTAGTTGTTTTGAAAAAACGGGTCACTTGGGAGTTCTTTCAGACAAAGTTTCGTAATAAATATATCAGTCAGCGATTCATCCATCAGAAACACAAGGAATTTCTTGAGCTTAAACAGGGTTGTATGATTGTATCTGAATATAAGCTAGAGTTTGTGAGACTCAGTCGATATGCTCGAGAGTGTATTTTGACCAAAGCTACTATGTGTAAAAGATTTGAAGAAGGGCTGAATGAAGATATAAAATTACTTGTCGGCATACTTTAAATAAAAGAGTTCATGATACCTGTTGAGTGAGCTTGCAAGGACAAAGAGCTCGGAAAAGAGAAAAGAAAAGCTGAGTTCGAAGCTAGAGATTTCTATAAGAGATCAGCGAGGAAAACTTTTCAGTCAGCTTCAAAGAAGTTTAGAGATGATAGTAGCTGATCTGAGAGTACTATTGGGTTTTTTATCCGAGATCGACCACCATTGAGTTCACGAGCCACCTCTATTGCTAGTGTTGGCAATACTTGACCGAATAAACCCGAGTGTCAACAGTGTGGTAGGCAACATGTTGGTGAATGTTGGGGCAAGTACAACAACCAAGTCTACTATAAGTGTGGTTCACTAGATCATTTCATTCGGGATTGCCCAGAGTTAGCTGAGAAAGATAATGCTCAGAGTGTGAGATCGAGTGGTGCTGCAGCTAGACGTAGACCACCTCGAAATGCTGGAGGCAGGAACAGTATTCAAAGCAGGACTTCGGACATATCTATTCGATCCGAGGCTCATGCACCTACTAGAGCTTATGCAATTCGCGCTCGAGAGGAGACATCATCCCCTGACATTATTACTGGTATATTCACTCTCTATGATACTAGTGTAATTGCTTTGATTGATCCCGATTCAACTCATTCCTATGTGTGTGAAACATTAGTATCCAGTAAGACTTTGCCTGTTGAATTTACTGAGTTTGTGATTCGTGTATCGAACCCCCTGGGCTGGTGTGTGTTAGTTGATAAGCTATGCAAGAATTGCCCCTTGATGATTCGAGATTCATGTTTTTTGGCTAATTTGATGTTAATGTCGTTCGACGAGTTTGATATTATTCTGGGTATGGATTGGCTAACCATATATGATGCTTTGGTGAATTGTAAACAGAAAACTATAGATTTGTGGTGCCAGAATAATGAGATAATTCGGATCAAATCTAATGATCTGAATGGTTTATCATCAGTGATATCCTTGATATTGGCTTGGAAGTATGTACGAAAGGGTTGCGAAGCTTACCTTGCTTATGTGCTCGATTGTAAAGTGACCGAAAAGAAGATTGAATCCATACCAGTTGTGTGTGAGTATCCGGATGTGTTTCCTGAATAATTGCCAGGTTTACCACCTATTCGGGAGGTAGAGTTTGGTATTGAGTTAGTACCGGGGATGACTCCGATTTTGATAGCTCCATACCGTATGGCACCTACCGAATTAAAAGAGTTGAAAGCACAGTTGCAAGAATTGACGGATAGAGGTTTTGTGCGATCGAGTTTCTCTCCCTGGGGTGCACCAGTTTTATTCGTGAAAAAGAAAGACAGAATGATGAGAATATGTATTGATTACCGGCAGCTTAATAAGGTGACTATAAAGAATAAATATCAGTTGCCACGAATTGATGACTTATTCAATCAGCTAAAAGGGGCTTCAGTGTTTTCAAATATAGATTTGAGATCGTGTTATTATTAGTTGCGAGTTAGAGATTCTAATGTGTCTAAAACTTCTTTCCTTATGAGATACGGACATTATGAGTTCTTGGTGATGCCGTTTGGACTTACTAATGCATCTGCTGTTTTCATGGATTTGATGAATCAGATCTTCAGACAATATTGAGATCGGTTTGTGGTTGTGTTTATTGATGATAAATTGATCTACTCTCATGATGAAACCGAGCATGCCGAGCACTTGAGATTGGTATTACAAATTTTGCTAGATAATCAGTTATATGCGAAGTTCAGTAAATGTGAGTTTTGGTTGCGCGAGGTCAGCTTTCTGGGGCATGTAGTTTTAGCATCAGGCATTCGGGTTGATCCGAGTAAGATTTCGGCTATACTGGATTGGAAACCTCCGCGAAATGTTTCAGAGGTCTGGAGTTTTTCTAGTACTTGTCGGTTACTATAGGCTATTTGTGAAGGGTTTCTCAATGATTGCCATTCCGATGACAAAGCTACTTTAGAAAGATGTTTGATTCGAGTGGACAGAAAGGTGTCAGAAAAGTTTTGACCAGTCGAAAACCTTGTTGGCTGAAGCTCTAGTGCTTGTTTAGCCAGAATTGGGTAAAGAGTTCGTTATCTTTAATGATGCATCCTTGAATGGTTTGGGCTATGTTTTGATGCAGGAGGGCAAGGTTGTAGCTTATGTTCGAGACAGCTAAAGCTGTATGAAAAGAACTACCCGACACACAATCTCGAATTAGCCGCTATAGTATTTGCTTTGAAGATATGGCGCCACTACTTGTTCAGGGAAAAATGTCATGTCTACTCCGATCACAAAAGTCTAAAATATTTGATAACGCAGAAAGATTTGAAGTTGAGACAACGACGGTGGTTAGAGTTGCTAAAAGATTACGAGCTTGTGATTGATTATCATCTGGGAAGAGCTAATGTTGTTGCGGATGCCCTAAGCCGAAAATCACTATATGCTTTACCTACAATGAATACGCATATGGCTATGTCTGATGACGGTGCGATTATAGTAGAATTAAAAGCGAGATCGTTATTTGTTCAACAGATTTGCCAAGCTTAGAAAGTTGATGATGACTTGATGGCAAAGAGGAATCACTGTGATACGAATGCTGACTCAGAATTCCAAGTTGATGCTGATGGATGTTTGTGGTTCAGAAATCGAATATGTGTACCGAATGATCCTAAGTTGATTCGAATGATTTGTAATGAAGCTCATAATAGTAGACTGTCTATTCACCCAGGTAGCACAAAGATGTATAATCGTTTGAAACAGAACTACTAGTGGCACGACATGAAAAGAGATGTATCAGACTTTGTGTCAAAATGCTTGGTATGTCAGAAAGTAAAAGCTGAGCATCACGTACCATCGGGATTACTTCAGCCGATTATGATACCTGAATGGAAATGGGACAGAGTCACAATGGATTTCGTATCTAGTTTACCGTTGACACCAAGTAAGAAAGATATAATTTGGGTTATCGTTGATAGATTGATGAAGTCGGCTCACTTCGTTCCAGTCCGTATAGATTACTCACTCGATAAGCTAGCTAAATTGTACATTTCTCAGATTGTACGATTACACGGGGTACCTATTTCTATTACTTCGGATAAAGACCCGAGGTTTACATCGCAGTTTTGGAAGAAACTGCAAGATGCATTAGGTATTAAATTGCATTTTAGCACGGCTTTCCACCCTAGACAGATGGTCAGTATGAACGAATCATTCAAATACTTGAAGATATGTTGAGATGTTGTATTCTCGAGTTCGAAAGTTTGTGGGAATGATATTTGCCACTAATTGAATTTGCATACAATAATAACTTTCAATCGAGTATCAAAATGGCACCTTACGAGGCTTTATACGGTCGTAAATGTCGTACACTATTGTATTGGACAGAGCTCAATGAAAATAATATATATGGGGTTGATCTGGTTAAAGAGACTTAACAAAAAGTAAAAGTGATCCGTGATAATTTGTAAGCAGCGTCAGATCATCAGAAATCTTATGCGGACTTGAAACGTAAAGAGATAGAATTTCAGATCGGTGACCGAGTATTTCTAAAAGTCTCACTGTGGAAGAAAATTCTTAGATTTGGTCGCAAAGGCAAGTTGAGTCCGCGGTTTATTGGACCGTATGAGATTACAGAGCGGATTGGGCCGGTTGCGTATAGATTGTTGTTGCCACCTGAGCTAGAAAAGATTCACAATGTTTTTCATGTTTTGATGCTTCAACGGTATAGATCTGACCCTTCTCATGTGATTAATCTGTCCGAGATTCATATACAGTCCGATTTAACTTATGAGGAAGAACCAATCCGTATCTTGGCTGGCAAAGTGAAGGAGTTGAGAAATAAGAAAATCTCATTGGCGAAAGTGCTTTGGCTTAAGTACGGGGCCGAAGAAGCAACTTGGGAGCTTGAGGATTCGATAAAAGAATGCTGTCCAAACCTATTCACCGGTAAGATTTTCGAGGACGAAAATCCCGAAAGGGGGAGAGTTGTAACAACTTAGTTTTGACCCTAATTGGAACAGTGGCTTCGGGACCATGAATTCGAGTCAAAAAAATATTTAAATATTATTTTCTGTTTCTGAATGTGTGAAATTGTTTGTGTGAAAATTTCGTTTTAAAATGTTATCATTTGTATATCGAATTAATAAAAAAGGGCCTGATCGCGTAAAATAAAAAAATTTGATGGTTTTATGTGTAATGGTTGAATTGTTGTTGTCTTTTTAATATGGGGGATTTATAATGCAATTAAGCCATAATAGAATTGAGTGGACGGTTGAAACAATGGTTGAATATTTTAAGGTTAAATAAGTAAAATAATAATTAAATCATGTATTGATAAGAACATAAAATAATATGTATGCTTTTATATGTTTTGTTCATCACTGAATATTGTGAAAAAAATAAGAAAAGGAGGGTTCAAGCATTCGATCATTTTGGAACTAGATTAAAGGTATGTTTGAGCTCGGTTTTTGATAATTTTTATGTTTTTGAGATCGTTGCTTCGAATACTTTAAGACCCATGTTAGAATTTTTGAATTTGGTAATGTATTTTTTAGTTGCCATTGTTGATAGTTTGGTAGATTTTGTGTTTGATGTTAGAAAATAAAAGATATGTGGTGAATTGATAAGTTTTGTATTAGAGGTTTTGATGAAATTGAGTAATTAGGGTCAAATTGCAAAAATATTAAATTTAAGGGTTAGATTGTAAATTTACTAAAATGTGGTTACTTGTTTAAGCATGGGGAGTATTCAGCCAAAGCTTGTTGTATTGAAATTTTGTATATTTGGTGTTTTATGAAATTTAGACTATATTGTAAATGTGTGAATTGTAGGGGGCAAAATGTTAATTGGACCATTTATGTGTGTTTTTGGGATTAAATTGAATGAAATTTTATTTGAATGAGCTGAATTTGAAATTGAATAGATCAAGAACCAAAAGGATTGGGTGTGGATTGGGGAAAAGCAAAAATAATCGAATAGTCGAACAATACGGTCCGTCGATATCAGAGGTAAGTTTTAAGCAATTAAGCAATGTTGAGTTTGTTTATATATGAATTATATGTATTTAAATTGAAGGATGCATATATAACATTGATAGCCGAATATGATATTGGTTGGAGAAATAAATAAGTTAATGTGTATGTACGTGATTGAAATTTTGGCACTATGTGTGCGTATATAAATTAGTTACAGTTTTGAGAATGGCACTAAATGTGCCAAACTATATTGACAATTGAGCATCGACCACTAAGTGTGCGTTATTGAGACCATTGGGTCTAATGTGCAGGCACTAAGTGTGCAAGTTTATTTCAACTTTGAATAATTATTTGGCACTAAATGTACGGTTATATTCAGGGGTCAAAGATGATCAAAAGATTATATACCTTAAATACTGAAATGTAGTAAGTATGTTTCATAATTTCGTAAAATTGTAATTATGTATCGAATTTATGTGGTTGGTGTAAATGAGCTTAAACCTATGTGGTTGTTAGTAATATATGAGATATGTGTGAATGAATAAGAAAATGAAAATTTAATGATGTCCAAGGACAAAATGAAATGATAGGTACGAATTTATAAAGTTAGTACATGATATTAGGATGATATTATGTATTCGGTATTATACTTGAAAGTAAAAGAATAATCTGAGGTTCCATAATGTATGTTTGACTTAGTGGGGTTTAGTATTTGATGAGTAAAGTGTTCTATGGATTGGTAAGCTTGAGATTATACGACTTAGTAATATGAATTAAGAGAATTAAATTGAGTTATTATGGTTAATTGAGAGTTTAATTGGTTTTTATTTACTATGTTAAATTAGCTTTATGAGTGTTTACTTGTATTTGTTTAATAGATTTTGGAATCTTGTCGCGAGCTCGGGATCATCAGAAAAGTCATCTACACTATCGTCATGTTTTGGTACTTTTAAAAGTTGAAATTGAAACTTATGGCATGTATAAGCTATGATATCTATTGAATCTACTTTGATCGAGTTGTATATAATAAGCTATGCGAAAATAGCTTTTTTATTTTGTTAAGTAAGTTTAAATGTTTTAAGTTGGTGATATGAAGTTATATTTGCATGGTTAGATGAGCTGTTTGTGAGTTGATAAATGTGTTAAATGTAATGTGAATTGGTAATGATTTGACATTGTTAGGTAAATGATCATTAGATTAAATGGCTACATAGTTGGTTTATTATGTTAAGTGTTGTATATAAATATAATTTATTATTATATGTATATGCCTTGAATTAATAAATGAGACTACATGTTCGTTAAAACATGAGCATTTTGTAACTTTAGGTTTTGGTCTAGTTAAAAATGTGTATATATATATGTATTACATGAATGAAAGTTTTAAAGTGGTTATAGGCATATTTGACTTTGGTGCTATATGATAATCATTTTATTATGTCTTGAACATTGTTTAATATTGAGTTGCACGCTATGTCTTTCATGAGTATAGTTATAAAGGTGAGAAATAAAATTGCATAAGTAGTTGATATAGTAGTGTATTCGGTTAAGACTTGAAATTTTTACCAAATGAATAGTAACACTTTTATATGGTGCATATTTTGCTCAAGTCATATTTGGTAGCTCATGCGCATATACATGTTTATAATGATGATGCATTTTTTTGTACAATCTTATGTTATGTTTGCGCATGCTCATAAGTATATGTAATTAATTGTATTGCTCCTTGGTTGTAGTTAATTGTCGTTTATAATAGGATTATACAATAGTGATTGGATTTGATTGTATCATTAAATTTGGTGACGTGTTATTTTATGAGATTTGGAATGCGTACATGCCTGGGATAACTATATATATATTAGATATTTGTGTAATTAAATTTTATGATTAGTTATATACATTGATTATGTGACATGAAATTATTCGCATGTGATTATATGACTTTATGATATACACTTTTGATTTGGTTCAATAAATGTTTATTAATGGGCTTGTGAAAGTATGAAAGTTGAGTATTATTCTGTAATGCCTCGTAAACCCTTTCCGGCTACGGATACGGTTTAGGGTGTTACATAGCCCATATCAGTATCAGTTGGGCCTAGCCCATATCAATATCAGTTGGGCCTAGCCTATAAATAGTATCAGAATCCAATATGAATGATGCATGTTATCCCAACCAACCCTACACTTATTGTGGGGAATAAATCACCCACCCATCCTTACACTTACAATGTTAGCACCAGTTGCGGCGCTAACTAGGATCGCAACCAAGCTGCTAGTATCAGAATAAGTCGCAAAGCCACCAGTACAGTATTCTTCTTGCATAATAATATCCCAACCCAATGCATTATGTTATGTCATAAAACAATACGTGTATGCAACAGTCAACTCATATCACAAATCAGTCATTTACCCTTAAGGGGTAAAATAGTCATTTTACTCTATAGGGGTAATTTGGTCATTTTACCCTTTAGGGGTAATTCAGTCATTTTACCTATTCTGGGGTCTATGTACACTTACTAACCAATTAGGAGGTCTACAGCCACCTCCAGTGACTCGTGTAACCTTAACAGTCCTAACAATGGATATGGGCCCAAGGCCCATTATGTGGCCTAAGTGGGCCCACATGCTCGTGTGGCCCATTTGGCCCAGAAATGACCTTAGCCATGTGTACGACACGACCACATCCAATATTCCCACATGTCCGTGAGATAAATCAGTGTGGGGCCCACAAGCCCATTGGACCACACGGCCCAAAACAACCTACACCCACGAGAACGCTCATGGCGCCTCTACAATCTTATGCCCACGTTCGTCGACTTGGTTTTATCACACGAGCGTTCGCACACCAATGTGACCTCAAGCCCAACCTTCCGGCATTTTCGCTTTCCACCTTTTGTCGATCTATAGTCAAATCATTGCGAGATACACACTTTTCAGCTCTTCCGTCGATTATTGGTTCCAGGCTATTGTTACACACCTGTTTGCGAACTTGCGAAAATCCTTCTAGCACCAATCTACATTCAACACAAAGCTTTGCATTAGCCAAATAACATCAGGATTAATCATCCACCTACTAACCCTTAATCCCCCAAAATATGATCAATACTTGCCTTACCAGACAACCGTGATTTAACCCTCTTATGCCACTGGCTAGAATCGCCTACTGCCCCTTAACAAAAATCTATAATACCATGTAACGCCCTAAATTTTACTGTTTTGAATTTTTGCTTGAGTTGGCAATTGCATGGTTTTGAGCACTGAATTGATGTTTTGGTTGTGTCTAGAGGGCCTTTGAAAGGCCCAGGTTAAAGCCTAACTCCTGGAAAAATTTTAATTTTTAGGCCTAGGGGAGTATGGATGTTAGTTCTTAGGGCTTAAAAAATGTTGTTGGGGTTTTCTGACACAAAGTACCACATGGCAGAGTGGCTTGAGGCATCATTGTTAAAGGGGTGCAAGGAGTGTGGCGTCAGTGGCAAGGGGTCAATGGTTCGAATCCCCTTGCTGGAGTGATGAGTTATTTTGCTGGTTGGAATTGGCAAGTGGTGGTCTGGAATGTAAACTCTTCAGATTGAAGGAATGATAAGGATGGCATGATCTTAAAAGTTTGGAATATTATCCAAGGGAAATTGGAGTAGGCAAATTGACTTGGGTCTTTGGGCATTTGGCATTTTCGACAAATAGGGAGTAGTATGCCGAATTCATTCTTTTGTGTTTCAGTTTAAGTACTTTTTGCTTTTACGTAGTGTTGTTTAAATCATTTAGGCATTATTGTTTCTCAAGAAACTGAATTGGTCTAGTTCTCTTCTCTATTCTTTTTCACTTCTCTCATTACTTTTCTTCAATCTGAAACCCCCTCTTTTCTTTCACTCTGTCGCCACCTCTTCTACTTCAGCCGAATATTGACAACTTTCTCTTCTTTTTGTTCTCCCAAACTGCTCTAAGTCGAATCTCTGTTTCTTGTTTTCTCCACTCTTAACCGAAAACAATATCTCTTTACCTTTTTATCCTTATTCTTCTTCTCAAATCCTTGCATGTGCCGAATCTCATTACTTCTTCCCATATTATTATTGATCGAGTTTTATTCTCACTTTTGTGTGCGCATACACTCTTCTTCTTTTCGGATCTAAATCAAGGTAAGTGCGTTATTTCTTTCTCTCTTTCAAATGTTCTTATAAAAGCCGAATCCCCTTTTCTCTTATAGGGCAATCGGCCTTTAATCCTTTTTTAGGAACCGATTTGGATCCTTCATTCTTGACCACTTCAGTTTCTTAGGGGTTCGAGGAGATCGAAGTCGCAAGGGGTGGTGGATTGCTAATATTGTGGAATGAATTTAGGCCTAGAAGGAAGGTTTTAGCCAAGGTAAGTGATTCATGTTGCTATTAGGGATATTGGCCGATTATAATAAAGGTTTTTGTAGTTATGGCTAGCAAGCTGGATTGTTGTTTAATGGGTTGTTTGAACGATTATAAGTAGATTACTCGTGGGCTGGTTTGACTCTATTCGTAATCCAGGTGTGTAACGACACCTCGAATAGCATAGATCAGCAAAAACTGAAAAGCTGAAATGCTGAAATGTCGATATTTCAAGGTCTTGTCAGCGTACAAATGCTCGTAGGCCGATCTGAACCCACAAATCATATGTGGTTGACTGTGAAGGCCATTGTGTGCAATCTCTTACACACGGACTGTTTTGGGCCTCGATGGGCCGAAGTGGGGCCCAATGGGCCTACGGGCCCATATTGGTAAGTGATATCTGGTAGGTTAGGTGTTAAGATCTGTGATACTATATGTGGAATTGGAATGAACGGGCCACACGAGCGTGTGGGCCCACCCGGGCCCATTAGGGTTTTTACGCCTGTAAATCCTGTTTGGCCATATGGACTTTCTATGTCGCTCGAACTGACATTAGACCTGCTACAAGGTCGTGTTAGGTGTTGAGACACTGAGACTTAGTGATAAGACCAAAATACCCCTAAAGGGTAAAATTACCATTTTACCCCTAGCTACCAAATTACTGTTATACCCCTAAAAATAGATTGTTTGATTTATGTATGTTTTTATCTATATCTGTTAGTCTGTATGCATGTGATATGTAGTACTATTAGTCTACATGGGGTTGGGTTTGGATTCGGAGGAAGTTCTGTATAGTGGCACTGACACGTATTCTGTTTAGTAGCTCAGCCACATAATCTATTCTGGTGGCTCTACCATGATATTTGATTTTAGCAGGTTGGCTGTGAATTTTGTGTGGGGGCTAGGTGGGTTGAGTTATTCCCCACATGGTGTGATGGGCTGGTACGGGTGGTACGATGGGCTGGACTAGTTGGGTTGTGCATCTGTTCTATTTTGTATCTGTAATGGGCCAAAGGCCCACTCTGTTTCTGGGTAGGGCCAATGCCTAGATTGATCTGTATCTGAATAGGGCTTCGGCCCAGTCTATTCTATATGCTTGATCTTGGTTATTGGTTGGGGAAATTACACATTGTATTTTCACAAACTCACCCTTTTATTTTTACATATGTAGGTAACCCCCAACCATAGAGGATTTGGAGCTGTGAGGGACTTGGGGTGGCCACATGACTTCTATTACTGGATTTAGTTTTTACTATTATTTTTATCATTATTTTAGTTTCGGTATTATTTTTGTAATAAGGCTATTATGGGTGATTTTATTTTGTTACACTATTAACCTTCTTTAAACCGGTATAATAGCATACTCGGGTTTTCAAAATTTATATCGAATAATTTCAAATAAACCTCGCGTATTGTTTTGGATAATATGATAATAAAAGACTACAAATGGAATCTTGTTTAAACACTCCGATTTAATAAAAATAGTATTAAATTTGCTTTTGCTTAAACCTAAAACTGTCTGTCAAAGTGTCCGATTTCGAATAAAACGTCCATGTGACACACCAGATTTGGCCATAACGTCCGGCCCAGGTTTGGGGTGTTACATTTAGTGGTATCAAAGCTAGGTTGCAACAACTCGGCTGTGGAATGGGTTTGAAAGTTTTCATAAAATTTAATGGAAAGACTTAAATTGTTTTTGAAATTCGTTTTTCAAAAACTTTTTTGAGAAAATTCTTTTAAAACAGGTTTCTTCCAAAAATATTTTCTCCAAAATCTAGGGTTTTTGAAAGATTTTCAACAAAGTTGGTTTGAAATTTCTGCCTTCGACAAAAACCTGAATTACTCTGAATATGGTTACTAAAAGGTGTGGCGCACCGAGTCTCCGGCACCAAATGTGTAAGTACTCTGCCTTGCCTTACTAATGATTAAACTGTAATACTGAGAGACTACTATAGATAGTGCTCAGACGCTACTGAAACTTATTAGGTTAAGGTAAACTGAGATTGTAGGAAACTGAGACAATAGGAAAAACTGGAACCTTTATAAATCTGAAAACTATAGTATTCTGCAGAAACAAAGCTCTAAAACTACTGTCTTTGCATAAAACATCCTTAATAATTACTAAAATTATGAACTAATGCATAAAACTCATAAATCAGACAATTTGATATGAGTACAAGAGCTGCACGTGGAAAAGGACGTGGTAGAGGCTGAGGAAGTGCTTAGGCTGGATCTTCATCCTCGGGTCATATACCTGTTTTGGAGGCACAAGCGTCACCAGCAACTGAGATGGGGTCTTACGATTGGGCTGCAAGGGACGATGCTTTGTCCCACGAGATGCCCCGGGTTCTGGAGAGAGTTGTTGGAATAAGTACTGGAACGGTGAATCGTGGATCAATTTCTGTGCAACTCCGGGCTAATGGAGCAGAGATCTTTAGGGGCGTGTCGAGTGTAGCCCCAAATGTGGATGAGTATTGGCTAGAGGCCATAGAGCGGATAATGGACGATCTAGACTACTCGGTGGAGCAGAAGCTGAAAGGGGCAGTATCTCTACTGCGTGACGAGTCCTACCAGTGGTGGCTCACTGTGAGAGATGGTACACCAGCTAAACGGTTGACTTGGGATTTATTTAAGACGGCCTTCAAAGGAAAGTACGTCGGGGCGAGTTATGTGGATGCCCAAAGGAAGGAATTCTTGAATCTGACTCAGGGTAGCAAGTCTGTAGCAGAGTACGAGGCTGAATTCTTAAGGTTGAGCTGGTATGCCAGTGGGATAGTTACTACTAAGTACGAACGCAGTGTGCGATTCGAGAATGGCCTCAAAGATGAGCTGCGAGTATTGATTGCTCCATAGAGGGAACGGGATTTTGCTACTCTGGTGGAGAAGGCTAAGATAGCGGAGAAGCTGAAGCGCTGAGAGGGCCAAAATCGTAAAAAAGATAGAAACAGATTCAGGAGGGATTCGGGGGCCTCGGGTACTGTGGAGAGGTTTGCTAAGAGAGCTAGAGTGGATGAGCCAGTGTGAGTAGTTCCGGTGATTGTGGTTGGACCGCAGGATTATGCGGACTATGGAAAAATACATTAATGTGAATGTTGGAGGCATTCTGCAGCATGCTTCCGGTGTGGGTCCAAAGATCACTGAGTCAAAGATTACCCTCAGAGTCCGCCATAGATGCAAGATACTGAACAGAGAGTAGCTCAGTGAGTGATAGGTGGTCAGCAACCACCAAGAGGCTGTGGTCAGGCCGGGGTCGAAAATGGACGGTGACGTGGAGCACCAGACAGGGGTGCTGGAAATGTTGAGGCACAACAGCCAGCATTGGTCTATGCTGCTCATCGTCGAGAGGATGGTGATGCAATTGATGTCATAACTGGTACATTTTTAATTCATAGCACGCCATATACTGCTTTGATTGACATTGGGCCTACACATTCGTATGTTGCGTGTGATGTGTTTGGGACGTTAGACGTGTAATCTGAGAATACTATGAGTGGGGTATCTATAATCAGTCTACTGGGTCACTTGGTTAGGGTAGATAAACTTTTTAGATATGTGCCCTTAGAGATACAAGGTAGAACTTTCTCTGCGGATTTAATGGAATTACCATTCGGAGAGTTTGATCTCATATTAGGTATGGATTGGCTTGTTAAGCATCGGACGAATTTGTATTGTGCTGCCGAGCGAATGGTAATAAAAACTTCAGAGAATGAGGAGGTAACTGTAATAGGGAGCGAATAGACTACTTGTCTAATGTTATCTCAACATTAAGAGCTGAAAAGCTGGTTCGTAAGGGTTGCGAGGCATTTCTGGCATATGTGAATAAATTGGATTCTAAGGGTTTGTCTGTGGGTGAAGTTAGAATTGTTAAGGAATTTTAGGATGTTTTTCTAGATGAGCTTCCTGGGTTGCCTCTGAACCGCAAAGTCGAATTTGGAATCGATCTATTGCCTGGAACGGCTCTAGTGTCCATCGCACCTTATAGGATGGCACCGAAGGAGCTTATGGAGTTGAAGGCGCAAATCTAAGAACTTTTGGATCGGGGTTTTATCTGACCAAGTGTGTCTTCGTGGGGAGCACCGATACTATTCGTTAAGAAGAAGGATGGAACGATGCGCATGTGCATTAACTACCGTTAGTTGAACAAACTAACTATTAAGAATAAGTACCCTCTGCCAAGAATCGATGATCTGTTTGATCAACTTGGAAGAGCTTCTGTATTTTCCAAGATCAACTTTCGATCTGGATATCATCAACTAAGGGTTAAAGAGGCAGGCATCTATAAGACAGCATTCAGGACTCGATATGGTCATTAGGGGTTCCTAGTAATGCCATTTGGACTTACGAATGCACTAGCAGCCTTTCTAGATCTTATGAATCGAGTAATCCAACCCTACCTGGATCAATTTGTGGTTGTCTTTACAGACGATATCCTAGTGTATTCGAAATCCGAGGAGGATCATGATGAGCATCTCTGGATTGTTCTACAAATTCTAAGGGAGAAGTAGCTTTATGAGAAATTTAACAAGTGCGAATTTTGGCTGCAGAATTGACATTCTTGGGTTACGTTATTTCTGCAGAGGGGATTAGGGTGGATCCTCAAAAAATTGAGGATGTTTCGGAGTGGAAGCCACCAAGGGCTGTGTCAGAAATTTGAAGTTTTTTAGGTCTGGCAGGGTACTACAGAAGGTTTGTGAAAGGGTTTTCTATAATTGTAGCACCGTTGACAAAGCTTCTGAGGAAAGGGGTACCGTTTAACTGGGCTGATAAGCAGTAGGAGAGTTTCGAAAAGTTAAAAGTCTTGACTGAAGTAGCAGTGTTAATTCAGCCAGAGTTTGGGAAGGATTTTACTGTGTATAGTGATGCATCGCATGTTGGATTGGGTTGTGTGTTGATGCAAGAGGGTACAGTGGTTGCCTATGCATCACGTCAACCTAAGCCTCATGAGGCAAATTACCCTACTCATGATCTAGAGTTAGCGACGGTGGTATTTGCGCTAAAGATCAGACGACACTACTTGTATGGAGAAAAGTGCATCATTTACATAGATCATAAGAGCCTCGAGTACCTCCTGACTCAAAAGGAGTTGAACCTTAGGCAACAAAGATGGATAGAGTTGCTTAAGGATTATGATTGCCCGATTGAGTACCACCCTAGGAAGGCTAACGTGGTAGCAGATGCTCTGAGCCGTAGCGCTGTATCTGATCTGAGAGTGATGTTCGCTCGTCTCAGTCTGTATGATGATGGCAATTTGTTAGTTGAGCTGCAAGTAAGATTGACTTGGACTGAGCAAATTAGAGAGAAAAAATTATCGAATAAGTCATTGGTTTCTCAGTATCGACAGGTGGAAAATGGTGAAACTTCTTATTTTTGATTAAACAGTGAAGGGATTTTGTGTTTCCGTTTGAGAGTTTGTGGTCCAAAGGACTCAGATTTGAGGGAGTCTATACTGCTAGAGTCACATGGCGGCCCTTGTGCTATGCATCTTGGTGGAAATAAGTTGTATCGGGATATACAGGAGTTGTACTGGTGGCCTGGACTTAAGCAGGAGGTAACAAAATTTGTGGGTAGGTGTCTGACATGCCAGCAAGTGAAAGCTGAGCATTAAGTGGGAAAGAGTATCCATGGATTTTGTGAGTGTGCTACCCTTGACTCCTTCCAAGAAGGACTCGGTTTGGGTGATTGTGGACAGGCTGATGAAATCTACTTATTTTATACCTGTCCAAACTGATTATTCACTTCAGAAGTTGGTGAAGTTGTATGTAGCTGAGATAGTGTGACTTCATGAGGTGCTAGTTTTGATTATTCCGACAAAGACCTTTGGGTACACGGTTGGATTTCAGTAATAAAGACTACAACAAATTTATCCAAATATGGTCGAAAGGCACAGTTTATTAAATCCATAAATACAGCAGGGGCGTTTGTTAAACCAAAAGGCATAACTAGAAATTCATAGTGACCATACCTTGTCTGAAATCATCGATCCTTTGACTCTCAACTGATAATAGCCAGACCTCAAGTCTATCTTGGAAAACATAATGGCTCCCTTAGTTGGTAAAACAAATCATAAATCCTTGGCAAGAGATACTTTTCTTTACGGTTACTTTATTAAGTTGCCAATAATCTATACATAAACTTATAGAACCATCCTTCTTTTTCACAAATAATACGGGAGCACCCCACAGAGAATAACTCGGTCTTGCAAAACCTGTAACACCCCAAACCTGGCCTAGACGTTACGGTAGAATCTGGCAGTGTCATATTAAAGTGAAACGTAAAACCCATTGTGTTGGGAACCTGTAAAACCCAATAATTGTTTTGTGATTAAACAGAGACTTGAAAACGGGATATTGGCTTTAAATCATAATTTTATTTGAAAAGCCCGACTCGGTTTAACCTCTTTGTATGCATTAAAGGTTGATTTAAAAACCTTGCATTATTATCGAATGAAACTTTCTTTAGCACGCTTTTAAATTTCAAACCATCTTTTATAGCGAAAGCATGTATTTTAAAAACAATTGTGTTTGCATCGAAAAAATACTGTTCCCTTTTTAAAAGCTGGGTGTTATGCTAACAGTTATATCCAAAGCAAAATAAAAACCAGATAAAGGCCTTATTACAACACATAATACCCAAAATAAATCTGAAATTATTTAAAAGATCTGAACGAAACTCAATGAAAAGAATGGCCACCTCTAAGTCCTCTGATCTCACTGAACCTCCTACGATTGGGGATTGCCTGTACATTTAATCAGCAGGGTGAGTTTACGAAAACTCAGTGTGTAATCCCCTAATATACAACCAGTCCGACATACAGAATGTAGAAACAATCTTGGCCTGAGCCCATTACAAAAACAATATTAAGTGGCCCTTAGCCTAATACAAATTCAGAAACAGAATACATGTAGGCCTAAGCCCAATACAGTATCAATAATAGAGCAAATATGCAAATAGAAATCCCATCCCAATCCAACCAAACACACCACTCTGTCCCGCCAGTCACAACATGTGGAGAAAACCTCAACCCACCCAACTAAACATACCAAGATTAGCACCGGTTGCAGCACTAATCAATATCGCAGCAAAGCTGCCAGTAAATAGGATGGCTACAAGCCATAAATAGGATGGCTAAAAGCCATAATCAGGATGGCAAAAAGCCATAACACTTCGTCCATAATAACCTATCCTCATGCAAAATGTCATGTTATAATATCATAAGTGTATGCAACATGTTATACTCAAACACAGTCATACATATCATAGGCAAATCAGTCATGTTACCTCCGGGGGCATAATGGTCATTTTTACCCTATAGCGACAAATCGGTCATTTTCATCATAATGGGTCTAGGTACACTTACCGACCTATCAGAAGGTCCATAGTTGTCTTGAGCGACTCGTGTAACCTCAACATACATATCAGTGTGAATGGGGCCAAGGCCCATTATGCGGCCCATGTGGGCCCACACGCTCGTGTGCCCATTAAGCCCAAAAATTACCTTAGCCATATGTGCGACACAGCCGAGTCCACTATTCCCACATGTTGTGGGATTTACCAGTGTGGGACCCGTAAGCCTATTAGGCCCATACGACCCATTTCAGCCCAATGCGACCTTTGAAAGACTAAGCCTATGAGATCGCTTATGGTGGCCTCCACATTCTGTCGCCCATGTTTCGTGGGCTCAGATTACCACACGTGTGATCGCACGCCCGTGTAGCATCAATCACCAACTTTTTGGCTTTTCAGCTTTTTTCGATCTACGGTTAGAACAATGTGAGTACACATCTATTACGAAACGTGCTACGATCCACGAACACCATACCTACATTCAATTTCAAGATTCTGTTAATAAGCTAATAAACGGCTGAAGCGAACCCTAAATGATACACTTATACCTCAAGTATTACCTATCACTTGACTAAATTAGCCGATTGTGGCTTGCTCACTAGGTCTAATGATTGGTGTAGCCACCCTGCCTCACCCTGGCAGAAAATCCAGAACCGCTGACACTTTACGTTGCTTAAAATTTGGGCATAGGGGCCACGGGTCCATTTCCAATTGGCACCCCTCTTGAACCCTCCTCAAAATGGCCACTACTCGCCACCACTGATATCCCTTTAAGTGACATACTAACGAAAACCACTTCACTCATCGAGAATTCTAGAAGCCCAATAACCACCACACCTAGAAGAGAGGAATAAGAATTGACAACAATAACAGAGAGGGGTAAGGTACATTCAGCTTAAAACAGTACAAAAATGGGGTGTTTTAAAAATGGTCAGAGGAAAACAAGGAAGAATTGAGTGAACTTATCGATTGCCAGATATTAGTTGTCAATCCGGAAGTAAATTAATGGAATGAAAAGGGAGAGGATCAACAGGGAGTGTAAACAAAGAAAAGAGGAGAATTTGCCAAAAATCAAATGACAAAGGGGAATAGAATAGTACTATATTCGGCCAAGAGAAGGAAAGAGAGGAAAGAAGAAAAGACAATGGAGAGAAATAGAAGAGCAGAGATTCAACCAGAGGTATGCAGAGATTGAAGGAGGAAACAAAGTGTTCGGTTAAGGCTCTGAAAAAAAGAACCGGTCACATAAAATTGAAAAGATTGAAAGAAGAAAGGAGGATATTCAGCACAGAGTGTTAAAACACAAAAGCAAAAATGACAGGAGCCAAAAAAATGAAACAAGGGAATTCGACAATAGCAACAAAATTCCAAATTATGCTATCAACTCTTCCCTAGCCGAATTCTTGTGTGCCAAGAGTTCAAATTTGACACTCAAACTCCCTTCCTTCAAACTCTACATTTTTCTCCCCACAACACTCCACCAACTAGTTTGAACTTCATTCAAACTCCTCCATCCAAACTTTCCTCCTCAAATTTCTCCAACAAATATCTATCCATATCCATTGATTTTCTCTCCACATATCTCTCCATGAAAAAAATCAACTCCATTCAGTAATGTTTCGATCCAACTCTACCACCCTCACGAATTAGGCAGCAAAATAAATACTCTAATGCGCAACCTAAGACTTGAACCTTACACCTCCAACAATTACTACACGCCACATACCACTACACCATAACTCTTTTTGTATCATATTCTAACCAATTTAATTAAAGAAGCCTACTATCTCGAACTAAGGGCCTTATTCACTTAAAATTAAAATTTTTGCTAAAGCCTAGGTTTGAACATAAGACTTCTCCAACACTTTTCATGATACATAACCACTGAAGAAGACATTTATTTATGTCATTTTATTGCACAACTAAAAATTTATGTACAGTCTCCTAACTTTTCCCCTTGCTCAAGGCCCAATACTTCTAGGCCCAAATTCAGGGCATTACAAAACCTTTATTTGTTAACTCTTGTAACTTAACCTTCAATTCTTTCAACTCAGTCGGAGCCATCCTATATGGAGTAATCGAAATAGGTACAGTACCAGGGGCTAATTCAATACCAAATTCAATCTCTCTAACTAGAGGCAATACGGGTAATTCTTCTGAAAATACATCTGGATACTCACATACTATCGGCACTGATTCAATTCTCAACTCAAACTCTTTTGCATTCATTACAAAGGCAAGATAGGCTTCATATCCCTTTCTTATGTATTTCTAAGTAGACATAAAAGAAATCACTGCAAGCAATCTATCCTGTTCATCTGATTCAACCAGAAAAATATCCCCATTTTCACATTTCAATTCAATAAATTTTCTTCCACAATTCACTATCACATCATGAGAAGTTAACCAATCCATACCAAGAATTACATCTAATTTATCAAACGGTAATAGCATGAGATTAGCCGAAACATAATGACTTCTAATCATCAAACAGAAATTTCTACATACCTTGTCAACTAACACACATTTGCCTAGGGGATTTGACACTTTTATCACCAATTCTGTAAACTCTATAGGCATATTCATACTAGACACTAATTTCATACAAACATACGAGTGGGTAGATCCTAGATCAAGTAAAGCAACAACATGAGTATCATAGAGAGAAAATGTACCCGTAATCAATTCAGGCAATGACACCGCTTTGTGAGCGCGAATGACACAAGTCCTCGTAGGCACTCTACCCTTAGATCTTTCAATCTACTCTCTAGGTGTATTCTTACTACTCGTTCCATTTCCTGGATTTCTCTGTGGTGTCCCTTTACTAGTAGTGTTGCCCGATCTCACACTCTGATTTCTATCTTTTTCAACTATCTCAGGACAGTCTCTAAGGAAGTGATCTTGGGAACCACAATTGAAACAAGCTCTCTCATTTGCTCGACACATACTGGGGTGACGTCTACCACACTATGGACATCCTGGTCTACTTGGTCGACCATTACCAACATTAGCAATCGAAGTGGTCTGAGCTTTAGAAACCGAGTACTGTTTACCTTTACTTTTGTTTGAAATCCCAATTGAAACGACTGGTCGAGTAGTGAACTCTCTCGATTTCTTGGATGAGGATTGAAATGACTTACCCAATTGTCTCTTCCTCGAGTCACGAGACTCAATTTTAGCTTTTCTTTTCTCTTTGCCAATTCCTCAGCCTTGCAAGCTCTCTGCTAGCACAACAAATTCCTTCAGTTCTAGAATACCAACAAACAATCGGATGTCCTTATTTAATCCATCCTCACACCTCTTACACATGATGGCTTTGGTAGATATGCAGTCCCGAGCATATTTACTGAGCCTTACAAACCCATGTTCATATTCGGTTACCGTCATTCGACCTTGTTTTAGCTCAAGGAATTCCTTTCTTTTCTGATCGATAAACCTTTGGCTAATATACTTCTTTCGGAACTCTTCTTGGAAAAATTCCCGATTAACTGTCTCCCTTGGTACAACCAACACAAGGGTGTTCCACCACTGATAAGCCGAATCTCTCAAGAGATATATAACACATTTCATACACTGCTCGGGTGTGCAAGACAATTCATCAAATACCTTGATGGTATTTTCAAGCCGGAATTCTGCTCTTTCTGGATCGTCATCTTTATTAGCTCGGAACTCCTCAGCTCCTTGTTTTTGGATTCTATCAACCAGAAGCTTTTCCCTTCTTACCATTTCTACAACTTGTGGAGCTGTAGAGGTAGGCTAAGGGTTTGGAGGGGGTGGAGCTTGTTGTTGAGCGACTGGGTTCGTTCGAACTAACTCTAAGAACTACTCATTCATCATTTGGAAGAAGGCTTCTCGAGCCTCTCCTTCTTAACTCACAGTCACAAGTCATTTTCATTTTCAATTGGCACCGTCCCTTGGGTAGGCGCCAGTGTGTTACTCTCTACATCATCCGCCACTACTCTGTCGAGGTCCATTTATTATATGAAAACATATTTTAAATTGTCATGAGTCATCACACTATCATTATGTATATACACATACGTATGGCATGTATAGCTAGACTCTCACACATGCTATGGTAGTTTAAGAAATGACTAAACCATAGCTCTGATACCACTAAATGTAACACCTTTTACCCGTATTCAATGCTGGAACTGGGTACAAGGCATTACCAGACTTAACATACTTAATTATACAAAATCGGGCCATAAATTTTCATTCCAACTTAAAACTTTTCATTCCTATTCATAACGTCCCTATTATGGGCCTACGAGACCCAAAACATACGTGGTTCAAGGCTGAACCCAAAGCTTTCGAACACTTAAATTATTTTTACTCAAAATAGGGCCATACGATCGTGTGGTCACACACACCAATGTCCCCAATCCATGCAGATTTTATTTTTCATTTCAAACCTACAGTGGTTTTCACACAGCCTGGAACACACTCGTGTCCATCGCCCGTGTCCCTCACACGACTATGACACGCCCGTGTCTTAGTCCGTGTGTAAAAACCTTGACATTTTGTTTATAACGTTAGCAAACATTTAGGGTCACACGGCCAAGTCACACGCCCATGTGCTAAAGTTGAGACACACATCCATGTCTGAGTACTTGTGTTTACTACTAGGCATTCTATTTTGCTAAAGTTGGATGCAGGGGTTACATGGCCCATCAACAAGCCCATAGGGCTAACCATGTGTCATACACGGCCTAGACACATGCCCGTGTGTCTACCTGTGTGGACAAATGTAAGCCTATCTACCAAGCCATTTGCCACCCTAAAAAGCAACCACACTTATACAATTTCCAACAACACATAGCGTGACAATAATACATATCTAATATCCAAAACCAAGACATCGGCACCTCAATTTCATAGTACATTCATCATGCATATACTTCACACATTACTCATTCATTTTGGAAGCTTGCACTTTCATGAATTTCATCAACACTAAATAAATAAAACTTAACTAGCATTGACAAATTCCAATGGCAATTTACAAAATGAAATCAATAACATCAATAGCCAACACATTGGCTAACCAATATGACATATAACAAAATGACCAAGTTCGAATACATGCCATGCCCCAAAAAAAAAAATAAACGTTACTATACCCAAAACAATAGCCTGATAGTGTGAATCGAGCTCTAACGTCCCTCAATCCCTAAGCTAGCTCGGCGATATATCAAGCTTGAAGATGAAAGAAACCCTAGCTATGGCTTCTTGATAATTTGGGCACAAGGGGAAGAAGATGGACACAATTTTTGACTTCTTTTTCCCTTTTAATTAATTTATCAACTAAATGACCAAAATGCCCTTAAGGCCCTTCCTTGAGATTTTCCCTTCCTTGCCCATTTTTTCCATCATGAGATATAATGGTCTAATTGCTAAATAAGGACCTCTAATAAATTTTCTAATGCTATTTCACACTTAAAACTTCTAGAATCTCATTTATGCAATTTTTGCATTATAATCTAAGAGACAAATTGATCACTTAATCATAAAATTTCTTCATGAAATTTTCACACAACCATGAAACCATATCACAGGCCTTAAAACAATCATAAAACATATATTTCTATTTCAAATTTGTGGTCTCGCAACCACTATTCTGACTAGGCTTTAAATCGGGCTGTTACACTTTACCTCTGGGAATTATTACAACATCGGAAGAGTTTGTGCAATGGTTCTTACAAAGGATCATACCCATGCCTATGATGTTAAAAACAAATGAGGAGCTATTGCAATTCAAACAGAGCCCCATTGAAATGCTTGATCAAACATGGGATAGATTGAAGATAATTGTAAGGAAGGCTCTAGGGTGTAATTTATAATAGCCCAATTTTAGTGAGATCGGAATAGTGGTTTCGGGACCACAAATTCAATCCGAAAATAAAATTTATTTTTATTTTATTACATGGTCCGCATTATGTTAGTGATGTCGTGTGAAAATTTCGATACGAAAATTTTACTGATTTTGTGCTTAATTACGAGAAGGACTAAATTGTGTAAAAGGCAAAAGTTGAATTCTAGTAGCTATAAGGAGTAAATAGCTATAGAATTCAAATTTTGAGGTCCTTATTTGGTAATTAAACCATTAAGAAAAGTATTTAGATATTTTGGTGACTCATCCATGGAAATTTAGAAAAAGGGCAATGACTAAATTGGAAATTGAAATGAATTCACTAACTAAAAGATGATAAAGGAAAATATCATCTTATTTTTCTCATCTTTTTCCCCAAAAATACATGGAAACCCTAGAAGAGAAAGAAGAAACTTTAATGGCCAAATTGGATCTGGATAAACCAAATTCGGAGCTAGAACGAGGAAAAAGGAAAATATGGGATTAGTAGATTTTACGTACACGAACATTATCAAGATAAGTTCGCGTAACTAAATTATGTATATCCATATGTTTGTGTTGAATGTGTATATGTGTGAATTATTTAAATGTTATAAATATGAACTTTGTTACATGATCAAGAATACTTAACAAAAGTTATGTCTTGTAAACATATCCGAAAAATACCAGAGAAATGATAATGCCTGATTTAAATGATAAAATGTTATTCTTGTACTTGGTTTGAATAGTGAATGTGATTTAAAGGAATTATTAGATACAATTGTGATGAATAGGTGAAATTATCAAATGGGTAAATATGTTCAGAAAATGTTAAATCCCATTTGAATAAATGAAAAAAGATGGTTATGTGATTTCCTGAAATGAATGAGGTCCTGCATTTGTTGCTGACGGGATTTAGCTTTGACGAGTAATCGTATTGACCTCATTACAAAAAAGGATTTAGCCTGGACAGGTAATCCTGATATAAGTCCTCTCGAGCATATGTTATGTATTGGATTTAACCCGTATGGGTAATCCAAATCAAGCTCTTTAGAGCATCTGTCATGGAAAAGATTTAGCCTAGACTGGTAATCCCATTGTTTATATATATGTGGCTCGAGAGTGTACTCTCTAAAATAGTACCCTATGGGTACCATTGAATATGAATTGATGGGTAAAAGTTCTTGACATGAGAAGATATGAATAAGAAATAAGTTATTACACATATCGGCCTGAAATACATGAAACTGATGATACATGACAAATGATATATGAAAATACAAGATGATGTTATTTGTACATGGAATTTATTTGATGAATATATGTTCATTCTTGATTATAGCCTTGTGCACCTTGAGTGTACTAATCATGACCTTGATATTCCGAGTGATATGAGTAAAGTTCTTATATGAAATCTGAGCTCGAAATGAACTATTATGAAATTATACTTGTAATAATGAGATGAACTATGCATGTTGAATGAATACATGTTGTGGAAAGAATATGTGCTTGGAACCTTGTGTAACTCCCCTTACCTGAGACCGTCGTCGGAGTTGAGCACGAGGCGTTACTAAACTTACCTTACTAGTTTGGGGCATAAAAATTTGGTTTTAAAATTAATTCATTCACATTCATCCAATATATCCCTAAAATCGGCCCTCAAGGCCCAAAACATGCAATTGAAATGGTTCGGGACCAAACCGAGAACATTAAAAATTTTTCGATTACTTACGCAAATCGAAACAATTCATTTGCACTATTCTTAATAAAATTGTCCACTTGAGTAATGGTCACTAAACTAATTATAACTCAAGTTACAAAACTCAAAATTTAAATCTATAAATTTTCCCTAAAACTAGACTCATATATCTTCTTACCATAATTCTTCTAGAATTTTTGGTGTGGCCAATTAGTACAGTTTATTAGTTAAAAATTCCCTGTTTCGCAGTCCAATGGTTCTGAACTCTCCTCACTAAAAATCAATTATATCTTAGTAAAATTTTCATATATTGGGTCCTCTTATTTCAAATTAAAATGGACTCACTAAGGAATCTATACATATAAATTATGACTCATAATTATTTTTGTACAATTTTTAGTGAATTTCTAAAATCAGAACAGGGGATCACAAAATCCCTCTGAACCAGTCTCACAAGAATATAAATATCTCACACTATAGACTTCCTTTCCTTGCCCGGTTTCTTTTTTATAAAAATAAACTCAATAATATTTAATTATGTGTCTCATTCTCCATTTAATTAGATTTATACAAATTTTAGTGATTTTTCAAATTCACATCACTGCTGCTATTACAAAACTGTTTCATGGCCAACTTTTCCTCCTTCATCATTCCTTTGCATAAACTATGATTTAGACATACATGACATCAAAACATGTTCTTATTTAGTCATTTCAATAGCTAATCATCATCAAGCGTTCACAGACCATACTTAAATCATATCATAAAGACATACACACCAAATGGCCAAGTCCCTATACATGACATAACTCAAAACATTGTAAACTATAAATATCGAGATAGCCTTTGATAGTGTGAAACGAACTCCGACGTCCTTTTGATCCCTAAATTGGCTTGACTACACTATAAAAGAGAGAAAAGAAAAGAAGTAAGCTACAATGCTTAGTAAGTTTACAAATAAATAAATGACAACAATCACCAAATATAAATATACTCATATTACACCATCAACAACAAACTCTTTATTTTACTTCTCCACTTACTCTTTAACTTTCCTGTTTATCATTCCTTTACCTGGACTTCCTTGTAACATAGCTTGTATATTTTCCCAATGACCCGTTTGGAATACTAGGGTACTTGGGTTTTCCTACCTAATAATAACCTGCCAATGCCATGCTCTAGTCATGGTCTTACATGGGATGTTCCCTATCCTGCCAAAGCCATATATCTGATATGGACTTACATGGGATGTTCCCTATCCTGCCAAAGCCATATATCTGGTATGGACTTACATGGGATGTTTCTCAACTGTCTCAACCTGCTAATGCCATATGTCTAATATGGACTTACATGGGATGTTCCTCAACTGTCTCAACTCAAAATACCATACATCTCGAAGGTTAAACCGGGGCTTTCTGATACTTTTTCTCTATTATCTCATCTTTGATTCAACTTGGAATATTCTCATAAAATAAATGTATATATGCTGGAAATTAACAATATTAATATAAAACATTAAAATATTCATTTATTTACCGTAAACTTACCTCGGAGCAAAATACGAGCAACTTGACAACTTAATCTCCTACCTTTTTCTTTCCTCGGTCTATCCCGAAATTTCGTTCTTCTTGATCTATAATTAGCAAATATAGCTTATTCAATACTCTCATTTATCAAAATAGTCCTTAACTCTAACTTTGGCAAAATTATGATTTTGCCCCTAAATTTTTGCATATTTACACTTTTTCCCCAAAGCTCAAAAATTAAACTTTTTCCCTCATTCTTATGTTTTAGGACATGCTGATCATTTTTCGTTAATGGCAACATCAAATTCTCACTCTAACATGTACTTATGAACATTAGGTATTTTCTACCGATTATGCTGTTTTACTCATTTTCACTTAAAACCGAGTAGCACAAGTTGTTCAACATAATTTAAAACCTCATATTCTATCATAAAACATCAAAATAAACACATTTCACCTATGGTTATTTTTCCAAATATAAACCCTAGGTTAAATTATTACTAGAATAAGCTAAATCAAGTTACTTGGACTCCAAAAACGTAAAGAACATTAAAAATGGGGCTTGGAATCACTTACTATAGAGCTTGGAAGCTTGAAAAAACCCTAGCTTTGGAGAACCCTTTGAAATTTCGGCCTAATGAAGAAGATGGACACATTTTGCCATATTTTCCCCTTTTTAATTCATTTTAATTACCAAATGACAAAAATGCCCATCATTAAAAACTTTGGTTATTTCTACCTATGTAAGTCCATTTTTGTCCATGAAAACCTAATTGTATAATCACCATTTACGGACCTCTACTTCAATTATGCTCTTCAATTAAATCCTTTAACATCTAGAACTCATATTTATCAACTTTTGCAATTAAGCCCTAATAGGCAATTTAAACATGCAATTCATAAATTTTTTATCAATACTTTAACACATGCATCTAATCACTCAGTAAATCTTAAAAATTTATCGGAATAAATTTTCTACCTCAGATTCATGGTTTCGCAACCACTATTTTGTTTAGGCCCTATTTCAGGATGTTACAACCTGATTGTTGTTGAGCCCATATATGTTTGGATGTTAATATGGAATATATAACTAACAAGGGCAATGAGGATGTGTGTAGGGCTTGAGGTCAATTTTTTTGAATATGCCTTACATAGTTACCTCAAACTAGAATGAATGGTAAGTTAAGTACCATGTTATACGAACTTACTAAGTATTTTATGCTAGCTTAGTTTTATTTCTCTGTTTTATAGTAAACTGAAAGCTTGTTGGATTGGAATCTTGGCAGAGATTACTTGTAACACCCCTAACCCATATCTATCACTGAACTAGGGTTAGGAGCATTACCAGAGAAATCAAAAATTTACTGACATATCATATTCATTAACATCATAACATATTTGTACATTATCAAAGAGTTCCTTATGTAGATCTTCAAGACTTTAAACATGCACTATAAGAGGATCGGGACTAAATCAAACACTTAAAAAACTTTTCTGAAACTAAACATTTTCAATGCTATTGAGATCACACGCCTGTGTGGTCAGGCCGTGTGCCTCACACGACCACTAGACATGCCCATGTGTCCAAGCTGTGGCAAAATAGGGCATACATACTAACTTGATCTCACGACCTTGAGACACACCCATGTGCTCGACAGTGTGAAAATTAGGGAGGCTACTTACTTGCACCCACAGCCACTAGACACGTCCGTGTGCCTAGACCATGTCATTCCTGTAGGGTATACTAACTTAATCCAATAGGTGCCCCAGGGTACACACGGCCGTGTACTATGATCCTGTGTCTCACGGGGTTGAGTCACACACCCGTATCTCTGTTTGTGTGGACAAAAATAGGCCATTCGAAAAGCTAACTTTGCCACCCAACTTTTGGTCATCCCTACAAGCCAAATCAATACATTTATACCAACAATTTACAACCAAAACATACTCGAAATATTCATCAATGTAATTAAGAATATCACGAACCAATTCATGCCCATTAACTAAACTAAATCATTCACTACTCAAGCCAAAACCATTATATAACACTTGTTATAATACCATATCATGGATCATTTCAATTCATAACTAAAACTTACCAAATTCATCATTTACTCATACCGAAAGGACCATATTCAACTAGACCAAATATGCATTTTAAGGCATATATAAATTTCATCACTTTTCATAGACCAAAACAACACATTCCCACACTTAGCTAGCCAAATCACTTAGCATAGCATATTTATAAGTCAAGATATAATCAAACCTCTTTAGCCTCGATGATTCTCGAGCCTTCAGTAGCTTCGATGATCTATGAAATAGAAATAAACAAACCAAGTAAGCTTTTAAAGCTTAGTAAGTCATAAGCAAGTAATATAACTGATGAATGCAAAATAAAACTACCATTCCATTAAATTGAACCATGAACAAGCATCACAAACCTTTATCTATGTCTTACCACATGGTTACTCATTTAATTGAGATTCATACCTCTTTGATTCAATTCATATCATCTCACTTATGTACTCTATCTCAATAATTAACAACATTGAACATACCTGTTCTATTTCATAACACTACTCCCTCAAGCATTTTCTCAATTCATTCGTAGAATCATCTGACTTAAGAATCGAACATTTGAACATAACATCCGATAAGTACCTATACGATGGCCCATAGACAACTCAAGGTAACTTATCTCAGAGCACCTATAACATGGCTCGTAGCCAACTCAAGGTTACTCTTAAAACATCTATACCATGGCTCGAAGCCAAATTAATATGTTTTTCACACCCGAAATGCATGGCCCGAATCCAATCACCTTATCCTAGTGACATGTTACTACCTACCAAAACTAGTCTCACAGTTCAATCGAGCTTTCTAAATCTCGTTTTCTATTACTAACTCAACCACATCAACAGTATCTTTCATTCCACCTCATCCGAGGTTCCATTCATTTCAATTCATTCAAAAGCAATGAACTTAACAGCATTGTAATGAAATTACTACTTACGAACTTACCTCAAGTGTGTTTTGTCAAAATAAGTTGATCACTCGTTGACTTTCAATTTCCCGTGATCCAAGTCTGAATTTCGCCAAGGCCTAGCTGAATTTTCTTCTAGACTATTCAAGCCCACATATTTCATCTATTTCATGTTTTAGTCCTTCTATATAATTCATTTTCACAAATTAGCCCAAATTAGCTAATTTCATCAAAAATTCAATAAAAAGATATCAACCCAAATCATATATTTCATTTAACACCAAGAATTATCAAAAAGCTCACTCTTTCAACAATGGCACATTTTAAATTCATACTCAAATTATAAAATTAAGGCATGGGTTTATAGAATACGAAACAACGATCAAAAAACATAAAAATTATCAGAAACAGATGAAAGCTCATACTTTAATCAAGCCAAAAGGCTAGCCAAACCCTAACTATCTTTTTTTTCTTTTCTTTCTCTTTGATTTTCGGCAAGAAGATGGACAATGGCTGATTTTATGTTTTGATTTTATTAAATTAACATTAATAAACAATTTACATATTATCCATCCTTTATAAATTCATAACACACATATATTAAGGTCATTTATGACCACTCAAACACACAATGGTATATTTACCACATAAGGCCATAATAATTTAAAAGCCATTTTAATTGAACACATGAACATATAGCATACTAATTTTAACACTTATGCATTTTAATCCATTTTTAGAATTCAGCATAGAAACTGACAAATTAAATCACAGAAATTTCACAGAAGTTAATTCAGATAACACAGACACAGAAAATAATATTAAATATTTTTAGGCTCAAATATGTAGTCTCGAAACCACTATTCTGACTAGGCTCCAAACTGAGCTGTTACATCACTCACACTATTCAACAACCCATGTCAGTACAATATGGTAAATAGTTTATGGTTATAATGGCATGTATAGGATATATTGGCCATTTTGACATGTAAATGTAAATGATGCTTGTAATCTAGCCATTGTAGTGGCTAGTAGTGGTTTGTTCTAATATACTTGTAATGTCTAACTATGGTACCTACATCTATGTTAAGTAGTTGATCAAACTATGTCTAACTCAAAGCCTTAACCAAAGTAAGATTATAGACATGTATGCATGAAATGATATGCCATGAAGAATGATGGAGTTTGCTTGATTTCAATGCTTGAAATAGTTGGTATTTAGATGTGTTATTCAAGTGTAGGTCATGGGTGTGATTTTAAGTGAGAAATGAAGCTAGGAATGGCTTTATTTTATCCACACGGATAAACACACGAGCGTGTGTCTAGACCGCGTATGACACACGGCCTAGTACATGGACGTGTAGTTAGGCCGTGTGTTCCCTGCATCTTAGTTTTGAGAAAATAGAATGCTGAAAATTGAGCACATGGGCAAAGACACGGGGTGTGTCTCTTGGTCATGTGAATCCTGCACCTATTTTTTAAAAAATTGAATTAACCATACGGCTTAGCACATAGGCATGTGACTTGGCTATGTGACATCAATTTGTTCATGAGTTGCAAGTCAAATTGTTACACGAGTTAGGGACACGAGCATGTGAATCCACACGGCCTGACCACATGAGTGTGTCCCATACCACATGGGCGTGACTCCTAATAGTGAGAAAATTTTTGGGATTTTGTGAAAAATTCCCTGAGTTCCTGATTTAGTCCCAATTCAATTCCACTACTTGTCTTGGGTCTCGAGGGTCCATATAAGCGACGTTATGAATGATTTCGAAAAATGAATAGTAATTTACATGAATTATCTGAAAATGTTCTGAAAGTTTCGATAATGCTCCGAAACCCCATTTCGATGATGGATACGGGATAGGGGTGTTACAGAATTAATATAGTCATTTAATTATAACACTTAATTGTATGGAAGGGTCTAGGGGTGGAATTAATGCAGTAATTCAATTACGACACTTTTATGCTTGTCTAGATTAGGAGAGCAAAAAACAATTTGGCATAATGGTTGCGTAACGTCCCTAACTCGGCCTAGACATTTTGCCATGATTGAGAATGCTACATTAGCCACCAAAATGGCTAAGAAGACCATTGGACCTTTGAAAATCCTTAACATAATTTTTTCTTGAAAAAAACCATTATTGGCGATCCAAGTTAGTTAAAATATTCGTTTATTGGGTAATCTTACGAAAACCCTAATTTGTCTATCTTAAGAAAAGTCATCACTCTTGAAATTAAACAACGTTAAAGAATTCATTTAATTAGGCCATCTTTACTTATAGTCCATGTTATTATCGTTTCCCTATTTTGGAAGACTAATTGACTTGGCATTTTGTTTTACCAAAAATTCGAATCTTGAAAATGTAGCAGAAAACCATTATTCATGTCCTTCTAGAAATCTAGTTGCTTTATCAATATTTTTTTCAAATATGGTTTATTTGTAACACAGCGGAAAATTGATTAACAATGTCAGTTTTACTTAAATCAAATAACATGCAATTACCAGTTATTAAATTTCTATGATCCATGCATGCACAAAATCCACAAATAAAAAATAATAACCTAGGACATTAAAAACTAACAATCCAAATCCAAGAAAAAAATTATACAAAAAATACTTATTTAAAAACAGTTCGGTGTTCAAGGTGATACTCTATATGCTAGGTCTGATCCTAGTCTCAAGAATTACTTGAGAAGTTTGAAACTATGGGGTCAGCTAAACTGGCTTAGTGTGAGTCTATAACTGTATAAGGACACAAACATTCATAAAGAAACAATCATTAATTTAAAACCATTCGATACAACACAAAACAATACATAGCATGAATTAATGTTATACAAGTATGACGTGAACATGATGCCATGCAAAAAATGTAACACCCCTAACCCCGTACCCGTCACAGGAGGGTTATAAGGCATTACAAGACAATCGTTTAATTTAATACAACTCCATTCGCATAAATCATGCTCAACAATTTCACCTTGAATCCATTTTACACATAAAATGACATTTACTATTCATTTGGTAAAAATATCAAAACTTATTCAATTTCCCTAAAAAAAAATAAGCTCCACAAGCCGAAAGTGCATGTACATAAACATGTATGTCATTCGAGAAGTATCAGTTCACAAGATATTTCAAGTGCTTATCAAACATACTCTCATGCATCTTACACATCTCCCTTTTTAACCTGTTCGAAAGTTCACTACCCAATTTAAAAAGGTAACATCTCATTCATTCATGTCATTTATTGAAATAAGTAATGCCGAAAACATCAACCAAGTACCAATTGTTCTCATAAATAAAATCATCTATACAACTTATAGTCCATTCGGTTCTACTCATGCTTCATATCCATATTATCAAGTTCAAATTTATAGTTTCTAATATGCACCATTCAATTCATACACACTTACCGCATGCTCACACTCATTCCAAACTTTCCACATTTAAACATTCTTGATCACATTCAACCCATACATGCTTTCATTACATAAACCTCAAAATGCACTATATATATATCAAGCATTTACAATCGAATGCACGTACCTTTCACATTCATCTACAACCAAAATTATCTAGCTTAAAATCTATATTCAAAAAAAAGATAACATAGCAAGCCATCTTCACATGGCTATATATATATATACACATCAAAACGATACTTGATTATCATCAAAAGTCAAGCCTATACATGCCATATTCAAAGTTTAACTACTATGTACCGAAAGAGCTTTGATAGTGTAGACAACTTCGATCTTGTGATTCCCGAAACCGTAGCTAACGAGCTAGATCTATAAAACAGAAAATTTAGGGCAACAGAGTAAGCATTTCTTTGCTTAGTAAGTTTTAAGCAATGAATTCAATTGAAGTTAAAGCATAGTTCTATTAATGCAAAACCTCTTTACTTTGGCCGAATATAACCATGACTAAAATACTGCTATCTTTCTTCCAGGACATTTCCACTTCCTTAAACATCAATTCATATCACATATATATATAATTTCATTGTATTCATCTAAATTCTCCTCTGGTCGAAAGCATACATTGCAATTACAAAACTAAACTTAAGCTTATACACATGCTCACATATTCATGTAGCCTCACATTTTAAACCTAATATGCTCGTATACTAAAGATCCATCTTCATATAATTCCACTTTGATTAAAAATTCACGCATCATAAGCAAGTCTTAGACTTTCATGTAATCTTAAACATTAGCCAAAACATCACTATCCAAATGTATTTGTAATCCAAAGCGAATCAATTTCATAAGGAGTACGAAGTACATACCTGATAAACTTAGGGTGGTGAGCACATTTGTTTAAGTTTATTACAATATTAATCACATATTTCCAGCATGAATGCCTTCGGGCTTAGCCTGGTTAAAACACTAGCATTAAGGCCATTTGGGATTTAGCCTGGATATAACACCGGTAACGAATGCCCTTCGGGGCTTGGCTCGGATATAACACTGGCAGCAAATACCCTTCAGGACTTGGCTCGGATATAACACTGGCAACGAATGCCCTTTGAGACTTGGCTCGGATATAACACTGGCAACGAATGCCCTTCGGGACTTGGCCCGGATATAACACCGGCAGCGAATGCCCTTCCGGACTTGGCCTGGATATAACACTAGCAACGAATGCCCTTTGGGACATAGCCCAGATTTAGCTCACTGAACCTTTATGCATATGCAACCATCAGGTATACATTTCACAAAATCTATTACAATTGACATTACTTACCTCATTCACATATTAGCACATAACATAACAATTCCATTTAATATTAGGTCTATAGACACATACATGAACCACATATCAAGTCAATTATCATAGCTTATATTTCTAAGAAACTTCTGGCCATTTGTCATATTCACCATTCATTTTGCATCAACCATATTCAACAACGTCCATAGGCTAAAATCCATCAACTACATGTATATATATATATATAGATATATACAGGTATATCATGTTTTATCAAGTCACATGTTAGGTTTCGTTACTCAAAACGTACCTCGTATTCTTCTAAACAAATTTCAGGTTGGCTATTCCGTTATCTTAGCTTTTCCCTTATCCGATGCTGCCCCTCTATGCTCTTGAGCTAGTTTAAGCAAATTCAATTTCATTAAGCACTCATACACCTCATTCGATCAAGATAAGGGATAGAAATATACTCTCTTTACCACACACACACACACTTGGCCAAATGTATACTCGTCATTAATCACAACTAAATCATTGACTAGCCAAATGTGCAAAATCTCAATTGAAGCCATTTGGCACTCACATATATATATAACTAACAGTCATTTCTCACAATCATTACTTTCAGCATTTTTAAGCAATGAAATTAACATAGATAATAAGCCTTAAACCAAATATATGAAATCTATACTCGGTTCACAAGCAAAATCACTAATCTCACATAACCGAATGTGTCCTTAAATAATTTCACATGTATATTATTTAATCACATGATAAATACACTTATCAAAAGCACCTATTCCCTTATTTGCTTCATAAAACCCCATTCGGCCCTTTCCAAAACACATATAAAAACATTATCATAAAACCAAATACCATATATAAATCAAGACACACATATATCAATTTCTAAAAAAATTAAGCAGAAATTTGTACCTTGCACCTCAATGGCCGAATGTACCTCACTTCCAAATTCACTTCTATTAATTGAACTAATCCACACTCTCATACTATTATTTTCTAAAAACACCATCTAAACAATACCATTTAACAAATATATGCCAAGACCAAATGTTTATTTAAAAGAGACAACCAATTCAAGCTCACGTTTAAAATTTTAAACATCAAAATTGCTTAATCTATTCACAATTCAATTTAGCAAAATTTGAGTAGAACTTACTCACATAATAGCCAATTTCAAACTATCTTTGAACCCACATAAAAACACATATGGTTAAGCTCCAACAACAACCAAACAACAACTAAACTCTATTTCTAATCTAAACGTGAGAGACATATCCCTTTCATGGCCGAATGCAAATATGAGCTTAAACTTTCAATTTGTTACGTAGGTTATGCTAGATGTTTAGTAACCATCCCAAATTCATAAAGAATTATAAAATTTGACATGAAAACTAACCTTAATCAATGATGCATTGAGCAGAATATCACCCCCTTTCCTTTATGTTTCGGCCAAGAAGAAAAGATGAACACTTGGTTCATTTTCTCTCATTTCTTATTTTATTAAACTAATATTTTATAATATAAAATGCATATACACATGTAAAAACATAATCATGGCTAGCCACTATAGCAAAATGGTGATATTAACATGCAAGTCCATTTGTTTAATGTCATAATTTGTTTAATCACTTCAATTTGTCCATCAAAATTTCAAAGTTTTTCACCTAAGTCCTTATCTTTAAAAACACATTCACATTGACAATAAAATCAACATTCAAAATTCCCACATGTATTTTCACATCAATTAGTCATAGAATTTGGTGTTTAATTATTTATTTACGGCTCGATTTAGTGGTTCCGAAACCACCTATCGACTAGGGTCAAATTAAGGCTGTCACAAAAAAGGTTCCTACCCATCCATCCACTAGAGACCATGAGTTCTCCAGAACCTATCTGCCAAACTCTGAACAATGCGAGCAGAGTTCAGTGTGGTTAAACCACCATTATAAACTGTAGCAGCCCAGTTTGAGCATAATCAGAATAGTGGTTTTGGAACAATAAATCTGAGGTTGTAAAATTATTTTAATATTATTTTTGGTGTTTACAGTACGAGATTATGCATTTGTGAAATTTTCGTGAAAGAATTTTAGCGTTTGGTTGCTTAATTTTCAAAAAGGACTAGATCGCATAAGATGCAAAAGTTGCATACTATTAGTTAAAGGTGTCAATTGCATTGGCTTTTAAATATAATGGCCTTAAATGGGAATTAGATCATTTTAAATGATAGTGGACTATTATGGACAACCATTATATGTTTTTAATGTTTATTCATTAAGGGTAAATAAGTAATTTTGTAAATAAGTTAAATAAAATACAACAAAACATGAATTTTTATCCATCTTTCTTAATTGTGATTGAATATTTAAGAAGAAGAATGATTAAATGGAGTTGTAGGGTTTGACACTTGTAAATCCAATTTGGTAATTGTTTTGAGCTCGATTTTTTATGTTTTCTGCATTTTTGAAATCGTTGCTTTAAAATCTAGCTAGCCCATCTTTCAATTTTTGAAATTATTGATTATTTTGTAAAGTGCCATTGATGAATTCATGAGCTTCGTGATATTTAATGATGAATTATGGAAGTTTAATGTTTGATATACATTTTTGTAAAGAGATTTTTAGTGAAATTGCATTTTAGGGATTAAATTACAAAATGTTGAAAATGTGAGGTTAAAATGGGAAATAAATAGAGTTAATTGGCTACTAGGGACCTAGGGAAGATTCAGCCAAGCATGGTATAATAAAATTATGTGTATTTTATGTTCTTTTGAAATAGGGACTGAATTGAGAAAATATGAAACTTTAGGGGCTAATATGTGAAAATGTCCTAATTGTGTGTTTTGGATTAAATTGAATGAATGACCAAAATTTTGCGTCAAAGCTAGTTCCAATTTCAGGCTTGTTTTGGATTAAATTGAATGAAAATGCCCTAATATGTGAGGTGATCGGGCTTGTTTTAAATGTGGATCTTTAGATCATGTCATCCGTGATTGTCCCAAGTTAGTTGAGCAAGAGACTGTACAGAATACAAGGCCGAGTAACACTGTAAATAGAGGTAGATGGCCCAGAAACATCAGTAATGTGAGTGGTAGCCAGAAAGGGGTTAAAGATACAACGGCCAGATCCGAAGCGAGAGCACCTACTAGAGCCTATGCTATTCGCACTCACGAAAAAGCGACATCTCTAGACGTCATTACTGGTGCTTTTACTCTCTATGATACTACTGCGATTGCATTGATAAATCCAGGATTGACTCATTTGTATATATGTATGAATTTAGTATCCAGTAAGACTTTCCTTGTAGAGTCTACTAAACTTGTGATTAGAGTATCAAACCCCTTAGGGAAGACTTTCTAGTAGATAAAGTGTGCAAGAACTTCCATTGATGATTTGGGGTTTTTGTTTTCTAGTTGATCTGATGTTATTACCTTTTGCTGAGTTTGATATAATTCTGGGTATGGATTGGGTAACATTGCATAATGCTATAGTGAACTATAAATGGAAGATTATAGATTTGAGATTTCAGAATGATGAGATAATCTGGATTGAGTCTAATAACTTAAATGGGTTACCGACTGTGATCTCATCGATTTCAGCTTACAGATATGTGAGGAAGGGTTGTGAAGAAAATTTAGCTTATGTCCTTGATGCAAAAGTGACTGAAAAGAAGATTAAATTAGTGCCTATTGTGTGTGAATACCCAGATGTGTTCCGTAAAAACTCACCGGGTTTACCATCGATTCGAGAAGTTGAATTTGGCATTGAGTTAGTACCAAGAACAACTTCAATTTTGATACTTCGTACAGAATGGCTCCGACAGAGTTAAAAGAATTAAAACCTCAATTGTAAGAGTTGACCGATAGAGGATTTACACGACCAAATTTCTTGCCCTGGTGTAACACACCATACCCAGCCTAGAAGTTAGGCACGAGTCCGGCGTGTCACAATGAAGTGTTTTTCAAAAACCATGTTTTCAATGAAACCCTTCTTATTTAAAACTTATTGCCAACTAAAACTTGTGTTTGTTTATTTTTAAAACGTGGTCAACTAAAAGTTAATCCCTTTGAAAAAACATTATTACCTTTAAAACCTTCTTTGTTGCGGAAGCTTAATTTAATTAGTTGCGTAAGACGTAGTGTTCGAAAACAGTTAACATTTTGGAAAACTGTAATTCACCTCTAGCAGATATAATTCAAAGTAAATAACAACCATAAAATTAAAATACAAAAATTATAAAAGGCTTTACTACAAACCAAACCCAAAATAAAGTACTTGAGAGTAAATAATCAAAATAGAAAGCATAAGTAGTGTGTGGCCTTCTCTGAGTCCCTTGCAGCTGCGATCCATTAAAGGCTGGGATTACCTGCATAGTTAGTAAACAGGGTGAGTTTTATGAAAACTTAGTGTGTAATCCCCTACTACGAATACGAACAGTCAGTTATGTAAAAGAATTAAAAAGTTTGCTCTACCACAGTTCCAGTATCAATTGGGCCTTAGCCCATTATAAAAGGCAGTACCAGAATCAGTATCAGAATCAAAATCAGAATCAGAGTTAGAGTCAGCATCAGAATCAAAATCAGAATCACAGTCAGTATCAGTATCAGAATCAGAATCAGAATGTGAATGCAATGCCAACCCAGTCCAGCCCTACACACCACCCGTACCAGCCCTACACACCATGTGGAGAATAGCTCAACCCACCCAGCCCTACACACCAAAGTCGCAGCAGAGCTACTAATACAGATATCGTGGCAAAGCCACTAGAATCAAATAACGTGGCAAAGCCACTTAACAGAATACGTGGCACAAAGCCATCGATAACGGGTCTATAATTAGCACAAAGCCTGTGATATTGGCACAATGCCTTCGGTAATGGCACAAAGCCCACAATAACGGCATGAAGCCCACAATATCGATACGAAGCCCATAATAACGGCACACAGCCTTCGGTAACATGATTGACACTCAGCCATCGATTGGTCTACAGTCGTCTCGGACCACCTGTGCGACCTTATCAAATCAGTACAAATATACGGCTCTTAAGCTTTCGGTGGATCCACAGTCATCAAGCAACCATGCAATCCAAACAGATCAGATCTTCCTCCGTACAAAATCCCAACCCATGGAACATGTTATGTATGCAGAATGTCATGCCCATATTTGAATCAAACAATCACAGTCAAGTCATTCATAGCACAAACATATATTCATAGTCAAACTAGCCCAATCATCACACAAGTTAGTCATTTACCTACGAGGCCATTTACCCACGAGGGCAAAATAGTCATTTTACCCTCTAGGGGTAAATCGGTAATCCTACCCTGTAGGGGTATTTCGGTAATCCTACTTTACAGGGGTATTTTTGTAATTCTACCCTATAGGGGTATTTCGGTAATTCTACACCTATAGGCGTATTTCAGTAATTTTGCAAATTAGGGGTATTTCGATAATTTCACAAATCAAAGGTATTTCTGTAATTTTGTAAATTGAGGGTAAAATGGTAATTTTATAATCTAGGGGTAAAATGTAACACCCCAAACCCGGCCCAGATGTTACGGCCAAGTCTGGTGTGTCACATAACCTACCACTAACCATGTTACCTAGTTACTAAGATTAGGGCGAGCTTTACAAAACTGATGTTAAAGATTTTAAGAGAAATTCCCGATTTATTGGTGAATGTCCTATCCACTACCAGCCGTTAAGATACTTATAAAATTTAACTTTGTTACTCGTTTGAAACGTGTGATTCATTTTGAAAAACGTTTGAATAAATTTTAAGAAAACTCGTGCAGCCTTATTCAAATCATTTAAATTATAGTGTAAATAAATAATTGAAAACCCAAAATTAAAATAATTAAAGTGGCCTTATTACACCCCAAAACCAGAACAAAACAACTAAAATAAATGCGAAAACAGTTAACTTAATTAAACCAGAAATGCGGTCTATGTGGCAACTTTGAATCTCTCCCAGCTACAAGTCCACCAGTCTAGGGCTCACTTGCATGGATGAAAGAGAAGGGGGTGAGTTGGAAACTCAATGTGTAAAGAAGCCCATCCAGAGCCTAAGTCAGCTCAAGCCCACTGGGCCTAAGCCCTATCCAGTCACAGTAATAACTGGGCCGAAGCCCTATTCAGTAATCAGTAACTAGGCCTTAGCCCTATTCAGATAAACAGTGTGGCCCATAGGCCCATTACAGTAACAGATTAGTATTAATGCATGTATGCCCAAACCCAGCTTAAATCCAACCGCTACACTCCACCCGTACCAGCCATACACTCCATGTGGGGAATAACTCAACCCACCCAGCCTTATACACCCGTCGTGACACCGATTGTGGCACCACTCATCGTTGCAGTAGAGTTGCTCATTCTGACAGCCTTATTTTGACCCTAGTCAAGAAGCGATTTCGGGACAACTAAACTGAGTCATCAAAATATCTGAATATAATATTTTATGTCCCAAGATATGTGATCGTGCATAGGTATATTCGAATGCTATGATGTTGGTTAAATCGAATGTGTTTCTAAATTAAAGGACTTAGGTGAGAAGAAATTACTATATGTGTGGCTAAATTCAAGAGAGTAATTAAAATGTAGATAATAAGGGGACTTGCATGTCAAATTAGCCATTTTATACTTAGTGGCCGGCCATGCAAATGATTAGGTTAATATTTTATATTTTTATTATATGTTAATGGTTAAATTAATGAAAATTTATGCATAGTATTGTTAAATAATAATAAAGAAACAGGGTGAAAAGAACAAAGTTCTTTTCTTTGTTTTCATGGCCGAAAATGCTTAAGAAAGGGGGAAGAAGAACATGAGTTTTTGGCACTTGGATTTCCTTCAATAGGTAAGCTTCCTTGATAATTCTTAATGGATAGTTGAATGGTTACAATGGTTATGTGAATATCTATTCAACCTATGGATTTATTTTTGTCTATATATTTGATGTATAAATGTTTAGGTCATGGCCACATTGTGAGAGATTTTGTGTTTTATGTTTAAAGATGATAAATAATGGTAGTATACATGGATTTGAGCTAGAAATGAGGTCATTTCTGTTGCCATGGTGGAAATTTTTGAGTCTTTGATGTGTAAAGCTTTCGGCCATGGCTAGAAGTATGCTTAATGGTTGAGGTTTTGAAGTTATGAGACTTTGAATGATTATTTGAATATTTTGGTGCCCTTTTGAAATGACAGTTGAGCTATGATCATAGAATTTGTAAAGAAATTTGATATTATGGAATTTTATAGATTTTCTTTCATATTCGGTTTGTGGAATATATTAGTAGGATTGGTAAAATTTATTAGTAAATAAGGCCAAAACATCAAAATAGGTAATATTTGTTTATTAAACAATTTTTTAGTCACTTAATCAAATTTTGTAAGCTAATAAAGATGATTGGAGGTGTGGAATTGTTGTCTATGAGAATTGATTATGAAAAGTTTTGGATAATTTTAGGAGAACATTCGGCCATAGTGTATATTTTTGGTGAAGGCTTGTTAAATGACTTATATATTATGAATGAATTAGTTACAAGAGCAAATTTCGTTTATGTATGAAATGGTCTTTTTATAATCGGCCATATGAATAAATTAGATACTTGAGATGTTTTGATTTGAGCCCTTATAGCATTCAGCAATGGTGTATGATATTAATAGAAATATTTCTTAAGTGGTGATTTGAAGTTTATGCGTATTGAATTATCGATGATTTAATTGTGACTAATGATGTATGTGATTTGGGCCGAATGTGTGTGTGTATGGCAAAAGAAATGTATGTGCTCTTGTGTTAAATGGGAGTGTATTTGATCAAGTGAGTTGACTTAATAAGGTTCATTTTTTTTAAACTAAATTGTTTGATTTAGCTCAAGAGCATAGAGGGGCAACATCGGATAAGGGAAAAGCTAAGGTGACAGAATAACCGACCTGAATTTATTCAGAAAAGTTTGAGGTAAGTTTTAAGTAGTGAAACCTAGTGTATGAGTTGATTAAACATGATGTACATATTTAGTTACATATATGAATGATAAGTTAAGGCATATTGATTATGATCGATGTTAAGCAATTAGTGAAAATGGCAATAAAGCCGAAAGCCCCTTAGAAATATAGGCTATGAAAATCAACTTGATATTGGCTATACGTATGTACCTATAGACCAAGCATTTAGTGAAAATGTTATGCTATGTGTTAATGTATGAATGAGGCAAGTGGTAATTAATCGTAATAGAATGTGTGACGAGTACACTTGATGAATTCAAATGCCTAAAGTTTCAGTGCTACATCCGGGCTAAGTCCCGAAGGGCCTTCGTGCCAGAGTTACATCCGGGCTATGTTTCGAAGGGCTTAGTGCCAGTGTTACATCTGGGCAAAGTCCCGAAGGGCCTTAGAGCTAGTGTTATAACCGAGTTAAGCCTGAAGGCATTCATGCTAAAAATGCATGGTTTATGTTATAATCATCTCAAATGAAGATACTCATTTTCTTAAGTCTGTCAGGTACATACCTCATACTAGTTGTGAAATTAATTCATTTAGATATTGGCCACACATTGGGGTTGTGATGCTCTGATTGTTGTTTAATGTTATGCAGAAGTCAATGACATACCTAAGAGGTGTGAATCTCAATTTTTTTATCGAATCGTAATAAGTTGAACCCTCAGCTTATATGCATAATTGGTTAAAGTATGAAGCTACATACATATGTGATTATGAGTATAAACCTAAGTTTTGCCTTGAAATGATAGTGCATGCTTCAGCCAAGGGAGAAATGTTGATGGATATGATGAGATTGTTTATATGATATGAATTGATGTTTAGAGAAAATGAATATGTTATGTATGCAACATGATAGCCCTTTTAGTTTGATAATGTTCGGCTAAATAGAAGAGTTTTAGCTTAAATGGAAGTATGCTTTAAATTCAAATGAATTCATTTCTTAAAACTTACTAAGCATATGAATGCTTACTTCATTGTCCTTAACTTCTATTTTATAGATCTTGTTCATTAGCTACGGTCTCGGGAATCACAAAGTTAAAGTCGTCCGGACTATTTAAGCTTAATTCGGTATTTTAGCAGTTAAACTTTGATAATGGCATGTATAGGTCTGACTTTTGAGTTTACGTAAGTGTCATTTTGATATTGTATATATGAATAGCCATGCGAATATGGCTTGCAATGTTATCTTTTTTAATCTGTAAAATTGGTGTTAATATGTGGTTGCTATTTGACATATGTCTTCAATGTTTTGATGTGAATTAAACTTGAGAATGAATCAACGCACTTACTATCATGAGATGGCCATGTTCAATTATGATTTGGATTAATAACTAAATGAAAAATATATTAGGAATGTAAGCACTAAGATTTTCCATGAATTTCATGCATTGTAACAATCAAAATTCATGTTAGAACTTGGTTGAGTTATACAAGCTTGGTGATATATTGTGTGATGCTTTTGATGCATACTCTTGGCTTTAATTGTCATGGTTATGAATCAAGCTCTTGCGTAGATGAATGCTTGATGTGTTGACTTGTTATGGTTGAGCTTTGATGAATTAAGTATTAAATGAATAAAGATAAGATGGTTAGATTTTGAGTCTTGGGTAGCTATATATATTCGGCTTTAGAAAACAAAGTCATGTATTTGGCTAAGCTTTGAAAATCATTACCACATGAATGGTAATTGTCTTTCATCTTGTAAATGGATTTTTAAAAATGAAAATTGTTCTGCATGTGCAAATGTTCAACCAAGTTCTAAGTGTTTATAGTTTATTCAAATTTCATACTTGTACGGTAATACCACCTAACCCTCCGGCGACGGGTACGGGTTAGAGGTGTTACACTCGTGGCACAAAAGCCTACATTGTAGCACCGGTTGCGGCACTACTTATCGTTGCAGCAGAGTTGCTTGTGGCTCAGAAGCCTTCGTTGGATCCACAGTCATCAAGGGACCGTGCGACCCTCATATACACTTCCTCCAATTAAATATCCCAGTCTCATGCAACAGATAATCATGTCATGACATACAGTGAACAGAACAGTAAAACATGCATTTTAGTCAAATTTAGCCTTAGGGGTATATCGGTCATTTTGCACCTAGGGGTAAAATAGTAATTTCTTACCCTTAAGGGGTATTTCAGTAATTATACCAGTTTTAGGGTTTTAAGCATATTTCAATTATCAGCAATCCCAGTTTCATCACAGTAGCTTATTTAGCCTATTTTAGCAGTTTAAAGTTATTAGGCCCTAAAACCCCTAATGGGCCCTACAGTGTCCTTTAGCTATTTTGGCCCGCCTAGCCCAAATTCCATATTCAGTTTTACAAATTTAACATATGAATTGCCAGAATAGGTTAACCGCTCGATTTTACCCATATGGGCCTATAAGCCCATTGGGCCCAGATTCAGCCCATCGAGGCCCCCAATTACCGAGGTGCACAAAATCGCGCACTCATCCATCTTACCATTTGCAATTACAGATCTCACTATTTCCAACCGACTTACAAGCGCTCGCACGCTCACAAGCCCACTAAATGCCGAAACTTCAGCATTTCAGCTTTTGCCGATTTAGACTATAGAAGGGTGTTCAATACACACTTGATTTGCGATTATACCGATGAGATCCCCTACGCGATTCCTCCTACAATCAATCACTAAATTTAATAGACCATAAACCACGATAATTTAATGTAATCATGCTTACCATATTCGACCAACCTCCCTTAAGGCTTCAAACTACTTACCTCTGTCGATTTTAATCTACTAGATCTAGATCTAGATCTAGATCACTTTCATGTCCCAAGCCTTTATTTCTCCTTTCTTAAATCACTTTTCCTTGCAAACTAGAACACATAAATTGATTAGAAAAACTAGCATTACCTAACATCATAGTTGACAGCCTCCTTAAAGTATTTAGGGATTTTTGGCTTTTCTCGATTCACTAAATAATGGAAGATAAGATCCGAATACTTACCACCAAAGATGTACTTGTTAGAAGCATTTCCAACACTTTTCCAATCTTAGATCCGCTGTGAATCTAACTTAAACATAGGTAGAGAATACATCTAAAAATTAATTCCCAAATCACTAAGATTACGAAGGTTTCAGCTTTTGGTATAATGAAAAAGAGAAAGTAGAAGTTGCAATAGAAAAGAGAAGGTGTCGACAAAGCTATGGAAGTTGTGAGATTCGGCTAAGAGAAGTTTGGCTAACAAAGATTCGGGTTTAACAATATTCAGCTATCATGGAAAGAAAATTAAAAGGGAAAAATTTTAAGAATAGAGGTAAAAGATTTTGCGAAGAAAAGATGAGCAAAAATTAAAATAGAATAAAGAAAAACAAAACCCGGTTGAAAGAAAATAAACACAATCGGCTAAGAACCATCCAAATTCAACCCCGTGCTTATCACCTTGTTTTTAGCTAGCACCGTTTGAATTTAATTCAAACTCCTGCACCATCAGCAGCCGTCCACTGCTTGGCCAACACACCTTGCTACTAGGGAGAGTTTCGGTCCGCTTGAAACACTCTCCCCACGCGTGCAGCAAAAATACAACCCTTCACGCGCACAACAGCTAGAACTCGAGACCTCTAGGCACCCACACACGCTGCTGGCCACTGCGACGTGACCTTGCTTTCAATAGAATACCGTTGCATTTAATTTTAAGCCTTACCTGCTGAAGCCTTGGCTGTTTAAAAACAAAACTAAAATTTCGCCTACCCTTGGATTCGAACTCGCGTCCCCTCGATGTTCTTAGCGCACTGCTACCACAGTGCCACAGGCGCTCTTTGTGATAAACTATGTTCGCAACTTCTCTTAAGGGCTATTTTTACGCAACCAGTTTACTTAAAAAAAAACCCTCCATTTTGTGTGCGTCGTACCTTGAACCCTGCACCTCCCCCATCTTCTTAGCGCCTCATGCCACTGGACCGAACGCTCCTTTGTGTCACAAATTACCCCCATCCATTTATAAGGCATGTCTAGGACAGCCCCTGATTTGTTAAAAATAAAAACCCACATTTGCGCAAGCTGGGAATCGAACCCCAGCTTCCTTCCTACTGCCTAATGCGTCTAACTATTGGGCCAGGCTTTCCTTTGTGTCCAGTTTTAACCCAACTTAACTATAACCCCTAATGCCCAGATTCCCCTAAGGAAGCAAAAATTAATTTTTTTGCTAGAGCCATGGGCCGAGCCCAAGACTTTTCCCACACTATAAATCCTTCGTACTTTATTTAAATACTAAACTAAACACCAAATTAATAACAATAATAATTTTTTTCTCATAGAAATTTAAAACATCCCAATTATTCGGGCCGTCTTTCACCCGAACCCAGACTCAAGGCCCAATACTTCTAGGCCCAAATTCAGGGTGTTACATAAAATGATAATTTTATAAATTAGGGGTAAAGTGGTAATTTTACAAATTAGGGGTAAAATGGTAACTTTACAAATTAGGGGTAAAATAGTATTTTGACAAATCAGGGGTAATTCAGTAATTTTACAAATTAGGGGTATTACAATACTTTTACAAATTGGGGGTAATTATGTAATTTTACAAATCGGGGTTATTACAGTAATTTTACAAATCGAGGGTAATTCAGTAATTTTGCAAATCAGGGTATTTTTGTAATTTTACAAATCGAGGGTAATTCGGTAATTATACAAATCAAGGGTAAACAGTAATTTTACAAATTAGGGGTAAAACGATAATATTATAAATTAGGGGTAAAATAATACTTTTACAAATCAGGGGTATTACAGTAGTTCTACCCTATAAGGGTATTTCAGTAATTTTGTAAACCAAGGGTATTTTAGTAATTTTGTAAACCAAGGGTATTTCAATAATTTTGTAAATTAAGGGTATTTCGATAATTTTGCAAATCAGGGGTACTTGGTAATTTCAAAAATTAAGGGTATATTGGTAATTTTGCCCTACAGGGGTATTTCAGTAATTCTGCCCTACAGGGGAATTTCAATAATTCTACCCTACAGGGCATTTTAGTAATCCTACACTACAGAGGTATTTCAGTAATCCTACCCTATAGGTATTAAAAGTTAATCATGCTCTGAATGCTGCTATGCCTAGAAGCCAACAATAATCGCACCATTGACTCCCCAAGGGGTGTGTCGATCAACAACGGTCACCACCACCGTGACCCAACGACATACAGATCAATAAATGATCCACCACCTAACCCAAACGAACACGCCACAACGTGAAAGGGATAAGCCAAGAAATGTATGCCTACTCTCCTCATGGTTTGCTCTATTTAAAGCCAGCTCCTCACCTATTCTCATGATAGCTTCTCGATGTGGGATTCCCATAAATCCCCCAAAAACTAAAGCATTAGCAAAATAATCAACCTTTGCGTGCCAAGGGATTCGAACCAAAGTCCTCTCAATAGCCATGCCACGCCACCACCACTAAGACACAAGCTCCTTTGTGTCATAAGTCCAACACATTTAACTTTAAAGCCTACATACTCGCTTCCAAATCTATTTAAAAGAAAAACCAAAATAAATTTCAAGAGCCAAGACTTGAACCTTGGACCCATTGCTTCCTTGTCCCCCTAAGTGGCGCTACTTTGCCACTACACCCTACTCTTTTTTGGGCCTTATTTTACCCTAATTTATTTATGAGTCATACCACTTGAGACTAAGGTTCCACTAAGGCTAAAAATCAAAATTTTTCCTATGGCCTAACTTGAACCCGAGACTTCATAGTACCCTTCAAACACTCCAAAATCACACATTTGAATTATTTAAACCACCTTTTAACTGATCCAAAACTCAAGGCCCAATACTTCTAGGCCAAAAATTTAGGGCGTTACAATTCAACATCCCTTAAAGAAATTTCGTCCTCAAAATTTCCCACCATTCATTAGTCGTACTACCCAAGTCACACCACTACACTTCTGCTGCGCAGTCTAACAAATCCAAAATATCTGTCTATCAGAGCAGATAGATTACAATTTTCATATCCAAAACATCATATCCAAATAATTCCAAACACGCAGAATAAATACCAAACCTAAATACAGTCTAATATTTAAAGCATTGAAATTTCTAAACAGAAAAAAGCATATAGAAAACTTACGGTTTCGGTGCCTGAGACTCGGTGTGCCGCACTCTCAAAAAAACATTAAGAAAACGGTTCAAATATTTCAACTATATGAAATAGCCCTTCCAAAGACCAAAAGATTAAAACCCAAACCACAGCCGAGTTTTGCAACTTGGCTCTGATACACCCCATACTTAGCTTGTAATAGCCCACTTTATACCCTAATCGGAACGAGTGGTTTCGGGACCACTTAACCGAGTCGAATTATTAATTTTATGGCTTTAATATGTTTTACAGTATGATAGTTATATGGTGTGAAAGTTTCGTATAGGAATTTTATTGTTTAAATAGTTCATTCAGTAAAAAGGATTAAATTGCATAAAGCGATAAATTAGAGTTCTATTTCATTAATGACTTATTTGAGTATGGCTTTATAAAATAGAGTCCTTGCATGGTAATTATACCAATTTAGTGTGAGTGGTTGGTGGTGGACAATTATGTCCATATTTTATAAGGTTTTATAATAATTTTACAAAGGGTAAAATAGTCATTTGGTTATTAAATGTTTTATAATAAAACAAAATATAGAAATAGCTTTAATTTCTTTTCTCTCTTCACCAATTCTCATAAACAAAATAAAGGTTTTTATGCTTTCAAATATTAAGCTACTTCAAGCTTCAAATTGAGGTTCATTTTTTTCCGTTTTCGATAATTTTTACGTTTTTGAGATCGTTGCTTTGTATATTAACCGACCCGTACCTCAATTTCTGATTTTGATTATGTTTTTGAAAAATGCCATTGATGAATCTATGATATTTTAGAATATTTTGATGAATTATGAAATATTATGTGGAAATATACAAGAATTTTAAAGTGATTTTTGAAGAAAATGGGTTTTGAGGATTTGATTGTAAAAAGGTTGAATTTTTGAGGTCAAATATGTGATTAATTAAAAGATATATGCTTGTATAAGTCCCTTGAATATTTGGCTATGGTGAATTGGGGGATTGATTGTGTAATTTGTCATTTTGTGATAAGAGGACTATATTGCAAAGTGTTGATAATATAGGGGCTAAATTGTAAATAGGTCAAAATATATGTTTTTGGATTGAATTGAATATGTGAGTTAGTAAATAGCTGAATTTGATTTAATTTAGATAAAGATGATCGAATCCCGAAACTTGATCAAGGAAAATGGAAAATAGACGAGTAGATACGGGATTACGAGGTAAGTTCGTATAACGAATTTAATGTGTATATATATATGTTCATACGTATTGTTATTTGAAAATATGAAATGCTAGATGATTAAATAGCCTAATGGAACGAGTATATATGAAATTGAAATAGAAATGTTAAATTGTTACAAGTGATAACTTGAATACCGAGCCCTATTAGAACCGTAGAAGTCGATAAGATACAAGTGACATATCACTAGGGCTACAGGGTGGTTCGAGCTCCTGCATTTGTTGCGGACTCACCACGTGCTCATGAGCTACAGGTTTATCCTTTGGGATTACATGTTCAGCCTACGGGCTTACCGATTATCCTTCGGGATTATATGTTCAGCCTCCAGGCTTATCGTATAGGCTCGAAAGAGCATATATGACGCATTGACGGATTACAGGTTATATGTATATACACTATGTGTGTATCACCCGAGTATCTTTTGATGTTCTTATAGGTTCAACGGGCAATACCGATACATGTTACAAGAAAAAAATTATATGGTACATATGTATAAGAGATATATGTCATATGTATTACACGAATGTTTTGACATATGAAACCTAAACTATATGTTCCTCATAAGTCAAAGATGTATAAGAACTATGATGTTGTATGTGCCTATGGATGTGAATTACATGTTATACTCTTATATGAGATCGGTTATGAAGTGATATGAACTAACATGAATGAGATTGTGTAATAGGCTATAAGGTCATATGATTGAAATAGCCTTACTTATATAGATTACCTTATCGAATCGGTAAGTTTAATTTCATGTTATATGGACTTCCTAAGCTTTAGAAGCTTATTCCGTTTATTTCTTTCACTGTCTTTTAGATTCGGAAGCTAGCTCGGATATCGAACGAGTCGGGGATCGCTATCACACTATCGATACAGCTTCGGTACTTTTGAGTATTTTGCAAACGTTTGGTCATGGCATGTATAGGCTAGTACTTTAGTGAACATGATATATATTTTGGCAAATGATCAAGCTATGAGAGGTGGCTTGGGTCATATTTGTATATAATCAAGTACTTGAGTTGTTCTTTAGCTATATATGTGCTTATGGAAAGATATGTGATTTTGATGAGACTATAAGCTTGCATAGTTGATATGTTTACTATGTTATATGTGCAAGATTTGTGCATTGTTAGTGGGTGAAAGGTAAGGAATGATTATGTATATTTATGTGTGGATGAGATCATGAATGTGGCTATTTTAGCTATTGAATTGTTATGCCTAATGGATGCAAGATTTATGATGATTTTGGTCAATTATATGCATGAATTGGTTTGTTTTTGGATGGCAATTTGGCTTAAACCGAGCCTATAATGTGCCACACGGCCAGGGAACACGGACGTGTGCTTCGACCGTGTGTTCCCTACACCTTGATGTTTTGGTCAGTTTTGGTACACGGCCTAGACACACGGGCGTGTCAGGTAACTTGTAGCCGTGTGAAATTTGGCAGTATAGTCACACGGTCTGCTCTGTTTTTTACACGGCCGTGTCCGATAGCCGTGTGATATTTGACAGTTTTGACCACGGGGTAAGGGCACGGGCGTGCCTAGGCCGTGGGCGACACACGGCCTAACCCCATGGGCGTGTTGGACAGCCGTGTGGGGTAAGTCAGATTCGACCACGGGCTGAAAGGTTTGGGCGTATCTGGAGGGACACGGCCGTGTGAGAATAACACGAGCAGGGGGCACGGCCGTGTGTCCCTAACTTAGAAATTTCGCAAATTTTCCCTATCTTTTAGCATGTTTCCAATTAGATTTCCAATAGTTATATGCATCATTTTATAATCAATTGAAGCATGCTCTGATGATTGATGATACGCGTTGGATCTTGATTAAAAAGTTTAAAATTTTACTGCTCCGATATATGTTACAGGTCCGGTAATGCCCCTTACCTATTCCGGCGACTATTACGGGATAGGGGTGTTACATTTGGTTGGTATCAGAGCTACGGTTTAGTTGATTCTAGAACTACCGTAGTGAGTATTAGTCTAGCTATACATGCCATGTACATGAAATGTGATAGTGTGATATCTCCTGACATCCTTTGAAATCTGTTTTATATAGTAATGGATCCGAATCGAGCTTTAGCTGATGATGTTGAAAGTATTGCACTAGCACCCGCTCAAGGGGCTGTGCCTTCTGAATCGGGCCCTGCTGTGGCCAATTAGGAAGAAATTAAACAAGCTTTCTTCCAAATGATGTCTGGATGGTTTAGTGAGTTTGTGCGAGCAAACCCGGCTGCTCTGCAACCTCCACCCCCTCCCGTCCCACAACCTAACCTTAATAATGTACGAGTTGTGGATCCTCTGAGATTGAACAGACCTCCTGTCGATAAGATACGAAAGTATGGTGCTGAGGAATTCCGAGCTTCAGCAAGTGATGATACTGAGAGGGCTGAATTTTGGCTTGAGAATACGATCAGAGTTTTTAATGAACTGGCCTGTACTCTTGATGAGTACCTGAGATGCGCTATTTCTTTGCTTCAAGATTCAGCATATCAATGGTGGAATACATTAACCTCGGTTGTACCACGAGAACGAGTCGATTGGGATTTCTTTCAGACAGAATTCAGGAAAAAATACATTAGTCAGCGATTCATCGATCAGAAAAGAAAAGAGTTTCTAGAGTTAAAACAGGGTCGAATGTCTGTAACTGAATACGAGAGAGAGTTTGTACGACTCAGCAAATATGCTCGCGAATGTGTTTCTACCGAAGCCATAATGTGTAAAAAGTTCGAAGATGGGCTAAATGAAGAAATTTGACTGTTAGTCGGAATACTTGAGCTGAAAGAGTTTGTAGTTCTCGTTGATCGGGCCTGTAAAGCCGAAAAGCTTGCTAAAGAAAAGAGGAAAGCGGATTCTGAATTCAGAGAGGCTCGAAAGAGGTTTGCGGGGAAACCGTATCAGTCTGGATCCAAGAGATCAAAGGATTTTCATCCTCGTTCTGCTACTTCTACGGGCATATCTATTCGAGACAAAAATGTTAAATCTTCCCATTCGAGACCTCAAGCAACCTCGGTAGCTAGTGCTAATAGTGTGAGAACTCCCGGACTTGAATGTAAGTATTGTAATAGGAAGCATTTTGTTGAATGCCGATTGAAAAGCAGAGCTTGTTTTCGATGTGGATCGTTAGATCACTATTTACGTGACTGTTCTGAAAGATCTGTAGCTGATATGGAACAAACAACTAAGACACATAGTGTTGCATCGAGAGGTAGACCGCTCCAGAATACTGGAAACCAAAGTGGAAATCGCAGTGTGGCAAGAGATGCTAATGTGAAATCTGAGATGCGTACTCCTGCGGGAGCTTATGCAATACGTGCACGAGAGGAAGCCTCGTCGCCTGATGTTATTACCGATACTTTTTCTCTCTATAACACTGATATTGTTGCGTTGATAGATCCTGGATCAACTCATTCATATATCTGTATGAAATTAGTGTAATGAAAAGAATTTAAGTGTTGAGTCTACGGAATATGTAGTTCAAGTATCGAATCCATTTGGAAAGTCTGTATTAGTTGATGAAATATGTAACAAATGTCCGTTGATGACTCGGGGATATTATTTTTCGGCTGATCTGATGCTCCTCCCTTTTTACGAGTTCGATGTAATACTGGGAATAGACTGGCTAAATGCGCATGAGGCTATTGTGAATTGTCAAAGTAAGAGTATAGAATTGAAATGTCAGAATGGTGAGATTCTTCAAATTGAATCAAATGATTCAAATGAATTACCGACAGTAACTTCTGCTATGAGAGCACATAAGTATGTAAGAAAAGGCTATATTGCGTATCTAGCGTGTGTAATGAATACTAGCATGTCAGAATCAAAAATTAAGTCTGTGCCAGTTATTTGTGAGTTTTTAGATGTTTTGCCGGAAGAATTACCAGGTTTACTGCCGATTAGAGAAGTTGAATTCGGTATTGAATTGTTACCGGGCACTACTTCGATATCGATAGCTCCGTACAGAATGGCATCGACTGAATTAAAACAGTTACAAGAATTGACAGATAGAGGTTTTGAGAGACCGAGCTTTTCACCTTGGGGTGCTCCAGTATTATTTGTGAAAAAGAAAGACGGAACGATGAAAATGTGTATTGATTACCGACAGTTGAACAAGGGAACAGTGAAGAATAAATACCCTCTTCCGCAGATTGATGATTTATTTGATCAGTTGAAAGGAGCTACAATATTTTCGAAGATTGATCTGAGACCGGGTTACTACCAGCTACGAGTTAAAGATTCAGACATATCGAAAACTGCTTTCAGAACACGATACGGACATTATGAGTTTCTGGTCATGCTTTTCGGGTTGACAAATGCACCTGCAGTGTTCATGGACTTGATGAACCGTATATTCAAACCGTATTTAGATAGATTTGTTGTCGTGTTCATTGATGACATTCTGATCTATTCACGTGATAAGGTAGAGCATATTGAGCATCTGAGAATTGTGTTACAAATTCTGAGAGATAAGCAGTTATCTGCCAAATTTAGCAAATGTGAATTTTGGCTTCGGGAAGTCAGATTTTTGGGTCACATTGTTTCTGCGGAAGGCATCAGAGTAGATCCGAGTAAAATATCTGCTATTATAGACAGGAAACCCCAGAGAAACGTATCTGAGATTAGAAGTTTTCTGGGATTAGCGGGATATTACCGAAGATTTGTTAAAGGATTTTCGATGATTGCAGTACCGTTGACTCGAATGCTACAAAAAGATGTGAAATTCGAGTGGACTGATAAATGTCAGCAGAGTTTCGAACAGTTAAAAGCCTTGTTAACAGAAGCTCCGGTTTTAGTTTAACCTGAATCGGGGAAAGAATTTGTTATATATAGTGATGCATCTATTATCGGACTGGGCTGTGTATTGATGCAAGACGGGAAAGTCATGGCATATGCCTCCCGGCAGTTAAAGCCGTATGAGAAGAATTACCCGACGCATGATCTTGAGTTAGCTGCTATAGTATTTGCATTAAAGATTTGGCGGCATTACTTATATGGTGAGAAATGTAGAATTTTTACCGATCATAAAAGTCTGAAGTATCTGATGTCACAGAAAGATTTAAATATGCGACAGTGGAAATGGCTCAAACTACTAAAAGACTATGAATTTGTAATTAATTATCATCCAGGGAAAGCTAATGTTGTAGCTGATGCGCTAAGTCGAAAGTCTCTATTTACTCTGTGAGCTTTGAATGCTCAAATGACGTTATATGATGATGGATCTGTTTTAGCTGAGCTAAAGGCTAAACCATTGATTCTGCAGCAAATTTTTGAAGCTCAAGGGACTGATCCCGATCTGTAAGCTAAACGACTTCACTGTGAGTCTAATTCTGATTCTGACTTTTCTATAGGGAATGATGATTGTTTAATGTTCCGAAATAGAATCTGTATACCGAAAAATAGTGAACTCATTCAGAAAGTTCTGCACGAGGCATATGATAGTCGATTTTCAGTTCATCCGGGTAGCACTAAGATGTATAACGATTTGAAACAGCAATACTGGTGGTCAGGAATGAAACGTGACATATCAGAATTCATATCAAAATGTTTGATCTATCAGCAAGTTAAAGCTGAACATCAGGTACCGTCAGGCTTATTACAGCCTATTATGATTCCGGAATAGAAATGGGACAGAGTCACTATGGATTTTGTATCTAGACTACCTCTATCTCCGAAGAAGAAAAATGCAATCTGGGTTATCGTTGACAGGTTGACAAAGTCTGCACATTTTATACCGGTACGTACTGATTATTCTCTGGATAAATTAGCGGAATTATATGTATCTGAGATTGTGCGATTACATGGTATACTGTTATCCATTGTGTCTGATAGGGATCCGAGGTTTACCTCGAGATTCTAGAAGAAGTTTCAAGAAGCTTTGGGAACGAAATTGAGATTCAATACGGCATTTCATCCTCAGACCGATGGTCAGTCTGAAAGAGTTATTCAGATTTTGGAAGACATGTTACGGTGTTGTATTCTTGAATTTGAAAGTAATTGGGAGAAATATTTACCTCTGATAGAGTTTACATACAACAATAGTTTTCAGACAAGTTTAAAAATGGCTCCATATGAAGCATTATACAGTCGTAAATGTCGAACACCGCTATACTGGACAGAATTGAGTGAGAAAAAGTTACACGGGGTTGATTTAATCCGAGATACAGAAGAAAAAGTAAAAGTGATACACGATAGTCTAAAAGCAGCTTCAGACAGACAGAAATCATATACTGATTTGAAATGGAAAGAATTAGAGTTTCAGGTTGGAGACAGAGTATTTTTGAAAGTATCACCGTGGAAGAAAATTCTTCATTTCGGCAGAAAAGGAAAGCTAAGTCCTCGTTTTATCGGGCCGTATGAAATTGTGGAACGAATTGGACCTGTAGCTTACCGGTTATCGTTACCGTCTGAGCTTGAAAAGATTCACAATGTATTTCACATTTCAATGCTTTGTCAATATCGATCTGATCCGTCTCATGTCATTTCTCCCATTGATGTGGAGATACAGTCTGATTTATCGTACAGTGAAGAACCGATTAAAATTCTATCTCGAGAAATCAAAGAGTTGAGAAATAAGCGTATAGCACTTGTAAAAGTTCTCTGATGTAAACACGGAATAGAGGAAGCTACATGGGAACTCGAGGAATCTATGCGAAAGCAATATCCTAACCTGTTCACTGGTAAGATTTTCGGGGATGAAAATCCCTAAATGGGGGAGAGTTGTAACAGCCCACTTTATACCCTAATCGAAACGAGTGGTTTCGGGACCACTTAACCGAGTCGAATTATTAATTTTATGGCTTTAATATGTTTTACAGTATGATAGTTATATGGTGTGAAAGTTTCGTATAGGAATTTTATTGTTTAAATAGTTAATTCGGTAAAAAGGATTAAATTGCATAAAGCGATAAATTAGAGTTCTATTTCATAAATGACTTATTTGAGTATGGCTTTATAAAATAGAGTCCTTGCATGGTAATTATACCAATTTAGTGTGAGTGGTTGGTGGTGGACAATTATGTCCATATTTTATATGGTTTTATAATAATTTTACAAAGGGTAAAATAGTCATTTGGTTATTAAATGTTTTATAATAAAACAAAATATAGAAATAGCTTTAATTTCTTTTCTCTCTTCACCGATTCTCAGAAACAAAATAAAGGTTTTTATGCTTTCAAATATTCGGCTACTTCAAGCTTCAAATTGAGGTTCGTTTTTGTTTCATTTTCGATAATTTTTACGTTTTTGAGATCGTTGCTTTGTATATTAACCGACCCGTACCTCAATTTCTGATTTTGATTATGTTTTTGAAAAATTCCATTGATGAATCTATGATATTTTAGAATATTTTGATGAATTATGAAATATTATGTGGAAATATACAAGAATTTTAAAGTGATTTTTGAAGAAAATGGGTTTTGAGGATTTGATTGTAAAAAGGTTGAATTTTTTAGGTCAAATTTGTGATTAATTAAAAGATATATGCTTGTATAAGTCCCTTGAATATTCAGCTATGGTGAATTGGGGGATTGATTGTGTAATTTGTCATTTTGTGATAAGAGGACCATATTGCAAAGTGTTGATAATATAGGGGCTAAATTGCAAATAGGTCAAAATATATGTTTTTGGATTGAATTGCATATGTGAGTTAGTAAATAGCTAAATTTGATTTAATTTAGATAAAGACAATCGAAGCCCGGAACTTGATCAGGGAAAACAGAAAATAGACGAGTAGATACGGGATTACGAGGTAAGTTCGTATCACGAATTTAATGTATATATATATATGTTCATACGTATTGTTATTTGAAAATATGAAATGCTAGATGATTAAATAGCCTAATGGAACGAGTATATATGAAATTGAAATAGAAATGTTAAATTGTTACAAGTGATAAATTGAATACCGAGCCCCATTAGAACCGTAGAAGTTGATAGGATACAAGTGACATGTCACTAGGGCTACAGGGTGGTTCGAGCTCTTGCATTTGTTGCGGACTCACCACGTGCTCATGAGCTACAGGTTTATCCTTCGGGATTACATGTTCAGCCTACAGGCTTACCGATTATCCTTCGGGATTATATGTTCAGCCTCCGGGCTTACCGTACAGGCTCGAAAGAGCATATATAACGTATTGACGGATTACAGGTTATATGTATATACACTGTGTGTGTATCACCCGAGTATCTTTCGATGTTCTTATAGGTTCAACGGGCAATACCGATACATGTTACAAGAAAAAAATTATATGGTACATGTGTATAAGAGATATATGTCATATGTATTACATGAATGTTTTGACATATGAAACCTGAACTATATGTTCCTCATAAGTTAAAGATGTATAAGAACTATGATGTTGTATGTGCCTATGGATGTGAATTACATGTTATACTCTTATATGAGATCGATTATGAAGTGATATGAACTAACATGAATGAGATTGTGTAATAGGCTATAAGGTCATATGATTGAAATAGCCTTACTTATATGGATTACCTTATCGAATCGGTAAGTTTAATTTCATGTTATATGGACTTACTAAGCTTTAGAAGCTTATTTCGTTTATTTCTTTCACTGTCTTTTAGATTCGGGAGCTAGCTCGGATATTGGACGAGTCGGGGATCGCTATCACACTATCAATACAGCTTCGGTACTTTTGAATATTTTGCAAACGTTTGGTCATGGCATGTATAGGCTAGTACTTTAGTGAACATGATATATATTTTGGCAAATGATCAAGCTATGAGAGGTGGCTTGGGTCATATTTGTATATAATCAAGTACTTGAGTTGTTCTTTAGCTATATATGTGCTTATGGAAAGATATGTGATTTTGATGAGACTATAAGCTTGCATAGTTGATATGTTTACTATGTTATATGTGCAAGATTTGTGCATTGTTAGTGGGTGAAAGGTAAGGAATGATTATGCATATTTATGTGTGGATGAGTTCATGAATGTGGCTATTTTAGCTATTGAATTGTTATGCCTAGTGGGTGCAAGATTTATGATGATTTTGGTCAATTATATGCTTGAATTGGTTTGTTTTTGGGTGGCAATTTGGCTTAAACCGAGCCTATAATGTGCCACACGGCCAGGGAACACGGGCGTGTGCTTCGACCGTGTGTTCCCTGCACCTTGATGTTTTGGTCAGTTTTGGTACACGGCCTAGACACACGGGCATGTCTGGTAACTTGTAGCCGTGTGAAATTTGGCAGTATAGTCACACGGTCTGCTCTGTTTTGTACACGGGCGTGTCCGGTAGTCGTGTGATATTTGACAGTTTCGACCACGGGGTAAGGGCACGGGCGTGCCTAGGCCGTGGGCGACACACGGCCTAACCCCATGGGCGTGTTGGACAGCCGTGTGGGGTAAGTCAGATTTGACCACGGGCTGAAAGGTTTAGGTGTATCTGGAGGGACACGGCCGTGTGAGAAGAACACGGGCAGGGGGCACGGCCGTGTGTCCCTAACTTAGAAATTTCGCAAATTTTCCCTATCTTTTAGCATGTTTCCAATTAGATTTCCAATAGTTATATGCATCATTTTATAATCAATTGAAGCATGCTCTGATAATTGATAAAAGTCTAAAATTTTACTGCTCCGATATATGTTACAAGTCCGGTAATGCCCCTTACCTATTCCGGCGACGGTTACGGGATAGGGGTGTTACATAGCCTAGAAGTTAGGCTCGAGTCCGACGTGTCACATTGAAGTGTTTTTCGAAAACCATGTTTTCAATGAAACCCTTCTTGTACTTGTTGCCAACTAAAACTTGTGTTTGTTTTTTTTTCAAAACGTGGTCAACTAAAAGTTAATCCCTTTTAAAAACCATTATTACCTTTAAAACCTTCTTTGTTACGGAAGCTTAATTTAACTAGTTGCGGAAGACGTAGTGTTTGAAAACAATTAACATTTTGGAAAACTGCAATTCACCTCTAGCAGAAATAAAAATCGAGAAATTATAGAAGGCTTTATTACAAACCAAACCCAAAATAAAGTACTTGAGAGTAAATAATCAAAATAGAAAGCATAAGCAGTGTGTGGCCTTCTCTGAGCCCCTCGTAGCTCCAATCCGTCTAAGGCTGGGGATTACCGGCATAGTTAGTGAACAGGGCGAGTTTTATGAAAACTCAGTGTGTAATCCCTACTACAAATACGAACACGCGGTCATGTAAAAGAATTAAAAAGTTTGCCCTACCACAGTTCCAGTATCAATTGGGCCTTAGCCCATTATAAAAGACAGTACCAGATGGGCCTTAGCCCATTTCAAAATGATAGACATTATCTGAACCAGAATCAGTATCAGAATCAGAATTAGAATCAGAATCAGTGTTAGAGTCAATATCAGAATCAGAATTAAAATCAGAAACAAAATCAGAATCAGAATCAGTATCAGTATCAGAATCAGAATCAGAATGTGAATGCAATGCCAACCCAGTCCAGCCCTACTCACCACTCGTACCAGCCCTACACACCATGTGGGGAATAGCTCAACCCACCCAGCCCTACACACAACAGTGGCAGCAGAGATGCTAATACAGATATCGTGGCAGAGCCACCAAAATCAGATAACGTGGCAAAGCCACTTAACAGAATACGTGGCATAAAGCTATCGATAACGGGTCTATAATCGGCACAAAGCCTGTGATATTGGCACAAAGCCTTTGGTAATGGCACAAAGCCCATAATAACAACACGAAGCCCACAATATCGATACGAAGCCCACAATAATGGTACACAGCCTTCGGTAACATGATCGACACTTAGCCATTGATCGGTCCACAGTCCTCTCGGGTGACCCGTGTGACCTTATCAAATCAGTACGAATATACTGCTCATAAGCCTTCAGTGGATCCACAGTCTTCAAGCAACCATGCGACCCTAACAGATCAGATCTTCCTTCGTACAAAATCCCAACCCATGCAACATGTCATGTATGTAAAATGTCATGCCCATATTTGAATCAAACAACCACAGTCAAGTCATTCATAGCACAAACATATATTCATAGTCAAACTAGCCCAATCATGACACAAGTTAGTCATTTACCTACAAGGGCAAAATAGTATTTTACCCTCCAAGGGTAAATTGGTAATCCTACCCTACAGAGGTGTTTCGGTAATCCTACCCTACAAGGGTATTTTGGTAATTCTACCCTACAGGGGTATTTCGGTAATTCCATACTATGGGGGTATTTTAGTAATTTTGCAAATTAGGGGTATTTCGATAATTTTGCAAATCAAAGGTATTTTTGTAATTTTGTAAATCGAGGGTAAAATGGTAATTTTACAATCTAGGGGTAAAATGGTAATTTTACAAATCATGGGTAAAATGATAATTTTACAAATTAGGGGTAAAGTGGTAGTTTTACAAATTAGGGGTAACACGGTAACTTTAAAAATTAGGGGTAAAATAGTCTGTAATTTTACAAATCAGGGGTATTACAGTACTTTTACAAATCGGAGGTAATTCTGTAATTTTGCAAATCGAGGTTATTACAGTAATTTTACAAATCGAGGGTAATTTGGTAATTTTGCAAATTAGGGTTATTTCCATAACACTCTCGATTTGTAAAAGTACCATTTTACCCCTAAGTTGTAAAATTATGTGTATTTTGTGTTTTTTTCAAATAGGGACTAAATTGAGAAAATGTGAAACTTTAGGGACTAATATATGAAGATGCCCTAATTATGTGTTTTGGATTAAATTGAATGATTGACCAAAATTTGGAGTCAAAGATAGTTCCAATTTCGAATCAGACACTAAATAAGCCTTAAAACTCTCTACAATATCCTTCCAAATTTCGGCTAACATTATCACCCCTTCAAAATCCCTTATTTCCCTCCTCAAATCTCTCCTCAAATCACTCAAACTGATCCCTCAACAACTAAATTCAAATTCACCTCAACCACTTCAGTATTTCGGTCAAACCACAACACTTCCATGGCATAGCAGCAAAATATAACACTCTATTGCGTTTACTAGGATTTGAACATCAGTTCTCAAGCATAGATGACACCCCATTTATACCCAATACCAGTAGGATATTTGTGTCATGGTTTACCCACATTTATTTAAAAACCTACTAATTGTAGGCAAGGGTTTATTCCTTAAAAACAAAACTTTTTTTACTTGCTCAGGCTTGAACCCAAGACTTCTCAGACTCTTCCCAGAACACTTAACTATTGAAATAGATACAGATTTGTGTCACTTCCTTGCACAACTAAACATTTATGTGCAGTCTCCTAACTTTTCCCTTGCTCAAGGCCCAATACTTCTAGGCCCAAATTTGGGGCATTACATTTGCCGAAAACTGCATTTAAAACGAGGTATGGACATTATGAATTCCTTGTTATGCCTTTCAGATTAACTAACGCTCATGTAGTCTTTATGGATTTGATGAACTAGATTTTTAGACCATATTTAGACCAATTCATTCTTGTGTTTATCGATGATATTTTGATATATTACCGAGATGAATCTAAACATACCGAGCATTTGAGAATAGTATTATAAACATTGAGAGACAAGCAATTATTTGCAAAATTCAGCAAATATGAGTTTTGGCTCTGAAAGGTTGGATTTCTGGGGAATATTGTTTTAGTCAATGGTATCCGAGTTGACCTGAGCAAGATATCTACAATGATAGATTGGAAACCTCCAAGGAATGTATCTGAAGTTCGTAGTTTTCTGGCACTAGCCAGTTATTATAGACATTCTGTGAAAGGATTCTCTATGATTTCAACTCCGATGACACGTTTAATTCAGAAAGATGTAAAGTTTGAGTGGTCAGAAAAATGTTAGCAAATAGTTGAAAGCACTATTGACAGAGGCAATGGTTTTATTTCAGCCTGAGTCAGGTAAAGAAATTGTGATTTTTAGTGATGCATCGTTGAATGGTCTGGGTTTCGTTTTGATGTAGGAAGGTAATGTAATAGCTTATGCCTCGAGACAGTTGAAAAAGCATGAAAAGAATTATCCGACGCATGATGTAGAGTTTGCCACGATTGTGTTCGCATTAAAGATATGGCGTCATTACTTGTTTGGTGAGAAATGCCACATCTATACCGATCACAAGAGTTTGAAATATTTAATGACTTAGAAAGATCTGAATTTGCGACAGTGAAGATGGTTAGAATTGTTAAAATATTATGAATTAGTAATTGACTATCATCCAGGAAAAGCAAATGTAGTTGCTAATGCGTTGAGAAAAAAGTCATTATTTGCCTTGCATACAATGAATACCCAGTTAGCTTTGTATAATGATGGCTCGATTGTAGCTGAGTTGAGAGTGAGACTATTATTTCTTCAGTAGATTTCTGAAGCCCAAAAAATTGATAGTGAATTGCAAATCAAACGAGTTCAATGTAAGTCAACTTCTAGTTCAGAGTTTCAAATCAGATCTGATGATTGTTTGAAGTTAAAAAATAGAATCTGTGTATCGAGAAATTTTGAGCTCATTTAGAAATTTTTAAATGAAGCACACAGTGGGTGTTTATTAGTACATCTGGGAAGCACAAAGATGTATAACAATCTCAAACAATTGTATTGGTTGTCTGGCATGAAACGTGATATATCAGAGTTTGTTTCAAAATGTTTAATTTGTTAGCAAGTCAAAGCTGAACATCAAGTACCATCAGGATTATTACAGCCTATGATGATACCCGAGCTTATCGAGAAAAAGATTCACGGGGTTGATTTGATCAGAGAAATTGTAATGCCTTAAATTTTGAGCCTCGAAGAAGTGGGCTTCGTGTGTCGGAGGAATTGGATTCTAGTTGTAAGAGAGGAGTTTTATAAATTTCCTGTTTTAGGGATGTAGGAAGAGTCGGGAGTGTTGGAGAAGTCCTGGGTTCAAACTAGGACTCTAGCAAAATTTTTGAAAATTTTTACTTAGGTGGACCTTTACGTTAGCTTGAAGACCTTACAGGTATTTTTGGTTAAAATCTGACGCAAGGAAACGTTTGGTCTAGTGGCAAGGTGGCATTAGAAGCGGGCATGTGGTTCCAAGTTCAAGTCACGATGCGTGTAGAATTTTTGGTTGTTCCTCAAACCAAACCTGGATTTCGGTAGGAAGGCTTTGTTGATATTGGGATAAAAGGTGACATAAGATGAAGTGCAGTCTAGTGGCGGAGGCATGTTGTAGGTTGCAAAGGAGCCTAGGTTCGAGACCTTGCTCTCACAAGTTTATTTTGGTTTTATTTTAAATAAACCTGGAATCCGGCCTATAGACTCTTTAGTTAATTGGGGATAAAAAGTGTCACAAATAAAGCGGGCGTAGTGGCAAGGGGCGTAGCATAGCTAGGAGGCCGGAGGTTTGAAGCTGGGTTGTAGAAAACTTTTTGGGTTTCTTCGAATAACCTGGTTGCTAGTTGATAGGCCCTTTCTATATTAGGGGAGGAGTTTGGACATATGAGGACTAGGGGCTCAAGTGGATGAGGCCCAAGGATGTGGTATTGAGGTCGGGGAGTTCGAGGAACAGTGCTGCAGGTATCGGTATTTATTTTACGTTTTGGTTGGGCAAGTCGTTGGCTTGGACCGAAACTCTTTAGGGATAAGAGTAAAGACTCAGATTGGTATATGGATGAGGGTTAATGTGGATTTGAAGGAGAAATAGTTGGATAAAATCAAGGGAATTCAACTTGGTGAAGAATTGGGACCGATTGAGGATTGTGGGAAATACAAATTCGGTCATATGCTTTTAGGTGCAGATTGGGCAATGGAAGGCACTTTTTTTTTATTTGCTTTTGTTGCATATTCTTGGGGAAAATTTTCCAATCTCTTGATTCTCTTTTTGGCTGAATACCTAAGTAACCTTTACCCTTCATCTCCTCTACTCTTCAAACCATTATCTGACATTAGGGAAGGCCAAATATTTGTTGCTTAATCTTTTCTTTTCTAGTCGAACTCTCCATCCCCCTCGTCTTGCATTTCTTTTTCTTTTCCTTTGTTTTTCTTAAGAGATAACCGAACTTTAGATGGGTAAAGGGGATGCTAGTAATAAAAATATGGTAAATGTGCCGGCGGGGTATGAGCGCGTAGCAGCTACTCCCAAGTTTAAGCGGTGTAAGGTGTCAGTAGTTTGGGACTTTCTGCCTAGATGCGGAAGATGGATTGCATCAAACTTCAGATTAAATAGACAAATCGCAGTCAACCAATCTAGTCAAGGCAAGTGTGGTCAGTCCTTTGGTTAGTGCTTGTAGGGAATTCTGTTTTCATTATTTGGTAAGTGACTAATGAAATATGATGTTTGAATATAGGTTCTGGTGATTATGAGTACTTAGTACTCTATGTGATAAGGTGTGTACTTCTACCCTATGTCTAACAGTCTATTGAACAGCCGAATGTGTGTACACACACTGCACACACTATAGATCTGCGAAAGCCAAAATGCTGAAAAACTGAAAGGTTAGTGACGGCAACCACACGAGCGTGCGAATGCTCGTATAGAGAGATCGATACAATGGTAGATGCCCCATGAGTGATCTCATGAACTTGGGCCACTTTTTGGCCAACTGGGCCAAAATGGGCAATATGGGGCCGATGGGCCTGTGGGCCGTTGCGAGCAAAATTTACAGATGGGTAAGAAATGACGAGCCCATCATGTTGACTACATGGCCAATGGTAGATTTGGGCTCAGCGAGCCTCACGAGAGTGTACTTGGGCCACATATTGGGCTTTTGGGCCCTAGTGTAATATTGATTGCTAAAAGTAACATAAGTCACGCTAAATAATTGTGGGCTTAGTAATGGGTCGATTTGTGTGTACTTAGGGACATAATGACAAATGATCGCTATGCCCCTGAAGGGAAAAAAGACTAAAATACCCCGACATGATTTATGATTGTTTTTGTATGCCATGTATGATATGATGCATTCATTCGATATTATGTTGCATAGGGATGGGATTATGTTTGGAGGAAGTAATTGATATGTGAGGATTGCATGGTCGCTTGACGATTGTGGATCCACTGATGGCTTTTTAACCTAATATATGATTGATAGCTTTACTGTAATATTAGAAGTGCCGCAACCGTTGCTATATTGGAATGTAGGGATGGGTGGGTCGATTTTTATCCCCACAGGAGTGTAGGGTTGGAAGGGATACGGAGTGCAGGGTTGGATGCGTCATTTGCATTGCATATATTGATATTGTCTGTGAAATGGGCACAGGCCCAACCAAGGCTATTATTGGCTAAGGCCCTAATGCCACCGTTATTGTAGTGGGCTTATGCCTAATTGATGTGATGCATGTTTTATGATTGACGAGGGTTGTACAAACTGAGTTTTGGCAAACTCACCCCCTCTTTTTAATTTTTCAGGTGATCCTCAGTAGGCGATTCGACGTATGGGAGGACCCAGAGGTGGCCACACTATGAGCAGCTTTAAACTTTAGTATCTATATAACGCCCCGAATTTTGGGCCTAGAAGTATTGGGCCTTGAGTTTTGGATCGGTTAAAAGGCGGCTTAAATAATTCAAATGTGTGATTTTGGAGTGTTTTGAGGGTACTATGAAGTCCCGAGTTCAAGTTAGGCCATAGGAAAAATTTTGATTTTTAGCCTTAGTGAAACCCTGATCTCAAGTGGTATGACTCTTAAATAAATCAGGGTAAAATAAGGCACAAAAGAGAGATGTGGTGGAGTGGCTAGTGACGTGATTTGTAACTGTAAGGTCCAAGGTTCAATCTTGGCTCTTGCAATTTATTTTGGTTTTTCTTTTAAATAAATCTGGAAACGAGTAGGCATGCTTCAAAGTTAAATGAGTTGGACTTATGACACAAAGAAGCTTGTGTCCTAGTGGTGGTGGTGTGACATGGTTATTGAGAGGACTATGGTTTGAATCCCTTCGCATGCAAAGGTTGATTATTTTGCTAATGCTTTAGTTTTGGGGGATTGATGGAGAATCCCACATCGGCAAGCTAACATGAGAATAGGTGAGGAGTTGGCTTTAAATAGAGCAAACCATGAGGAGAGTAGGCATACCTTTCTTGGCTTATCCCTTTCATGTTGTGGCGTGTTCATTTGGGTTAGGCGTTGGATCATTCGTTGATCTGTATGTCGTTGGGTCACGGTGGTGGTGACCGTTGTTGATCGACACACCCCTTGGGGAGTCAAGGGTGCGATTATTGTTGGGTTCTGGGCATAACAGTGTTAAGAGCATGGATTAACTTCAGATACCTATCAGGTGTGTACTTCACCCTACTCTAGCTGTAGAACGGCAAATGCCGGAATGCATAAATGGGCCATGTAGGCCCAATGGGCCCGTGGGCTCAATCGAGCAAATTGTATGCTTGTGTAGTAAATATTGGACTAGACTAGGTAAATCTTATATCTGTGGTTAGTTTTGGGCTAAAGGGCCACACGAGCGTGTGGGCCCACTTGGCCGAGAATGAGCCTTAGGCCCATTCGCAACGTTATCTTTGTTTAGAATACTTGAGTCGCTCAAGGCGACTGTAGAGTTTCTGAGGGATTGATAAAATTACTGAAATACCCTTATAGGGTAGAATTACTGTAATACCCTCTATTTGTAAAATTACAAAAATACCCCCAAATTGTAAAATTTCTAAATTACCCTCGATTTGTAAAATTATAGAAATACCCTCGATTTGCAAAATTATAGAAATACCCCCGATTTGAAAATGTACTATTTTACCCCTAATTTACAAAATTACTATTTTACTCCTAATTTGTAAAATTACCGTTTTACCTCTAATTTGTAACATTACTACTTTACCCTTGATTTGTAAAGTTATCGTTTTACCCCTGATTTGTCAAGTTACCGTTTTACCCCTGATATGTAAAGTTATCGTTTTCCCCTGATTTGTAAAGTTACCGTTTTACCCCTGATTTGTAAGAATTACCGTTTTACCCCTAATTTGTAAAGTTACTATTTTACCCCTGATTTGTAAAGCTACCATATTACCCCTAATTTGTAAAGCTACTGTTTTACCCCTAATTTGTAGAGTTATCTTTTACCCCTGATTTGTGAAGTTATCGTTTCACCCTTGATTTCTAAAGTTACCGTTTTACCCCTGATTTGTAAAGTTACCGTTTTACTCCTGATTTGTCAAAATTATCGTTTTACCCTCGATTTACAAAATTACAGAAATACCCTAGTTTGCAAATTACGAAAATACCCTTGATTTATAAAATTACCAAAATACCCCTGGTTGTGAAATTACCAAAATACCTCTAGTTTGTGAAATTACCAAAATACCCTTAGGAAGTAAAATTTTCGAAATAGCCCTGTAGGGTAGAATTATCGAAATACCCCTTTAGGGTAGAATTACCGAAATACCCTTGTAGGGTAGAATTATCGAAATACCCTTGTAGGGTAGAATTACTGAAATACCCCTGTAGGGTAGAATTATAGGAATACCCCTGTAGGGTAAAATTACTGAAATACCCCTATATGGTAGAATTATCGAGATACCCCTGTGGGTTAAAATTACCTTTTTGCCCCTAGGGTGTTAAATGACTGCTTTGCCCTTGTGGGCAAGTGACTGACTTGGACAGTGTGTTTGACAGATTTGACTGTGCTTGTATGACTGATTTGACTGACGTGACCATGGTTGTGTGATTGATATGTTTTAATATGTGTTTAAATGACTGATATTGAACAAGGCCATTTTGCATACATGTGTGATTACTGAGCATAGCATACACGGCATATTGGGTTGGGACATCGATTTGGAGAAAGTTCTGTGCTAGTGGCTTTGCTACGTATTCTGATTCTGGTGGCTTCGCCATGTTATCTGTTATTAGCAGCATGGCTGCGTCATTGGTGTGTAGGGCTAGGTGGGTCAAGTTATTCCCCACATGGTGTGTTGGGCTGGTACGGGTGGTGTGATGGCTAGATTAGGTTGGGGTTGCATTCGCATGTTGTTTTGATTCTACTATAGGCTTAGCCCATACTGTTCTATATAGGGCTAAGGCCCAGACTGATCTGTTCTATATAGGGCTTCGATCGAGTCTGTTCTGCATATCTACATTATATTGTTACTGATTCTGGTTTGGGCTTAGGCCCACCTGATTTTGATTCTAATTCTGATAATGTTTCTGATTTTATAATGGGCTAAGGCCCATCAAGTACTGTATGTTATAGTAGGCTAAGGCCCAATTGATACTGGAATTGTAGTAGGGCTGAGGCCTAGACTTTTAATTCTTTTGTATGACTGACTGATCGTTTTATATGGTAGGGGATTGCACACTGAGTTTTCATAAAACTCACCCCGTTTAATAATTGTGTAGGTAATCCTAGCTTGAGGAGGATCGGTGCTGCGAGGGACTCGGAGAAGGCCACATATTGCTTATGCTCTGTCTTGATTTACTTTTAAGTGCTTTATTTCGGTTTGGGTTGTAATAAGGCCTTTTAAACTTTCTGGTTTTGACATTTGGGATTTTATTTATTGTTTCATAATTGCTAGAAGTCAGACACGATTTTTCCAAAACAATAACTATTTTTCAAAATATCACTTTTTCACAACTATTTTAAATTAGGCTTCCGTAACAATTAAGGTTTTAAGGTAATAACATTTTACAAGAGAACACCTTTTAATAACCCATGTTTTAAATATATGCATACTAAATTCGAGATTTTACACAAGTTTTAATTTGCAACAAGTTTTAATAAGAAGGGTTTTCAATGGAAACAAGGTTTTCGAAAAACACCTCAATGTGACACGCTAGATTCGGGCCTAACTTCTAGGCCAGGTTTGGGGTGTTACAATTTAATTTTACATTATTTCTAATTACTTTCTATTGGGTTTTACTGTAATAAGGCCTTTCCTCTGGTTTGATTTGTTTAATTGGTTATTCATTTTTATTATTTCATTAACAACTTAATTTTCTAAAATTAAAACTTGATTTTTTTAAGGAAGCTAAAATGGCATTTCCAAACCAAACAATCAAATCTAAATGTTTTTTTCAAAGAATGGGCTTCCACTTTAACTGGACTTGGGAATTTATTAACTGGTACAAATAAATATGGTATTTTATAATAACGACTTAAGGTTTATTTCGACTTACAATTTAACAAGTATTCAATGGTTTTCGTATTTAACTAAAGTGCTTTTCTAACAAGGCTGGTTTTGAAAATAGACACACACATAGCGCAAACACTATTTTAAACTGCGAACTAGTAAATATTTTCAAAGTTTTCCAACATCATCAGTTTGTACAAGTCACCCTTCAATGTGACAATGCCACATTCAGCCATAACATTTGGGCCGGGTTTAAGGTGTTATAGAAATAGAAGAGAAAGTGAAAGTAATTTGCGATACATTGAAAGTAGCTTTAGATCGACAGAAATCATACACAGATTTAAAATGAAAAGACATTGAGTTTTAGATTGAAGATAAAGTATTCTTGAAAGTGTCGCTGTGGAAAAAGATAATTCTATTTGGTAGAAAAGGAAAGTTGAGTACGCGATTCATTGGGCCGTATGAGATTATCGAGCGAATTGGGCCAGCGGCATATTAGTTAGCATTACCATCTGAGTTAGAAAAGATACATAATGTATTTCATGTAGATGCTATGATGATACAGATCAGACCCTTCACATATCATTTCTTCGACATACGTAGAGATTTAGCAAGATATGTCGTACAACGAAGAACCGATCAGAATTCTAACTCGTGAGATCAAAGAATTAAGAAATAAAAGAATAGAGTTAGTGAAAATCTTGTGGCATCGACATGGGATCAAAGAAGCTACGTGGAACCCGAGGATGCTATGAGAAAACAATACCCTAGTCTATCCACTAGTAAGATTTTCGGGGACGAAAATCCCTACGGGGGAAGTTGTAATAGCTTGTTTTTAGCTAAATTGAGATAGTGGTTTTGAAACCACAAATTTGAGGTCAAAAAATTATGTTAATATTATTCTAAGTGTTTGTAGTATGATAGCATGGTTGTGTGAAATTTTCATGAAAAGATTTTATCGCTTGTATGCTTAATTCAATAAAAAGGACTAACTTGCATAAAATGCAAAAGTAGTGTTCTCTTAGTTTAAAGTATTAAGTGGCTGTGTAATTTAAATGTGGAAGTGATTATAATGTAATTAGACCATTGATAAGTTTAATGGACAATAAGGGACTTATATTAAGTGTTTTTATAATGTTTTCATTAAGGTTATATTAGTAAATTATGTTATTAAGCTAATTAAATGAAACAAAAACAATTTTAATGCTTATTTGATCATCTTCTTCACTAAAATTAGAAGAAAGAATAGCCATTTGAAAGCTTGCTAGGGTTCGACCATCATTGTTCAACCATGTAATTCCATTTTGACTCGATTTTTGATGATTTTTATTTTTTTGTGATCTTTGCAACTAGGTCTAGCTAGCCCAGGGGCTATTTTGCAAAACTATTAATGATTTTGAAAGTTGTCACTAATGAATGTTGCTGTGTTTTGATGTTTGATGATGAAATATGAAATCTTGTTATTAGATTTACATGTTTTGTAAAGTGATTTTGAGTAAAAATGCAAAATAGGGGTTGATTTGTGAAAAGATGAAAATGTGTGGTTAAATGTGTGAAAAGTTGATAAATATGGGCTGCTAGGGGCATAAGGGTAATTCGGCTATCTTGGGTACTTACGAAATTTCACTAATATGTGATTTTGTGTAATAATGACTAAATTGTAAAAATGTGAAATTTAGGGGCAAATGTGTAAAATATCCCTAATATGTATTTTAGACTAAATTGAATAAGTAGAAAATTAAATAAGTGAAAATTGGTTACATATAGATCAAGAAAGGAAGAATTCATACTTAGATCGGGGGAAAGTAAAGTGATTAAATTATTGATCAGTTTCGTCATTCCCGTATACAAGGTAAGTTTCGTATGCCAACAAATGTTGTTAAATTGTGTTATAAATGTATTATTATTTTTGAATTGAATTAATAATGGTTGACATGAGTTTACGATACATGATCGGCTGAGAATCGATAGATGAAAGTCCCGTAAGAACCTTAAGAATAGTTTAGGATACAAATGTCATGACATTAGGGTTACTGAGATTACGTGTAAGACCATATCCGAGATATGGCATCGATATGAGATTTCGTGTAAGACCATAGCTGGGCTATGGCATTAATACGAGATTATATGTATGACCATATCTGGGATATATGGCATTGGTACTATATATGTGTGATACCCAAGTATCCTTTAGTGATTCTGAATGGTTCAATGGGCAAAAACGAGACGAGGGTGAAAGTAAGATTGATTTAAGTGATGAAGGAATGTACAGAACCTATATGAGTATCAATTGGAGGTAAGTTGATGAATTCATATGTGATCATGTTTTAAACATGAGAAAGGTTTGTGAATTGATATGTGTTATAGCTTATTATGCTTATTTGATTGAATTGCACTTATTTGTTATGTTAAGTTTATTATCATACGAGCTTACTAAGCTGCAAAGCTTACTTCGTTTTATTTTCCTATGTTTTATAGTGAAATCGAGCTAGCTCAGATCTGGGAATCGTCACGGACTTCATCGCACTATTAGACATCTATTTTGGTACTTTTGAAATTGTATATATGGTATATGGCATGTATAGGCTATGGTCACTTTTGTATGTTTGATGGTTATGTTTTAGGCCATTTGAAATGGTTTGATAATGTTATAAAGTTATATGTATATTTTGTCTCATGAAATGGCATATTTTGGTATAGATGTTATTGTGGTTATGATGTGCAAATCGCTATTTGGTATGTGGTGATTAATTACTTGAGATATGTTTGTTGTGGTGTGGATATAGATGATGAATTGATTGAATTATAGGACTAGTTCTATATGTGAATTATGGCCATGAATCATGTTGTTTTGGCATGTATTTGGCAAAGTAAATGGCATTGAATTGAGTACTAGAATGGATGTAATTGATATGGTATGATTTGTGCATTTGGTCGATGATTTTTGGATGCTTATTATGTCTTGGTTTGGTATCATTTGAGCTTGTGTAGGTGGGCACAATTGGGGTGGTAGAATGGCTTGGTAAATAGCCCATTTTTGTCCACATGAGCAGAGACATAGGCGTGTGTCACATTGTCCTCAACTAATCAAATTCATTTACTCAATTTCATATATCATATTCATATAGCTCCCATATCAAATGATCACATACATACATACCTCTTATTCTCCAAATTTCATATACATTCATATGTACTGAAGTTCAAATGTGCATTCGTATTCTCCTTCACTTTCTCAGAGTACCCGTTGAACCAATCGAAATGAACTAGAATACGTGGATAGTTTAAAAAGCTCATACAATGCCGACGCCCTAGATGTGGTCTTACATGTAATCGGATATCGATGCCACTATCTCAGACAAGGTCTTACTCAAATCAATACGATGCCAATGTACCAGACATGGTCTTGCACGTTAATCTCATATCGATGCCAATGTCCTAGATGTGGTCTTACATGAAAACACATATCGGATCCTATATCATGACATATGTATCCTAACTATTCCTAAGGTTCGGATGGGATTTTCGGACTTGATCACATGCTTGTAATTTAATTTGGATTTCACATGTTCAGCTCTCATAGCCATATAATACAATTCAATCAACATAATAGCAATTATAATTCAATTTAACGCATTTATTTGTATATCGACTTACCTCGTACGGATACGAACGAACAAAAATGGCTATTCAACGATTTTTGACTTCCCCTGATCCAATTCTGTTTTCTTTAGTTCTTGATCTATATAAGTTCAAGTTAAGCTCTTTTATTCACTAACTAATTTAATTTAATCCAAAAACATATAATTATGGAATTTTACAAATTAGCCCTCACATTTGCACATTTCAACAATTTAGTCCCTAATTCATAAAATCATCAAATTCACAAAATCCCATTGCACATATACTTAGTCAAATTCTTACCATGCTAATACAAACTCTGACATTTCATTTATTTCATAAATCAGTCCTCCAAAATTTCCTATTTCATAATTTAGCTCAAAAGCTCAAATTCATCAAAAATTCATGGCAAAACATATTAATCTCACAACAGACATTCATAATTCATCAATTAACACATCAAAGCTCATAAAATCAACAATGGCATTTCATGAAATCTTGAACAAAAATAGAAATTGAGACATGGGCTTTGTAGTTCACTAAGCAACGATCACAGAAACATAAAAATTATCAAAAACAGATCAAAATTCATACCTTAATTATCCAATACACTAGCCGAACCCTAGGAAGACTTTGTTCTTTTCTTTTTCTTTGATTTTCGGCTAAACAAGTGAATTATTAACACATTTTCACATCATTTTGTTTTATTTCATGTTTAAATATGAATTACCAATCTATTCTTCATTAATTAATACATGAAACATATATAATAAGGTCATAATAGTCCACCATCATAAGAATTGGGTTATTCACCCATTAAGGCCATTAAAAACAAAAGCCAATTCAATTTAACATATTAAACATATGGCACACTAATTTTAACACTTATACAATTTAATCCTTTTTCATAATTAAACACAGAAATAGATAAACTAATTCACACAAAATTTCATAAACATCAATTCATATAACACCGACACAGAAATAATATTAAAATATTTTTCTAACTCAGATATGTGGTTTCAAAACCACTATTCTGACTATGGTCTAAACCTAGCTGTTACAATAAATCTATGTATGCACAACATCATTTTCGAACCAGAGGATATACATGAACACACATAGCTGAATTTATCTTCTAACTGAACAGCTTATTTTGATTGAAATAACCGAGTTGATCTTATTGTTCAATAACGTTCCACTATAATCGCTTCTTCATGTTGCTAGCACAATTGAAACATACAATCTCTCATAATTCTTTCAACAAGTTAGTCACAGATATTTACTAATTGTATTAACTCAGATGAAACATAACATCTCATTCGAAGTCACTAATAATAGCCAAGATTACCTGGGGAAAGGAAATCAATATACAATTTGAACTTGAACTGTCACAATCCACACTTTTGTCTATATTTGCCTTAAAGATAAGCCATACATGATAAATTAAATAATAAAGATGATAAGAAAATTGAGATAATGAAATCCAAGATACGAGACCATACTGAATGTCCAAGAACACCAATATATATTCCCCAAAGAAAACCAGAAGAAAAAGAAACATTGTTCGTGTATTCTGAAATCAATTATGACAAAGATAATATAAATTCCATATAGATGTAAATAGAACATTAGCCAGAAGAGACAGAAGAATATTTTCACATGAATTCACTATTAATTTTTTATCTCATCGTAACGGAATAGAATACCAACGAAAGATAGAAGAATATGGATCATAAGTCAATCAGACTAACGATGTTTCCATCAAAAAATGGGCAATTACATATGCCTCTAAAAATGCAAGAATACATAGAACACTCAAAAGAAATAGTCATAAATTACTCAATTGTAATTGTCACACTCAAACATCTTTACACTTCAAACATTATTCCTCTGACTAATTCTATCATCATTATTTCCATAATATTCCACTTACTGACAAAAATCAAATTAGAAGAATTCCTGGTAACTACTGTCTTTAGACACCATACCTAAATTAGTCGATTAACCAAGATTAACGCTTTCTCTAACTGTGGCATTGTACATTCCAAATGATCTTTAGAATAATCTGATATCTCCCACATAACTGCCTTTACTCGTCAAGCCACTTCCATCCCTAATCACATTATTAATTATTCCACCACTGAACTCTTTAGTTCCCACTTGTGAGCTTATTCGATGTAAATCTTGTGAACTTCATCATATAACACTATACCGGTAAGGGGGTGAAGATTGTAAAGCCTTTAAAATTTTGACTTTCATACATACACACATATAGTATAACATTTCATATCAACATAATATCACATAGTTTGATTCACACATCTCTAGATTTCAACTCATCATGAACACACTTTCAAAATTTTTGGTAACACATTCAACATTATCACATACAAATATCGACCATTTGTAATAAGCTCATCACAAAACAAATATTTTCACTTTATCCACTGCAAAAGGTCACTTTTATTCATCGAAATGCAATGTTCAATTGGAACGATAATATTTTATTCATATCTCTCAACTTATGATTAGTCCATTGTATCTATTAACACATGTCAATCATCTCAAATCACAAAGATCCATTTAAACAAATCAATATGTTCACTAAGTTATATGAACTTATTCCCTTTCTGCATTATTGATGGTAGCTCAGTTGGAAAGCATCTCTGCTTAACAAAACAATCTCATCGGGGTCAAGAGATATCACACTAACACAGTTTACATATGGCATGTATAGCTAGACTCTCTCACACATGCTACAAAAGTTCGAGAACCGACTAAATAATAGCTTTGATACCACAAAAATGTAACACCCCTTACCCTGTTTGACACCAGAATAGGATACAAGGCATTACCAGAACATACACATGCAATCGTACAAAACTGAGACATAAATTTTACGTCCAAATTAAACTTTTCAATTTTCATCACTAAGTCCCTGATATGGGCCTACGAGGCCCAATACATACTATGGAAATGATCTTGAACTAAATCGAGAACTTTGGAAAATGTTGGAAAATTTCTTGAAAATAGGGGCATACGCACGTGTCCAAGGCCGTGCCCTTCACACAACCATTTACATGCCACATTTATCACATCAACATCATGCACCAATTCATCCACACACATAATCCAGCATGCTCATTCATGAATTGCATCATTTTAACTTATAACATAATCAATAATAGCTGCATTAAATGGCCTTATACAACAAAGCTCTTAAACTACCTCTAAAAAGACAATAAGAATTTCATTTGAAGATATACAACTTCACATACCTCTGAAGATAGATGAACACATAGAATACCCGAAAGAAATCATCGCAATTTACTTCAACTATAATCACTGCACTTAGTTATCAATACAATTCAAACGTTATTTCACTGTCTAATCCTATCATCACTAATCCCACATTATCTCTTCCATTGTGTAAACTCAATTCAGGAGAGATTCCCGTAATATATTCTTTAATTATCATACCTAAATAATTCAGTCAACTGAAGTAATATTTCTTCTTTAACAGTGACATTAAGTAATTTGAATGATCTCTTGAGTAGTTTGTCATCTTTTCAAGGATAGCCTTTACTTGCAATTCCAATTTCACATCTGACCATGTTATAATTCATTTAATTCTTGATCTCTTTGATTTCACACTTGGGAACTTACTCAATCCAAATCTGATGAACTTCATTATAACTTTGTATCGATAAAGGGGGTGAAGATTGTAAAGCCTCATAATTTAACTCTCACTTATACTTGCATATAACATATCATTTATCAATAACATAATGTTATCAACTATCATTCATACCTTTGTGAGCTTCAACTCATGACACATACATTTTACTCGGTATTCAAGTATCATAATCAGAATTATCAGAATTAGTTCGGTTGGAAAGCACATCTGTCTAATTAAAACAGTTCTCGTCAGAATCAGAAGATACCACACTATCATAGGTTAATATGGCATGTATAGCTAGACTCGTATGCACTACAGTAGTCCTAGAACCGACTAAACCGTAGCTTTGATACCTATAAAATGTAACAGCCCTATCCTGAAACCATCGCCGAAATAGATAAGAGGCATTACCGGACTTATAACATAGATTAGAATAGTAAAACTTTAAACTTTTATCAAACATCAACTCGTTTCAGCAACATCAACCATGTACAAACATAACATGCTTTAAATAAACATATAAAGCTTCAATCACACAACAGGGACTAATTTGAAAACATATAAAAGATATGAGAAAACTTAAGAAAATTTTCGGAATAGGTTCACATGGTCGTGTGCCTCACATGGTTGCCAGACACGACCATGTGTCTAGGCCATGGCAAAACAGGGCATACATACTGACTTCTGCACACGGCCACAAGACACGCCCGTGCATCTAGGCCGTATAGTAACCTGACTTGGTTACACGGGTACCAGACACGCCCGTGTGTCTAGCCCGTGTATAATTCTAACTTATTCATGAAAAATGTAGAGGTCACACGACTGAGACACGCCCGTGTGCTCTGGCTGTGCGGCACGAAATAGGCTTGGTTTAAGCCATTTTCACACCCCACTTGATTAAGTACTTATAAGCACCAAATTACAACAATTTCAAGCATAGATAGATTAGCCAATTTAACCAATTCAAGCCACATATTAGGCCATTTCATAGCCAACCAATTCAATGCCATATACAACATAACTTATACTACCTTTCATGTATCCATTTCATACCTTGTATCTATAATTCATAACTCATTTTCATTTATTTCAACATAGCATATTCTCATCAATTCAAACATGAACCTACCATATTTTACAAATAAGCTCATACTAAAATGGCCATTTCATGTGGCCTCACATATGCATCTAAATATAACTTGCAATACCATTACCAGCTACCAATCATACCGCATATATATAGTCATATATCATCTATACCAAATTGTCGATTATCAACTATCACAAGATGAACACATCATATAATACTTCTATATCAAGTCAACCATTTTCACTCAAGCCATATCACATAGCTGGATCAAAAATTGAAAGATCATATCTCATTCATGTACACAAGTGACCATATAATCAACTTATTAGCTAGCCTATACATGCCATATTACCCATTTCAAAGAGTTCAGAAAATACCAATTGTCTCTTAGATAATGTGATGAAATCTTCAATGACTTCCAACCCGAGCGAGCATTTGAATCATTGTAAAATACAAAGAATAGATTGAGTAAGCTAATAAGCTTAGTAAGCTCATATAATTAACAACACTACATAAAAGACTTAACAATTAGCTTGTCATTTTAAACCATCTGATTGTTTTGAACCAGTCTCATCTAATTCAACATTTATTTCCTTAATAGTAATGTAATTCATGCGTAAATTATCACATTTACTCACATGTCACATGAATTTGTCAATGTCACTTGTCGATTATTACACATATACCTGTACTAATTCGTATCCTCATTACAATTTTCGTACCGTCATCTTTTCAGTCCAATCAATGAAACTAACATTGAATACACAATTTTTGCTCATTAAGAACCATATACTTGTTTGCCCTCTATACTTATACCATACAAATAACACCTATTCATATTTCATCAAAACATCATAAGTGAAAATAGTAAGCATTTAAATTCACATAATTTTATATCAATTTATTTCCATTCGTATGACCAGTAACACATTCATATAACCGATAACAGAAATATGCTTGTATAAAATTAACTAATCAATAACAACAATAATTCATTTTCAAATATACCTTCTATATAAATCATGCCACTTTTCATAACTATATTTCATTTAAATCATGTATCAATTCATCTATATAAATCACTGATCTTATGTAACGTTTCAATACTGGTATCATTTCATCTATCTTTTATGTATACTATATCACATATCATCTTTCATTTCAATATTTCATATGTGTACCATGTAACCTTTCATCTATACAATCATACATTTCATATAACATATAATCATATAACCATGTAATAATTTATCTAAACATATCATGTATCTCATATAACATATAAATCATGTATTGTATACTTTGTAAGCATGTTCATGTAACATGTAATTCATGTATTCTATGTCATTTCATAAAAACATATACTTATAACATATAATCCGTATATGAATCATGTACTTATATCATGTATTCATGTATTCCGTATTCCTCTTATAACATGTATTTCATATATTAAACATTGGTAAATTGCCCGTTGAACCTTTGGAAATATCGAGGGATGCTCAGGTAATACACATATAGTGTATATATGTAAACCTATAAATCCGTCAATTCATCATGTATGCTCTTTCGAGCCATGTACGGTATGCTCCTCTTGAGCCAATAACGATAAGCCCGAAGGCTAAACATGTAATCCTGAAGGATAAATGGTAAGCCCGAAGGCTAAACATGTAATCCCGAAGGATAAACGATAAGACCGAAGGTTGAATATGTAGGGTCCAATTGTTATGAAATTTTAAATTGGAGGTCCTTAAATGGTAACTAGACCATTGGTTAATTTATTGGACAAAAAAAAGACATGAAATGGGTGAAAAAGAATATTTTTAAGTTAGGGGCATTTTGGTCATTTAGTGATTAAATGAATTAAAAATCAAATTAAAAGCCAATTTTTGCTCATCTTCTTCCTCAAGGCCAAATATAGCATGGAGAAACCATGGCTAAGGTTTGTCAAGCTTCCAAGCTCAATTGTAAGTCCGTCCTAGCCCGGTTTTTAATGTTCTTTACGTTTTTAGAATCCTGGTAACTTGATTTAGCTTGTTCTAGCAATAATTTAAGCTAGGGTTCATATTTGGAAAAATACCCATAGGTGAAATGTGTTTATTTTGATGTTTTATGATAGAATATGAGGTTTTAAATTATGCTAAGCAACTTGTGCTACCTGATTTTAAGTAAAAACGAGTAAAACAACATAATCGGTAAAAATACCTAATGTTCATAAGTATATGTTAGAGTGGGAATTTGATGTTGCCGTTGGTAAATAAGATCAGCATGTTCTAAAACATAAGAATTAGGGATAAAGTTTAATTTCCTAGCCTTAGGGTAAAAGTGTAAATATGCAAAAGTTTAGGAGCAAAATTGTAATTTTGCCAAAGTTTGAGTTAAGGACTATTTTGATAAATGTGAGTATTAAATAAGCTAAATATGTTATTTTAGATTAAGAAAGATGTGGAATCGACCTTGATCGGGGAAAGGAGAAAAATTATGGACAAAATTACAAAATTTCTATATTGTGCACTGATGTAAGTTTATATGTAAATAATGTATTGTTTTTATTATGTTATGATATTTTCTTGTGTGACATGTTAAATAAGTTTTAGTATTGTACAAGTAATGGATATAAACAGTGAATTGTGGTTGATGAATTGGGATTAAATGAGGAAATCTCGGTTGAACCTTCGGAATGGAAAAAAGTGGTGCTAAGTGGATATACCACGGTTATACGTGTAACGTGGTGCTAAGTGGATATGCCATGATTACACATATTGATTTATTAATGTGGTGCTAAATGGATATGCCACGGTTATACATGTTGATTCGAAAAGTGGCGCTAAGTGCGTATGCCACGAATACATATGTTAGACCAATAGTGTGGTGCTATGTACGTATACCACGAAGTTGGGCATCAATTACAGAGGGTGGAGTTATGGGCTAAAACCACCGGATATTGTTGCATTCTGAAATGTTCAACGGGAGAAACAAGTTTCATAAAAGGAAATTTGTAACACCCCATACCTGGACTAGAAGTTAGGCCCGAGTCCGGCGTGTCACATTGAAGTGTTTTTCGAAAACCATGTTTTCAATGAAACCTTTCTTATTTAAATCTTGTTGCCAACTAAAACTTGTGTTTGTTTATTTTCAAAACGTGGTCAACTAAAAGTTAATCCCTTTTAAAAACATTATTACCTTTAAAACCTTCTTTGTTGCTGAAGCTTAATTCAATTAGTTGCGGAAGATGTAGTGTTTGAAAACTGTTAACATTTTGGAAAACTGCAATTCACCTCTAGTAGATATAATTCAAAGTAAATAAAAACCTTAAAATAAAAATCCAGAAATTATAAAAGGCCTTATTACAAACCAAACCCAAAATAAAGTACTTGAGAGTAAATAATCAAAATAGAAAGCATAAGTAGTATAAGGCTGGGAAATACATGAAAGGTTAACAAATGGGGTGAGTTTAAAAAACTTAGTGTGTAATCCCCTACTATAAATACGAATAGTCAGTCATGTAAAAAAATTAAAAAGTTTGCCCTACCACAGTTCCAGCATCAATTGGGCCTTAGCCCATTACAAAATCAGAGACATTATCTGAACCAGAATTAGTATCAGAATCAGAATCAGAGTTAGTATCAGAATCAGAATTAGAATCAGAATCAGAATCAGAATCCGAATCAAAATCAGAATCAAAATCAGAATCAAAATCAGAATCAGACTCAGAATCAGTATCAGCATCAGAATCAGAATCCGAATGTGAATGCAATGCCCAAGCTTTGTCCAGCCCTACACACCACTCGTACCAGCCCTACACAACATGTGGGGAATAACTCAACCCACCCAGCCCTACACACCACAGATGCAGTAGAGCTGCTAATACAGAAATCGTGGCAGAGCCACCAGGGCAGAAATACAAGGCAGAGCCTTTAAACAGATTACGTGGTAGAGCCACTTTATAGCACTTCCTCCATATCAAACCCAACCCCACGTAATATGTCGTGTATGCTATGCTCAATCATCAAACGTGTATGCAGAATCGCCATGCTCATTATCAGTCATTTAAACATATATTAAAACCTACTAGTCACACAACCATAGTCACGTCAGTCAAAATACTGTCATACGAACATAGTCAATTCAATCAAATACACCAACTAAGTCAGTCACTTGCCCACAAGGGCGAAACAGTCACTGTACACCCTAGGGGAAAAACAGTCATTTTACCCTATAGGGGTATTTCGGTAATTCTACCCTATAGGGGTAATTCGGTAATTCTACCATAGAGGGGTATTTCAGTAATTCTACCTTACAGGGGTATTTTGGTAATTCTACCCTACAGGGGTATTTCAGTAATTCCACCCTACAAGGGTATTTCAATAATTCTGCTCTACAGGGGTATTTCAGTAATTCTATCCTACAGGGGTATTTCAGTAATTCTACCCTACAGGGGTATTTCGGTAATTCCAACCTACAGGGGTATTTCAGTAATTCTACCTTATAGGGGTATTTCGGTAATTCTACCCTACAGGGGTATTTCAGTCATTCTACCCTACAAGGGTATTTCGGTAATTCTACCCTACAGGGGTATTTCAGTAATTCTACCCCATAGGGGTATTTCGGTAATTCTACCCTACAAGGGTATTTCGGTAATTCTACCCTACAGGGGTATTTCAATAATTCTACCTTATAGGGGTATTTTGATAATTCTACCCTATAGGGGTATTTTGGTAATTCTACCCTAAACGGGTATTTCGGTAATTTCACAAACCAGGGGTATTTCGGTAATTTCACAAACCAGGGGTATTTCGATAATTTTATAAATCAGGGGTATTTCGGTAATTTTAAAATCAGGGGTATTTTCGTAATTTGTAAACTAGTGTATTTTTATAATTTTCCAAATCGTGGGTATTTTTGTAATTTTCCAAATCGGAGGTAATTCAGTAATTTTGCAAAACGAGGGTATTACAGTAGTTCTACCCTATAAGGCTATTTCAGTAATTTTGTAAACCAAGTGTATTTCAGTAATTCTTTAAACCAAGGGTATTTCAGTAATTTTGTAAATCAAGGGTATTTCAGTAATTTTATAAATCAGGGTTAAAACGGTAATTCTATAAATTGGGGTTACTTTGGTAATTTTACAAGTCGAGGGTATTTCAGTAATTTGGTAAACTAAAGTATTCTAAACAGAGATAACAATGCGAATGGGCCTAGGCCCCATTCTCAGCGCAAATGGGCCCACACGCTCGTGTGGCCCTTTTAGCCTAAATCTAGCCATAGATATGAGATTCACCCAGTCTAGTCCAATATTTACTACAGAATCAAACAACTTATCCAATTGAGCCCGTAGGCCCATTGGGCCCACATGGCCTCTTTCGGCCCATCGCGGCCCGAAGTAGCCATCCTACAGCTAGAGTAGTGAGAAATACACACCTGATAGGATTCTGGAGTTAATCCGCGCTCCGAACACTCCTATGCCCAAACGCCAACTGTAACACCCCAAGACCCGTACACGTCACCGGAGGGTCAAGAGGCATTACCCGACATCCGCATAAGCTAACAAGGTATCACTCGTACAAGCATATATAAACGCTTATGGAGAATGGTTTAAGGTATATCAGATTTCATATCTGAGTTATACGAATAAGATCAAAACCATATGTGCATCATCTATTGCAAAACACCTAGCTTCATGGATAAAAGCTATTCATGCAGTTCAGAAGCTTAAACCGAATCTCTTCATGTCTTTAGGTTCATGTCGCAAATTCACATCTAACATACCAACTACCCTTTGAATAAACATCCAATCCACTCATATGTATATATATAAATAAGCATACCGAATGATAACATCGACCCTAAAGTTTCATCATTTAGATTTTCACATTCCCATTCAAGCAATGCATATAACTCAAAGTACATACCATCATCTTAAAGACCACATGTAGATGTAAAGCATCTTGAAAAGCCATTTTCGCATGGCTACGCTTAATTACAATATCAAAATAAAAGTTTCTTAATTAACAACCACAAAATGCATCCTATACATGCCATTTATAAAAGTTTAGCTAATTAAATACCGAACAGGGCTTTGATAGTAGAGATGACTTCGAAATCAAGATTTCTGAGACCGTAGCTACGGATGGAGATCTATAAAATAGAAAATTAAAAGCAACAGAGTAAGCAATTATATGCTTAGTAAGTTTTTGAGTAACAAAGATCATTTGAAAGAGTAGCATAGCAATATCTAAGCTTGTTTATTTTATCCTTTGGCCGAATAGGAAAAATACTATGGTAACACTTTTATCATTCATATCACAAAGGTAATTTCAGGGTATCCGACTAATTCAACTTATAACCGAACACGTTCATTTCAAGTATCAAGCTAAGCTCTTCTAATTTAGAACAAATACATCATAATCAAGTCATAGGCGTTTAAGTAACCTTTAATAATAGTCAAAGCATTCCCACCGAATTCTAATCTCACAATTTATAAGTAACACAATTCTCGACAAAGAGTAAGATGCATACCGAGCTATCTTACGGTAGGTAACACATTTAATAGGACTGTCTCGACATTTATTTTATAATACTGGCACGGATGCCCTTCGGGACCAAGCCCGGTTTCAACACTGGCTCAAAGCCCTTCAGAACTAAGTCTGGTTATATTACTGGCTTGAAAGCCCTTCGAGGCTAAGCTCGGATCGTATCACTGGCTCGAAAGCCCTTCGAGACTAAGCTCGGATCATACCACTGGCTCGAAAGCCCTTCGAGACTAAGCTCGGATCTATACCTCAATTTAATGTTCACACACGTATACATATAAGTACCATATCACATCTGAACCATTAGTCATAAACAAAGGACAAAATTTCGTATCATGGTGTAGCAAAATTCAAAGTTCACGTGCCATTTCCAACACTTTCATAAATTATATTTGCCACAACATCATTCAAACATATCCTTAAGTTTCAATCAATACATTACGCATTCATACTATGATTCCATCATGTCATGAACAAAAATTCATTACTCAAGAACTTACCTTGTATCTTTCTGAGAAATTTCCATTTCACTATTCCGTGACCTTGGCCTTCCCTTTATTCGAAGCTGTCCCTATGTGCTCTTGAGCTTAATTTACAAATGAAGCAGCCGAATGCCCAAACCTCTCTTCCCTTCTCCTTTCTTTGAGTTTCGGCAATGGAGGAAAGAGAAATGAGCATTCACTTAATATTACCTCTTTTTCTTATCTATTATTTATTTATTTATTTATTTCATTATAATATATGTCATTATAAAACAAATTATAAAATATTATTTAAGCATCATCATTCTTGGGTAAATTGACATGCAAATCCAATTCCATGGTAACTCATACTATTCAGCCACTATGATTTTTGCACATCACATTTTCAAAGTTTAACAATTAAGCCATCTTTAAGTAATTAATCACTTTAAAGATCAAATTTCCACACAAATTTTTAGCACATATCAATTCTCATATCAAACACACAATTCATATCATTCAATAAATATTCTGACTTGGTATAGCGATCCCAAAATCACTTCCCGACTAGGGTTGAAATAGGGCTATCACACCAACCAATGTATGCTTACTCTCCTCATAGATCGCTCTATTTAAAGCCAGCTTCTTGCCTACTCCCATGCTAGCTTCCTGATGTGGGATCCCTCCATCAATCCTCCAAAATAAACTTATTAGCAAAATAACCAACCTTTGCATGCAAAGAGATTCGAACCATAATCCTCTCAATAACCATGCCATGCCACCACCACTAGGACAGAAGCTTTTTTGTGTCATAAGTCCAACACATTTAACTTTAAAGCCCACCTACTCGCTTCCAGATTTATTTAAAAGAAAAACCAAAATAAATTGCAAGAGCCAATGCTTGAACCCTAGACCCCTTACTTCCTTTATGGCGTCACTTCGTTGTCCCCTAAGTTGTAACACCCCAAACTCGGCCGAGACGTTACGGCCAAGTCCGGCGTGTCACATCACCTAAACCCTACCACGTTACCTAGTTACTATCATTAGGGTGAATTTGGCAAAATTGATATTGAAGTTTTTAAAAGAAATTCCCGGTTAATTATTTAGATGTTTATTTTATAAAGACTTACTTTGTCACTCATTTGCCTCATTTGACGGGTTTCTAAAACATTGGATTAATTTTAGAGAAAGCTCGCGCAGTTATTTTCAAAAATAATTTAAATAAAGCAAAAATAAATAATTAAATGTAACACCCCAAACCCAGCCTGGACGTTACGGCCAAGTCTGGTGTGTCACATGGAAGTATTTTTCAAAAACCGTGTTTTTATTGAAAACCCTTCTTAATGTTTCGAAACTTTTACCATTAAACTTGTATAAAACCTTAGCTTTATCAAAACGTGATACATTGTAATAATCAAAACATTGTAAACAACCTTGTAAAATCTTATGGGAAATTTTGAAAACTTGTAAACCTCTTTAGTTGCGAAAAACATGTTTATCTTAAAAGCAGTTTAGGTTTATCAGAAAATCAGATCCTCTTTGTTATGGCTTAAAGTGAATGGATACCATGCACCAGGTAGGATTGAAGAGAAGAGGAGGTGAGTCATTTAGACTGCTTAAGTACCAAGCTCTTCCTAGATCCACTCCTAGACATGCACACATCCATTGCCACACTTTAACCTTGTGACTTGTCTACGAACAAATTAAGTTTAAACGTATTTAAGATTTACTTATTTATGAAAACATTCATGTTGCGGAAGCTTTGTTCTACTTATCGAGATACTTTGAAAACAGGTAGCGTTTATAAAACCGTGCCCTAAAGCTAACTGATTAAGAACAATTTAAATAATATCACACCTAAGCTAGAAACAAAATTTAAAATAATTAAAAAGGCCTTTTACAAACCCAAATTGAAAATAAATCGATTAAATAAAATACTGAATTAATTAATTAAAACCAGAAACACAGTCTTCGTGGCCACTCTGAACCCTTCCCAGCTCCAAGTCCACAGTCTAGGGCTCACCTAAAAGGATGGAAGGAAAAGGGGTGAGTTTTGGGGAAACTCAGTGTGCAACAAAGCCCTTTCAGAGCCCAAATCAACAAAAGCATACTGGGCCTATGCCCTTTCTCATATATCAATGCACTGGGCCGAAGCCTTTTCAAATATCGATATGGCCCATAGGCCTATTTCAATAACACATGTAAACATCAATGCATGTATACAAAGCCCATTTGGGGAGACTACTCAACCCACCATCCGCTACTCTCCACTCGTACCAGCCAACACACCATGTGGGGATGCTACTCAACCCACCCCGCCGCTACTCTCCACTGGCAACAAAGCTGCTTTATTATATAACATGAGGCCTAGCCTCTTTCGGTAACTGGGGCAAAGCCCTTTTCGGTAACCTGGGGCAAAGCCCTTTTCGGTAAACTGGGGCAAAGCCCTTTTCGGTAAACTGGGGCAAAGCCCTTTAGCACTTCCTCCTATCATATAAATCCCAACCCATGCATAAAATGAACATATCATGGCATATCATGTACAATAATAATGTCACATGCATTTCAATCAAAATAACACCCTAGAGTACAATAGTCATTTTTGCCTAGGGGTAAAATAGTAATTTTCACATTGAAGGGTAATTCAGTAATTTTATCAACTATTAGGGTTTTCATGCTCATTAACAATTATCAACAATTTCCAAGCGTTTAAACAGTATTTCCAGTCCATTTTAGCAATTCCGAGTTATTGGGCCCAAAACCCCTAATGGGCCCTACGTAGCCGATTTAGTCATCTAGGCCCATTTAGCCTATGTTCCATAACAGTTTTAACGGTCTTAACATGCAATTTATCCATATTTCATTTTCTATCAAATTTACCCAAACGGGCCTGAAAGCCCATTGGGCCTGATTTTAGCCCCTCGAGGCCCAAACTTACCGACTTGCACGAAATTGTGCCGTTACCTATCTCATTGATACCAATCACTGATCTCATCATTTCTAACTAATCTTGGAACAATCGTATATTCACAAGTTATTGAAATGCCGAAATTTCAGCATTTCGGCTTTTCGGCACTTGTTAACTTAAGCTACTAAGAGGGTTCGTTACACACCTGATTTGTGATTATACTGATGAGATCTTCTACGTGATTTCTCCTATAATCAACCACTTACAAATTAGATTACCAATCCATGAAAATCAATGTAGAAATTACCTACCACATTCGGCTACCATAAAATATTAATAACGACTTACCTTGTCGATCTTTAACTACTAGATCTAGATATCGACTACTTTGTACCCGTTGATCTTACTAGCCTCCAAATAGATCTTGATCACTAGCCTTCAATTGCACTAGCACATAATAAACTGAATGAAAAAATACTAATTTAAATCTTGACCAAAACGATAGTCTTCCTAAAGTATTTAGGGATCTCCGGCTTTTTCTTAACTTACTAAATAATGAAAAACAAGATCCGAATACTTACCACAAAAGACATACTTGTCAGAAGCGTTTCCAATACTGCTCCAACCTTAGATCCACGATGAATCTAACTTAAACACGAGTAGAAAATAGATCTAAAAATTACTCCCCGAATCACTAAAATATGAAGCTTTTCGACTTTTGTAAGAAGAAGAAGATAATGTCGACAGAAGCCAAGGGTGAAGTGAATTTCGGCTATAGAAAATCAATATTAATGGGTTGAAGAGAAAATCAAAAGGAAAAAATTTAATAATAAGGGTAGAAGATTTTGTGTAAAGAAAAGTGAAAGTGGTTGGCAAGGGAGAGGCTTGGGGTTTCGGTTTTGCAAGGTGAAAACAAAAAGAATAAAAAGAATGGAATTGATTTTAAAATAGCAAGTGGATGGCCTCCTCCAATCAAGTTGGCTAATACTAAAAACTAAAAACAATACCCTAAATCAATAAAAAGGAAGAAAATTCATAAAGGCAGAAATTTTAAAAGCAATTCGGCATTTAATTGCCCTTGGATTAAGCCCCCCACCGAATTTGAATGCAATTCAAATTCTTTCACCAACTACTGCTGCCCTTTATCTCATTTAAACTCATCCTTATCTCCAACCGATCAACAGCAGCATCCACCGACTAACCAGCTTCGGTACGCTGCTTGGGAGCGCCCCAGTCCCGCACGGTACCTCCCATGCGCGCGCAGCAAAAACGGGCTCTCCTCGCGCGTAACGCTACTCGAACCTGGGACCTCCAGGTTGCCCAGTACGCTGCTGGCCACTGGGACGCGCATTCTTCTTTGATGTAATAGCGCCACGCTAATTCTTAAAGCTTAGCTGCCGCAGTCCTGGGTCCATTAAAAATGAAACAAAACATGCGCCTGCCTGGACTCAAACCCGTGCTACCCTGGGACTCCTAACACTCTGCTGCCGCTGCGCCACAGGCGCTCTTGTGGCATATTCTCATTGCAGCTTCTTTTAAACCTTATTTCAGTGCAACCTGGCTTCTAAAAATAAAAGCACTCTGCGCGCACCGTGCCTTGAACCCAGGCACTCCTACCACCTCCTTGCGTGCTTAGCCACTGAGCCAAGCACGTTCCTCTGTGCTTAGTCTTGCGCAATTATTTTAAAAGCCTTATCTTCCAGTTTTCCCCATAGAAGCAAAATCTAATTTTTTTCTAAAATTTTGGTTTAAACCCAAAGTTTTTCCCACAATATAAATACTTCCAAATTTATTTAAAAACTAAATTTAAACACCAAATTAGTAATAATTTCATATATATTTTTATATTAAAAAATAATAATAATTTTATCTCAAAATACTAATTAAAATTTCATAAAAATTTTCAAACATCACTAATAAATACAGTAATATTTTTCTAATAATAATTAATTATAATTTTCATAAGACTTTAAAATATCAATAATAATAACAAAAATATTTTATCAATAATAATAGTAATAAGAATATATAATTTTCGTAAATATCAGTAATAATAAATACAGAAAAATTTTCTAATAGTAATTTAATTCAAAATTTTTTTTTAAACGATAATATTTAAAACTTCTCAATTATTCAAAATTTCTTCTATCCAAACCCAGACTCAAAGCCCAATTCTTCTAAGCCCAAATTCAGGGTGTTACATTAAAACCCATAATAAAAATAAATAAAGCGGCCTTATTACAACGCAAATTAAAATAAATAGTGAATAAAATAATTTAAATAAAGTAAATAATCTAGTTAAACCAGTGTTTTGATTTCCATGGCCACTCTGAATCCCTCCTAGCTCCAAGTCCGCTGTCTAGGGCTTACCTGCAAGGATGAAAAGAAGAGGGGTGAGTTTGATAAACTTAGTGTGCAAAGAATCCCATCCAGAGCCCAAATCAGCTCAGGCCCACTGGGCCTAAGCCCTGCCCAACCACAACCACAACTGGGCCGAAGCCTTTCAAATATCGGTTACTGGGCCTTAGCCCTTTTCATATACAATATCACTAGGCCGAAGCCTTTTACGGTAAACGGTATGGCCCATAGGCCCATTTCAATCACAAATTAAATATGCATGCAACCCCATATCAATATGTGGGGAAGCTACTCAACCCACCCAACCGCTACTCTCCATGGTGGCAGTATAGCTGCATAATCATATAGTGTGGCCAAGCCACTAGAACGGTAAACTAGGGCTAAGCCCATTTTCGGTAAACTAGGGCAAAGCCCCTTTTCAGAATAGGTGGCATTGGCACTTGCACTTCCTCCATCAATAATCCCAATCCCCATGCATCAATAATCATGTCATGGCATACAATGTACAGAAACAGTAAATCATGCATTTTAGACAAATTTAGCCCTAGGGGTATATCGGTCATTTTACACCTAGGGGTAAAACTGTAATTTCACACTTTTAAGGGTGTTTCAGTATTTATTCCACTTTTTAGGGTTTTATGCACTATATAGTCATTTAACATCCAACTTTTATTTCAGTAGGTTACTTACTCCATTTTAGCAGTTTATAGTCATTAGGCCCTAAAACCCCTAATGGGCCCTACAGTGTCCAATAGCATCTTAAGGCCAATTAGTCCTGATTTCACGATCAATTTACCGGTCTATACAGTTTTGATCCTACAAACTATCAATACACATTTATACCCAATTTTCACCCATATGGGCCTATAGGCCCATTGGGCTCATTTTCAGCCCATTGAGGCCCAACTACCGAAGTGCATGAAATTGCACATGCAACTATCTTACCACTTGCGATCACAGATCCAACGACTTCTAATGTCCTGTGAGCATTCGCACACTCATAAGTCCATGGAATATCAAATTTGCGGTCAACTTTTCGGTCACTTTAGCCTTTGTCGATTTAGACTATAGAAAGGGTTCAGTACACACCTGTTTCGCGACGACTGCTAATGAGATTCCCCATAATATCCTACAATCAATTACCACAACTTTTAGTTTACAAATCCATGTAGTCAAACTCAATATTCACTTACCATATTCGGCCATAAGCACCTAAGGCCCTCAAAATCTTACCTTTGCCGAAAACCGATGAATAGATCTAGATCTAGTTGTTTCGAAGATCCAAGCCCTCGTTAGCAGTCTCTGAATCACACTAACACCAAAAGAAATCGATTACTACAACCTATTAGGGTCTTAGGCCCCAATCGACAGCCTCCCTAAATTTTAAGGACTTTGACTTTTTCTAAATTACAAAATAACTTATAAATCTAGGTTATCGAGCACTTACCACTAATTTCCCTTCTATTCTTACTTAGATCTGATATAGATCTAACCCCTAAGCGCTAGCAGAACTCAAATTTTGGAGATCTAAATATTCAGCTATGAGCTCCTAAGAGTGTGATGTTTTTGGCTTTTAACTAGTGAAGAAGATGATGATTTGGGGTTGGAGGTTTGGAGTGATGTTGTCGACAAGCACTAAGGGCTTAAAGAAGATGAAAATTGGTCAAAAGGGGTGGAAGGAATTGAGGGATTTTGTCTTAGAGAAATTGGCACAAGAGGTAAGTTTTCGGGATTTTGGCTTTTATGGCAATCGGCTATGGTGGTTTTTAGAAGGTTGGAATTGAAAGAGAGAATGAACAGAGTGATAGGGAGGTTTCGGCTAGGGAAGACAATATGAAGAATGGAAATAGAAGGAGAAAAGAGAAGAGAAGAATTGAGAAAAGAAAAGAATAAAGAAGAGGAGGAAAGGAAGAAGAAATCGGTAGAGGCAGAAGGAAAATTGTGTTTTTGGTCACTTTGGTGGCTAACCCTAATTTGTCTTGACAGAAAAGGAAACGAAACTAACCCTAATTACCAATAGAGCAATCGGCCCAACCTCCCTAAGGCCCTAGCCAATTCTACTCAAGTTAATCACATGCCCGGCACATGCCTGAATATTAAAAGTAACACTTCGCTTACCTTGTGACTTGAACACTGGCCCTTGTACACAGCTCCAAACTCCACTTTTTTAGGAGTTTAGTGGCGCCACCTTGCCACTTTACCAAGGCCCTATTTAATCTTTAATTTACGAAGTTTTTCTTAAGGGCCCACTTAACCAAGTCCCCTTACACTTAAAAATCCAAACTTGATATTTTACCGGGTTTTGACTTAGGCTTGGGCCTTCTAAAGGCCCACTAACACACTTAAACATATTTTCAGCAATTAGAACACCAGAATTTCAAAGTTTCGCCAAAAATCACAAAAACCTGAAAAATCCCAAAAATCAGGGCGTTACAACTCTACCCCCTAAAGAAATTTCGGCCTCAAAATTTACCTGATCCAAACAGTTGAGGGTATTGCTGACGCATCGTCTCTTCTAGCTCCCACATAGCCTCTTCTCTACCATGGTTACGCCACAGCACTTTTACTAATGGAACTAACTTCCTTCTTAAAACTTTAACCTCTCGATCTAGAATTTGTACAGGCTCCTCCTCAAAGGTCAAATCGGTCCTTACTTCAATCTCCTCTACTGGTACAATATGCGATGGATCCGACCGATATCGCCTTAACATAGATACATGAAATACGTCGTGAATGTGGTCTAATCCTAGTGGTAACTCCAACAGATATGCTATCGGCCCAATTCGCTTGAAAATCCGATAAGGCCCAATAAACCACGGACCTAACTTGCCCTTCTTACCAAATCTCAAGATCTTTTTCCATGGAGAAACCTTAAGAAAAACCATATCCCCAATGGCATACTCGATTACCTTACGCTTAAGATCTGCATATGACTTCTGCCTATCAGACGCCTTCTTTAACTGGTCTCTGATTAACTTAACCTTGTTCTCAGTATCTGCCACCAACTTTGGTCCAAGAACTTGGCGTTCTCCTAACTTTGTCCAACACGTAGGCGTACGACACCTTCGCCCATAAAGCGCCTCATATGGAGCCATCTGTATACTTGCTTGATAACTGTTATTGTACGTGAATTCCACCAATGGTAAGTAGTCCTCCCAACTTCCACGAAATTCGATAACATATCCTCTTGACATGTCTTCCAGAACTTGAATCACCCTTTTCGACTGTCCATCTGTCTGAGGGTGAAATGCAGTACTAAAATCCAATCGCGTACCCAACGCCTCATGCAACTTTTTCCAGAATCGCGAGGTAAATCTAGGATCTTGATAAGAAATTATCAAAACTGTCACCCCATGCAAACGTACTATCTCTGCCACATACAACTTGGCCAGCTTCTAAAGTGAGTAATCGGTTCTAACCGGTATAAAATGAGCAGATTTTGTCAATCTATCTATGATTACCCAAACAAAATCTTTCTTCGAGGGTGTTAAAGGTAACCTACTCACGAAATCCATAGTTACTCTTTCCCACATCCTGTGGAATTTTCACTGGCTGCAATAGTCCAGAAGGCAATTGGTGCTCAGCCTTAACTTGCTGACACGTCAGACATTTCCCAACGAATTTAGTTACCTCTCGCTTCAGTTCAGGCCACCAGTACACCTCTTGCAAGTCTCAATACAACTTATTACCTCCAGGATGCATGGCACAAGGTCCACCATGAGCCTCTTTCAAGATCAACTGTCTCAAGTCAGGGTCCTTTGGTATGCAAACTCTTCCACAAAAGCACAAGACTCCATTAATATTTAATCCAAAGTCCTCATTCTCACCATCCGTAGCTTGCTGAAACCGAGGAACCAACGAACCATCCTCTAACTGTTTCTTTTTAATCTGCTCGGTCCAAGTTGGTCTCACTTGTAACTCAGCTAACAGACTTCCATCATCGAATAAACTCAAATGAGCAAACATAGCCCTCAACTCAGCAACAGTCCTTCGGCTTAGTGCATCAGCCACCATGTTAGCTTTGCCTGGGTGATACTCAATCGAATAGTCGTAGTCCTTAAGCAACTCTATCCATCTTTGTTGCCTAAGGTTTAACTCCTTTTGAGTCAACAAATACTTGAGACTTTTGTGGTCAATGTATATAATACACTTTTCTCCATATAGATAGTGTCTCTAGATTTTAGTGCAAAGATCAACGCCGCCAGCTCCAGATCATGCGTAGGGTAATTCGCTTCGTGAGGCTTCAGCTGTCACGAAGCATAAGTGACTACCTTACCCTCTTGCATCAGTACACAGCTTCATCCCACATGTGATGCGTCGCTATGCATAGTGAAATCCTTCCCAGACTCTGGCTGAATTAGCACTGGCGCCTCAGTCAATACCTTCTTCAGCTTGTCAAAAGCTTCTTGCTATTTCTCGGTCCACAGAAAAGATACTCATTTCCTTAATAGTTTCGTTAGTGGTGCTACGATAAGAGAAAACCCCTCTACAAATCTTTTGTAGTAGCCTGCTAGCCTCAGAAAACTTCGAATTTCTGATACTGACCTCGGTGGTTTCCAATCTAGAACTGCTTCAATTTTTCGAGGATCTACCCTAATCCCCTCAGCTGAAATAACATGACCCAGAAAAGTCACTTCTCGCAACCAGAATTCGCACTTAGTAAATTTCGCATAAAGCTACTTCTCCCTCAACACTTGTAGAACTATTCGGAGGTGCTTATCATGCTTCTCCTCAGTTTCCGAATACACCAATATATCATCAATAAAGATGACCACGAATCGATCCAGATATTGCTAGAACACTCGATTCATTAAGTCTATAAAAGCTGCAAGTGCATTCGTCAACCTAAACGGCATAACCAAAAACTCATAGTGACCATACCGAGTTCTGAATGCTATCTTATGAACATCCACCTCCTTTACCCTTAGTTGATGATATCCAGATCAAAGGTCGATCTTGGAGAACACCGAAGCTCCTCTATGCTGGTCAAACAGATCATCGATTCTCAGTAACGGATACTTATTCTTTACCGTCAGTTTGTTCAACTAGTGATAATCGATGCACATATGCATTGTCCCATCCTTCTTTTTCACGAACAGCACCGGTGCTCCCCATAGAGACACACTCAGTCTAATGAAGCCTCTATCTAACAGCTCTTGAATTTGTACCTTTAGTTCCACTAGCTCCTTCGGTGCCATCCTATAAGGTGCGATGGACACTAGAGCCGTTCCAAGCAACAAGTCGATTCCAAACTTGACTTCTTGATTAGGGGGCAATCTAGGAAGCTCCTCAGGAAAAACATCTTGAAATTCATTAACGGTTCTAACTGTCTCCACTGTCACGCTCTCAGCCTCAGTTTGACTTGCAAACACCAAGTACGCTTTGCAACCCTTACGAATCAGCTTCTCAGCCCTTAAGGCCGAAACCACATTGGACAAATAGTCCATTCGCTCTCCAATAACCATTACTTCCTCGTCCTCGGCAGTCCTCAACACAATTCTCTTGGCCGCACAGTCCAAAGTTGCCCTATGCTTAACTAACCAATCCATTCCCAAAATCAAGTCAAATTCTCCGACTGGCAACTCCATTAAGTCTCCAGCAAAGATCCTACCTTAAGTCTCTAAAGGCACCCCTCTAAAGAGTTTATCTACCCTAACCGAGTAACCCAGTAGACTAATTACAGTTACCCCACTTATCGTTTCCTTAGAGAGCACATCCAACGACCCAAAAATCCCATATGCAACATACGAATGTGTCGAACCCAAGTCAATCAAAGCAGTGTATGGTATGCTAGAAATAAAAAACGTACCAGTTATGACGTCAGGTGCATCACCCTCCTCTCAACGACGAGCAGCATACACCAAGGCTGGCTAACGAGCCTCAGCATTACCAGTACCCCTACGACCACGTCCATTACCATTTCTGCCCCTTATTTTCCCACGACCTCTCGGTGGTGGTGGTGTTCCTCGTACTGGTTGAGCAACCCTCTGGTCCGCCACCTGGTTCTGATTCTATGCTGGTCTCCGAGGACACTCTCTAAACTTATGCTCCTTGGACACACATCAGAAACATACCCCAGTACGCTTCCAGCACTCCCCTAAATGAGTTCTACCATAGTCTCCACAAGCTTGTGGCCTAACTGTATTCACCGAAACTGTTCGAACTAGTTCTTCCACTTTAGCCCTCTTAGCATTTCGGTTTACAGCACTAGATGGTCCAATATCCCTCCTAAAGCGATTTTGATCCTTATCACGATTCTGTCGCTCAGTTTACTTCACCTCCTCTGCTATCTTTGCCTTCTCTACAAAAGCAGTAAAGTCGAGCTCCCTCTGTGGAGCTATCAGCACCCTCAGCTCATCTCTGATACTATCCTAAAAACGAATGCTACACTCGTATTCCGTAGAAACTATACCACTGGCATACTGACTAAACCTCAAAAATTCTGCCTCATATTCAACAACGAATTTATTGCCCTGGGTCAGGTTCAGTAATTCCTTTCTGCGTGCATCCACGTAGCTTGCTCCAACGTACTTTCCCTTGAAAGACGTCTTAAATTCTGCCCCTTCTTTTCCCACGACCTCTCGGTGGTGGTGGTCTTCCTTGTACTGGTTGAGCAACCCTCTGGTCCGCCACCTGGTTCTGATTCTACGCTGGTCTCCGAGGACACTCTCTAAACTTATGCTCCTTGGACACACATCAGAAACATGCCCCAGTACGCTTCCAGCACTCCCCTAAATGAGTTCTACCATAGTCTCCACAAGCTTGTGGCCTAACTGTATTCACCGAAACTGTTCGAACTAGTTCTTCCACTCTAGCCCTCTTAGCATTTCGGTTTACAGCACTAGATGGTCCAATATCCCTCCTCAAGCGATTTTGATCCTTATCACGATTCTGTCGCTCAGTTTACTTCACCTCCTCTGCTATCTTTGCCTTCTCTACAAAAGCAGTAAAGTCGCGCTCCCTCTGTGGAGCTATCAGCACCCTCAGCTCATCTCTGATACTATCCTGAAAACGAATGCTACACTCGTATTCCGTAGAAACTATACCACTGGCATACCGACTAAACCTCAAAAATTCTGCCTCATATTCAACAACGAATTTATTGCCCTGGGTCAGGTTCAGTAATTCCTTTCTGCATGCATCCACGTAGCTTGCTCCAACGTACTTTCCCTTGAAAGACGTCTTAAATTCTGCCCCTTCTTTTCCCACGACCTCTCGGTGGTGGTGGTCTTCCTCGTACTGGTTGAGCAACCCTCTGGTCCGCCACCTGGTTCTGATTCTACGCTGGTCTCCGAGGACACTCTCTAAACTTATGCTCCTTAGACACACATCAGAAACATGCCCCAGTACGCTTCCAGCACTCCCCTAAATGAGTTCTACCATAGTCTCCACAAGCTTGTGGCCTAACTGTATTCACCGAAACTGTTCGAACTAGTTCTTCCACTCTAGCCCTCTTAGCATTTCGGTTTACAGCACTAGATGGTCCAATATCCCTCCTAAAGCGATTTTGATCCTTATCACGATTCTGTCGCTTGGTTTACTTCACCTTTTCTGCTATCTTTGCCTTTTCTACAAAAGCAGTAAAGTCGCGCTCCCTCTGTGGAGCTATCAGCACCCTCAGCTCATCTCTGATACTATCCTGAAAACGAATGCTACACTCGTATTCCGTAGAAACTATACCACTGGCATACCGACTAAACCTCAAAAATTCTACCTCATATTCAACAACGAATTTAGTGCCCTGGGTCAGGTTCAGTAATTCCTTTCTGCGTGCATCCACGTAGCTTGCTCCAACGTACTTTCCCTTGAAAGACGTCTTAAATAACTCCCAAGTTACCCGCTCAGCTGGGGTACTCTCCTTCACAGTGATCCACCACTGGTATGCCTCATCTCGTAGTAGCAACACAGCCCCTTTCAGCTTCTACTCTTCCGAGTAATCCAGGTCGTCCATAATCCGTTCCGTCGCTTCCAGCCAGTACCCAGCTACATTTGGGGCCACTCCAGATACGCCTCTGAAAACCTTTGCTCCGTGAGCCCGGAGTCGCTTAGAAACGAATCACCTATTTATGGGCCCAACATTAGCTCCAGCAACCCTTTCTAGGACCCTTAACATGGCTTGGGACAGAGCGTCATTTTCTGCGGCCTGATCGTACAGCCCATTCTCAGCACCCGGTGGTGGTCGAGCCTCACCAACTGGCATGTGTTCCGAAGATGACGATCCTACTTGAACACTAGCTCAGCAACAACCACGGCTTCGTCCACGAGCAGCTCTTGTACTCATTTCGACTTATCTGATTTATGAATTTTATGACATTAGTTTAACGTTTCAATTCTTTATTGCTAAATGTTTTATACATAGATAAAGTTTCAAAGTTTTATTCTCGTGCAATCGTAGACTAGCTACTATCTCAATCTTCTAGGGTTTAGTTTCCATACAGTCTTAGTCTCTACAGTTTTTAGTACTACCCTATCTACAGTATCATAGCAGGGTCTCAGTTCTATCTATAGTGATATTTTAGTATAACACAGTATAAGAAAAGAATCACTTACAGACTGGGTGCCGGGGATTTAGTGTGCCACTTCTTCAGTTATCGGATTTCAGAATACTCAACACTTTTCAAAATCAAACCTTTAAAAGTTGTATATTTTGAAGAAAATGAGGTTGAAAGAGTTTCTTAAATTTTCTTGAAAAAAAGTTAATTTCCAGAAAAATATCCTTCTTGGGCCTAAAATTTAATATTTTTGAAAAGCTTTTTGGACCTAATCCATAGCCGAGTTGTTGCAACCTGACTCTGATACCACTAAATGTAACACCCGAAACCCGGCCCAAATGTTACGGCCAAGTCCGGTGTGTCATATCACCTAAACCCTACAACGTTACCTAGTTACTATCACTAGGGTGAATTTGGCAAAATTGATATTGAAGTTTTTAAAAGAAATTCCCAGTTAATTATTTAGATGTTTATTTTATAAAGACTTACTTTGTCGCTCATTTGCCTCGTTTGACGGGTTTCTAAAACATTGGATTAATTTTAGAGAAAGCTCGTAGTTATTTTAAAAAATAATTTAAATAAAGCAAAAATAAATAATTAAAACCCATAATAAAAATAAATAAAGTGGCCTTATTACAACCCAAATTAAAATAAATAGTGAACAAAATAATTTAAATAAAGTAAATAATCTTGTTAAACCAGTGTCTCGGTTTCCGTGGCCACTCTGAATCCCTCCCAGCTCCAAGTCCACTGTCAAGGGCTCACCTACAAAGATGGAAAGAAGAGGGGTGAGTTTGATAAACTCAATGTGCAAAGAATCCCATCCAGAGCCCAAATCAGCTCAGGCCCACTAGGCCTAAGCCCTGCCCAACCACAACCCCAACTAGGCCGAAGCCTTTCAAATATCGGTTACTTGGCCTTAGCCCTTTTCGTATACAATATCACTGGGCCGAAGCCTTTTACGGTAAACGGTATGGCCCATAGGCCCATTTCAATCACAAATTAAATATGCATGCAAACCCATATATATATGTAGGGAAGCTACTCAACCCACCCAACTGCTACTCTCCACCCGTACCAATCAATCTCTCCATGTGGGGAGAACTACTCAACCCACCTAACCGCTACTCTCCACGGTGGCAGCATAGTTGCATAATCATATAGTGTGGTCAAGCCCATTTTCGGTAAACTACGGTAAAGCCCCTTTTCAGAATACGTGGCATTGCCACTTGCACTTCCTCCATCAATAATCCCAATCCCTATGCATCAATAATCATGTCATGGCATACAATGTACAGAAACAGTAAATCATGCATTTTAGACAAATTTAGCCCTAGGGGTATATCGGTCATTTGCACCTAGGGGTAAAACTGTAATTTCACATCTTTTAAGGGTGTTTCATTATTTATTCCACTTTTTAGGGTTTTATGCACTATATAGTCATTTTACATCCAACTTTTATCTCAGTAGGTTACTTAGCCCATTTTAGCAGTTTACAGTCATTAGGCCCTAAAACCCCTAATGGGCCCTACAGTGTCCAACAGCATCTTAAGGCCAATTAGACTAGATTTCACGATCAATTTACCAGTTTATACAGTTTTGATCCTACAAACTATCAGTACACATTTATTACCCAATTTTCACCCATATGGGCCTGTAGGCCCATTGGGCCCATTTTCAGCCCATCGAGGCCCAACTACTGAAGTGCATGAAATTGCACATGCGACTATCTTACCACTTGCGATCACAGATCCAACGACTTTTAACGTCTTGTGAACGTTCGCACACTCACAAGCCCATGGAATACCAAATTTTTGGTCAACTTTTCGGTCACTTTTTGGTCACTTTAGCCTTTGTCGATTTAGACTATAGAAAGGGTTTAGTACACACCTGTTTCACGACGACTGCTAATGAGATTCCCAGCAATATCCTACAATCGATTACCACAACTTTTAGTTTACAAATCCATGTAGCCGAACTCAATATTCACTTACCATATTCGGCAATAAGCACCTAAGGCCCTCAAAATCTTACATTTTTCGAAAACTGATGACTAGATCTAGATCTAGTCGTGTCGAAGATCCAAGCCCATGTCAGCAGTCTCTAAATCACACTGACACCAAAACAAATCGATTACTACAACCCATTAGGGTCTTAGGCCCCAATCAACAGCCACCCTAAATTTTAGGGACTTCGACTTTTTCTAATTTACAAAATAACTTATAGATCTGGGTTATCGAGCACTCACCACTGATTTCCCTTCTGTTCTTACTCAAATCTGATATAGATCTAAGCCCTAAAAGCTAGAAAACTCGAATCTTAGGGATCTAAAGATTCGGCTATAAGCTCCTAAGAGTGTGATGTTTTTGACTTTTGACCAATGAAGAAGATGATGATTTGGGGTTGTAGGTTTGAAGTGATGTTGTCGACAAGCACTAAGGGCTTAAAGAAGATAAAAATCGGTCAAAAGGGGTGGAAGGAATTGAAGGATTTTGGCTTAGAGAAATCGGCACAAGAGGTAAGTTTTCAGGATTTCGGCTTTTATGGCAATCGACTTTGCTGGTTTTTAGAAGGTTAGAATTGAAAGAAAGAATGAACAGAGTGGTAGGGAGGTTTCGGCTAGAGAAGACAAGAAGAAGAATGGAAATAGAAGAAGAAAAGAGAAGAGAAGAATCAAAAAAAGAAAAGAATAAAGATGAGGAGGAGAGGAAGAAGAAATCGACACAGGTAGAAGGAAAACTGTGTTTTTGGTCACTTTGGTGGCTAACTCTAATTTGTCTTGACAGAAAAAGAAAAGAAACTAACCCTAATTACCAATAGAGCAATCGGCCCAACCTCCCTAAAGCCCTAGCCGATTCTACTCAAGTTAATCACATGCCCGGCACATGCCTAAAAATTAAAAGTAACACTTCGCTTAGCTTGTGACTGGAACATTAGCCCTTGTACACAGCTCCACACGCCACTTTTTTAGGAGTTTAGTGGTGCCACCTTGCCACTTTACCAAGGCCCTATTTAATCTTTAATTTACGAAGTTTTTCTTAAGGGCCCACTTAACTAAGTCCAATTTCACTTAAAAATCCAAACTTGATATTTTACTGGGTTTTGACTTAGGCTTGGGCCTTCTAAAGGCCCACTAACACACTTAAACATATTTTCAGCAATCAGAACACCAAAATTTTAAAGTTCCACCAAAAATCACAAAAACCTGAAAAAATCCTGAAAATCAGGGCGTTATATAAGTAGTGCCACTTTGCCACTACACCACACTCCTTTTTGTGCCTTATTTTACCCTGATTTATTTATGAGTCATACCACATGAGATCAGGGTTCCACTAAGGCTAAAAATCAAAATTTTTCCTATGGCCAAACTTGAACCCGGGACTTCATAGTACAGTCCAAACACTTCAAAATTACACATTTGAATTATTTAAGCCACCTTTTAACTGATCGAAAACTCAAGGCCCAATACTTCAAGGCCCAAAATTTGGGACGTTACAAAATTTATGCAAAAAATATGGAAATAAGTATCGTGATATGAATATATGGGTTTTGAAATATGAGTTAGTTAAGTGATCAAATTTTGATAAGATAAATATGGATAAATGTTATTTTGAAATGTGATAATAAGGAATTTTAGTGAAAGAGGTGAAATTTGGGATAAACAGCTTAAAACAGCAGCAGAGGAGTGGCTTTGAAAAATCACCAAAAATGGTAGCAATTGAATTTGTGGTTGAATGAGATATGGAATTAAATCTTGTTGATTATATTTTTCATATAAAAGAAATAGAACAAGTAAAGGCATTTTGCATTTTGAGATATTTATATTTTTGTAAGACTGGTTCAAAATGACTTCGTGATCCCCTATTCTAACTTGGAAAATCATTAAATATTATACAGAAATAATTATGGAGCATAATTTATATGGTTAGACTCCTTAATGATTCTATTTTCAAAAGAAAGAAATGAAAATGTTATTTTAATTCTGTAAAAAAAGATAATTAAATTTTAGTAAAGAGTGGTCAGAATTGCTGAACCGCAAAATAGGGGAGACTTCAATGAATAAACTGTACTAATTGTCAAAAAAAATTCTAAAAGTTTTATGGTAAAAATATATATGAGTATAGTTTCTTTTAAAATTGATGGATCTTAATTTGGAGTTTCGTAGCTCAAGATAAAAATAATTTAGTGACTGTTACTCAAGTAAACAGCTTGAAAGGGGCTTAAGTAAATGGTGGGACTATGTGTATTTATAATTATACTATTATGGAAACATGTTATGAAGTTCTATAAAAGCTTGTAATAAATTGATTATTATTTACATATTTACTTACTAAGCTATAATGCTTACTCCCTTCCCTTCTTTTTTCTTATAGAGTTTCAGATGCTAGCTCGAGTTGGGGGTCACTGGAGATACTATTACACTATCAGGCTGAGGTTAGTATTAAAAGATTCCAAAATATTTATAAGTTTATGGCATGTATAAGGACTTGAATATATGTATATATGTTACTGTGTTGGCCAAGAATGTTGGCCTAAGTAAATGGAAATTTTATTGTTGTATAAGACCATGTGATATGACTAAAAGTAGCTATGTTATGAGTCATAATGATACAATACATGGATGAGTATGCTTGCATGTTAGTAAATGAATTAATGTATATATGATAAGAATGTGATTAAATTCTAAATTGAAAGAAATTTTATAGCCGATTTTGTGTATTTGTAAGTGTAAAAATCCAGTGATGCCTCATACCTTGTTCCGGCATTAAACACGGGTAAGAGGTGTTACAAGAAATTCTTGGTTGAGAATTAGTATTTGGATGACTTAATGGTTGAATTATGAGACATATTATGCATGTGGTTTATGACTAATAAAAATGTGAAATTGGTATGTGTTTTGATTAGGCATACTATGGTGATTTGTGTATTGTAATTATTGGTATTGAAATGGTATAAAAATATGCTTGAATGAGAATGTTTTGGTTGTCAATTCATGCCTTGTTTTGTGTCATTTGAGTTGGTGTAGGTATGTGCAAAGTTGGGTGGCAAAATGGCTTGGTAAATAGCCTATTTTTATCCACACGGGTAGAGACACGGGCGTGTGTCTCAGTCGTGTGTGACACACAGCCAGGTGACACGGCTGTGTGTCCCCTGTAACATTTAATAGATACAAGTTAGTGAGTTACATGGCCTTGACACACGGGCGTGTGGTTGGCCGTGTGACCTAAGTCAGAGAGTTACACAGTGTAGGACACGGGCTTAGAGAAGACCATGTGCTCCCATTTTGAATGTCCACATGGCCTGTGACATGGGCGAGTCTTGTAGCTGTGTGAAACAGACGGCATGTTCACACGGGCGTGTTTCCCCTATTTTAAGAAAAATTTTTTAAACTTTCCAAAGTTATTCTGAGTTATCGGTTTAGTCCCAAACCCCTTCTATTGAATGTTTTGGGCCTCGTATGCTCGTTTTAGGGACAATGTGATTGTATATGAATGATGTATGTTTATGAATGAAAAATGTATGAGAAATAAATGTCGAATTGTTTTACAAGTTTGGTAATGCCTTATAACCCTGTTCTAGCGACGGATACGAGTAAGGGGTGTTACAAATTACAACAGTGGTTTCCAAAATAGAAGAAAAATAAGAGTGAACCTAAGGATAATATAGTATGGTGAGTATAAGAGTCTTAAAAACTTGTGGTTAACAAGAAAATTTTAAAAATCAATCAAAATATAACGTTTGAAAATGCTAAAATAGCCAAACAAGAAAAGCTCAAGAAAATAGAAAAAAATAAGTAAAAAAAAAGAAAGAACAAAAAAAGGGTGGTGAGAGAAAAACGTGGTGAGTAAAAAAAAAGAAAGAAAAAGTCTCACTAGGACAACTGTATAGCTAATAATTTACTACCCGTTAGGAATTAGAGATAAAAGATAGGTGAGACAAGGGGATATAAGGTGGTGAGTTAAAGGTGTTATAGTATGTCCAAAGCCCAATCATGAGATGATTGTAATTATATACTTGTTTTACCTTGTTTATTAATATAAAGTAGTGTCATTATTATTTCAATTTCTTTTCCTGTGTATATAAATAAAATGCATTGTAATAAAGTCCTAAAAAATATTATTATTATTAAAAGGTCCTTAATCAAGTATTATTGTGGGCTTGACAACAATAATGCATTGAGACTAATGTGCAGTCGATTGATGACAAAGTGTTGTCATTGATAAATTGATGTCAAAATTAATACATGAGTATGTGTTAGAGAAAAACATATTGGACTAACTTGCTATGAGTATGTTTCTTGGATTATCATGTAATAGTCACACCATTACTCGTAATGGTAACTATGTATATGATTCTCACACTTGAGATCATCATTATCCCAACATCGTGAGTCGTATTTTGAAACAATCAAACATCTTCCGTGATAGGATGTAATAAAAAGACTAATGTTGGATATGCCATAATCTATGTAGTAGGATATGGTTAATCAAATATAGGGTTTACCTCTCCTACATAATGGGAGCAATATCTTAGGCCACTTGATTTAGTGAGACTAGAAATGCATTGCCATGGTCGAATAAGTTGATATGAGATATCATACTTATTTTTTATTGTAGTCTACTCTAGATATTAAGAAACATGACATTTGATATGCAAGTGTGACTGTTACATGATATGTGTCCAATCTAGATATAAGAGACAAAAAAATGTAATACATGAAAGGTTTATCACAGAAAGGTTATGTTGAATTACGACTTCTTGTAACTTAGGTAGGAATGATGTACTGCTAGATGCCACTCTTTACTTCTATTACTAGAAATGTTCTAGTATTATTACTAACATTACAAAAACCTACTGGGTCACACTCTATGGTTAAAACAAACAAAATCCAAATAAAATTGGTATTGTGGTTAGTTGTCATATCATTTAAATTAATTGTCATATGATTTAAATTAATTTAACATGACAGTTAAATATTAAACAAATTAAATGTAAAAGCTTGTTGTACACAAATAGAGAACATAGTTCAAATAAATATATGAATTTGATTCATATGAAATTTTAGCAGAATATAGTTTACCGAAATTATTATAATAAATTATTATAAGTATGATTTCGATTAAATATTGAAACGTGATTGCTATAATTTTTTTGGAAAGGATATAATGTTTTAAATGCTCTCCATATATTTCTATATGATTAATCCATTTTCAATACATGGATACCAAAAACCCAAAATTAGGGTAAAAGTGTTTTAAAAGAAAATAAGAAAATGTCTAGCAGAAGTCTTAAGAGATTTTTTCTAGAAAAGTTCTAGTAGAGTTTTTCTATCCTTCATTTTAATACAAGGTGGACTATGTAGAGGTCGGGACATTTTTGCTATAGCTTGGAATCAACATCAAATTAGCAGCATCTTTTCCTCAATTTTCAGTTAAGAAGGTATATCTTCAACCTTATTTCAACTTGTTTTGTTTATCATATATGGATCCATGGGTGAGGATAGCCAAAATATTTTTCCATTGCACCACAAGACGAACTGACGATCCCAACGTGGTATCAGAGCCACTTGTACGATACAGATTTAGGATTAAATTAATTGGATGATGCAATTGTATGAGATACATGTTATTTGATATGGTTAATCGATCTGTTTTTATGAATATATGATTTTTGTTTACTACTGTTTAAAACGTGCATGTTTAATATGTTAAACCAATGTGAGTATCTGTTCATCGCAATCGATGGTTAAGTGTTAATCATTGATTTTGAAGCCTATTGGGTCTTGTATATGGTTTGTTAAGTGTTAACGAATCTGTCTTAGGGTAGAGCAGTTTTTGTCATTTGAAGTTAATTGTTAATTTGTTGGTTACATTCGAAAAAAAGAAAAAACAGTTGTTCTAGTAAGAAGCATTTTAAAACGAAATCTTAAAAAAATGTAATTCTATCTTGATAGAAGTTGTGAAACAGTGATGTGTTTCCACAGAGATCTAAGTGCATTTTTTTAATTTTACTGGGGTCTATCGCTATCAAACAGTGACACCACTGCTCGTAGCGTCGAGGCACAGGACCCCTACAGGGGGCTTCGCCCCCTGACCCTTATGTGTAGGCAACATTAATTGTTGGGACAATTTGGTAATTCACATTAACAAGCCTTGACTAAAACGTTTCATATGTTGTATACTATGTTTGATATGCACGATGTTTGGAAATGCACATTTAATTTATTAGTTACAAATGTTGTAATTTTCTAAATACATTCTGTGTGTCATGCTTTTCTACATTTCTCTTATATTTCTTTTCTTGTGACAGCCCTATTTTGGCCCTAATCGGAAAAGTGGTTTTGAAACCACAAAACCGAGTCAAAAAATTTTTAAAATATTATTTTCTGTGTTTACACTATGTGAACTATCATGTGTGAAAATTTGGTGTTTTAATTTTGTCATTTGGATGTCAAATTATTAAATAAGGACTTGTGTGCATAAAAGAAAAATTAGGTGGCTTATGTGTGAGTGTCGAATTGTGGATATTCTTGTAATAGGAAGGATTTAAGATGCAAATAGCCCTAAATGAAATAGTGGCCGACCATTGCATGCATGAAATCATTCTTATGTCCATTAGTTAATTAATTTGTGAGATCATTTGGTAAGAAAAATAAATATAATAATAAGAGATAGTGGGTGATAAAAACAAAGTGTTTGCTCATTCTTTTCCCCACTGCAGAAACTAAAAGAACAAAATAAAGAAGAAAAGCTAGGGCATTCGGTCATCTCTTAGCTTGGATTAAGGGATGAATTTTATGTAAATTTCTTTAAATTTTGTGAATGTAAGTTAGTTGTTAAGCTCTTGACATAGCCCGTGAGTTAATTTTTAAGTTGGTGGCAAATGATGCATTCGGCCATGGATGTTTTTGGGTTAATTTTTAAGTTGGTGGCAAATGATGCATTCGGCCATGGATGTTTTTGGGTTATTTAAATGGTGTTTTGATACTTTGTAAGTAGGGATGAAAAATGTTTCATTCGGCCATGGTTAATAAGGCATGAGACCTTGAGGGTTGTTGTTTTAAAATGAAAGATAAACCATGAGCTTGATAATTTTTGATAATTTTGACTTAAATGATCACTTAGTATTCGATTATTGAAATGGTTAAAAAGGGTTGTAAAGAAATTATATCATGGCTGAATGTAGTCTTGAAAAAGTGAATTTTTGAAGTACTAAGTTGATAAAAGTGGAAGTGCTAAATGTGAAAATGTGTTAAAGAAACTTGTTCAAATGTTTATTTTTTTGATATTTGGCTTTGGAAGATCTTGGTATAAAAATGGTTCGTGTCTTGATGTCTTAAACAGTGATGGATGTAAGATGAGTTTGAACTTACTAAATTGATGTATGTGAGTTAAATGACAAATGGTAGTTGACTAAGGTGATTAATATGTATCTTATATATATGTTCGAATGACGCTTCATAAGAAGAAATAAGTAAGTTGTGTGGTATAAATATGTTAAGGAATAAATTAGTTAAATGCATTTGAGTTGGATAGAGATGAAGTTGCCGTATGTATGTGTTTCATTGAGAGAATTATCTTTGTTGTTTATAGTGTTTAATATGTGGTGGTAAGGAGCTGAATTGTTAATTTAGTTAATTTGTGAGTATAATAGTAAAGGGGAGCAAATTCGGCATGTGTACAATTAGTATATAACATGGTGTTAAATGTTGTAAGATAATGCCTTAATGTTAATTTGATTGATAATAACCTAAAATGTGTGATAGTATGAACAATTGAATTGTAAGGAACCGAATTGGCTAACTTAAGTAATAGATAAACATATAGGTGAATGGAGCAAGATCGGCCTAAGTACATCTTGCATAAATCATTGTGGTTAAATATTTATCGAATTTTGGATTTAGTTAGCAATATGTATAATAAAGGGGACTATGTTGAATTTCGCATATGGGATATATTTGTATGAAAATAATTTTGATTAAATAATTAAACAAGTTGATTTGTCTAATTTAGCTCAAGATCAAGAGAACTGAATTCAGATAGGGGGAAGGCAAAAATAGTCGAATAGTCGATCCGTAGTATTCGACAACATCTGAGGTAAGTTTTAAGTAATTAAACATGCCTTGTATCTTGAATAATTGATGCTAATTGTATGAATGTTCATAATCGAATGTGAAAGTTGAGATGAAAGAAATATATATAGAAATGTTTTATGGTCTAATGGTAAGCTTGAAATTAAAGTAAGAGCTTAATATATGGGCTAAGGCCGAATGGCTAGTTTGTGTAATAAAGATGAGACTTTGAGATGTACTAAGGCCGAATGGTAAGTGTGAAATGTAACTAGTTGATTGCTATGTGCAATGTTCGAATGATGCATTAATTTTCATGATATGTTTATTTCATGTGGGAATTAGAAGTATATGTTCTAAGGCATGTGAAATTTAATGTATTTGGCTATTGTGCTGTGACATTTGGGTCTATGACCTAGCAAGCTATAAGCTGGTGTTTATTATCGGGCTTCTAACCTAGCAGGCGTAAATGCTGGTGAATGAGTATCGGACCTAAAGGTCTAGCAGGCTTGTGCCGGTGATAAGTTTGGGTTTATACCCAGCAGGCAAATTGTCAGTGAAATAATAAAAGTCTAAGATTATAAGATTTGTGCTATACGGCATCTGAATTCGTTCACTAACTAAAATTGTCCAGGTACGTATAAATCATTTGTGCATATGAGGATAATGTGAATTGAATTATGAAGGTGAAATGACAAGTATATAAGAAGTGGTTGTGAATATATATATATTCGGTTATGGTGGAATTATATGGATGGAAGTATATGTTGTATGTGTGATTACGATCATTGAAATTATATGTGGATGTGGCACCTTAAATTTACTCTATTAAGTTGAATCAAAGAAGGACATTAAAGTATTTAGATGATGTGATTATGCGAATTCTAATTTTAAAAGAATTGATAAGTCAATGAAAATGTGTACAATGTGGCTACGTATATTCGACCAATTGATGACACATTTAGATTATTGTTATATGCGATTAATGTGCTTAAATAAGTTAATTTTTTTAAATTACTTAAGACTTACTAAGCTTAATTGCTTACCGTGAATATTTGTGTTCTATTCTATTTTTTTTTTTGATCTTGGTTGGAAGCTACGAGCTTGGGATTTCAAGTCCAAAGTCATCCACACTATCGTCACTATATTGGTACTTTTGAAAGTTTATATTTTGAAAGATGGCATGTGTAGGCTTAATCCTCTTTTGAAACAAGTTATATTTTGAATTTGTATATATTCTAGCCATGCGAAAATGGCTTGCCTAATTGCTAAGTATAAATGTATGGTTTGATGAAATTATATGGCTGTTCATTGGTAAACGTTCACTGTTGTTAACTTGATTTTGGTTACAAGTATTAACAATTGAATTCACAAGTATAGGATGACCTTATATTCGGCTATGGTTTTAAGAAATTACCAAATGAATAGTATTAATTCTTGCATGATGTGCAATCGGCATTAAGCATATTCGTTCAATCAAATTTTAAATTCATAGTTTAATGATTTGGCTTTATTTTGTTTAGTATATAATTTGGTTATTGATCAGTTGAAATGCTTAGTTTCCAAGTGTGTTTAAGAAATGACTAGTCTGATCTATCTTTTAATCTGTAATGCCTTGTAACCCTAATCTGGCGACGGATACGGGTTAGGGGTGTTATATTTTATTGGTATCAGAGCTATGGTTTAGTCGATTCTAGGACTAACGTAGCTTATGTGAGTCTAGCTATACATGCCATAATATGTTAATACAATAGTGTGATGGCTTCTGATAGTTAAAATTTGTTTTTCGTATAGAAATGAATCCCGATCCCGATCGAGCTGTAGTAGATGATGTTAAGAGCGTAGCGATTGCTCCCGCGCAAGGGACAGCGCCGAATGACTCTCAGCCAAATACGAGTAATCAAGATGAGGAGGCGAAACAAGCCTTCTATGCTATGATGAGTGGTTCACTTAATACATTCGAACTATCCGGGCTGTTCCACAACCCCCACACCCGAATAATCCGCTTTCTGTAACACCCTGAATTTGGGTCTGGAAGAATTGGGTTTCGAAGTCTGGGTTGAATAAATGGGAACCTGAGTAATTGAGGAGTTTTAAATATTATCGTTCAAGAAAAATTTATTTTGAATTACTATTAGAAAATTCTTACTAAATTTATTATTACTGATATTTTAAATTCTTACTGTATCTATTGATATTTTTAAATTTCTATGAAAATGATAAATTATTATTTTTTTTATATATATTATTAGATAAGTATTGTTGTTAAATTGATGTTTAAATTAAATTATTAGAAATATTATTGTATTTATTTTTGCTGATTTATGAAAATTATAAATTATTATTATTTTTATTTAAAAAAAATATATATAATGTTTGGTTTTAAACTTTTAAAAAAAAAGGAAAAGAAAGAAATTGTTTTAAATTTTCTTCATATAGGAATCTGGGCATTAAGGGGGTGTTACATTTAGTGGTATCAGAGCTAAGTTACAACAACTCGGCTGTGGATCGGGTCCAAAAAGACTTTCCAAATTCTTAAGCTCAAAAAGGGTATTTTTGGAAAAAAATCAGATTTTCTGTTTTAAAAGTGATTTTTTTTCAAATCTGTTTTGCTTAAAATTAATATGTTTTGAGAAAAAGATTTCAAAGGTCAAAATCGTTAGGAATATTTCTGGAATCTGATAATTTGAGAGGTGGCACACTAAATCCCCGGCACCAAGTCTGTAAGTATTTTTACTTTATACTTTGTACTGTACAGTAATAACACGGTAGATAGTACTGAGACTTTGTAACAACCCTAATTTTAACCCTAATCGGGAAGTGGTTTCGGGACCACAAAACCGAGTCACGATGAAAATTAGATGTTATATTTTATGTTCTTTATATGTGATGTATTGCGGGTGAAAATAGCATGTCTTAAAATTTTATTTGTGATGTAAATTTTTATGAATTAGGATTAAAGTGAGAACTTGAAAATAATATGATAGAATAATTTAGAAGGTTAATTAATACATGGATTAGGAAAAGAGGACTTGCATGTCAATTACTCCTTTTTCAAAGTAATGGCCGGCCATAATGATGGTGATTGTTAAATTATGCTTTTTAAATTAGTATTTTATGATTAAATGGCTTATTTTATGAATTAGTTTAATAAAGTAATAAAGAAAATGGTGATAAGAACAAGGAGGACTATTTGTTCTTCATTTCCGAAATTGAATTAGAAAAGAAAGAAGAAGAGGTTAACATTCGGCCATTGAAGACTATAGCTAAGGTGAGGATTCTTGATGATTTTTCCTTAAGTTCTTGTAAATTCTAGTTGATGGTTAAGCTTAATATGAAGACCATGAATTTACTTTCATTTTTTTTATGGTAACTATTTCATTCGGCCATTGAGGAATCCATGTAGAATTTTGGAAGTTTTTGAAGTTGTGAGGATAGAAATGAGAGATGGAGTATACGAGAGTTACTAGGTGGAAAGATTGGTGAGATTGTATATTCATAGGCTTAGAAATGCAAATTTGTGCTTGGGTGACTTAATTCTTTGAAATGGCTATACGGTCATGAACATTAGAAATAATAAATTGGGTCTAAATTTTGTACAAGGTTTAAATTGATAGCAAACGGAGAAGTATGAATATATGCATGTTAAAATGTGGGTATAGATAAGTGTTTAAGCAAATTTTGTAATCAGTCTTATTGAAAAGTGGTAATTTTGGAAAAAATAAGGATATGTGCTAAATTAGTTCTAAATGTTGGTTATATCATCAGTTCAAGGCCGAATGAATTGTTTTAAAATAGGTATAATTTGGTGAATGGATAATCTTAGTGAAGTTTTGAAGCATTCAGCTATAAGATTGCTATGCCTTAAAATGGTGATATAAATGTTTAAATACCAAAAAGGAAGAAAAGCCCTTAGTCACCCTTGTTATTTAGCTAATTGAAATGTTTTGATTTGATGCATTATAGCTTTCGGCAATGGAGTATAGTATATTAATAAAATGTTTATTGATGAGTGGATTGAAGTGTATGTATATTAGATTTAAGGATGTTTTCTTTATTTGTGACTAATGGTGTTTTTTTTTTTATTTGGGCCGAATGTGTGGAATTGTTAAGTAGGTATTTCTTGTGTTATGTAAGAAAATTGATTAAATGAATGTTAATTTAAATTAATTTGTCCAAATTAGCTCAAGAACCTAATGGGATAGCATCGGACAAGGGAAAAGCCAAGATTTCGGAATAGTCGGACCGTATCTACTTAAAAAGGCACGAGGTAAGAATTAAGTAGCGAAATTTTGATCTATTATCCGATTAAGCATGATGACTATGTCTAGTTACTTAGATTGGTATTAGTTATGGCAAATTACATGAGAAAGTGGCAATAGAGCCTATAGTTCGGTAGAAATAAAGTTTACGTGCATCGATTTGAAATGGGAACTTCTTTTGTACCTAAAGGTAAAGTGATTAGTGAATATGTTGTGCTATGTGTTAAGCGATATTATTACAAGTGAATGTTAAATGGGGAACAAATGTGTGGAAGGAATGTTGAATGATCCGTTTATATAAAGTTATTGTGAAATACCCGGGCTGTGTCCCGAAGGGCCTTTGTGCCAGTGAAATATCCGGGACAAGTCTCGAAGAGCCGCTGGGCTAGTGATATATCCGGGTTGCTTCCGAAGGGTAATTATGCCATAGTAATAGCCGGGTCCAGCCCGAAGAGCCTTATGGCTAGAGTATATTTGGTTAAAGCCTAAAGGTAATAATGCTAAAATAGGTGCTATGTTATAATCATCATGAATGAAGGAAATTATTTCCTCAAGTAAATCAGGTATGTACCCATACTAAATATGAAATGGATTTTGTTTAGATCTTTGCCACAAATTAAGTTCAGATGCTTTAATTGTTGTTTAAAGTTATATGTAAATGAAAAAAAAATATATATATACATAGGAGGTGTGAACCTCAAACCCTAATATGTTATACTAGATTGAATCATTAAACTTTGCATACCTTAGATTTGGAATGAAGATATAAGCATATAAGAGAACATGGGTAAAACATAGTTAGCCTTGAATATTAATGCAGGTTTCGGCCAAGGGAAAGATGTTAATAAAAATGATATGAACTCCGATTTTGAGAAATGTTTAGGTTATGTATGCATGATGATTGTCTAATTTGACTAACAAATGTTCGATCAATTAGAAAAGTTCTTAGTTTAAACGTACAAATGTTTTAGAGTTTAAATGTTTTAAATTCTTAAACTTACTAAGCAAATAAATGCTTACTCTGTTGTCCTATACTCTTCTGTTTTATAGATTTTGTTCGTTGGCTACGGTCTCGGGAACCTCTTACTCGAAGTCATCTCTACTATCAAGACTTGTTTGGTACCTGATTAGCTAGACTCTTGTTAATGGCATGTATAGGAAGTACCTCATAGTTGCCGAATTAAGAATCTTTATTTTGAATATATATATATGTTTTAGCCATGCACAAATGGCTTGCTCATCCTTTTAGTTGCGAATATTTTGCTGAACGAATGGTTATAATGATCTAAATGATGAAAATGTTTAAAAAATGACTTAACACCAATTACCTTGTTAATAAGAAATTCGGTTAGGTGTTTCATTAGTAAATACTCTCTTTCAAACTTTGTGAAATGATTGTAAGAGTTGAATGGTATAAATTGTGCTATCTATGAATGCTTTCAATTGGTTGAACGAGTGTGGCCGGTGATTGTGAATTGTCTAGTAACGTCACTTAACCCTCCTGCGATGGGAACGGGTTTAGGGGTGTTACAGACTTTATTATGATTCTGCAGTTAGGGTAATATTGAAAACTGTAGAGATTGGAACGGTAGGAAACCCTAGAAAACTGAGACTGTAGCAAGACTATTTTTTTTGCCGAAAACAAATTCTGAAACTGTACTTGTTCATAAGACATCGGTGATAAATACTAAAACTCTTAACTAACTCATAAAAATTTGTAATTAGATAAATCAAAATGGGTAAGAAGGCAGTATGCGAAAAGGGCCGAGGTCGAGGCCGAGAGAGTGCTCGAACAAGGTCTTCATTGTCAGAACATATGCCAGCGAGGGAGGCGCAAGCGCCGCCAGCAACTGAGACAGAGGTCGCAATGAGCCTACTAACTTGCGGTAATGGTAACTCGGAGCCTGGTACTGAGGCATTGGCCAAGTTAGTAAGGAAAGTAGTAGTAGAAGTATTGGATACCAAAATTAAGGAAATTAGGGAAACGCTTCAAGCAGGGTGCTTGGAGTGTAAGAAGAGGAAGGATCCTAGTTCGCAAAGGACAGAGTCTCGTTCAGTGAAACATGCTAGGGCACGACTAAGACCTCCGGTTTGCAACAACTGTAATAGACATCATCTGGGTGAATGCGATGGGGAGAAAAGAGCGTGCTTTTTATGTGGGTCCCTGGAACATCGAGCTCTTGATTGCAAAGCTTATTGTAGTTAAGAATGTGGGATGTTTGGTTACGAATTGTGTGTGCTAGTGTTAATTTTTTATTTACTTCAGTAATTAGAGTCTTGGGTCGTACTAAAATTATTTAGATCAGAGTGCGCAGCAGAAGCATAGTGGTTGGACTTGAGTAATACGGTTAGTTGATAGTTTAAAATTTCGAGGACGAAATTTCTTTAAGGAGGGTAGAGTTGTAACACCCTGAATTTGGGTCTAGAAGAATTGGGTTTCGAAGTCTGGGTTGAATAAATGGGAACCTGAGTAATTGAGGAGTTTTAAATATTATCATTCAAGAAAAATTTATTTTGAATTACTATTAGAAAATTCTTACTAAATTTATTATTACTGATATTTTAAATTCTTACTGTATCTATTGATGTTTTTAAATTTCTATGAAAATGATAAATATATATATTATTAGATAAGTATTGTTGTTAAATTGATGTTTAAATTAAATTATTAGAAATATTATTGTATTTATTTTTGCTGATTTATGAAAATTATAAATTATTATTATTTTTATTTAAAAATATATATATATAATGTTTGGTTTTAAACTTTAAAAAAAAAAGGAAAAGAAAGAAATTGTTTTAAATTTTCTTCATATAGGAATCTGGCCATTAAGGGGTTATTAAATAGTTGGGCAAAGATTGAGCATAAAGGAAAGCTCGGCTCAGTGGTTAGAACGCTAAGCTGTAGGTTGGAGGGCCGGAGTTCGACTCCCAGCGTGCGCAAATGGTGTTACTTTTTTCTTTTAAGTAAAGAGGGTTGCGTTACAATACCTTAAGAGGTGTTGCGATTGGAATATGACACAAATAGGCTTGTGGCGCAGCGGCAGCGGTGCGTTAGGAGTCCCAAGGTGGCACGGGTTCGAATCCAGGCGCAAGTAGGTTTTGATTTTATTTTTAAAGGACCAGGACTTCAGCAGGTATGGCTTATAATTAATTGAGACGATATATTACTGAAGGCAAAGCTGCGACGCAGTGGCCAGCAACGTGCTAGGCTTACCTGGAGGTCCCAGGTTCGAGCGGTAGTGCGTGCAGGAGAAGGCTGTTTTTGCTGGGCTTGCGTGGGAAGTGGCATGCTGGGCTGGGACGCTTCCTAGCAGCAGGATGGAGCGGTCAAAGCGGCATGGAGTGCTGCTGATTCGGTTAAGAGATTTGGATGAAATCCAAATCCAATTGTTGCTAAAATCAGGGAAGAAATTGGAAGCAATCCAAATTCGTTTTGGATGGAATTTAAATCTGATAGTAGCATAATTCAAGGAGAAATTAAGGGAATTTAAAGTGGATGGGAGACTTTAATAAAGGATTTTTGGAATTAAATAAGGGGGAGGTATTAGCCGAATTTATTTTTCCTTTTTAACTATTTTATTTTGTTTTATTTTTGTTGCTTATTTCTCTCTACACAAAATCCTCTGCAATTATTCTTTCAAATTTGTTCCTTTGATTTCTTTCCCTACTAGCCGAAGTTGGTTCTCATGCAAACGGTTCTTGTTCTACTATATATTTTTACTCTTTTTCTCTTCTATTGGTTTCATCAAAGCCGATTCCTCATTAGCCTCATATCATCTTCTTTTTGTTCATCCACACTTCTTTTGTTATCGTTGAACCGGTTTTTTCTGCTTGACCGAAACTCCCCATTCTTTTGGCCGATTTCTCTCTAGTCTCAATTAGTTCCTTCTTTTAATTAGATCGTGATTAAGGGGGCATTTGGAGACACTTTTTGAACCAACTAGTGCTCTGTGTCGACATAAGACGTGCAGCCAGGGGAGTTTTGGAAGGCTAATGCAGGTGGGCAGCAAGAACTAGTCCATATTTGGCAGAAGGTAGGGACTTTTGGAGACTTAGGCCATGTGGCCGATTCTAAGTATGAGTTTATGGGTTTTCACTTATTATCGTATACTAGACTAAAATGTTAGTTTTCAATTGTAGGCTCGTCGTACTTGGAATTCGTCAACGGTCCGACAGTTAACAGGTGTGTACCATATCTCCTCTTAGACTTGAACGGCAAAGGCCATAATGACCGAAAACTGACCGGGGGTGACCGAAAAGTCAATTTTGAAAGGACCTATGAGTAATCGCTACTCTGTTATGGTCAATCTTGGATTCGACGGTGACAGAATTGTGAAGGGTGCAATTCTGAGCAATTCGGGTAAGTTGGGCTTTAATGGGTCAAAGGTGGGCCAATGGGCTTCCGAGCCCATATCGGTAAAAAAAAAATTGTCGTTAAGGGTATTTTGGTGACCTGTTGATAGTAATACGGTTAAATTGGTTGTCTGAGCATAAAATTAGGCTTATTGGGCTTAAGACGTTAGTGGACTCAGTAGGGCCCATTAGGGACTTTTGGGCTGAAAAGGGTAAATCTGGAAACTGAGTTTAAACAGACTTCTATGGACTATTACTTAACTAAATATGCATAAAATCTCTGAAAATGTGAAAAAGGACTAAAATACCCCTAAGGGTGGAAAATTACCATTATACCCCTAGGTGCAAAATGACCATGATACCCCTAGGACTAAATCTGTATGAAACACATGATATTCTGTTTCTGTATGTTGTATCTTGTAATATGTATATCTGATGCATGCTATTTTGTATATAATATGACATAACATGTACATCTGTTGCATATATATATCTCTTGCATGGGGTATGGGTTTATGACGGAGGAAGCGTTCTGGCAGCCTCGCTGCAATCTGGTGACTTTGTCACGTTATATCTGGCAGCCTCGCTGCAATCTGGTGGCCTCGCCACATATTATATATCTATTCTGGTGGCCTCGCCACAATATCTGTATCTGGTGACCTCGTCACAATATTTGGCAGCCTCGCTGCAAATTATATCTGGCAGCTTCGCTGCAAATATCTGTGGTGTGTAGCGGTTGGGTGGGTCGAGTAGTCTCCCCACATGGTGTATGGCTGGTACGGGGGTGTATGGATGGATCTGGGTTGGGTTTCATGTTTGCATTTCTGAATATCTGATCTGTATCTGTTATGGGCCTATGGGCTTAACCTGGTTTCTAAAATGGGCTAAGGCCCAATTAAATTTGATTCTAAGGCCTGATCTGTTTGGGTCTATGGTTGAAATTATGTTACACACTGAGTTTTCCAAAACTCACCCCTTTTCCTTCTATCCTTTCAGGTGAGCCCTAGACTGTGGACTTGGAGCTGGGAGGGATTCAGAGTGGCCACGAAGACTGCGTTTCGGGTTTTAAATTAACTAATTTAGTATTTTAATTTAATCTTAGTTATTCTTATTTTGGTTTTGGGTTTGTAATAAGGGCCTCTTTAATTATTTTTATTTTGGGTTTTTATTCTTTACTTATTTAAATTGGTTTTAGCTTACGTAGGATATTATTTAAATCGAGTTGAAAATAAATGATTTTAAGATGCGATTTTTATAAGAGTTACTTGCTTTCAAAATAACACGATAACCAAGCAAAGCTTCCACAATTTTAAATGATCTTGTAGATAAATATTTCAAATAGTTAAAGTGTGGCAATGGATGTGTGCATGTCTAGGAGTGGACCTAGGAAGAGCTTGGTACTTAAGTAGTCTAAATGACTCACCTCCCCTTCTCTTAAATCCTACCTGGTGCATAGTATCCATTCACTTTAAGCCATAACAAAGAGGATCTGATTTTCTGATAACACATTTTTCGCAACTATAGAAGTTTACGAGTTTTCAAAATTTCCTATAAGATTTTACAAAGTTGTTAACAAAGTTTTAATAATAACTCACGTTTTGGAAAGATAAACATGAACTAAGGTTTATGCAAATCTTTCGATAAAAGTTTCTAAACATTACGAAGGGTTTTCAATGAAAACATGGTTTTCGAAAAATACTTCAATGTGACACACCAGACTTGGCCGTAACGTCCAGGCCAGGTTTGGGGTGTTGCACTTTTGATACTAGTAGTGCCTCCTGTGACTGATCCGTTGAGATCGAGTAAGCCTTCGGTTGATAAAATTCAAAAATATGGGGCTGAAGAGTTCAGAGCTACTGTTAGTGATGACGCTGAATGGGCCGAATTTTAGCTTGATAATACTATTCGTGTTTTCGATGAACACCCGATGAATGCCTGAAATGTGCCGTATCTCTGTTACGTGATGCTGCTTATCATTGGTGGAATACTCTGATTTCAATTGTGCCAAGAGAACGAGTTACTTGGGAATTCTTTCTGACAGAATTCTGTAAAAAGTATATTAGCCAAAGATTCATCGATCAAAAATGCAAAGAGTTTCTTGAGCTTAAACAGGGCCGAATGTCAGTTACAGAATATGAACGAGAATTCGTAAGGCTCAGCAAATATGCCCGCGAGTGTACCTCTTCTGAAGCCATTATGTGTAAACGCTTCGAGGATGGATTGAATGAAGATATCAAACTGTTAGTAGGCATTCTGGAAATTAAAGAGTTCGTAGTACTTATTGAGTGAGCTTGTAAAGTCGAAGAGCTCGAAATTAAGAAAAGAAAAGTTGAAGCTAGAGCTAGAGAGTTTCGTAAAAGATCTTCAGGAAAAACATCTCAACAGTCAACAAAGAAATTTTGAGATGACTCAGGCCGATCCAAGAATACTCTGGGTTTTTCCAGACGAGATCGCGATCAACCTCCTGTGAGTACACGAGCTACCTCCGTTGCCAGTGTTGGCAATGACCGTCAGAATAGATCCGAGTGCAAGCATTATGGTAAATGGCATTTGGGGAGCTGCAGACTGCATGATCGCTCCTGTTTCAAGTGTGGGTCAGCTGATCATTTCATCTAGGACTGTCCGAAATTAGCTGAGCAGAATACTGATCCGAGTGGGAGACTTATAGTAACACTGCAATACGTGGTAGACCACCTAGACATACAGGTAATGCTAGTGGCAGTCAGAGAGGGACCAAAGATACTACTATGCTATCTGAGGCTTGTGCACCTGCCAGAGCTTATGCCATACGCGCTCGCTAGGAGGCTTATTCTCCAGATGTTATTACCGATATTTTCACCCTTTTTGATACTGATGTTATTGCTTTGATTGACGCCGGTTCAACTCATTCCTATGTGTGTGAAAATTTGGCATCCAGTAAGACTGTACCTGTTAAGTCTACTGAATTTGTGATTCGAGTGTCAAACCTATTGGGCCGGTGTGTATTAGTAAACAAAGTATGCAAGAATTGTCCTCTAATGATTCGAGATTTTTGTTTCCGGGCCGATTTGATGTTATTGCCATTTGATGAGTTTGATATCATTCTCGGTATGGATTGGTTAACTGTGCACGATACCATAGTGAATTGCAAAAGAAAAGTAATTGATTTGCGATGTTCGAGTGGTGAAATAATTCGAGTTGAATCTACTAATTTGAACGGGTTACCGGTAGTGATATCATCGATGTTGGCTCTGAAGTATATGAAAAAGGGATGTGAAGCTTATCTTGCTTATGTACTGGATAGTAAAGTGTCAGAAAGGAAGCTTGAAACTATAACACCCCAAACCCGGCCTGGACGTTACGGCCAAGTCTGATGTGTCACATTAAAGTGTTTTTCGAAAACCATGCTTTCATTGAAAACCCTTGAAGTTTTTAAAAACTCTTACAGTTAAACTTGAATAAAACCTTAGCTTGTCTTTTTCCAAAACGTGATTCATTAAAATAATCATCCCTTTGCAAACATCGTTAAAACCTTTGTAAAAGTTTTATGAAAGCTTATAAACCCTTGTAGTTTGCAAAAACATGTTATTTTAAAGATAGATCAAATATCGAAAACTCAGATTTGTAACCTTTATAAAACATGTTATCTTGAAAACGGTTTAAGTATCAAATAAATTTGACCTTTTTCGTTAAGACTTAAAGTGAATGGAAGCGGGGCACCAGGTAGGATTCCAGAAAAGAGAAGGTGAGTCGAATAGACAGCATAAGTACCAAGCTCTTCTTGGATCCACTCCTAGACATGCACACTACTATTGCCACACTTTAACTATTTGAAATATTTATCTACAAGATCATTTAAAATTGCGGAAGCTTTGCTTGGTTATCATGTTATTTTGAAAACAAGTAACTTTTATAAAAATCACGTCTTAAAATCATTTATTTTCAACTCGATTTAAATAATATCCTACGTAAGCTAAAACCAATTTAAATAAGTAAAGAATAAAAAACCAAAATAAAAATAATTAAAGAGACCCTTTTTACAACCCAAAACCAGAAATAAATAATTAAATCTAATTTCAAATAGGTAACTTAATTAGAAATCCAATAGTCCAGTCCATGTGGCCACTCTGAATCCCTCCTAGCTCCAAGTCCACTAGTCTAAGGCTCACCTGTAAGGATGGAAGGAAAAAGGGTGAGTTTGGAAAACTCAGTGTGCAACAAGCCACTTACAGAGCCCAAATCAATATCAGCATACTAGGCCTAAGCCCCCAAATTAGTCTCAACATATAACTGGGCCGAAGCCCTTTTCAAATATCGGTTACTGGGCCTTAGCCTTTTTCATAAATCAATTCACTAGGCCAAAGCCCTTTTCTGTAAACGGTATGGCCCAAAGGCCCATTTTAACATCACATATAATATCAGTGTATGTGTGCAAAGCCCATTTCAATATCACATGTAATGTCAATGTATGTATGCAAAGCCTAATTGGGGAGACTACTCAACCCACCATCCGCTACTCTCCACACGTACCAACCAAGCTCTCCATGTGGGGAATAACTCAACCCACCCAACCAAACTCTCCACTGGTAGCATAGCTGCTTTATCATATAACTGGAGGCCAAGCCTCTTTTAATAACTGGGGCAAAAGCCCTTTTCGGTAAACTGGGGCAAAGCCCTTTATCACTTCCTTCATCATATAATAACCCAACCCATGCATTTAATGAGTAAAACATGGCATATCGTATACATGTCATAGCATATCATGTGCATATCATGTGCATATCATGTCATAGCATGTAAAATAACAATATCACAATCATCATATTCAAAATGAAATCCTAGGGGTATAATAGACATTTTTCACCTAGGGGCAAAATAGACATTTTCATGTTTTAAGGGTAATTACGTAATTTTATCCATTATTAGGGTTTTCCATGCTTATTCATCAATTCCAAATGTTTAAACAGCAATTTTAGCCTATTTTAGTACAACCGAGTTATGGGCCAAAAACCCCTAATGGGCCCTATGTAGCTAGTTCAGTCGTCTAAGCCCACTTGGTCCAAATCCTACAATTAACTAGTAATTTAACCAGTTTTAAGCCTATAGTCTATTAAGAAATGTCTATTGCCCATTTTTACCTATATGGGCCCGTAAGCCCATTGGGCCCAATTTCAGCCCATCGAGGCCCAACTTACCATCGTGCACAAAATCGTGCCCTTACCTGTTCTATCGATCCAATCATCGATCTTATCGTATGTATCACGACTCAAACCATTCACAAAACCACAAGTTCGAAATGCCAAAGTTTAGGCATTTTGGCTTTTCAGCAAATATTAATCTAAGCTACTATGAGGTTTATTACACACCTGCTTGCAACGAACGATGACTATATCCGATCCAAGTCAATCCTACATTCGATTACTAAAACATTAGACCACGAATCAATGATAACTAAATTTAACATACTCTTACCATATTGGGGCATCCATGAACAAGGCCCTAAATCCTTACCTTTGCTGAAGTTGATATCCAAATCTGGATCTGAACGCTCCACTGATCCAAGCCCTTAGTCAGCAGCCGTTAACCCTTACAAGCACAGAGTAAAATAATTGGTAACAGCCCCTTAAAGCCTTAGGCACTATTTCGACAGCCTCCCTAAACACATAGGGATTCCAACTTTTCCAAATCCCAAAAATAAGAATAGATCACAGTCAAGTCATTCATATCACCAACTTATATCCACTGTCAAACTAGCCCAATCATCACACAAGTTAGTCATTTACCCACGAGGGGCAAAACAGTCATTTAACACCCTAGGGGAAAAACGGTAATTTTACCCCATAGGGGTGTCTCGGTAATTCTACCCTACAGGGGTATTTTGGTAAATTCACAAATCGAGGGTAAAATAGTAATTTTTACAAATCAAGGGTAAAACGATAATTTTACAAATCATGGGTAAAATGGTAATTTTACAAATTAGGGGTAAAATGGTAATTTTACAAATTAGGGGTAAAATAGTAATTTTACAAATTAGGGGTAAAACGATAATTTTACAAATCATGGGTAAAATGGTAATTTTATAAATTAGGGGTAAAATGGTAATTTTAAAAATTAAGGGTATGTTCGTCATTTTACAAATCGAGGGTACTTCTGTCATTGTACAAATCAAGGGTAATTCGATAATTTTATAAATCGGGATATTTCTTGTAATTTTGCAAATCGAGGGTAATTTGGTAATTTTGTAAACCAAGGTATTTCAGTAATTTTGTAAACCAAGGGTATTTTAGTAACTTTGTAAACTAAAGCATTTCTAAACAGAGATAACAATGCGAATGGGCCTAGAGCCCATTGTCGGCCCAAATGGGCCCATACGCTCGTGTGGCCCTTTTAGCCTAAATCTAGCCACAGATATGAGATTCACCTAATCTAGCCCAATATTTACTATACAATCAAACAACTTATCCAATTGGGCCCGCAGGCCCATTGGGCCCACATGGCCTCTTCGGCCCATCGCAGCCCGAAGTAGCCGTCCTACCGCTAGAGCAGTGAGAAATACACACCTGATAGGAGACTGAAGTTAATCCGCGCTCCAAACACTCTTAGCCAATGCCCAACCCAAATGGGCATGCCATAAAGCGAAAGGGATCAGCCAAGAAGGTTGTGCCTACTCTCCTCCTGGTTGCTCTATTTAAAGCTAGCTCCTCACCTGCTCTCATGTTAGCTTTCTGATGTGGAATTCTCCATCAATCCTCCCAAAATTAAAGCTTTAGCAAAATAATCAACCTTTGCGTGCAACGGGATTCGAACCAAAGTCCTCTCAGTAACCCTGTCAAGCCATCACCACTCGGACACAATCTCCTTTGTGTCATAAGTCCAACACATTTAACTTTAAAGCTCACCTACTTGCTTCCAGATTTATTTAAAAGAAAAACCAAAATAAATTGCAAGAGCCAAGACTTGAACCTTGGACCCTTTGCTTCCTTGTCCCCTAAGTGGCACTACTTTGCCACTACACCACATTCCTTTTTTTGTGTCTTATTACACACATAATTCCTTACAACTCCTCTTTTCCAAGTCCTCTATTCCTTAAGTCCAAAAATCCAAGAATTCTCTGGGTTTTTAACTAACACTTGGGCCTTCCATAGGCCCAATAACACACTCCAAACACGAATTACACATCCATATATCAAAATTTCAACGTTACACCAAATATTACAAAAATCTCGGAATCCCAGAAATTAGCCCAAGACTTTTCCCCACACTATGAATCCTTCGCAGTTCACTAAAATATCACATTAACCCATTAATAATAACCTTCCATAACAGAATTCAACACATTAATAATTTTATTTCGAACTATCTCACACCCGCACCCAGGCCCAAGGTCCAATACTTCTAGGCCCAAATTTAGGGTGTTACAGAAACCGTACCTATGGTTTGTGAGTATCTGGATCTATTTCCCGAAGAATTGCCTGGGTTGCCAATTTGGCATAGAGTTAGTACCTGGAACAACTCCGATTCCGATAGCTCCGTATCGAATGGCACCGACCGAATTAAAAGAATTGAAATCTTAGTTGCAAGAATTGGCAGATAGAGGTTTCGCTCGACCGAGTTTCTCTCCCTGGGGTGCACCAGTGCTGTTTGTGAAAAAGAAAGACGGAACCATGAGAATGTGCATCAATTATCGTCAACTTAATAAAGTCATGATAAAGAATAATATCCATTGCCGCTAATTGATGATTTATTTGATCAGCTAAAGGGAGCTTCAGTATTTTCGAAAATAGACTTGTGATCGGGCTATTATCAGTTGCGAGTTAGAGACTCTGATGTGCATAAAACTACTTTCAGAACGAGGTACGGACACTACGAGTTCTTGGTGATGCCGTTTGGGCTCACTAATGCCCCTACAGTTTTCATGGATTTAATGAACCGAATTTTTAGACAATATTTGGATCGGTTTGTAGTCGTGTTTATAAATGACATTTTGATCTATTCACGCGATGAAACTGAGCATGCCGAACACTTGAGATTAGTGTTACAGATTTTGCGAGACAAATAGCTTTATATAAAGTTTAGTAAATGTGAATTCTGGTTACGTGAAGTTAGCTTTTTGGGACATGTTGTATCTGCATCGGGTATCTGGGTTGATCCGAGCAAAATTTCAGCTATACTTGATTGGAAACCTCCAAGGAACGTTTCAAAAGTTCGGAGCTTTTTGGGACTTACAAGGTATTATAGACAGTCCGTGAAAGGCTTCTCAATGATAGTAACACCTTTAACAAAGTTGCTTTAGAAAGATGCCAAATTTGTGAGATCAGAAAAGTGTCAAAAAAGTTTTAATCAGTTGAAAGCTCTTTTGACTGAAGCCCTAGTGTTAGTTCAGCCGGAATCCGGTAAAGAATTTGTGATCTATAGTGATGCCTCTTTGAACGGTTTGGGTTGTGTTTTGATGCAAGAAGGTAGAGTTGTTGCTTATACCTCGAGACAGTTAAAACCTCACGAGCGAAACTATCCGACTCATGATCTCGAATTAGCTGCTATTGTTTTCGCTTTGAAAATTTGGCGTCACTACTTCTTCAAAAAGAAATGTCATGTTTATTCTGATCATAAAAGCCTCAAATACTTGATGACTCAGAAAGACTTGAATTCGAGACAACAACGGTGGCTAAAATTATTGAAAGATTACGATCTTATCATTGATTATCATCCGGGAAAAGTAAATGTGGTTGCTGATGCTTTAAGTCGAAAATCACTGTTTGCTCTTCGAGTAATGAATGTACATCTGTCTATATCCGCTGATGATGTGTTAGTAGCGGAATTAAAAGGAAAACCAATGTTAATGCAACAAATCCGTGAAGCTCAGAAAGTTGATGATGATTTGATTGCCAAACGGGCTAAATGTGATTTGAAAGAGGATTCAGAGTTTCGAATTGACAGCAATGATTGTTTGAGATTTAGAAATCAATTATGTATTTTGAGAAGTTTAGAGCTTATTCCGATAATTTTGAACGAAGCTCATAGTAGCCAAATGTCAGTGCATCCTGGTAGCATGAAAATGTACAACAATTTGAAATGTCAATATTGGTGGCACGGTATGAAACGAGACATTTCTGACTTTGTTTCGAAATGTTTGATATGTCAAAAATTGAAAGCGGAACATCAAGTGCCTTCGGGATTGCTTCAACCAATTATGATACCTAAGTGAAAATGGGATTGTGTCACGATGGATTTTGTATCTGGGTTGCCATTGTCACCGAGCAAGAAAGATGCGATCTAGGTTGTTGTTGATAGATTGACATAGTCGGCTCATTTCGTTCCCGTTCGTATGGATTATTCACTTGATAAGTTAGCCGAATTGTATGTTTCTCAGATTGTAAGATTACATGGGGTACCCACTTCTATTGTGTCAGATAGAGATCCAAGGTTCACCTCGTGATTTTGGATGAAATTGCAAGATACGTTGGGTACCAAGTTACATTTTAGCACTACTTTCCATCCCCAGACAGATGGTCAATCTGAGCAAGTTATTCAGATACTCGAGGATATGTTGAGATGTTGCATTCTTAATTTTAGTGGCTCGTGGGAACGATACTTGCCTTTGGTTGAATTCGCATACAATAATAGTTTTCAATCGAGTATTAAGATGGCACCCTACGAGGCTTTGTACAATCGTAAATGTTGTACACCGTTGTTTTGGACCGAGCTAAGTGAGAATAAGATCTACGGAGTTAATTTGATTAAAGAGGCTGAACAGAAAGTAAAAGTGATACGTGAAAGTCTAAAAGTAGGATCAGATCGTCAAAAATCGTATGCAAACTTAAAACGGAAAGATATAGAGTATCAAGTCAGAGACAAAGTGTTTCTTAAAGTTTCACCTTGGAAAAAGGTACTCATATTCGGCCATAAAGGCAAATTGAGCCCGAGATTTATCGGACCGTATGAGATTTCAGAATGAATTGGGCCGGTTGCGTACAGATTAAATTTGCCACCCGAACTTGAAAAGATTCATAATGTTTTTCATGTTTCGATGCTTAGGCGGTATAGATCCGATCCTTCGCATGTGATTAGCCCATCAGAGATTGAAATTCAGTCTGATTTGAGTTACGAGGAAGAACCGGTTCGCATCCTGGCTCACGAGGTGAAAGGATTTCGGAATAAGAAAATCTCGTTAGTAAAAGTGTTGTGGTTTAGACACGGGGTTGAAGAAGGAACTTGGGAGCTTGAGGATTCAATGAAAGAACGGTACTCTAGCCTATTCACCGGTAAGATTTTCGGGGACGAAAATCCCTAAGGGGGAGAGTTGTGACAGCCCTATTTTGGCTCTGATTGGAAGAGTGGTTTCAGAACCACGAAACCGAGTAAAAAAAATTTTAAAACATTATTTTCTGTGTTTATACTATGTGAACTATCATGTATGAAAATCTGGTGTTTTAATTTTGTCATTTGGATGTCAAATTATTAAATAAGCACTTGTGTGGATAAAAGAAAAATTAGGTGGCTTATGTGTGAGTGTCGAATTGTGGATGTTATTTTAATAGGAAGGATTTAAGATGCAAATAGCCTTAAATGAAATAGTGGCCGACCATTGCATGCATGAAATCATACTTATTTCCATTAGTTAATTAATTTGTGAGATCATTTGGTAAGAAAAATAAATATAATAATAATAAGAGATAATGGGTGATAAAAACAAAGTGTTTGCTCATTCTTTTCCCCACTGCCGAAATAAAAGAACAAAATAAAGAAGAAAAGCTAGGGCATTCGGTCATCTCTTAGCTTGGATTAAGGTATGAATTTCATGTAAATTTCTTTAAATTTTGTGAATGTAAGTTAGTTGTTAAGCTCTTGACATAGCCTTTGAGTTAATTTTTAAGTTGGTGGCAAATGATGCATAAGGCCTTGGATGTTTTTGTGTTATTTAAATGGTGTTTTGATACTTTGTAAGAAGGGATGAAAAATGTTTCATTCGGCCATGGTTAATAAGTCATGAGACCTTGAGTGTTGTTGTTTTAAAATGAAAGATAAACCATGAGCTTGATAATTTTTGATAATTTTGACTTAAATGATCACTTAGTATTCGCTTATTGAAATGGTTAAAAAGGGTTGTAAAGAAATTATATCATGGTCGAATGTAGTCTTGAATAAGTGAATTTTTGAAGTACTAAGTTGATAAAAGTGGAAGTGCCGAATGTGAAAATGTGTTAAAGAAACTTGTTCAAATGTTTATTTTTTTGATATTGGGCTTTGGAAGATCTAGGTATAAAAATGATTGGTGTCTTGATGTCTTAAACGGTGATGGATGTAAGATGAGTTTGAACTTACTAAATTGATGTATGTGAGTTAAATGACAAATGTAGTTGACTAAGGTGATTAATAGGTATCTTATATATATGTTCGAATGACGCTTCATAAGAAGAAATAAGTAAGTTGTGTGGCATAAATATGTTAAGGAATAAATTAGTTAAAGCATTTGAGTTGGATAGAGATGAAGTTGCAGTATGTATGTGTTTCATTGAGAGAATTATCTTTGTTGTTTATATTGTTTAATATGTGGTGGTAAGGAGCCGAATTGTTAATTTAGTTAATTTGTGAGTATAACAGTAAAGGGGAGCAAATTCAGCATGTCTACAATTAGTATATAACATGCTGTTAAATGTTGTAAGATAATGCCTTAATGTTAATTTGATTGATAATAACCTAAAATGTGTGATAGTATGAACAATTGAATTGTGAGGAACCGAATTGGCTAACTTAAGTAATAGATGAACATATAGGTGAATGGAGCAAGATCGGCCTAAGTACATCTTGCAAAAATCATTGTGGTTAAATATTTATCGAATTTTGGATTTAGTTAGCAATATGTATAATAAAGGGGACTATGTTAAATTTCGCATATGGGATATATTTGTATGAAAATAATTTTGATTAAATAATTAAACAAGTTGATTTGTCTAATTTAGCTCAAGATCAAAGAGAACCGAATTCGGATAGGGGGAAGGCGAAAATAGTCGAATAGCCGATCCGTAGTGCTTGACAACATCCAAGGTAAGTTTTAAGTAATTAAGCATGCCTTGTATCTTGAATAATTGATGCTAATTGTATGAATGTTCATAACCGAATGTGAAAGTTAAGATGAAAGAAATATATATAGAAATGTCTTATGGTTTAATGGTAAGCATGAAATTAAAGTAAGAGCTTAATATATGTGCTAAGGCCGAATGGCTAGTTTGTGTAATAAAGATAAGACTTTGAGATGTACTAAGGTCGAATGGTAAGTGTGAAATGTAACTAGTTGATTGCTATGTGCAATGTTCGAATGATGCATTAATTTTCATGATATTTTTATATCATGTGGGAATTTGAAGTATATGTTCTAAGGCATGTGAAATTTAATGTATTTGGCTATTGTGCTGTGACATTTGGGTCTATGAACTAGCAAGCTATAAGCTGGTGTTTATTATCGGGCTTCTAGCCTAGCAGGCGTAAATGCTGGTGAATGAGTATCGGACCTAAAGGTCTAGCAAGCTTGTGCCGGTGATAAGTTCGGGTTTATACCCAACAGGCAAATTGCCAATGAAATAATAAAAGTCTAAGATTATAAGTTTGTGCTATACAGCATCTGAATTCATTCGCTAACTGAAATTGTCCAGGTACATATAAATCATTTGTGCATATGAGGATAATGTGAATTGAATTATGAAGGTGAAATGAAAAGTATATGAGAAGTGGTTGTGAATATATATATATTCGGTTATGGAGGAATTATATGCACGGAAGTATATGTTGTATGTGTGATTACAATCATTGAAATTATATGTGAATGTGGTACCTTAAATTTACTCTATTAAGTGAATCAAAGAATGACATTGAAGTATTTAGATGATGTGATTATGCGAATTCTAATTTTAAAAGAATTGATAAGTCAATGAAAATGTGTTCAATGTGGCTATGTATATTCGACCAATTGATGATACATTTAGATTATTGTTATATGCGATTAATGTGCTTAAATAAGTTAATTTGTTTAAATTACTTAAGACTTACTAAGCTTAATTGCTTACTGTGAATATTTGTGTTCTATTCTATTTTTTTAGATCTTGGTTGGAAGCTACGAGCTCGGGATTTCAAGTCCAAAGTTATCCATACTATCATCACTGTTTTGGTACTTTTGAAAGTTTATATTTTGAAAGATGGCATGTATAGGCTTAATCCTCTTTTGAAACAAGTTATATTTTGAATTTGTATATATTCTAGCCATGCGAAAATGGCTTGCCTAATTGCTAAGTATGAATGTATGGTTTGATGAAATTATGTGGCTATTCATTTGGTAAACGTTCACTGTTGTTAACTTGATTTTGGTTACAAGTATTAAGAATTGAATTCACAAGTATAGGATGACCTTATATTCGGCTATGGTTTTAAGAAATTACCAAATGAATAGTATTAATTCTTGCATGATATGCAATCGACATTTAACATATTTGTTCAATCAAATTTTAAATTCATAGTTTAATGATTTGGCTTTATTTTGTTTAGTATATAATTTGGTTATTGATCAGTTGAAATGCTTAGTTTACATGTGTGTTTAAGAAATGACTAGTGTGATCTATCTTCTGATCTGTAATGCCTTGTAACCCTAATCTGGCGACGGATATGGGTTAGGGGTGTTACACTTCTCATCTTACTACCTCTTATGTAAAACGAGTTTCTATAATTGTAAATTGTATGAGCTTTTGTAGACTAGAGGAAAAGAAGGCTGGGCTACCTAAAGTGGAAAAGAAGCTTGAGAAGTATCATACACCCTTAGGATTCCTTTTGGTTCTCCTGTTGGCTTGCGAGGAAGAACCTTAGTTTTATGGGATATAACCATTGCATTTATTTCCTGTTTTATATTTTTCTTGTATATGATACAATGGATGATATGTTAGCATGCATGTTATAGGACATTGATAAGTTTAATGAAAGGATTAAATGGCCAAATGTTGACCATTAACGATGAGATTAATTTAATTTAAAAACCCTCAATAAAATATTAAGTTAAGATTGCTTTCCAATATTTGTCTCCATTAAAGCCTTGATCGATACAATGCGAGTTTTGCTAAAGCGAAGTACATATATCAATCTTGGTCAAATGCGTAGAATAAGCAAGTGATATTCACCCATTATAATATTGGTTAGTAACTTAACTAGATTACTTTAATGGGATTAGATTCCTAGAGGCAAGAGATTTGGATAATCATGAGATGATTGGAACAAGAGTTGTTTACCAAATAGAGGTGTTACATGTGATGTAAATAGCAAGTGTTGCTTACCTAAATAATCATAATTTGAGACTAAAGCAAAGCTGACTTAAGAAGAGCTGAAATGTGAATCTTTGCCTACTAGAAAACTTTAGAGAAAGTTTTTTCAAAATTAAAATACGAGGGTTATTAATTTTGAATAAAATAATGGGAGCATCATTTAATAAAGTTGTTTTAATGATTATAATAAACTTGGTAAATGTACTTGTGATAATATTTTATTATTATAGATTAATTATGCCAAACAACAAAAATTCTTTATTATTGCAATCGGTCCTTGAAAAGGACAAGTTAAATGGATTAAAATTCCTTGATTGATTTCGAAACTTGAGGATCGTGCTCAAACAAGAACGATAATTGTATGTTATTGAAGAACCCATTCCTAATGAACCAACAACTAATGCCTCTAAAGCTGAAAAGGAAGCTTCAAAGAAGCACCTGGATGACATTTTAGACATAGGATGTCTAATGCTTGCCACCATGACTCCTAAGCTTCAAAAGCAACATGAGGATAAGGTCTCCTATGATATGATCCAGCACTTCAAAGAATTATATGAGGGGCAAGCACACCAAGAGAGGTATGAGACCTTAAAAGCTTTATTTTGATTCAAAATGGTGGAGGGAACTCCTATGGGAACTGACGTTCTCAAGATGATAGGCTATATAGAAAGCCTTGAAAAACTAGGATTCCCACTAGGTGAGGAATTTGCCACTAGTGTTATCGCGCAATCGTTGTTAGATAGTTTTAGCCAATATGTCCATAATTTCAAAGTGAATGAAATTAATAAGACTTTGCCACAATTACTCAGCATGTTATGAATTGCTGAAAGTAACATCAAAAAGGCTAGGCTTAAGCCCATTCTGATGGTCCACAAGGACAAGGGTGAAGGAAAGCCTAGGGCTAAGGCAAACCCTAAGGGCAATGGCAAGGTCAAACCAACAAAGGAAAAGTTGCATTGAAACCTAAAGGAGAAATTTCTAAAGAAGGAAAATGTTTCCATTGTGGTAAGACTGGACACTAGAAGAGGAATTATCCTACCTATCTTAAAGAGGTCAAGAAGGTAAATTAAAATGGAGCGTCCACTTCAGGTATTTATGTTATTGATATTAATTTATCAACATCTACTTGGATATTTTTGATGCCCTAAACTTGGTTGGGATGATCCAACCAGAATTCTGAATGCCACATTAGCCATTGAAGTGACTCTCAATTTAAAACTTTACGAACCACACCAACTAACCATAGACACCATACATTTGCATAATATTTCATATAGGAAATTAGACCAAACAGTATGTTTTTCTAAATTATTCATTTATTTCACAGAATCAGAGGGTATAAGGCATACCTTAATACTCCGCTATCTGATTTAGTTACAAAAAATTTGTTAGTTCATTAAATTATCATCACATTAAACAATTAATTAAACTATCCAGATTAGCAATCAAGCAAGTAATTATAACATTAAAAAACTCAAAGTTAAACATTATATAATGTTTGTTTAAAACCCGTTGGAAATTTTATTTAAAAAGTCATAAGTCTAATTCTAGTACTAAACCCTTGGAATGACCCATATTGCTCCACACTGGAGTTTAAAATCTCAACACACATACTCTAAACAAATGCCTTACGTTGGATAACCGAGTTGCCACCCTCTTTGCTAACGCGCTAACTATTTATCTGCAAGGTAAAGTAAGGAGTGTGAGCTTAGAGAAGCTTAGTGAGTACCCATGCATACAACAGAAATATACATACTAGATATGTTAGGATTTAAACATACTTTAACAATTCACATATTATTCAACACAGTGATATATTGGAAACTCACGAATATGAAACAGAGTAAAAGTATATACTCATTGGATAAACGAATCTCCAAAACACACCACATGACTCATAAAGTCATACACTGTAATGCCCTATTTTTTGGGATTTTTTGGGATTTTTTCGATTTTGTGTGAACTTTAATTTTTGTTGGTCTGGTTATGCTAAATTATGTTTGGGTGTGTTAGTGGGCCTTTAGAAGTCCTAAGCCTAAGTTAAAACCTGGTAGAATTTTTAAATTTTGGACTTAAAGAGAATGAGTCTTGAGTATGCGGGCTTTTAAGAAAAAGTGGGTAATTTAAGACACAAGTAAGCCTTCGGTAAAGTGGCAAGGTGGCACCACTTAGAGCTTAGGGAAGTGGCGTGTGGAAGCTATGCAAGGGCCAAGGTTTAAGTCTCATGGTAAGCAGTGTGGTATTTTATTTTTACTGCATGTACAAGTCATGTGATGGACTTCAAGTGTAACTCTGTTGGAAAGAGTTTGAGATGCTCATGAGATTGAGTCAGAGAGGATAAGGAGGAGAACATCTAGGAATTTTGAATGAGAGCTAGTAGTGGTCGATTGTGGGGTTCTTGGAGGAGCATTATCAGTTTTGGCCTATCGGCTTTGGCATTTTCGGCAAGGGGGAGTTTAAAGGGTTAGCCGAATGCTTTTTGGGTCTGTCTTGGGGTTTTAGTTCGGCACATTAGGCAAGTGTGTGTCGACTAGGTAAGTCTTTAGGGTTTTTTTTCTCTTCTCCTCCCTTGTTCTAGAAGCTGACACCTTAAACACAATCACTTGTGTCGATTTGTCCATAACCAAACCCTCTCATCTCTTCTCTCATCTCCTTTCTCTTCTATTTTCACCAAAAGCCGAATCTACTCCTTTTTTTTCTCCTCTTTTCTCAAAGCCTATTAGTTGACTACCACAAAAGCCAAAACCGAAGCTGTGTTGCCATTCACTCCCTTAACAGAAACTCCATTCTTCTCTTTCGAACCTTGCAACCACCCTAACCTTTGTCGACATCACTTCCATAACCCATAATTTCGAATCATTTTCTTCTACTTCATAACAAAGTCAAAACCCCTAAATTCATGGGATGGCTGTCGATTAGGGCTTTATTGGTTTTACTATTCAATTTGTTATGTGTTAGTATGGATTGAAGGCTATCGATCAAGGGGTATGGGAGGCAAGGACCGTTGGAGCAACTAGATCTAGATCTAGTCATTGTTTTCGACAAGGGTAAGCATTCTAGAACCTTAAAGGATGTTGGCCGAATATGGTAAGTGGTTATTACATTGGCTATCATCGATTCATAGTTTAATATATTAAGTGATCGATTGTAGGATAATTGCATGGGAAATCTCATCCTAGTATATCGCGAATCAGGTGAGTAAACAAACACCCACTAGTATACTAGATCGGCAAAATCTGAAAAGCTGAAATGCCAAAATTTCAGCATTTCGTGGGCTTGCAAGCGTGCGAGCACTTGTGGGTCGAATGACTTGGTTAAATCTGTGATCGCAAACGGTAAGGTTGATGTGTGCACAATTTCGTGCACAGTCGTAAATTTGGGCCTCGGAGGGCTGAATTTGGGCCCAATAGGCTTATGGGCCCATATGGGTAAAGACGAGCGATAAGCGTATTCTGATAAACTGAATGATCAAACAGTTAAATCGAACTTAAAATTTGGGCTTTGTGGACCAAAATAGTTATGGACATCGTAGGGCCTATTAGGGGTTTTGGGGCCCCATAACTCTAAATTGCTAAAACAGGCTAAGTAGGATACCTATGTAACACCCCAAACCCGGCCCAGACGTTACGGCCAAGTCTGGTGTGTCACATTGAAGTGTTTTTCGAAAACCGTGCTTTCATTGAAAACCCTTCGTAATGTTTAGAAACTTTTATCGGAAAATTTGCATAAAACCTTAACTTTATCAAAACATGATACATTGTAATAATCAAGACATTGTAAACAACCCTGGTAAATCTTATGGGAAACTTTGAAAACTCGTAAACATCTGTACTTCCGAAAAATATGTTATTTTAAAAATAGTTTAGGTAATTAGAAAATCAGATCCTCTTTGTCATGGCTGAAAGTGAATGGATACTATGCACCAGGTAGGATTCAAGAGAAGAGGAGGTGAGTCATTTAGACTGCTTAAGTACCAAGCTCTTCCTAGGTCCACTCCTAGACACGCACACATCCATTGCCACACTTTAACTATTTGAAATATTTATCTACAAGATCATTTAAAATTGCGGAAGCTTTGCTTGGTTATCGTGTTATTTTGAAAGCAAGTAACTTTTATAAAAATCGCATCTTAAAATCATTTATTTTCAACTTGATTTAAATAATATCCTACGTAAGCTAAAACCAATTTAAATAAGTAAAGAATAAAAACCCAAAATAAAAATAATTAAAGAGGCCCTTATTACAAACCCAAAACCAAAATAAGAATAACTAAGATTAAATTAAAATACTAAATTAGTTAATTTAAAACCCGAAACGCAGTCTTCGTGGCCTACTCTGAATCCCTCCCAGCTCTAAGTCCACAGTCTAGGGCTCACCTGAAAGGATAGAAGGAAAAGGGGTGAGTTTTGGAAAACTCAGTGTGTAACATAATTTCAACCATAGACCCAAACAGATCAGGCCTCAGAATCAGATTTAATTGGGCCTTAGCCCATTTCAGAAACCAGGATAAGCCCATAGGCCCATAACAGATACAGATCAGATATTCAGAAATGCAAACATGAAACCCAACCCAGATCCATCCATACACCCCCGTACCAGTCATACACCATGTGGGGAGACTACTCGACCCACCCAACCGCTACACACCACAGATATTTGCAGCGAAGCTGCCAGATATAATTTGCAGCGAGGCTGCCAAATATTGTGACGAGGTCACCAGATACAGCTATTGTGGCGAGGCCACCAGAACAGATATATAATATGTGGCGAGGCCACCAGATTGCAGCGAGGCTGGCAGATATAACGTGACAAAGTCACTAGATTGCAGCGAGGCTGCCAGATATTTTGTGACAAAGTCACCAGATTGCAGCGAGGCTGCCAGAACGCTTCCTCCATCATAAACCCATTTCCCCATGCAACAGATATATATATGCAACAGATGTACATGTTATGTCATATTATATACAAAATAGCATGCATCAGATATACATATTACAAGATACAACATACGGAAACAGAATATCATGTGTTTCATACAGATTTAGCCCTAGGGGTATCATGGTCATTTTGCACCTAGGGGTATAATGGTAATTTTCCACCCTTAGGGGTATTTTAGTCCTTTTTCACATTTTTAGAGATTTTATGCATATTCAGTTAAGTAATAGTCCATAGAAGTCTGTTTAAACTCAGTTTCCAGATTTACCCTTTTCAGCCCAAAAGCCCCTAATGGGCCCTACTGAGTCCGCTAACGTCTTAAGCCCAATAAGCCTAATTTTATGCTCAGACAACCAATTTAACTGTATTACTATCAACAGGTCACCAGAATACCCTTAACGATAATTTTTTTTACCGGTATGGGCTCGGAAGCCCATTGGGCCCACCTTTGACCCATCAAAGCCCAACTTACCCGAATTGCTTAGAATTGCACCCTTCACAATTCTGTCACCGTCGAATCCAAGATTGACCATAACAGAGTAGTGATTACTCATAGGTCCTTTCAAAACCGACTTTTCGGTCACCCCCGGTCAGTTTTCGGTCATTACGGCCTTTACCGTTCAAGTCTAAGAGGAGATATGGTTCACACCTGTTAACTGTCGGAGCGTTGACGAATTCCAAGTACGACGAGCCTACAATTGAAAACTAACGTTTTAGTCTAGTATACAATAATAAGTGAAAACCCATAAACTCATACTTAGAATCGGCCACATGGCCTAAGTCTCCAAAAGTCCCTACCTTCTGCCGAATATGGACTAGTTCTTGTTGCCCACCTGCATTAGCCTTCCAAAACTCCCCTGGCTGCACGTCTTATGTCCACACAGAGCGCTAGTCGGCTCAAGAAGTGTCTCCAAACGCCCCCTTAATCACAATCTAATTAAAAGAAGGAATTAATTGAGACTAGAGAGAAATCGGCCAAAAGAATGGGGAGTTTCGGTCAAGTAGAAACAACCGGTTCAACGGTAACAAAAGAAGTGTGGATGAACAAAAAGAAGATGATATGAGGCTAATGAGGAATCGGCTTTGATGAAACCAATAGAAGAGAAAAAGAGTAAAAATATATAGTAGGACAAGAACCGTTTGCATGAGAACCAACTTCGGCTAATAGGGAAAGAAATCAAAGGAACAAATTTGAAAGAATAATTGCAGAGGATTTTGTGTAGAGAGAAATAAGCAACAAAAATAAAACAAAATAAAATAGTTAAAAAGGAAAAAATAAATTCGGCTAATACCTCCCCCTTATTTAATTCCAAAAATCCTTTATTAAAGTCTCCCATCCACTTTAAATTCCCTTAATTGCTCATTGAATTATGCTACTATCATATTTAAATTCCATCCAAAACGAATTTGGATTGCTTCCAATCTCTTCCCTGATTTTAGCAACAATTGGATTTGGATTTCATCCAAATCTCTTAACCGAATCAGCAGCACTCCATGCCACTTTGACTGCTCCATCCTGCTGCTAGGAAGCGTCCCAGCCCAGCACACCACTTCCCACGCGAGCCCAGCAAAAATAGCCTTCTCCTGCGCGCACTACTGCTCGAACCTGGGACCTCCAGGTAAGCCTAGCACGTTGCTGGCCACTGCGCCGCAGCTTTGCCTTCAATAATATATCGTCTCAATTAATTATAAGCCATACCTGCTGAAGTCCTGGTCCTTTAAAAATAAAATCAAAACCTACTTGCGCCTGGATTCGAACCCGTGCCACCTTGGGACTCCTAATGCACCGCTGCCGCTGCGCCACAAGCCTATTTGTGTCATATTCCAATCGCAACACCTCTTAAGGTATTGTAACGCAACCCTCTTTACTTAAAAGAAAAAGTAACACCATTTGCGCACGCTGGGAGTCGAACTTCTGCCCTCTAACCTATAGCTTAGCGTTCTAACCACTGGGCCGAGCTTTCCTTTATGCTCAATCTTTGCCTAACTATTTAATAACCCCTTAATGCCCAGATTCCTATATGAAGCAAATTTAAAACAATTTCTTTCTTTTCCTTTTTTTTTTAAAAGTTTAAAACCAAACATTATATATATATATATTTAAATAAAAATAATAATAATTTATAATTTTCATAAATCAGCAAAAATAAATACAATAATATTTCTAATAATTTAATTTAAACATCAAATTAACAACAATACTTATCTAATAATATATATAAAAAAAATAATCATTTTCATAGAAATTTAAAAACATCAATAGATACAGTAAGAATTTAAAATATCAGTAATAATAAATTTAGTAAGAATTTTCTAATAGTAATTAAAAATAAATTTTTCTTGAACGATAATATTTAAAACTCCTCAATTACTCAGGTTCCCATTTATTCAACCCAGACTTCGAAACCCAATTCTTCTAGACCCAAATTCAGGGTGTTACAACTCTACCCTTCTTAAAGAAATTTCGTCCTCGAAATTTTTTCAAAACTAAAATAGTCGTGCAACCCTTATGCTACTACGCTACCACTGCGCACTCTGATCTAAATAATTTTAGTACGACCCAAGACTCTAATTACTGAAGTAAATAAAAAATTAACACTAGCGCACACAATTCGTAACCAAACATCCCACTTTCTTAACTAGAATAAGCTTTGCAATCAAGAGCTCGATGTTCCAGGGACCCACATAAAAAGCACGCTCTTTTCTCCCCATCGCATACACCCAGATGATGTCTATTACAGTTGTTGCAAATCGGAGGTCTTAGTCGTACCCTAGCATGTTTCACCGAACGAGACTCTGTCCTTTGCGAACTAGGATCCTTCCTCTTCTTACACTCCAAGCACCCTGCTTGAAGCGTTTCCCTAATTTCCTTAATTTTGGTATCCAATACTTCTTCTACTACTTTCCTTACTAACTCGGCCAATGCCTTAGTACCAGGCTCCGAGTTACCATTATCGCAAGTTAGTGGGCTCATTGCGACCTCTGTCTCAGTTGCTGGCGGCGCTTGCGCCTCCCTCGCTGGCATATGTTCTGACGATGAAGACCTTGTTCGAGCGCACTTTCTCGGCCTCGACCTTGGCACTTTTCGCATACTGCCTTCTTACCCATTTCGGTTTATCTAATTATGAATTTTTATGAGTTAGTTAAGAGTTTTAGTATTTATCACCGATGTCTTATGAACAAGTACAGTTTCAGAATTTGTTTTCGGTAAAAAAAAATAGTCTGCGACAGTCTCAGTTTCCTAGGGTTTCCTACCGTTCCAATCTCTACAGTTTTCAATATTACCCTAACTGCAGAATCATAATAAAGTCTCAGTACTATCTACCGTGTTATTACCGTACAGTACAAAGTATAAAGTAAAAATACTTACAGACTTGGTGCCGGGGATTCAGTGTGCCACCTCTCAAATTATCAGATTCTAGAAATATTCCTAACAATTTTGACCTTTGAAATCTTTTTCTCAAAACATATTAATTTTAAGCAAAACAGATTTGAAAAATCACTTTTAAAATAGAAAATTTAATTTTTTTCCAAAAATACCCTTTTTGAGCTTAAGAATTTGGAAAGTCTTTTTGGACCCGATCCACAGCCGAGTTGTTGCAACTTGGCTCTGATACCACTAAATGTAACACCCCAAACCTGTCCCAGACGTTACGACCAAGTCTGGTGTGTCACACTGAAGTGTTTTTCGAAAACCGTACTTTCATTGAAAACCCTTCGTAATGTTTAGAAACTTTTATCGAAAAATTTGCATAAAACCTTAGCTTTATCAAAACATGATACATTGTAATAATCAAGACATTGTAAACAACCCTGGTAAATCTTATGGGAAACTTTGAAAACTCGTAAACATCTGTACTTGCGAAAAATATGTTATTTTAAAAACAGTTTAGGTAATCAGAAAATCAGATCCTCTTTGTCATGGCTGAAAGTGAATGGATACTATGCACCAGGTAGGATTCAAGAGAAGAGGAGGTGAGTCATTTAGACTGCTTAAGTACCAAGCTCTTCCTAGGTCCACTCCTAGACATGCACACATCCATTGCCACACTTTAACTATTTGAAATATTTATCTACAAGATCATTTAAAATTGCGGAAGCTTTGCTTGGTTATCGTGTTATTTTGAAAGCAAGTAACTTTTATAAAAATCGCATCTTAAAATCATTTATTTTCAACTTGATTTAAATAATATCCTACGTAAGCTAAAACCAATTTAAATAAGTAAAGAATAAAAACCCAAAATAAAAATAATTACAGAGGCCCTTATTACAAACCCAAAACCAAAATAAGAATAACTAAGATTAAATTAAAATACTGAATTAGTTAATTTAAAACCCGAAATGCAGTCTTCGTGGCCTACTCTGAATCCCTCCCAGCTCCTAGTCCACAGTCTAGGGCTCACCTGAAAGGATAGAAGGAAAAGGGGTGAGTTTTGGAAAACTCAGTGTGTAACATAATTTCAACCATAGACCCAAACAGATCAGGCCTCAGAATCAGATTTAATTGGGCCTTAGCCCATTTCAGAAACCAGGATAAGCCCATAGGCCCATAACAGATACAGATCAGATATTCAGAAATGCAAACATGAAACCCAACCCAGATCCATCCATACACCCCCATACCAGCCATACACCATGTGGGGAGACTACTCGACCCACCCAACCGCTACACACCACAGATATTTGCAGCGAAGCTGCCAGATATAATTTGCAGCGAGGCTGCCAGATATTATGACGAGGTCACCAGATACAGCTATTGTGGCGAGGCCACCAGAACAGATATATAATATGTGGCGAGGCCACCAGATTGCAGCGAGGCTGCCAGATATAACGTGACAAAGTCACTAGATTGTAGCGAGGCTGCCAGATATTTTGTGACAAAGTCACCAGATTGCAGCGAGGCTGCCAAAACGCTTCCTCCATCATAAACCCATTTCCCCATGCAACAGATATATATATGCAACAGATGTACATGTTATGTCATATTATATACAAAATAGCATGCATCAGATATACATATTACAAGATACAACATACAGAAACAGAATATCATGTGTTTCATAGAGATTTAGCCCTAGGGGTATCATGGTCATTTTGCACCTAGGGGTATAATGGTAATTTTCCACCCTTAGGGGTATTTTAGTCCTTTTTCACATTTTCAGAGATTTTATGCATATTCAGTTAAGTAATAGTCCATAGAAGTCTGTTTAAACTTAGTTTCCAGATTTACCCTTTTCAGCCCAAAAGCCCCTAATGGGCCCTACTGAGTCCGCTAACGTCTTAAGCCCAATAAGCCTAATTTTATGCTCAGACAACCAATTTAACCGTATTACTATCAACAGGTCACCAGAATACCCTTAACGATAATTTTTTTACCGATATGGGCTCGGAAGCCCATTGGGCCCACCTTTGACCCATCAAAGCCCAACTTACCCGAATTGCTCAGAATTGCACCCTTCACAATTCTGTCACCGTCGAATCCAAGATTGACCATAACAGAGTAGCGATTACTCATAGGTCCTTTCAAAACTGACTTTTCGGTCACCCCGGTCAGTTTTCGATCATTACGGCCTTTGCCGTTCAAGTCTAAAAGGAGATATGGTACACACCTATTAACTGTCGGAGCGTTGACGAATTCCAAGTACGACGAGCCTACAATTGAAAACTAACATTTTAGTCTAGTATACGATAATAAGTGAAAACCCATAAACTCATACTTAGAATCGGCCACATGGCATAAGTCTCCAAAAGTCCCTACCTTCTGCCGAATATGGACTAGTTCTTGCTGCCCACCTGCATTAGCCTTCCAAAACTCCTCTGGCTGCACGTCTTATGTCCACACAGAGCGCTAGTCGGTTCAAGAAGTGTCTCCAAACGCCCCCCCTTAATCACGATCTAATTAAAAGAAGGAATTAATTGAGACTAGAGAGAAATTGGCCAAAAGAATGGGGAGTTTCGGTCAAGTAGAAACAACCGATTCAACGGTAACAAAAGAAGTATGGATGAACAAAAAGAAGATGATATAAGGCTAATGAGGAATCGGCTTTGATGAAACCAATAGAAGAGAAAAAGAGTAAAAATATATAGTAGGACAAGAACCGTTTGCATGAGAACCAACTTCGGCTAATAGGGAAAGAAATCAAAGGAACAAATTTGAAAGAATAATTGCAGAGGATTTTGTGTAGAGAGAAATAAGCAACAAAAATAAAACAAAATAAAATAGTTAAAAAGGAAAAAATAAATTCGGCTAATACATCCCCCTTATTTAATTCCAAAAATCCTTTATTAAAGTCTCCCATCCACTTTAAATTCCCTTAATTGCTCCTTGAATTATGCTACTATCATATTTAAATTCCATCCAAAACGAATTTGGATTGCTTCCAATCTCTTCCCTGATTTTAGCAACAATTGGATTTGGATTTCATCCAAATCTCTTAACCGAATCAGCAGCACTCCATGCCGCTTTGACCGCTCCATCCTGCTGCTAGGAATCGTCCCAACCCAGCACGCCACTTCCCACACGAGCCCAGCAAAAACAGCCTTCTCCTGCGCGCACTATCGCTCGAACCTGGGACCTCCAGGTAAGCCTAGCACGTTGCTGGCCACTGCGCCGTAGCTTTGCCTTCAGTAATATATCGTCTCAATTAATTATAAGCCATACCTGCTGAAGTCCTGGTCCCTTAAAAATAAAATCAAAACCTACTTGCGCCTGGATTCGAACCCGTGCCACCTTGGGACTCCTAACGCACCGCTGCCGCTGCGCCACAAGCCTATTTGTGTCATATTCCAATCGCAACACCTCTTAAGGTATTGTAACGCAACCCTCTTTACTTAAAAGAAAAGGTAACACCATTTGTGCATGCTGGGAGTCGAACTCCGGCCCTCCAACCTATAGCTTAGCGTTCTAACCACTGGGCCGAGCTTTCCTTTATGCTTAATCTTTGCCCAACTATTTAATAACCCCTTAATGCCCAGATTCCTATATGAAGCAAATTTAAAACAATTTCTTTCTTTTCCTTTTTTTTTTTTAAAGTTTAAAACCAAACATTATATATATATATTTTTAAATAAAAATAATAATAATTTATAATTTTCATAAATCAGCAAAAATAAATACAATAATATTTCTAATAATTTAATTTAAACATCAAATTAACAACAATACTTATCTAATAATATATATAAAAAAATAATCATTTTCATAGAAATTTAAAAACATCAATAGATACAGTAAGAATTTAAAATATCAGTAATAATAAATTTAGTAAGAATTTTCTAATAGTAATTCAAAATAAATTTTTCTTGAACGATAATATTTAAAACTCCTCAATTACTCAGGTTCCCATTTATTCAACCCAGACTTCGAAACCCAATTCTTCTAGACCCAAATTCAGGGTGTTACAACCTAAATGACAATTGGACGGTTAGTAACTGTATCGGGCATGAAACCTTAAAAATTGGTAAATTTATTGAAATACCTCTTAGTGGTGGAAAATTACTATTTTACCCCTAGGTGTAAAATGACATTATACCCATAGGTTTAAATTTGACTGAAATGCATGCTATATTTTATCTGTTGACTATATGCCATGTCATGTTATTCTATTGCATGGGACTGGGTTTTGATGGAGGAAGTGCTAAGTGGCATTGCCATGTTTACTAAAAGTGGCTTTGCCTCGTTTTACTGTTAATGGCGTGGCCACGTTATCTGATTAAGCAACTACGCTGCGACTGTGGTGTGTAGGGCTGGGTTGGTCGAGTTATTCCCCACATGGTGTGTAGGGCTGGTACGGGTGTTGTGTACGGCTGGATTTGGGCTGGATTTTGCATACATGCATAATTTCTGATCTGTTACTGTAATAGGCCTAAGGGCCGTACTGAATAATGAATAGGGTTAAGGCCTAGTTACTATTGTTTATTGAATAGGGCTAAGGCCCAGTTAATGGATTGGGCTTAGGCCCAGTAAAGCTTGAACTGATTTGGGCTCTGGTTGGGTTTACATTACACACCGAGTTTTCCAAACTCACCCCTTCCCTTTCATCTATGCAGGTGGGCCTTAAGCTAGTGGACTTGGAGCTGGAGGGATTCGGAGTGGCCACGTGGACTGCAGTTGGTTACATTTTCTTAAGTTACTTTATTTTTAGTATTTTACTTAAATTATTTCTTTCCGGTTTTTAATTTGTAATAAGGCCGCTTCTAAGTATTTTATTTTGGTTTGTATTTCTTTATTTATAACTTGCTTAAAACGGATAGACTAAGGTTGCATGGCTTTTATTTAAAAATTAATCAACGTTTTCAAAATATAACACACGTGTCAAATGGATAACGTAAAGTCAAACAAGACCTTGATATAAAGTAAACTTTAAACTGGTAGTGGATAGGACTTTCACAAACTAAAACCTGGATTTCTTTCCAAACTTTAATAACGGTTTTGCAAACTCAACATAATCGTAATAACTAAAGAATATGTTTCAATCCATCGTTGATGTGACACACTAGACTTGGCCATAACGTCTGGGCTGAGTTTAGGGGTGTTACATTTAATGGTATCAGAGCCTGGTTGCAACAACTCTGCTGTGGATCGGGTCCAAAAGTTTTCACAAAATTTTAAAACTAAAGCCCAAGAAGGGTATTTTGAAATCGGTTTTGGGAAAATTTTTTAAGAAAACCTTTTTTTCAAACTTATTTTGTTTAAGACACGCTTATTTTTTTTAAAAAAAACAAAGTTTAAGTTTTACTGAATTTTATCTAAAATTGGGCTGTCTGAAATCTGGTTTTTGAAGTGTGGCACACCAAATCCCGGGCATCAAGTTTGTAAGTACTTTTTTTATATATACTGTACTGTACTGAAACACTACTGTAGATAGTACTGAGACCCTACAAAGACACTAAAGTTAGGGCAATACTGAAACTGTGGAGACTGAGACAGTAGGGAAACTAAACCCTAGAAGACTGAGACTGTAGCTAGGCTACGATTCCGTGAAAACAAACTCTGAAATACTATCTGTGCATAAGACATTTGTAATAAACACTGAAATACTAAACTAATTTCATAAAATTCATAATTAGATAAGTTGATATGAGTACGAGGGTAGCTCGTGGACATGGCCGAAGTAGTGTACAAGCTGGGTCTTCATCTTCGGGACATATGCCAGCTGATGAGGCACGATCGCCGCTGATAGCTAAGAATGGGTCATATGATTAGGCTGCAGGGGACGATGCCTTGTCTCAGGCAATGTTAAGGGTTTTAGAGAGGGTTGCTGGAGCTAATACTGGGACTGTGAATAGGGGATCCATTTCTGAGCGACTCTGGGCTAACGAAGTGGAGGTTTTCAAGGCCATATCTGGAGTAGCCCCAAATGTGACCGAGTATTTGTTGGAGGCCACGAAACGGATCATGGACGATCTGGATTGCTCAGTGGCGCAAAAGCTGAAAGGAGTGGTGTCTTTACTCTGAGATGAGGCGTACCAGTGGTGGATCACCGTGAGGGATAGTACCCCAGCTGAGGGGGTAACCTGGGAACTATTTAAGATGGCTTTCAAGGGAAAGTACATCAGGGCAAGCTACGTGGACGCCCGAAGGAAGGAATTTCTGAACCTGACCCAAGGTAACAAGTCTGTTGCTGAATATGAGGCGGAGTTTTTAAGGTTGAGTCGGTATGCTAGCGGAATAGTTGCTACTAAGTATGAGCGTAGCATTCGATTTGAGAACGGCCTCAAGGATGAGCTTAGGGTGCTGATAGCTTCGTAGAGGGAGCGTGAGTTTGCTGCCTTGGTGGAAAAGGCTAAGATAGCCGAGGAGGTGAAGCGAACTGAATGACAGAACTGTGAGAAGGACCAAAATCGGTTCAGGAGGGATTTTGGACTTTCAGGTGCAATAGGCCGAAATGTTAAAAGAGCTAGGGTGGATGAACCGGTCCGAATAGTTTTGGTGAATACAGTTAGACCACAAGCTTGCGGGGACTACGGTAGAGTACATCTGGGAGAATGCTGGAAGCGTACTGGGGCTTGTTTTCGATGCGGATCCAAGGAGCACAGAGTTAAGGATTGTCTACAAAGACCAACTCAGACGCAAGTTGCTAAACAGAGGGTTGCTCAACTAGTGCGAGGTGGACCACAACCGCCGAGAGGTCGTCGTCAAGGTAAGGGCGACAACAAAAATGGTCGTGGATGTGGAGCACCTGGCAAGGGTGCTGGAAATGCTGAGGCTCGTCAGCCAGCATTGGTGCATGCTGCTCGTCACAGAGAGGAGGGTGACGCACCAGACGTCATAACTGGTATGTTGTTGATCTCTAGCATGCCATACGCTGCCTTGATAGACGTTGGTTCTACTCATTCGTATGTTGCATGTGATATATCTGGGTCGTTAGGTGTGCACTTTGAGGAAACTATGAGTGGGGTAACTGTGATAAGTCCATTGGGTCACTCAGTTAGGGTAGATAAACTCTATAGAAATGTGCCTTTAGAGATTCAAGGTAGGAATTTCTCTGGGGATTTAATGGAGCTACTGTTTGGAAAGTTCGATCTCATCTTGGGGATGGACTGGCTTGCTAAGCATAGGGTGACTCTAGATTATGCTGCTAAATAGATGGTGTTAAAGACAGCAGAGGATGAGGAGGTGATAGTTATAGGGGAGCGAAAGGACTACTTGTCCAATGTTGTGTTGACCTTGAGGTCTGAGAAGCTTATTCGCAAGGGTTGCAAGGTGTATTTGGCATTTGTGGGTCAGACGGAGACTGAGGGTTTGACTGTAGAGAAGGTTAGAATTGTCAAGGAGTTTCAAGATTTTTTTCCTGAAGAGCTTTCTAGATTGCCTCCGAATCATGAAGTCAAATTTGGAATCGACTTGCTGCCTGGAACGGCTCTAGTGTCCATCACACCTTATAGGATAGCACCAAACTAGTTAGTGGAACTGAAAGCACAAATCCAAGAGTTGTTAGATAGGGGTTTTATTAGGCCTAGTATGTCTCCACAGGGAGCACCAGTACTGTTCGTAAAGAAGAAGGATGGGACGATGCGTATGTGCATCGATTATTGCTAGTTGAACAAGCTGATGATAAAGAATAAGTACCCTCTGCCAAGGATCGATGATCTGTTTGACCAGCTTGGTGGAGCTTCGGTATTTTCCAAGATTGATCTTCGATCTGGATATCATCAGTTAAGGGTGAAGGAGGTCGATATTCATAAGACAGCATTCAAAACTCGGTATGGTCATTACGAGTTTCTAGTGATGTTGTTTGGACTAACGAATGCACCTGCGGCTTTCATAGATCCGATGAATTGAGTATTCCAACCTTACTTGGATTGATTCGTAGTCATCTTTATCGATGATATTCTGGTGTATTTAGAAACTGAGGAGAAGCATGGTGACCATCTTCGTATGGTTATGCAAATGTTGAGAGAGAAGCAACTCTATGCAAAGTTCAGCAAGTGTGAATTTTGGTTGCGAGAAGTGACATTTCTGGGTCACATTATTTTTGCTAAGGGGATTAGGGTGGATCTTTGAAAATTTGAGGCGGTTCTGGAATGGACACCGCCGAGGTCGGTATCGAAAATTCAAAGTTTTCTGGGTTTAGCAGGGTACTACAGAAGGTTTGTAGAAGGTTTCTCTTTAATTGCTACACAATTGACAAAACTTCTGAGGAAAGGAGTAACATTTGTATGGACTGAGAAATAGTAAGAGGCTTTCGACAAGTTGAAGAAGGTTTTAACTAAGGCGCTAGTATTGATTCAGCCGGAGTCTAGGAAGGATTTCATTGTGTACAGTGATGCATCGCATGTGGGTTTAGGCTGTGTACTGATGCAAGAGGGTAAGGTGGTCGCTTATGCTTCGCGACAGCTTAAGCCTCATGAATCAAACTACCCTACGCATGATCTAGAGTTGGCAGCGGTTATTTTTGCGTTAAAGATCTAGAGCCACTATCTGTATGGGGAAATGTGTATTATATACACGGACCATAAGAGTCTCAAGTATTTGTTGACTCAAAAAGAGTTGAATCTTAGGCAATGAAGATGGATAGAGTTGTTTAAATACTACGACTATTCAATTGAGTATCACCCAGGCAAGGCAAATGTGGTAGCAGATGCACTAAGTCGAAGGGCTATCACTGAGTTGAGAGTAATGTTTGCTCATTTGAGTCTATATGACGATGGCAGCTTATTAGCAGAATTACAAGTGAGACTAACTTGGATTAAGAAGATTAAGGAGAAACAGTTAGAGGATGAGTCATTAGTTCCTCGGTTTCAGCAAGCTGAGAATGATGAGAATTTTGATTTTGGACTGAATAGTGAAAGAGTTCTGTGTTTCCAAGGATGAATTTGTATTCCGAAGGACTCTGATTTGAGGCAGTCAATTCTGAAAGAGGCTTATGGTCGACCCTGTGCCATGCATCCTAGAGGGAATAAGTTGTATCGAGACTTGCGAGAGTTGTATTGGTGGCCTGGACTTAAGTGAGAAGTAACTGAATTCGTGGGTAATTGTCTGGCATGCCAGCAAGTAAAGGCTAAATATCAACTACCTTCTAGACTTCTGCAGCCAGTAAAAATTCCACTTTGAAAGTGGGAGAGGGTAACTATGGATTTTGTGAGTGGATTACCTTTGACACCCTCCAAGAAGGACTCAGTGTGGGTAATTGTGGATAGGTTAATGAAATCTACCCATTTCATACATGTCCGAATCGATTACTCACTTCAGAAGTTGGCCAAGTTGTATGTGGCAAAGATAGTACGATTGCATGGGGTGCCAGTTTTGATAATTTATGATCAAGATCCTCGGTTTACATCTCGATTCTGGCAGAAGATTCATGAGGCGTTGGGTACGCGATTGGATTTCAGTACTGCTTTTCACCCCCAGACTGATGGACAGTCGGAAAGGGTTATTCAGGTTCTGGAGGACATGTTGAGGGGTTGTGTTATCGACTTTCGAGGTAGTTGGGAGGATCACTTGCCATTGGCAGAGTTTGCTTATAATAACAGCTATCAGGCGAGTATTCGAATGGCACCATATGAGGTGCTGTACGGTCGAAGGTGTCGTTTGCCTACTTATTGGACGGAGTTAGGAGAACGTCAGGTTCTTGGGCCAAAGTTGGTGGCAGACACTAAGGACAAGGTTAAGTTGATCAGAGATCGATTAAAGGAAGCATCTGATAGGCAGAAATCTTATGCTGACTTAAAGCGTAAGGAAATCGAGTACTTGATAGGGGATATGGTTTTCTTGAAGGTCTCGCCCTGGAAGAAGATATTAAGGTTTGGTAAGAAGGGCAAGTTGAGTCCGCGGTTTATCAGGCCTTATTGAGTTCTTAAACGGGTAAGGCCAGTAGCTTACCAGCTGGAGTTACCGCTAGAGTTAAACCGAATTCATGAGTTTTTCATGTGTCCATGTTGAGATGATATCAATCTGATCCTTCTCATCTCGTACCAGTGGAAGAGATTGAGGTGAAGACCGACTTGACTTTTGAAGAAGAGCCTGTGCAAATACTGGATCGAGAGGTCAAAGTGCTAAGGAGGAAGTCAGTTCCTTTGGTAAAAGTACTTTGGCGCACCCATGGCAGAGAAGAAGCTACTTGGGAGCCAGAAGAGGCGATGCATCAATAATACCCTCACCTATTTGGATCAGGTAAATTTCGAGGCCAAAAATTTCTTTAAGGGGGTAGAGTTGTAACGCCCTAATTTTTTGGATTTTTTGGGATTTTTTCGATTTTGTGTGAACTTTAAATTTTGTTGGTCTGGTTATGCTAAATTATGTTTAGGTGTGTTAGTGGGCCTTTAGAAGGCCCAAGCCTAAGTTAAAACCATGTAGAATTTTTAAATTTTGGACTTAAAGAGAAGGGGTCCTAAGTATTTGGGCTTTTAAGAAAAGTGGGTAATTGAAGACACAAGTAAGCCTTTGGTAAAGTAGCAAGGTGGCGCCACTTAGAGCTTAGGGAAGTGGTATGTAGAAGCTATGCAAGGGCCAAGGTTCAAGTCTCATGGTAAGTAGTGTGGTATTTTATTTTTACTGTATGTGCAAGTCATGTGATGGACTTCAAGTGAAACTCTGTTGGAAAGAGTTTGAGATGCTCATGAGATTGAGTTAGAGAGGATAAGGAGGAGAAAATCTAGGAATTTGAATGAGAGCTAGTAATGGCTGATTGTGGGGTTCTTGGAGGAGCATTATTAGTTTTGGCCTACCGGCTTTGGCATTTTTGGCAAGGGGGAGTTTAGAGGGTTAGCCGAGTAGTTTTTGGGTCTATCTTGGGGTTTTAGTTCGGCACATTAGACAAGTGTGTGCTGACTAGGTAAGTCTTTAGGGTTCTTTTTCTCTTCTCCTCCCTTATTCTAGAAGCCGACACCTTAAACACAATCACTTGTGCCGATTTGTCCATAACCAAACCCTCTCCTCTCTTCTCTCGTCTCCTTTCTCTTCTATTTTCACCAAGAGCTGAACTACTCCTTTCTTTTCTTCTCCTTTCTCAAAGCCTATTAGTCGACTACCATAAAAGCCGAAACCGAAGCTGTGTTGCTGTTCACTCCCTTAACTGAAACTCCATTCTTCTTTTCAACCCAACTTCTTCAAAGCCAAACCTTACAACCACCCTAACCTCTGTCGACACCACTTCCATAACCCATAATTTTGAATATTTTTCTTCTACTTCATATCAAAGCCGAAACCCCTAACTTCATAGGGTGGCTGTCGATTAGGGCTTTATTAGTTTTACCATTCGATTTGTTATGTGTTAGTGTGGATTGAAGGCTATCGATCAAGGGGTATTGGAGGCAAGGACCATTGGAGCAACTAGATCTAGATCTAGTCATTGTTTTCGACAAGGGTAAGCATTCTAGGGCTTTAAAGGATGTTGGCCGAATATGGTAAGTGGTTATTACATTGGCTATCATTGATTCATAGTCTAATATCTTAAGTTGTCGATTGTAGGATAATCGCGTGGGAGATCTCATCCTAGTATATTGGGAATCAAGTGTGTAAATGAACACCTACTAGTAGACTAGATCGGCAACAGCTGAAAAGCCAAAATGCCGAAATTCTGGCATTTCGTGGGCTTGCGAGCGTGCTAGCACTCGTGGGTCGAATGACTTGGTTAAATCAATGATCGCAAACGGCAAGGTTGATGTGTGCATAATTTCATGCACCGTGGTGAATTTGGGCCTGGGGGGCTGAATTTGGGCCCAATGTGCTTATGGGCCCATATGGGTAAAGACGAGCGGTAAGCGTATTCTGATAAAATGAATGATCAAGTTGTTAAATCAGACTTAAAATTTGGGCTTTGTGGGCCAAAATAGTTATGGACACTGTAGGGCCCATTAGGGGTTTTGGGGACTAATAACTCTAAATTGCTAAAACGGGCTAAGTAAGATACCTAAATGACAATTGGACGGTTTGTAACTGTATTGGGCATGAAACCCTAAAAATTGGTAAATTTACTGATTATATGCGTGATATGAAGTAATAAAATTTATAATAATGGTCACACCAAAAACTAACTATTATCACGACTTTAAGGCAAGCGCACCTATCGAAAAGTAGTATAGCTTAGTGGCAAGACCGAGATATCGTACCCAAGGGAACCAAAAGTACTAGTACTAACTTTCTTTCTATTATTTAACCTAGAAATAAAAAGGGCTTTTATGAAACTAAACTAATTCTAAAAGTAAACTATGAATGCACAAAAAGTGAATTGGGGAAAAACTCTTAGGAAAAATTGATTGATTTGGGCAATACTCAAGGGAGAATCCACCTAGACTTCACTTGTTATCAATTCTTAAGGTAGACGATTTATTCACTTGACTTGATCCGTAGAGATTCCTAACTTATGTTAATACCTCCGTCGAGGATAAGAACAACTAATCCTAGGTTGATTAATTGAAATATCTTTCTAGTTAAAACCCCTAGTCTTGCATTAACTCGATCTATGGATCCCCTTATTAGGTTTGACCCTAATCTGGCAGATTTATGTCGCCCTATGTCTAGGGTTGCATGCAACTCCGCTTAATTATGCTAGATCTACTCTTAAACAGGGACTTTTGCTCCTCTGAATAAGCACATCAATACTTGAATTAATACCTAGGATTATTAAAACAAGAATTAAGAACACATAATTAAGAACAATTCAAGTATTTATCATATAAATCAAGATAAAATAATAAGAAGATCTGTCTTAGGTTTCATCCCCCTCAAGTATTTGGGGGATTTAGTTCATATTTAATAAAGAAAACATCTCAAAAGAATAAAAATAACAAAACATAAAGAACATAAAAACCCCTGAAGGATTGAAGGGAGATCCTTTGTCTTGATGTAGAATTCGTATTCTGGGATGAACCAATTGACTTCCCTTTGAGTAATTCCTTGCTTTCACTCTCTGTGTTGGAAGAAATACAGCACTCTCTTGTGGGAGAAAAGGCACACCCTTAGAGTTGCCTCCTAGGGTCTTTATATAGAGCTTTGGAATGCCTTTCTTGGCCTCTAAGTATCCAAATCCAAGTGAAATTGCACTTCCTCACTACAGGGACATGCCCGTGTACCACGCCCGTATGCCACGACAAGAGGCCGTGTACGAGACTATTGATGGTGGCATGGCCGTGTGATCCGGCCGTGCTTGTCGGGGCTTGGCCATGTTGGACCTTATGTGGCACGGCCGTGTGCCATGGCCGTGAGATGAATCCTTGGACCGTGTTGTTTTTACAATTTGGCCCATTTTTCTCCGTTTTCGGCCTGTTTTTAGTTATTTTCTCTTCCCTGTGCTCTCCTGAGTATAAAACATGAAATAGAAGGATTAAGAGCACCAATTTCCACAAATTCAATGATAATTTATCCAAAAATTAAGCTAAGCATGGGGTAAAAATATATATAATTTATCATTTATCAACTGAAACACCCCTTAAGGGTGGAAAATTACTATTTTACCCCTAGGTGCAAAATGACCATTATACCCCTAAGGTTAAATTTGACTGAAATGCATGCTATATTTTATCTATTCAGTGTATGCCATGACATGTTATACTGTTGCATGGGACTGGGTTTTGATGGAGGAACTGCTAAGTGGCATTGCCACGTTTATTGAAAAAGGCTTTGCCTCGTTTTACTGTTAGTGGCTTGGCCATGTTATCTGATTAAGCAGCTACGCTGCGACTGTGGTGTGTAGGGCTAGGTGGGCCGAGTTATTCCCTACATGGTGTGTAGGGTTGGTACGAGCGGTGCGTAGGGCTGGATTTGGGCTAGATTTTGCATACATGCATAATTTCTGATCTGTTACTGTAATAGGCCTAAGGGCCGTACTAAATACTGAATAGGGTTAAGGCCCAGGTAATACTGTTTACTGAATACGGCTAAGGCCCAGTTAATACTGAATCTGGATAGGGCTTAGGCCCAGTAAAGCTTGAACTGATTTGGGCTCTGGTTGGGTTTACATTACACACTGATATTTCCAAACTCACTCCTTCCCTTTCATCTATGCAGGTGAGCCCTAAGCTAGTGGACTTGGAGCTGGAGGGATTCGGAGTGGCCATGTGGACTATTGGGTTTTTTTTCTTAAGTTACTTTCTTTTTAGTATTTTACTTAAATTATTTCTTTCAAGTTTTTAATTTGTAATAAGGCCGCTTCTAAGTATTTTATTTTGGTTTGTATTTCTTTATTTATAACTTGCTTAAAATGGATAGACTAAGGCTGCGTGGGTTTTATTTAAAAAATAATCAATGTTTTCAAAATATAACACACGTGTCAAATGGATAACGTAAAGTCAAACAAGACCTTGAGATAAAGTAAACTCTAAACTGGTAGTGGATAGGACTTTCACAAACTAAAACCTGGATTTCTTTCCAAACTTTAATAACAGTTTTGCAAACTCAGCCTAATCGTGATAACTAAAGAATGTGTTTCAATCCATCATTGATGTGATACACCAGACTTGGCCATAACGTCTGGGCCGAGTTTGGGGTGTTACATACGCTATCTCTATATAAGTGTAGCACGTATGCTTGGAATGGTGTAAATGTACAAGTATACACAAGTGCAACAAGTAATAAAGTGACAAGTAAATGTCGAGTTATCGTACCAACAGGGACTGTGAAAAGAATTATTTATGAATGCAATTAAAAAGACTTTGGTGGAGAAAAATATTTTTATTTGAGGAGGTGATTAAAAACTTAGATTTTTAACTAAGTAAAAAAAATAAAAATAAAATAAAAGTTCCAATGCATGATTTCAAAACATGATTTTAATCAATATGACATAATTTTCTTAGATTAATTACATTTCTTAGCTTAGAATTATTAAACTCATGTCTATGTTGTTACGAATAAATTCACGGCAACTTGGTAATTTGCTAACTTATGAACATACTTACCTACCAAAATCCATTTATCTCTTGACTATATCTCTATGTCAATTTAACCAATTAAACAAATTTTAATAAGCAAATGTGTTAATGCACATACATACTTATGAAATCAAAATAATCTCTTGTACATATCTCTATGCCAATTCAAACAATTAATTCAATTTTCATAAGCACATAAATGATTACGTAAGGTAACAATGTATTCTACCTTGAAACAATTTAATCACAATAATCTTGCAAGTTATACAAGGCTAATGTATCGTTAGATACCATTGTTAATTTAACCCTCAGCTACCTTAGATGATTAAACATGCACTGATTAAGTATCATCTCAATCAATTACAATTTCAATCCATTTAAATAATTAATCCATTAGTTACCTTATAATTGTAATGCAAGAATAGCTTAGTCATGGTTTTGCGTAATCAAACATCTTACCAAGGCCTATAACAACACAAACACAATTTTAATAAATTAAGTGGACAAAATTCAATCAACCTAACACGAATTAAATTTAAGCCATATTATTTAAATTAAACATATCAATATCACAATTATTCATAGACATGTTCAAAAAACCAATAATAAAATTAAAAGGAAAAGGAACAAAAATGAAATTTGATGTTTCTTCTAGGCTTGACTAGTTTGCTCCACTCATCCTTCTCCGCTTGTTCTTGTTGACCCGATGCTTCCACAAACACTTGAATGCTGCTTCAAATGGTGGTTGAAGGACTCTTTTCAAGAGGTGAATTTGACAAAGAATGGGGAAGAAAATGAAGAACAAAAGAAGTGGGTGACAAGAGGAATTGAATGAGAAGTGAAAGGGATGAGAATGTTTGAGATGTGTTTGAAATGAGCAGGCAAGGGGGTATTTATAGGTTGAGTAGACTACTAAAAATAGAAAAAGTGAGAATCCATAGAATCCCCTAATGGCCAGCCACACATGTGGCAAGTTTGAAGGTTTCAAGCTTGCTATTTTATGGTAGAGGCAAATCTAAGAAGGCATGATAAGTGGAGGGGGTTTGAATGCAAATTCAAGGAGTCTTCGAGGGCTATTTTGCAAGCAAAATAATCAGCCAAATAAGCTGATTGGGTCAGCATGTGGACAGTTTTAGGCAGCCCAGTGCTCGGTTGGGTCGGTTTTCTCGGTTCAACTTAACTAGGCCCCTTTTCATAATTAATTAATAATAACTATTTAACCCAAGATAAATTGGATTAAGATTAAAATTAATTATATTATGCATTAAAATTCATAATTTGGACCATCTTCAACGGAAAAATTAATTCGCTTTGATGCTTCAAGAATCGCTTCTTAATTTTGCGCTTTTGGCAATGTCTACCGAGCCAATTTTCGACCTTTGTGCAAATCTGTTGAAAATGTTCAAAATTAATCAAAATTTATTATAAAATTAATTAAAATTCAACATGTTAATAATTGAAGTAAAATTTAATTATTTTATAATTATTATATATTTTTCGACAATAATTACTACGAATTTACCTGAATTTGAGTTAAAAAGGGTATAAAAAAGTGTGTATATTTTCGTGTTTCCAATGCTCACACTCTCCAAACACGCCACGCTATCTACGGTGAATGGAGCTATGCTCAACATTACCTTATCTCTCTAACGCTATCTCCAGGCCATAATGCCTAACGCATAATAAAAGGGGTGGGTGCTCACAGTCCTATGGCATGCCAATGATATCCAATGGTTTCAAGTTTTTACATTGCCAACATATCTAATCAATCAACTTTTATTACGCAATGTAACTAGTTCACACTACTGTTGAGCTTGTACTTAGCATTTCACAATAATATAATTTTGCACTAATCAAAATTGGCAATATCACAAATCTCATAATTCATTTACCGGTTCGTGCATACATAAATGCGCATTATCAATAAAATTCATTTGTTATAAAAAATCTATATTATAATATTTATTTTTATATCTATTTGCACGCATTACATATGTGACAGCCCCAAATTTAGCTTTAATCAGGAAAACGATTTTGAAACCGTTAAACCGAGTCAGAGAAACTTGAAAATATTATTATACATGAAATTTCTTTGTGGTTAATAGTGTGTACAAATTTTGGTGCCGTAAAATTTTTGATTTAATGGTTAATTAGTGAGTAGGACTTTAGTGATAAAATTTGGAAATGATATAGGTTGAAGTGGGAGGACCGAATATTGCATGGCTTTAAAATACTTGGCCTTGCATGTCAAAATCACCAATATCCTTTTAGTGGCCGGCCATGCAAGCTTTTAAAGCTTTGATTTTTACATTTTCTTATATTAAGAGACATTTGATTGGTGGATAAAAATAATGTCAATTTTAATGATAAAGAAAATGGTGAAAAGAACAAGGCAAAATTTATTTTCTTTCTTGTTCTTCAATTGCCGAAAGTGAGAGGGGGAAAAAGGGCTAAGGCATTCGGCTATAGTTCTAGTTTGAATCAAGGTAAATTTATTTTGGTTTTTGATAAATTGTTTATGGAATTTAGTTGCTCACTACATTATTGTCATGGCCCATACGGTTGATTTCTTTGAAAAATTTAGTGAATGTTGCATTCGGCAATGGGGGAAATGCATTGATGTTATTGATAAATTTGAAGTTTGATATTATAAATAGTTGAATGAGTGTTTAATGTGTCAAATGAGGCTATTAACCGTGTGTTTTGAGTTATGTGTTCAAATGAAGGGAAATGATGTTTTTATGATTCAATTTGTTAAGGAATGATTCGGTTGAGGTCTAGTTTCTTGAGGAAATGTTTTTGGAAGCTCTTTTGATAAGTGAACGGCTAGGAATTTAGATGTAGCTTAGAAATTTTTGGTTAAAAGTGAAAGATAGAAATCTATGGGACTTTCGACTAAGAGGGGTTGTGGATAAAAGAATATATATATACATATATATATACTCACTCATAATCAGCCTTGGTATGGATGTATTGGTTTAGTTGAAAATTTAGAAGTTAAAACATTAGAACAAGTATGTGCACTTAGCCGAATGATGTCTTAGTGAAAGGAATAGGAAATTTCCGTGTTTTAAGACATTTGTAAACACGACTAAAATTTTGTGAAGGTTTTATGCTTATGTATTAATATTTATAACATAGACATATGTGAGTGAATTGTTAATTTTAAGGAACAATCGGCCATAAACTTTTATAATGAGATATTGACGATTTAAATTTTGTACCTCTAGCTCAAGAGCATCGAGGAACAACTTCGAATAAGGGGAAAGCCAAAGTGACAGAATAGTCGCCCCGTAATTAATCGGAAAGTTACAAGGTAAGTTTATTTGCCGTAGCTTAGCTCATGTTCTAATTTAACATGATTTATGGTCGATTCGGATTTGTCGAAAACGGCCAAGTAGCCGAAAGTTTACTAGACTTAGGAAGGTTTTTGAAATCAATTCAATATGTGGATAAATTATATATCTACGGACTGAATATGCTGGGAAATAATGTCATACTATGCATTAGCTTGTTAAACGAGGCAAATGAATGTCGTTCGGCATTAAAAATATACATGATAGATCTGAATGTATGTGTTTCAGTTCTTTAATCCGGGTTAACTCCCGAAGGGCCTAAGGGTCAGTGTTTAATTTGGGTCAAGTCCCGAAGGGCATATATGCCAGAGTTGTATCCAGGATAAGTCCTGAAGGGCATTCGTGCCAGTGAGACAACCGGGCCAAGTCCCAAAGAGCCTTAAGGCTAGGACCTTATAACCGGGGCTAGGCCCGAAGGCAGTCATGCTGGATCTACAAAAATTCAGGTTTTACTAACTGTAAGAATTGAGCTCTTAATCTAAATTAGCCAGGTATGTAGTACATTCAGATTTCAAACGTACTTCTATATAAATTATGCTATGCCAACCGGGTGATATCGTATCCGACCTTTGTTCAGAATGGTATGAAGGCATGATGTTTTATTATTGTATTGGGATTGTGTTAAGATTAATTTAAGTATACGGTTATACTATGACTTGAAGCATATGGAATTTGATGTGTATGATTCTTTTCTTCTCGTTAAACCCAAGAAAGACTTAGCTTTGTAACTTAATTTAATATATTGGCCTATTGATTGAGCTTGTCTTGGGATGAAGAAACTATCCATATGATTCAAAATTTAGTTAAAGAACGATGATTGATATATATATATATATGGTTAGTAAAGGTAAATTTTAACATTAGCTGCATTCAGTTAAGGTTAGACCTTGGTAAACAATTAAAGGTGCCCTGTATAAATCTCTGATTGTATTATCATTACTATGGTTTAAAAACTTACTAAGCATATGTTTGCTTACTTTGTTGCTTTAACTCTCTGTTTTGTAGATCTCGTTTGTTAGCTACGGTCTTGGGAATTTCAGGGCTGAAGTCATCCACGCTATCAAAACATCCTTCGGTATTTTGTAACTAAACCTTGAAAATGGCATGTATAGACTTGACATGTGGTTGTTAAACGAGCTTGATTTTGAAGTTGTAATTAAGTCAGCCATGCGAAAATGGCTTAACCGAATGTCTTAAATCCATGTCCATGGTTTTAAATTTGGTTGCGTAATATGGAATGGCAACTAAGTCACGCAATTGTAAATATGTTTGAAGTATTGTTTATATATATATATCGATGTCTAAGTATTGAGAGTCGAATGAATTGTATGATATCGCGATAAACGAAGGCTGAAATGTGGAATTAAATGTGACCAATCAGTAAGTCCATATAGATTGAATGAAACTTGTGTGAAAATTTCATTAGATTGGATTAGGTAATACGAAGTTAGAAGCATGAGTAGTAATTGTCTTTGATCATCGAATCGATTCATGAGGGTCGTGCAATGCCTTTTAACCCTCCGGCGATCGGAACGGGTTTATGGGTGTTACAACATAACCATATACGAATTTATATCACATATATATATATACATACCTATTTAGTGACCTTTGTCACATCAACTTTAGCATACATTAAAAGTCTTATATATATTAAATAATACAAAACATATAACCACATATATATTATATATTATAAAACCCACACATATATTATGTATAGTAGAACCACGCATATATATGTATTATGTATATGCAAACCCATGCAAATATATTACACATATAACACCCATGCACCCAAATATATATTATACATATAACACCAAAACCTATATATATTATATATAAATAACAAAACCCCTATACCAATATATATTATATATACACATATCATATAAATTTTTTCACAACATGGATACTCAAAAATTTAAAAAAAATTGTAAGAATTTGAACAGTGGGGGTTTACAAGCTATGCTTTGACTCTTTAGATTTTGCAATTCATGCTAAAACATGACAAACGAATGCACTCACTTGTAGTTCACCATGGTTCGTCGAAGTAAACAACTTTTTGCTTACCTTTACCCCGGTTTATTGAGGCTCCACCAACATTTTCACCTTCACACAAAAACATACATATTACCAAGCATCCAAACACAATCTAGCTTACTATCTTTATGTTCATACAACGGCTCTCCACTCATACATACTTATTTGACTTATTTTGTATAATCTATTTCTCTTAATTTCTTCTTTTTTAATTTAATTAAATTCTTAAATTCTACCTCCTAACCCCCTAACTTGTGTCTAATTATAGATCTAGGCAGGTAATTCAACTCAATTTTACTAGAAACTACTTTTCTCGAAAAACCACCGTTCATCCTCATTGTCAAAAGACAACCATGTAATTCATGCAATTACTTAAAGATTTTATTAAATAGATACTTAAAGATTTTATTAAATAGAATTTGTACATCACTTAATCTCATCAAAATATATTGAAAATTATTTTAAAAACATCTTTTAGCTCTTTATTATGAGATTCACCATTTTCATGCAAAAGATATCTTTAAAAACCATGGATCTTTAATTTTCTTGCTTAGATCTATGAAAATTTAAATTAAAAACACCTAATAAAAATTTAATACATAAGAAAATAATAGATTTACCTTTAATTTGAAAACCTCCACGAATTTGTACCAATTTAGCAAAAACGAGCTAAGCTTATGTGAGAAATTGGAGACAAAAGAGTGATTTTCTTGCAAAATTGAAAGAATAAAAAGTGTTTAGATGCCAAGAAAGTATAAGCTACGTAGTAATTTTTGAGAGAAAATTTTCTAATCTAAATCTAACAATATTTTAAACTGAAAAAGGATGGAGGGAAACAAAATAAAAGCAAACAAACGATGGTTGTATAGCCAACCAATTTTTTTAAAAATTGGGCTATTTTCCCTCTTAGTCCTCTCTTATTTCTCCCTTATTCTAAAAGCTCCCTTTTTAACCACTAGTTTTTAATTTAAACATTCAAGCACTATTCCAAATTAGTCTTTAGTAATCTTTACTAATTCCCCTATTCTTAATACCAAAATTATTTAATTTAATTATTATTTTTACTATTATGAACTAATTATTTATTTATCTTATTTTAATTCCTACAACACAAAATCTGATTTTTCTGTTGAACCCATAATCTAATTTCCAATTCTATGAACCCAGTTCTCGAGATGTGACAATATCAGATACCGGATGTAGTTCTCACATTTGTACCTCTGTACAAGGATTGTAAAGGAATAGGGATCTGGCTAAAGGAGATGTGGACCTGCGAGCTGGGAATAGAGCAATAGTTGTTGCATTAGCTGTAAGAACACATATTTTATCATTGCCTAGTGGACTTGATTTAATTTTGGATAATTGTTATTTTGTGCCCAGTTTAACTAGAAACATTATTCCAATTTCTTGTTTAGACAAAATGGGTTTTTAGATAATTATTAAGAATAATTGTTGCTCATTTTATCTTAATAATGTTTTCTATGGTTCAACATCTACATTTTTTATCAAGATATGCCCATTTATAACATAAATACTTAGAGATAAAAAATAAATGACTCTAATCAAACATATCTTTGGCATTTTCGTTTAGGCTATCTAAGTGAGAAGTGCATACCAAAGCTCCGTAAAGATAGATTTTTTGATTCATTTGTTTTCAAAAAATTTGATTTATGTGAGTCTTGCTTGTTGGGTAAAATGTCTAAATCCCCTTTTAATAGTAAAAGTGAGTGAGCAAGTGATTTGTTTGGTTTAATACATAATGATGTATGTGGACCAATGAATACATAACCCATGGGAGATTTTCAATACTTCATTACTTTTACTGATGACTTTAGTAGATATGGGTATATTTATCTTATGCACCATAAATCTAAAGCACTTAAAAAGTTCAAGGAATTTAAGAATGAAGTACAAAACCAACTATGCAAAAGTATTAAGGCACTTCGATCAAACTAAGGAGAGTTTGATAAGCTTTTGAAGGAATGTGGGATTGTCTCACAACTTACACCTCTTGGTACTCCACAATGGAATAGGGTTTCGGAGAGGACAAATCGAACACTATTAGACATGGTTCGGCCAATGATTAGTGATACTGATTTTCCTACTTTTTGGGGGAACAAGCACTTGAGACAGTTGCTTTCACATTAAATCATGTTTCGTCTAAATCGGTTCAAAAGAAAGCATATGAGATATGGACTGGGAGGCATCCTAGTATGTCTTTTATGACGATTTAAATCATATAATAAAATGTTAAATTCTTAGTTAAAACCTTGTGTTTTTAACTTGTGTAAAATGCACACCTTAATCAATTTGAATCGTAAATCAAACTAATGCTTGATCACCTCCAATCCAAAAGAAGTATGACTTTGATTTGCACCTAAAGAAATCATTCATAAATTTAGCATTCTTTTATCTCCAATAAAAGAATTATCCATGACAAAAATCATGCACAACTTCTCAACTTAATACTTACTTCTTTATTTTCAAGTTGAACCAAGATCAGCACTTCTATAATTGAGGACTAAAATTGATGAGAGAATCTATTTTAATGAAAAGTTTACAAGAATTGAATTATTGTTCATGAAATGAAAATGGAATGGATGAAAGAATATTTTTTTTAAAAAGTGAAAGACACGAGTTACCCAAAATTTGACAATATTTCCAAGATTGAAGAAGACTCCAAAAAGCACTTGGGAATTTCATTAGAAGAAAAGAAATGAAGTTTTCTAAAAGATGACCAAAGAAAATAAAAATAAAAAAGAAGAAGAACAAGTAAAGAAATTTGTTTTTGGGTAGTGAAATTTGAATAATCGTTTGGTTTTAATGTGTTGGTGATGTGGTTGTTCTACGGTGGTTGAATGGTGGTGGAGTGGTGGTTTTATAGTAGTGGTTCAGTGGTGCTAGAGTGGTGACTTGGTGGTTATTGGGTGGTGAAATGGTATGAAGTTGGAAAATTAAGCAAAAATGAAAGGAAAAATGCAAGAAGAAGCAACCAATATAGGTGGCAAAATGGAGGAGGAGAAGGAGGAGAAAAGAGACAAAATGTAGCAGCTTATTTTTCGACAAATTGGAGCAGTGGTTTTGGAATCACAAATCTGAGATCAAAAACTTATTTTAATATTATTTTTTGTGTTTACAACATGTTATTATATGTGTGAAAATTTTGTGAAGTAATTTTAGCATTAGAATGCTTAATTTGCAAAAAAAGGACTTAATCTCATAATATGCAAAAGTTGCATTCTAATTGTTAATTGTGTTTAATTGCTATGATTTTTTAATGTGAGAGTCCTTATGATGTAATTAGCCCATTGATTGTGTTAATGGACATTAATGGACATGCATTATGAATTATTAATGTTTTATTATTAAGGTTAGTTTGGTAATTTGGTAAAATAATTTAATAAAATAAAACAAAACCATGAATTAGTGTCCATGTTCTTCTTAGTACTGAATTTGAAGAAAAGAGAAGCCATTTTTAGGGTTTGAAGCATTCTATCACTTCTCCTTGAGCATGTAAGTCCGTTTTTGCTCGATTTTTTTATTATTTTTATGTTTTTGTAATCGATGCTTTGTAATCTAGCTAGCCCGTACCTCTGATTCTAAAATTTCTAAAGATTATGTGAGTTTCCATTGATGAATATATGTGTTGTTGAATGTTTAATGTTGAAATATGAAAGTTTGGTGTTAGATTTCCATGTTTTGTAAAGTAATTTTTGATGAAACTGCATAATAGGGATTAAATTGTGAAATGTGTAAATTGTGTGGTTGAAATGTGAAATAAATGAAAGTTATGGACTGATAAGGACCTATGGAAAATTTGGCTAAGCATGGGTATATTGAAATTTGTTGTAATTTGTGTTTTTGTGAAGTAAGGACTAAATTGCATTAAATGTGAAATATTATGGGCTAATGTGTAAATATGCTTCAATGTGTATTATGGACTAATTGAATGATTGGTTGATTGAATAAGTTAATTTTGAATATATTTAAATCAAGAAAAACGGAATTTGGATCTAGATTGGGGGAAAACCAAGATTATTGACTAATCGACTTATTTCGTCGTTCTACCACGAGGTAAGTTCGCATGTAATAATTTCATTATAAATGCATGTTAAACGCGTTGATATTGTATAAATTGTGATTACGAGATTACAAACAATGTATAAATTGTGAATACGACTCTATGAGATGTGATCGACCGAGAACTGAAAAGTGAAAGCCCCGTACAAACCTTGGGAATATTATAGGATACAAATGTCATGACATTAGGGTTACTGAGACGAGATTATGTGTAAGACAATATTTGAGATATGGCATTGGTATGGTACTATGTGTAGGCCATGTTTGGGACATGGCATCGATACGAGATTTCGTGTAAGACCATAGTTGGGCTATTGGCATCGATATGAGATTGTAATAGCCCATTTTTGCCCGGACCCATACAAAAAATGGAAAACCAAAAAAAATAATGAAAAACCCAAAAAAAGTGTCCAAATTTCCTTTTACAATAAGCAAGCCTAAAACCCCAACCTTTTTTACATAAAACCTAACCCAAGTTTCATAGCCCATTTGGCCCAAAACATAAACAAATTTCAGCAAACCCTAACCCTAGGGCTAACTGCCGCCGCCGTTCCATGCATGTGCTCCTTCGCTGCCGAGCATCACTCCGCCGTTAGCGCACAAATCGCGCCTCCATCGCCATCGTGATCTACGCCGTTCATCTGCAAAAAGGAAAGAAAAGCGCAGAGAAGCATGAATATGGCAAGAAATCAACATAGTAGATTATTGTATTTTTTTATTTTTACTATTTTGGCTATAAAATGCCAAATAAAAATCATTGTAAAAGGGGCGAGGATTTATGAATACAAGAAGTAATAAAAATAGATTGAAGAGAAATCAGTTTTAAGTGGATAAAGGTTGCAGCTTTATTTTTTATTTTATTCTATTTTATTTTTTTCTTTATTTCTCCTTAAAAAGGGAACCAAATACATGTATATATATACATTAAAATAAAAAATAAAAAAACTTACTTTTTTTAGAATTTTCAGCCACCGTGCACAGTGGCCGGCGACGGCAACGCGTGTGGCACGTACAGTGGTGGCCCATTGATCCGGCAATCAGACTTAGACTAGGGGAGGAGAGAATTTAAGAGTTGTTTTAGTTTTTTTGAGGAAGGGGGTAAAAATGAGGGTTTTCAAAAAAAACTGGGTTTTATTGAACAATCAAAACGGCGCCGTTTCAGTGTGTTCAGAAGGGCCCCAAAACGACGTCGTTTTGGGGTTGACCCGTGTGACCCGACCCGTTGGCTGAAGGATCCGCGTGTTTTTTTTACTAAAGGGGCTAATTGCACTTTTAGACCTTCTGCATTTTTATTACTCTGCAATTAAGCTTCTTTTGTTTTTTTAATTTTACCTCAAATTTTCGTTTGGAATTCAATTTGGTCATCCCTGATGCTGTGCGTTTTGGAGTAGAAGGGAAAATTTCTCTTTTAGTCCCTCCATGTTATTCGCGCCATTTATTTCATTTTGTTTCGGATTAGCCCCAAAAGTCCTGTTTCAAGTCCAAATTGGTCCTTTTTTTTTTGAATATTTTAGTTATTTTGATTATTTCATTAATTAATTAATTCTAATATTATTATTTTACAACTATTATTATTACTACTATTATTACTATTATAACTATAATTATATTTATTGAACTTATTCTTTTTTTTTATTTTTATTATTACTATTTTCTCTTTATTTATTTACTATTATTTTTATTAACATGTTTTATTATTTATATTTTTATTTGCATTATTATTTTCGATTAATATTGTTATAAATATATTAATATTTCAATATTATTATATTTTACTATAATATTTATTTTTTGATTATTTTATTACTATTATTATTTTCATTATTATTTTTATTATTCTCTTTATTACTATTATATATTTTTTTGTTCATATTAATGTAGTATTATTATTATTACTATCATACTATTCCTTTTTATTTATTTATTTACATATTTTTTTAAAAACATACTCATTTTATTTTTATCATCATTCTCATTCTCATTATTTATTTATTTTTATATCCTTTTATATCTTTTCAAACTTTAAATTATTTATTACTTGTATCATTATCATTAATATTATTATCATTATCATTACTATTTTTTAAATAATTTTACATAATATTCATTCATTTATTCATTTACTACTATTTTTTTAAATATTAATATTTTTAGCTTGCTTATTATAATTTTTTATTTTATTTTTAACTTTTTCGTTTTATTCATTTATTTATTTATTTTTTGTCCTCCTTATTGTCATTTACATTAACGCATTTATTATTTCGTTATGCATATCAATATCGTGCTTTATCTTCATATTCTCATTAATTTTTGTCACATTAATTTTTACCTGACGCCTAAAAAACTTTTTCAATAAAAGCCAATATTCTGTGTTTAGAAAATCGAGAAATCGTGCCCTAACGTGCTAGGTTTCAATTTTTCTCGTTTATCTAAATAAGCGAATAACCTCTTTGTTTAAATAAAATACATAAATTTTAGAAAGCTTATTCTCGAGGATTCGAGATGTTGTGTCCTAACTTACTGGATATGACATTTTGTTACCTCGAGATAAGATTTTTCTTAAAACAAGGCAATATTTCGTGTTGGAAATTCGAGAAATCGTGCCGTAACGTGCTGGATTTTGGTTTTCCGTTTGACCAAATAAATAAATATCCTTTTAGTGACATGATTTAGAAATCATGAGATGATCTTGGTTTTGAGGGTTTTAAAATAGCGTATCCTAACGTACTGGATGTGGTATTATATTCCTTTGGAACGAGTGAATCTTAAATTCCAATTTGAGTTATTCAAACATTCTTTAAAAGGGATTATATTTTAAAACTTTTCAAATTTTCGACATTAAGACATTAATTAATCAATTAGGTACCAATTTTGGGCATTACGAAGGTGCTAATCCTTCCTCGTGCGTAATCGACTCCCGAACCAGTTTTCTCTGATTTCGTAGACCAAAATAATTGTTTTAATGAATTAAAATGTTTTATTAAAATGATCAATCTCAAAGTGACCTGATCACACCTCGAAAAAAAGATTGGTGGTGAATCCATTTTCATTTTTAAAGTCGATCCTCATTTTCCAAAATTAAAAATGGTTTCGACAGCTTAGCGACTCCACTGGGGACCAATAAGAGAGTCAAGCCGTAAAATTGATTATTTTCTATCCTTTTGTCGAAATTTAAGAATTCGATTTGAAAAATTACAATTTTTTTATTGTATTTGTTTGTATCATTGTGGTTTAAATCTCATAGAATAATCTTGCATTGCATTGCATGACCGTTGTGGTTACACCTTGTAAGTGGGCGTAAGAATGTAACACCCCAAACCCGGCCTGGATGCTATGGCCAGATCTGACGAGTCACATGGACTTACGATTGAATGTGTGTTCTTGTTTAAGGTGACTAAGGTGATTCTGGTAAAAAAATAGTGGTTTAACGAAAAGTCATTTATCTAAGTCCTTCAGATATCCATTTGTTACGTTTGTTGTATTTGGAAAACATCCATTAAATTTGGTTAAAAACCTGGACGGCCTATATCTAGCAGTTTCGATGAATTATAAATAAAACCAGTAAATAAAATACATGAAAGAAAACAAAATTTAAAGAGTGGCCTTATTACAACTTAAAACCCAAAATAGTAAAACTTAAATAAATAAAATAACTAACTGAAATGAAAACCGAATTTGCAGATGATATGGCCACTCTGAACCTCTCACAGCTCCAAGCCCACTATGGTTGAGGATTACCTACAGGGATGAAAATAAAGGGTGAGTTTGGTAAACTCAGTGTGTAACATAACCCAACCATAGCCCAAAACAGATCAAGCCTCAGAGTAAGATTTATTTGGGCCTTGGTCCAGTACAGAAATCATAATGAAGCCCATAGGCCCATAACAGATACAGATACAGAACAGATATATCATGTATGCATAAAGCCCAACCCAGATCCATCCATAACACCCCCGTACTAGTCTTACACCATGTGGGGAGACTACTCGACCCACCCATCCGCTACACACCACAGAATTTGTAGCGAGGCTGCCAGATATTGTGACCAGTCACCAGATATAGATATTGTGGCGAGGCCACCAGAACAGATATATATATATATGTGTGTGGCGAGGCCACCAGAGCAGATATATATGTGGCGAGGCCACCAGAATGCTTCCTCCATCAATATAACCCATCACCCATGCAACAGATATACATGTCATGGCATACATTATACAGAATCATAATATCATGCATTTCAGATAAAATTAACCCTAGGGGTATAAAGGTCATTTTTACACCTAGGGGTATAATGGTAATTTTACAAACTCAGGGGTATTTTAGTAATTTATCACTTTCTAGGGATTACATGCATATTATAGTCACTATTAATTCATTTGTCATTACAGTAGTCCATCTTAACCTAGTTAACAAATTTGGCCTTTTAGGCCCAAAAACCCTTAATAGACCCTACGGTGTCTAATAGTAACTTAAGCCCATTAATCCAAGTTTTACGATCCGATTACATATTTTAATAGTGTCAATTCCTATAGTCTGTCAGAACGCCTTTAATAACACTTTTTACCTATATGGGTTCGGAAGCCCATTGGGCCCATATTTGGCCCATCGAGGCCCAACTTACCAAAATGCACAAAATTGCACTCTTTGCAATTCTACCATCTACGATCTCAAATCCAACCATCCGAGAGCAATCGGTTACCCACAGATTCAAATGGTGCTGACTTTTCGGTCACCTTTCGGTCACTTTTCGGTCAATACGGCCTTTACCGATTTAACCTATAGTAAGGGCATGATACACACCTGTTAACTGCCGATATGTTGTCGAGATCCTCATACAAAAAGCCTACAATCAGTCACTAACACATTAGTCTAATAATAGATAACACTAAAGCCTTAACCTCCATACCACAATCGGCCAACACAGCCTAAGTCCCCTAAAGTTCTTACCTTTCTGCTGAATATCGACTAAATCTCGATGTCCAACCGTGACAGCCTTCAAGTCCTTGCAAAATGTCCCCTTGTCCACCCTAGCACAAACGAAACCAAAAGCACGAGGCAATATGCCTTAGTCCAAACGATAGCCACCCTTATAGAGATTTTGACTTTTATCTTAATCAGAGATTAACGAAAGAACAAGGTTGAATACTTACCCACAGCATTACCCCTAAACCCAATCTATCGCAGTTCCAACCACGAACACAAGAAGAGAAGAGTACACGGGAGTTTCGGTCTTGAACACTACAGGGTATGGGGTTTTTGGCTTTTAAAGAAAGTGGTGATAAACTTGGCTTTAGAGAAAGAAAATGATAGCAAGTGTTTGTTTTAGAAAAGAATCAAGGAGAAGAGAATGAATGAAAAAAAGAAGAGACAGAGAAAAGTGGTGATGAGAAGATAGATTCGGTCACAGAAGAATTCGGCAATGGTGGATTCGGCTTTAAAGAAACAATAAAGAAAAGGATGGAAGAGAAGGAGAATGGGAGAGGGGTATTCAGTTTTGCAAAGAAAAAATGGCACAAAGAGAATTTTGGAGACTTGTGTTCGGCTTCTAGCAAAGTGGAAGGAAAAGAAAGAAACCCTATGCATCTTACCCTATTTGGCTAAGCAAATAACAAACAACCAAAACTGAAAATGCACAAGAGCAATTCGACATACACTACCCCAAATACCGAATTTTCCAACACTAAAACTCTTAGCCGATTACCTAACTAAAACCCCTTTGGCCGGCCAACTCTTGCTCCTCAAGAGTCCTACATTCGGCCAACTCTAAGCCCCCTAATCAGCTCCTACTTTTGCTCCCCTTATCACTCCTTAACTTAGTCCTTTGACTCATTCAAATACCTCCTAACAGAGTTTCACCTGAAGTCTACAACTCAACCTTCCTGTTCATAAAAATATAAACACCGTAAATAACTTACCTTGCAACTCGAACCTTGGCCCCCTATCTCCCACACGCCACTTTAATAGCTCCCTAGTGGCGTCATTTAACCACTTTACTATAAGCTCCTTTGTGCTCCATTTTCTAATTTTAATCTTAAAAGCCTACTCCTTCAGGACCTCCTTCTCTTAGCACTAAAATTTCTTAAATCCGTCGAGTTTCAACCTGAGCTTGGGCCTTTTAGGGGCCCACTATTGTACTAAAATACTATTTACACATTCAGAACACAGAAATTTAAGAATTACCAAAAAAATCACACAAATCCTGAAAATTAGGGCGTTACAAAGAAACTATACCTTCGTGAGGTTTTCACCTCCGCATGGGCTAGGGGATTGCTTTCGGAATACATCCGTACCTATGTCTTATTGAGATTTTCATCTCCGCATGGCCATAGGGAAATGTGTTCCCCTGAACTTAACTTGATCCATATGAGCCTATAATGGGTAAGGATTAAAGAATCTACTGGTTTGGGTACCTCAACTTTAGAACCAGGCATTATGGCCAGATCCGGAGTGTTACATCATCTAGACCTAATCCATGTTGCCTATTTACTAAGGTTAGGGTGAGCTTTTAAAAAAAAGATCTTTAAGGTTTGAAGAGAAATTCCCGGTTCCGTTTGAGGTTCGTTCTAGTTTCTACCATCTTATTAAAAGATTTGCTTTTTATCATTAACTTGGTTAATAAATTGAGTTGTGTAATTGATTTTGAAAATGTTGGGTTAAGTTTTGAAAACTCACATAGTCATGTTTAGAATAACAAAGTAAGGAATAAATAAGTTATAAAAAAAATAAAACTCAAAACATAATTAAAGCGGCCTTATTACAACCCCGAAAATAGAAAGTAAAACGAGTAAAAATAAATAAATATTAAGTTCAAACCAAAAGATAGTCTTTGTGGCCACCCCGAGTCTCGCCTAGCTCCAAGTCCACGAACTAGGCCCCACCTGCAAGGATGGAAAGAAAAGAGTGAGTTTGGAAAACTCAGTGTGTGCAGAAAGCCCATCCAAAGCCCAAGTCAGCTCAAGCCTACTAGGCCCAAGCCTTATCCAGTCACAGTATTAACTGGGCCGAAGCCCTATTCAGTCATAGTATCAATTGGGCCAAAGCCCTATTCAGTCACAGTACAAATAACAGTACGGCCCATAGGCCCAATACTGAAATAGAACAGATAAATAGCATGTATGCAAGCCCATAACATGTGGGGAGAACCCACCCAACCGCTACACACCACCCGTACCAACCAACACACCATGTGAGGAATAACTCGACCCACCCAGCCCACACACCACAGTCATAGCTTGGCTGCTCAAATAACGTGGCTAAGCCACTAACAGTATAACGAGGCAAGGCCCCTTTTAGTGATATAAGGCATAGCCCCTTTTTAGTAAACGTGGCAATGCCACTCACACTTCCTCTATCAATATCCCAACCCATGCAACAGACAGATATAATATGGCATACAGTAACAGAAACAGACAGTCATGCATTTCAGTGAAATTTCGCCTAGGGGTATAACATTTTTTTTACACCTAGGGGTAAAACGGTAATTTTCCACCTATCAGGGTATTTCGGTAATTTTATCAATTTTTAGGGATTTCATGTATATTACAGTCATTACTAATTTATTTGACATTACAGTAGTCCATTTTTACTTGGTTTAACAGTTTTAGCCTTTGGGCCCTAAAACCCCTAATGGGCCCTATAGTGTCTTTTGGCCCCCTTAAGCCCATTTAGTCCAAGTTTCATACTCAGTTATCAGTTTTAACAGTTTCGACCCTACAGTCTATCAGAATACTTTTAATGCCTATTTTTACCCATATGGGCTTGAAAGCCCATTGGGCCCACATTTGGCCCATCAGGGCCCAACTTACCAAGACGTACGAAATCACGCACCCAACAAACTTGCTACTCGTGATTACAGATCCATCGAGATCCAACAAGCTTGTGGGCATTCGCACGCTCACAAGCCCACGAAATGCCAGAACTTCAGCATTTCGGCTTTTCGGCTTTCGCCGAATTGAACTACGAAGGGTGTTCGATACACACACTTGTTTCGCAATACTATCGACGAGATCTCCTACGTGCTTTCTCCTACAAAAAATCACTTAATAGATTAGATTATGAACGATGAAAACTAATGTAGTCATTACCTACTATATTCGGTCAACACCACCATGGCTATGAAACCTTACCTTTGTCGACTTGGGTGCACTAGATCTAGATCTAGTTACCAATGATCTTAACTCCCAACACGCCTTGTCTGATCACCAGCTTTGCAAACTAACATACATCAAAACTGTATACCAAAATAAGATTAACCCTTAGCCAAGTCGATAGTCTCCCTAAGTATTTAAGGATTTTGACTTCTCATTAAGTTTTAAGAAAACGAAAGTACTCAGTATTTGTCCACTTACTAATGACTCTACCTGAAGAATACTGCTTCCACGTCCTCAGTAACTAGATCTGTACTAGATCTATCCCCAAACGCTAGTAGAGAATGGTTCTAGGAGGCTCGGCTTTAAGATCTATACTCAGGTACTCTTGTCGACACAACAGAGGAATAGGGATAGTGAATCGATGGCAAAAGAAATAAATGATGAGAGATTCGGCTTGTTGGAGAATTTAAGAGAAGAAAGAGTAGTCAGTTTCGGTCAAGAGGTAAACGGCAATGGTATAGTTTCGGTCAAATGGTTGTCGACAAAGGTTAAAATGAAAAGAGAAAAAGGGATAGATTGATTCGGCTTGGAAGGGCTTGCAATGGGATGGAATCGGCTCAAGATTCAGAAGTGAAGAAGAAGAAGATTGGAGAAAAGAAGAAGAGAAAAGAGAAGTAGATTCGGCTAGAAGGAGAAATCTACAATAGGGGTTTTGGGGTAGTAGGTTTCGGCTATTAGGTCAAAAAAGAAGAAAAAGAATGAGAAGAGAAGACCTACTGTACTCTACCTAATTCGGCAATAGAGAGGGAGGCTCAAACACCTAAAGAAATCGGTACAAAACTCATTAATGCTGAAAATACCACACCTAAAGCTAGATGGCAAAATTGCACTATACAGAGTCCCTTGGCCGGTCATTGCTTCTTCAAATTCGAATATTCGTTAAATCTCTCCTTGATCCACTCTCAAGAGCAATTCAAACTCTCCACGCCAGAGTTTCACTTGAGTGCCACCACTTGACCAACTCATGCACATAAAAATAAAAGTACCTTAAGCATACCTTGTGACTTGAACCCTGGACCTTATTTACCATCCACACGCCACTTTTTAAGGAGTTTAGTGGCGCCACCTTGCCACTTGGCCAAGAGCTTCTTTGTGATAACTTTTACTAAGTTTTTCTTAAGAGCCCTTATAGCCAATTTCTCCCTTCACTTAAAATCTAGACTTGACAATTTTTACTGGGTTTTAACCCAACCTTGGGCCTCTTAAAGGCCCACTAACATACTTAAACACATTTTTAACAACCACCACACTAAAAATTCATGTTTTCACAAAAATCACAATAAAGCTGAAAAAATCTTAAAAATCAGGGCGTTACAATAATTAACGCCTCTCTTTCTCTTGCATTCATTACATGCATCTGCATCGCATTGCATCACTTGCATTAGACTTTTACAAAAGAACCCTAATTAGGTAAAATTATTTCAGTTAATCTAGGAACCAACAAAAGTCGATCGACCAAACACTGTTACGGTACCTGTATTAAGTCAAGGAATATGGATTAGAGGTTCAAAAGGGTTGAACAACTCCAGAAAGAGATGCAAATGCAAATGCAAGAGGAATTGGCCAAGATCTAGCAAGATATGAGGGACCAAATGCTAGAGTCCTAAAGGAATATGATGGATCAATTGACCCAATTACTAGCCGTGGAGCTTGGAAAAAGGAAAGGCCTAGTGGTCAACAATGGGGATGATAATGAAGAGCCTATCTATCCCCTAGGTTTTACCCTAATAAGCGTCCAGACCCAACCAGACGTGCATCCGTAAGGGGTACCCGTTACAATCATACCCCAATAGCATCAGGATGGTATGTCGGCACCAATAAACTATTCGACAGGCTCAGGTCCCAATCCAGAGGGCAATCCAACCAATCCCACTGTCATTGATCTGGCTAGTATAGAAGAAATAAAGAGGGCTAGTGTGGAGCTCCCAAAATAATGTGAAGATTGCTACAAAAGAAAAAGGTGAGCTTGGAGCTCCCAAGTTAATACTTTAAGGGCAACGAAGAAAAAAGAAAATGAGGCGAATAACACAAGTATGTATAGCAATGGTTATTCAAAACCGATTACCATAGGCCAGGTAAGAACAACAACTACTAGCCATCAGGTCCCCCCAAGGCAAGAAACCAATCCAAGACCGAGCTTAAAAAAATCCCAATTTGCGCTCATCCCAATCACGTATAAGGAGCTGTACCAAATTTTATTTGATGCACACGTAGTATCCCTTTTCTACCTAAAACTTATACAACCCCCATACCCTAAATGGTATGACACGAACGCCCAATGCGAATACCATGCGGGAATCATAGGACACTCGATCGAGAACTGTACTGCACCGCTTTCAAAAAGATGATTGAAAGACTTGTCAGAATGGGTATTGTCAAATTCGATGATCTCTCTGGGCTAGAAAATCTGTCACCCAACCATCTAGATAAAGGGGTAAATATTATGAGTTCCATGAGATCCAAGAATGCATCGAGTTCAGGGCTTTAGTGTAAGACCTAATTTTGGGGGATCTAAATGACATATCCGAAGAGGGAACCGAGGAATACAATTTTCCAAGCATCTTACATACTTGGGAGAGTTTTGAACAACGGATGGTGGAAGAGATCCCTGTATTTTTAGAGCTAGTTTAGAGTAATATTCAAAGCATGCTTTTTGCCTTAAGTTTAGAGGCAATAAGAATCCTTTTGTGAAATAGGCTCGTGTCCAAAATTTTTATTTCAATAAAATGCATCTTTTTTTTGAACAAATATTCTTTTATTCTTTCCATGTATAGATTCTTTTAAATATTCTTTTATTCTTTATTCATGATCATACCATACAAATAATCATCCTTAGAATCATTTATTCTTTGGAATTTGCCTTCGTACCTACAACAAGTCCCCAGATATCAATGACATAAGCAACATTGCTATTGACTCAGAATCTCCTTTTTGAGTGAGATATGTGTTTAGGTGGATCTCAAGACTGAAGATAATAGAGATTGTAACCTTATTTCTTGATTTGTTAAGAATGGTAGAACAAGATGATAAACGGATCCTACTTTACAAAGGAACAACGAATATTGTGAACCTAGGGGAAGAGAAAGAGAAAAAGATCAGAGCTTGCAAAAACAAAGCAAGACATCATTGAGTTATTCCAAGAATTCAAAGATGTTTTCGCATGATTGTATCAAGATATGCTTGGGCTACTAAGATTTGTGGATGCTTTTAAGGCTAAAAGAGGTCCATAAAATGTCAGAAGGACGGATGCATGTGGTTTTACAATGGCCAGGTTAAACATCAGGTTTGGGCACTACTGGTCTACCATTGAAGGGGATTGCATCAGTTATACTGCAAATACCGAATTGAAGAAGACAAGATCTATGTGCCTCTTCCATTTCTTCACAGACTTTTCTATTTGTAGGGCATGGATGTTATGGGGCTGATCTCGTCAAAAGCTTCTAGTTGACATCATCTTTGTGGTCGTTACTTACTTCACTAAGAGGGTGAATGTTGCTTCATATGCCAATATTGCAAAGTCGACAGTCATCAAATTTCAAAAAAAAAAGTAAAGGATTAGGTGGCGACAAATAATGCCAGAAAGGATCATGTTTAATAATGCACAACAGTACAATGTTAAAAGTTTACAGTGTAATAGCCCGATACAGGGCCTAAATGGAATAGTGGTTACGAAACCACAAATTGGAGGTCAAAATATTTATTCCAATTGATTTTTATAATTTATTTTGTGTTTGCAATAATTTGTTAAACTTTCGTTACAAAATTTTATTGTTTGTTTGTCCAATTTGATACATTGGACTTAATTGCAAAAGTAGTAAAATGTGCATTCTAGAAGGCAAAGGTGTTTAATTGAAATGGGTTCTATTTATATTTTTATGTTTTACATTTTTATGAAATTATTTTTTAAAAATTTCGTACGAAAAATTTTAACGTTTGGGCACTCAATTTAGTCAAAAGGACTAAATTGTAAAAAGTGTAAAAGTTGAGTTCCACATGTTAGAGGTGTCTAATTGTTATGAAATTTTAAATTGAAGGTCCTTAAATGGTAATTAGACCGTTGGTTAATTTATTGGACAAAAATAGACATGAAATAGGTGAAAATGAATTTTTTTAAGTTAGGGGCATTTTGGTCATTTAATGATTAAATGAATTAAAAAATCAAATTAAAAGCCAAATTTTGTTCATCTTCTTCCTCAAGGCCGAAAATAGCATGAAGAAACCATGGCTAGGGTTTTTCAAGCTTCCAAGCTCGATTGTAAGTCCGTTCTAGCCCTGTTTTTAATGATTTTTACGTTTTTGCAATCCTGGTAACATGATTTCTCTAGTTCTACCATTTATTTGAGCTAGGGTTTGATTTCAAAAATTGACCCATGTTGAATAATTGTGTTTTTGATATTGTATGTTAGATTATGAGGTTTTAAATTATGTTGAATAACTTGTTCTACTCGGTTTTAAGTGAAAACGAGTAAAATGACATAATCGGTAAAAATACCTAATATTCATAAGTATATGTTAGAGTGAGAATTTGATGTTGCCGTTAGTAAATAAATGATCAGCATGTTCAACATAAGAATTAGGAAAAAAGTTTAATTTCTGAGCTTTGGGGCAAAAGTATAAATATGCAAAAGTTTAGGGGCAAAATTATAATTTTGCCAAAGTTAGAGTTAAGGACTATTTTGATAAATGTGAGTATGATATAAGCTAAATGTGTTATTTTAGATCAAAAAAGATGTGGAATCGACCTTGATTGGGAAAAGGAAAAGATTGTGGACTAAATTGCAAAATTTCTATATTTTGCACCTAGGTAAGTTTATATGTAAATAATGTATCGTTTTTATCTATATTATAATATTTTGATATTATACGAGTTATGGTTGCATATTAAATGCTCAATCGAGGTAAATTATGAATTAAAAATTTAGTATGAATAAATTGGTAAAATGTTGAAAAGTGAAGAATTTCCCGGTTGAACCTTCAGAATAGAAAGATATGAATGATCTGCTGTGGGAACAGATGTGTAGTACTATGTGCAGGCTACTATGTGTTCAAGATGGTTTGGGTCACGTGTGTAGTACTAAGTGCAGGCTACTACGTGTGCCAGATGGATGGGTCGTATGTGTAGTACTATGTGCAGGCTACTATACGTACTCGATTATTTCGATCACGTGTGTAGTACTATGTGAAGGCAACTACGGGTATCAGATGGTATTGGTCACATGTGTAGTACTAAGTGCATGCTACTATGTGCACCAATTAGCTTCGACTACAAGGGTGGTACTATTTGTAGGCCACCGAATATCTGTTACTATTCCGATGTGGTACGTTTGATATGGTTAAGTGTTACTATAAAAAAAATTGATACAAGGGAATATATGAAGAAGGTGAAATTGGAAATATAGCAGTTTTGGACAGCAGCAGTGGAGTGACTTTGAAAAATCACCAAAAATGGTAGAAATTGAGTGACTTTGAAAAATAAGGAATTCTTTATTTTGAGATATTTATATTTTTGTAAGACTGGTTCAGATTGATTTCGTGATCCCCTGTTTTGAATTGTAAAAATCATTAAAAATTGCACAAAAATAGTTAAGGAACATAATTTATATGGTTGGATTCCTTATTGAGTCTAGTTTTATAAGAAACAAATGAGAACCTTATTTTAATTTGGTAGAAAAAGGTAATTCAATTTTAGTGAAGAGTGGTCAGAGCTGCTGAATCGCAAAACAATGGGGACTTCAATGAATAAACTGTATTAATTGACCCAACCAAAAATTATGAAATTTTAATGGTAAGAATAAATATAAGTCTAGTTTCTGGGATTTACAAATATTAATTTAGAGCTCCGTAGCTCTGGATAAAAAAAAAATTAGTGACTAGGACTCGAATGGACAGCTTGTACTGATTTTAAGTAAATGATAATTTCATGTGAGATTAAGATTGTATAATTGTGGAGACATATTTTGGGACTTATAAATGCCATTAATAATGTATTATTATTTACATATTCACTTACTAAGCTATAATACTTACTCCTTTCCCTTTATTTTTCTTATAGAGTTTGCTAGCTCGAGTTGGAGTTCGCCAGAGATACTATCACACTATCACACTATCAGGCTCGGTTTTGTGTATTTGTAATTGTGCAAATCCAATGATGCCTTGTACCCTATTCCAGCATTGAACACGGGTAAGAGGTGTTACATACAGTCTGTTCAAAGATCAGGCACCATATCACAATGCAGTAAAGGCTGCCAAAAGAAAAAAGTACAAAAAGAAAGAAAAAAACAAAAACAACAAAAATTATGGAAAGTGACCGAGACTTGTAAAAATTGGCATAAGAAGCTACCGTTTACTCTCTATGCTTACGTTGACCAGGACTTTTGCTGGGGCAACACCTTTCCTATTGGTTTATGGAATAGAGGTGGTTCTGCCTATGGAAATCGAGATTCTTTTTCTCTAGGCTTTGATTGAGTCAAGAATTGGAATGTCTCCAATAGACTTGGCTGAAGAAAAGGATTTGAAAGTATTCGTCATAGTCAAATGTGCCAAAAATGGATGATGCTAATTTATGACGAAAAAGCTTCACCCAAGGGAATTTCATGATAGGGACCTGATATTGAGGAAGATTCTTTCTATACAAGAGAGTTTCAAAGGGAAATGAATGCCAAATGGGGAAGGACCTTATGTGGTAAAGAAGGCTTTCCCCGGAGGAGCACTGATTTTAACTGAGATAAACTTATGCAATCCTGTAAATTCAGATTCAGTCTAGAGATACCTAAAAGAGGAGAGGCCAAGGTGAAAACCTGCAAAAGGTACTTTGTGACCTTCAAGAAAAGAAGAAAAGAAACAAGAAAAAAGAAAGAAAAAAGAAAAAGAAAAATGGAAAGGCCAATGTGAAAGCCCGTAAAGGGCACCTTGAGACCAAAGTGGTTTTGAGTTGAAAACCCAAAAATGGTGGCTCAAATTTTGATAAAAATGGGGCATCCGGTAGTCTTGTTTTGCTTGAATTGACAATGAAGAAGTATGCTACGTCTTGGGGCATCGAGTACTTCAAATCCCCTAAACACATATCTGGGGCACCTAGTTTCCATTTGACTCATTTTTTGAATTTGTTATCTTTGATTATCTTATTATGTTCAAAATACGCTTCTAATAAACTTTCTTCTCAATTGCATTTGCTATCTTTGTTTAACTTGTTCGTTTCGAGCTATGCTCCTAATTAATTTCATTCTTGTCCATTGGTATGATCATTTTTAAGCATTTCGTATTGAAATAACGATTAATGGACTAATCATACTTTCATAAAAGGAGTTTCGTATATTACTCTGGAAACTTCTAAATAATACAGGAACCTAAAAATAGGTCTATGGTTTAGAACTTACCAAGTTTAAGGGTTGGAAATATTTGAGCCTAAATTATCTCTTCGGATTTTCAGTCAAAGGTATTGGTTGAACGAAAAGACGAAATATCGCATCGGTGATACAATCTCGATGGAAATGAGCAATGTCAACCCAAACATAGAAGGGGATCATTCTCGAGAAAAATGATATTCTGCATCCATGCGAGTATCATGCATACACATCTAGTCGGGTCATCTAGGGAGTGATAAGTGATGGAACAAGTTACAGATCCCATACCCCAAAGTTACAGGGGATGGATTGAAAATGTTTCAAATCCTATAATCCTAAACTGCAGTGGGATGGTTTGAAATGTTACAAGCCTTATGTCCCTGAGGTACAGTGGAAAGGACCCTGAAGTTAGTAGGGCAAATTAGTCGAGCAAAAATATTTTCAGGTTTTCTGTCAAATGCCAACCGAGTAGGAGGATAGCGTACTGCGTTAATGATAGAGCCCTAATGAGTAACAAATGATGACATCTTAATTATTAAAAAGGATCGTCCTCATGACATTTTGCATTTGTACATATATCATTCAGTTCGGAGCATTTAATTTGTTCAGATCATAGCATCCTAACCATTTTGCATAAGCATAAACACATAAAACTGATTCTACAAGACAGGTCCCCAGAGGATAGTGTAGCAACATCAGTGAATTCAAATATCTTGTCTCCCTGAGTTTGCAGTGGAGCAGACTGAAGAACAGCAGATCTTATCTTCCTGAGTTTGCAGTGAAGCGGATCGAAAACATTGACTTAGCATTCTTGAGTTTGTAGTGGAGCAGACTGAAGATAGCAGATCTTGTCTTCCTGAGTTTGCAGTGAAGCAGATCAAAGATACCAGTCTGGCATCCCTAAGTTTGTAGCTGAGTAGGCTGAAGACAACAGATCTTGTCTTCTTGAGATTGCAGTGAAATGGATCGAAAACATCAGCCTGGAATCCCTGAGTTTGCAGTGGAGCAGACTAAAGATAGCAGATCTTTTCTTCCTGAGTTTGCAGTGAAGCAGATCGAAAACATTAGCCTAGCATCCCTGATTTTGTAATGGAGCAGACTGAAGATAGTAGATCTTGTCTTCCTGAGTTTGCAGCAAAGCAGATCAAAGATACCAGTCTGGCATCCCTGAGTTTGCAGTGGAGCAGGCTGAAGACAATAGATCTTTTCTTCCTGAGATTGCAGCGAAGTGGATCAAAATACACTAGTCTTGACTCCCTGAGTTTGCAGCAGAGCAGACTAAAGACAATAGATCTTGTCTTCCTGAAGTTGCAGTGAAGCAGATCTAAGACACTAGTTTTGTCTCCCTGTGTTTGTAGCCGAGCAAACTAAAGACAACAGATATTGTCTTCCTAAAGTTGCAGTGAAGCAGATCAAAGACAGCAGTTTTGTCTCCCTAAGTTTGCAGTAGAGTAGACTAAAAACAGTAGATTTTGTCTTCTTGAAGTTACAGTGAAGCAAATCAAAGACACCAGTTTTGTCTCCCTGGGTTTGCAGTGGAGCAGACTAAGAACAACAGATCTTGCCTTTTTGAAGTTACAGTGAAGCAGATCGAAGATACCAGCCTCACCTCCTTGAGTTTGCAGCGGAGCAAACTGAAGACAGCAGATCTTGTATTCTTGAGGTTGCAGTGAAACAGATTGAAGATACCAGCCTTGCTTCCCTGAGATTGTAACAAGTAGATGAAGATATTGATCTCTTGGAAGTACCAGTAGGGTAGATCAAAACTACAAATCTCTCCTCCTTGAAATTACGTTGGAGTGGATCGAAGCACCAATTCCTATACCCCTGAAGATGTAATGGGATAGGATACTTAAAGAAAAGAAGTGCCAAGAAGTCAAGATTTGGCAAGACCGGGCAAAATTGGCCTTTTTTTAATCTTTGCTCTATTCCCGTTACACGACAATGAGCAAGGAGGGGCAGCTGTAATAGCCCATTTTTGCCCGGGCCCATACAAAAAATGAAAAACCAAAAAAAAAAAAATAACGAAAAACCCCAAAAAAAAAGTGTCCAAATGTCCTTTTATAATAAGTAGGCCTAAAACCCTAGCCCATTTTACATAATACCTAACCCAAGTTTCATAGCCCATTTGTCCCAAAACTTAAACAAATTTTAGCAAACCTTAACCCTAGGGCTAAGTACCACTGCCGTTCCATGCATGTGCGCCTTTGCTGCCGAGCATCACTCCACCACTAGCGCGGGAATCGCGCCTACATCGCCATCGTGATCTACGCCGTTCATCTGCAAAAAGGAAAGAAAAACACAGAGAAGCATGAATATGGCAAGAAATGAACACAACAGCTTATTGTATTTTTTTTTTTATTCTTTTGGCTATAAAAGGCCAAATAAAAATCATTGTAAAAAGGGCGAGGATTTACGAATACAAAAAGCAATAAAAATAGATTGAAGAGAAATCAATTTTAAGCGAATAAAGGTTTTGGTTTTATTTTTTATTTTATTCTATTTTATTTTATTCTTTATTTCTCCTTAATAAGGGAACCAAATACATGTATATATATACATTAAAATAAAAAATAAAAAATAAACTTACTTTTTTTAGAATTTCCAGCCGCCGTGCATGGTGGCGCGTGTGGCACGTATGGTGGTGGCCCATTGGTCAGGCAATCGGACTTAAACTAGGGGAGGAGAGAATTTGAGAGAGTTGTTTTAGTTTTTTTTTTTTTTGAAGAATGGGGTAAAAATGAGGGTTTTAAAAAAAAAAAGGGTTTTATAGAACAATCAAAACGGCGTCGTTTCAGTGTGTTCAGAAGGGCCCCAAAATGACGTTGTTTTGGGGCTGACCCGTGTGACCTGACCCGTTGGTTGAAGGATTTGCGTGTTTTTTTTACTAAAGGGGCTAACTACACTTTTAGCCCTTCTGTTTTTTTATTACTCTGCAATTAAGCTTCTTTTTTTTTTTTAATTTTACCCCGAATTTTTGTTTAGAATTCAATTTGGTCCTCCCTAATGCTGTGCGTTTTGGAGGAGAATGAAGGATTTCTCTTTTAGGCCCTTCATGTTATTCGCGCCATTCAATGTGGTCCCTTTTCTTTCATTTTGTTTTGGATTAGCCCCAAAAGTTCTGTTTTAAGTCCAAATTGGTCCTTTTCTTAAATATTTTAGTTATTTTGATTATTTCATTAATTAATTAATTAATTCTAATATTATTATTTTACAACTATTATTATTACTACTATTATTACTATTATAACTATAATTATATTTGTTGAACTTATTCTCATTTTTTTATTTTTATTATTACAATTTTCTCTTTATTTATTTACTATTATTTTTATTAACATGTTTTATTATTTATATTTTATTAGCATTATCATTTTCGATTAATATTGTTATAAGTATATTATTATTTCAATATTATTATATTTTACTATAATATTTATTTTTTGATTATTTTATTAGTATTATTATTTTCATTATTATTATTTTTATTATTCTCTTTATTACTATTATATTTTTTGGTTCATATTAATGTAGCATTATTATTATTATTACTACTATTATACTATTCCTTTTTATTTATTTATTTACATATTTTTTTTAAAAACATACTCATTTTATTTTTATCATCATTCTCGTTATTATTTATTTATTTTTATATCCTTTTATATCATTTCAAACTTTAAATTATTTATTACTTGTATCATTATCATTAATATTATTATCATTATCATTACTATTTTTTAAATAATTTTACATAATATTCATTCATTTATTATAATTTTAAATATTAATATTTTTAGCTAGCTTATTATATTATATTATTTTATTTTTAACTTATTCGTTTTATTCATTCATTTATTTATTTTTTGTCCTCCTTATTGTCATATACATTAACACATTTATTATTTTGTTACGTATTGTGATTTATCTTCATATTCTCATTAATTTTTGTCACATTAATTTTTACCCGACGCCTAAAAAACTTTTTCAATAAAAGGCAATATTGTATGTTTAGAAATTCGAGAAATCGTGCCCTAACATGCTGGGTTTCGATTTTTCTCGTTTAATCTAAATAATTGAATAACATATTTGTTCAAATAAAATACATAAATTTTAGAAAGCTTATTCTCGAGGATTCGAGATGTTGTGTCCTAACTTACTAGATATGACATTTTGTTATCTCGAGATAAGAATTTTTTTTTTAAACAAGGCAATATTTCATGTTTGAAAATTCGAGAAACCGTGCCCTAACGTGCTGGATTTTGGTTTTTCATTTTACCAAATAAATAAATATCCTTTTAGTCACATGATTTGGAAATCATGAGATGATCTTGGTTTTGAGGGTTTTAAAATATCGTATCCTAACGTACTGGATGTGGTATTATATTCCTTCAGAACGAGTGAATCTTAAATTCCAATTTCAGTTATTCAAATATTCTTTAAAAGGGATTGTATTTTAAAACTTTTCAATTTTCGACATTAAGACATTAATTAATCAATTAGGTACCAATTTTGGGCGTTATGAGGGTGCTAATCCTTCCTCATGCGTAATCGACTCCTGAACTAGTTTTCTCTAATTTCGTCGACCAAAATAATTGTTTTAATGAATTAAAATGTTTTATTAAAATGATCAATCTTAAGGTGATCCGATCACACCTCGAAAGAAAGATTGGTGGTGACTCCATTTTTGTTTTTAAAGTCGATCCCGATTTTCCAAAATTAAAAATGGTTCGACAAAGATTACATGTAAGACCATATCTGGGATATGGCATTGTACGACCTATGTGTGATTCTCGAGTATCCTTAGTAATTCAGAATGGTTCAATGAGCTTAGTTCAGACGAGAACGAAAGTACAATTTAATTAAGAGATACAGGTATGTATGAAACTTATGTGATTATTGAATGGAAGAACATTGATGAGTTGATATATGATCATGTGTATAAAATGGAAAGGTTTGTGTAATTATAAGTGTTTGCTATATTTTTATAATGCTTATTGGTTGAATTGCATTTATTTGATGAGTTAAGTTTATTACATATGAGCTTATAAGCTATAAAGGTTAATGTGTTTTACTTTCCATGTTTTATAGTGAAACGGAGCTAGATCAGGTCCAGGGATCGTTGGAAACATCATCGCACTATCGAATATCTATTTGGTACTTTTGAAATTGTATTTTTATGGTATATGGCATGTATAGGCTTGGGTCATTTTGATAAGTGTTTTTATAATATGTGTAGCCTTTGAAATGGCTTGAAAATGATATAGTTGATGGAAGTGAATTTGGCCATGTAAATTGGCTTATTTTTTCAATTGGTATGTGATGTATATGTTGCCTTATAAAATGGCATATTTTGGTATGGTTGATGTTGGTTTAAGTTGTTCAAATGGTTATTTGGTTTGTGGTGAGTAATTGCTTATGAAATGCATGTTTTTGGTTTGATAAGTAAATCATTAATAATTCATTTATGAGTCAAGATATGTGTGTGATTAATGGTGGAATAATGCATGTTTCAAATGGGTTGAATTGACAAATATGATATGTGTTTTGGTATATGTTGTAATAGGTGAAAAATGAATGAAGAATCATGCTAATTTGGTATGCATTTGGCCTAGTATATACTTATGAGTTGAGTAGTACAATGGAAGTATTTGACATGGCATGAATTGTGCATGAAATGGTAATGTTTGGTTGTCTATTTGTGTATGAAAATTGCACCATTTATGCTATTGTAGGTTGTGCATTAAGGGTGAGAAATGTGGCTTGTAACTAGCCCACTTTCGTCCACATGACTGAGCACACGGACGTATCGCTGGACCGTGTGTGACACATGGCCTTAGTACATGGCAGTGTGTCCCCTAAAGCTGAATTAATATTCAAGTCAGTGAGTTACATGGCCTAGACACACGGGTGTATGGTCGGCTATGTGACACAAGTCAGTAGGTGTACCTTGTTTTCACACAGCCTGTGATACAAGCGTGTCTATAGCCGTGTGAGGCACACGGCCTATTCACACGGGCATATGATCCCTGTATTCTTGAAAATTTTTCTAAATTTTCAAAGTTTTCGTATGTTATCAGTTTAGTCCCGAACCATTTCTAACCATTTCTAAGTTTTTTTTCTAAGTTTTCAAAGCTTTCAAAGTCAGTAGGTCTGCTTTCGCTTGTTGACGTACTAAGCATTTGCCCCAAATTCCTAACCTTGTGCTTAAGCCTTAGCCACCAATAAAGCTCTCATAAATTGATATGATCGCGATATTAAGTGATAAAATTTATAAAAACTGATCACACCCAAACTAACTAATATCACGATTTTAAAGGCAAGCGCACCTATCGAATAGTAGTATAGTTTGGCGGCAAGACCGAGTTATCGTACCCAAGGGAACCAAAAGTACTAATACTTACTTCCTTTCTATTATCTAGCCTAAAAATAAAAGAGGATTGGTTGAAACTAATTCTAAAACTAACTAAAAGTGCACAAAAAAGTAAATTGGGGAAAACTTTAGGGAAAAACTAATTGATATAAACAATACTTAACGGAGAATCCACCTAGACTTCACTTGTTATTAATTTCTTGAACTAGATGATTCTTTACTTGACTTGATCCGTAGATATCCCTAACTTATGTTAATACCTCTTTCGAGGATAAGAACAACTAATCCTAAATAGTTAATTAAAGTTTTCTTATTAATTAACACCCCTAGGTTGCATTAATTCGATCTATGGATCCCCCTATTAGGTTTGACCCTAATCCGGCAGATTTATGGCACCCTATGTCTAGGGTTGCATGCAACTCTACTTAATTATGGTAGATCTACTCTTAAAACAGGGACTTTTGCTCCTCTGCCTAAGCACATCAGTTTCTTGAGGTAATACCTAGGATTATTAAATCAAGAATGAAGAACACATAATTAATAACAATTCAAGTATTTATCGAATAATTCAAGAATAAATAATAACAAGATCTATCTTAGGTTTCATCCCCCTCAAGTATTTGAGGGGTTTAGTTCATAATAAAGAAAGAAAACATCTAAGAAGAATTAAGATAACAAAACATAAATAACCCAAAAACCCCTGAAGGAATTTAGGGAGATCCTCTGTCTTGATGTAGAACTTTGGCTTCTGGGATGAATCAATCGGCTTTCCTTGGAGTAATCCATTGCTCTCACTCCTTTGTGTTGGCAGAATTATGGCGTTCTTTCTTGAGAGAAAAGAGTATTCCCTTAGCGGGAAATAAGCACACCCTTGAAGTTGCCTCCTAGGGTCTTTATATAGAGTTTTAGAATGGCTTTCTTAGCCCTTAAGTATCCTTTTTCGAGTAGAATTGAACTTCCTCACGATAGGGACACGCCCGTGTGCCATGCCCGTATGGTTTCGACAAGAGGCCGTGTGGGCCTATTGAGGGTGGCACGACCGTGTAGCCTGGCCGTGCTTGTCGGAGCTGGGCCGTGTTGGACCTTGTGTGGCACGGCCGTGTGATGAATCCTTGGGCCGTGTCATTTTCTCATTTTGGCCCGTTTCTCATTCTTTTTTCTTCCCTATGCTCTTCTGAGTATAAGACATGAAATAGAAGGATTAAGAGCACCAATTCTCACAAATCTAATGATAATTCATCCAAAATATAGGCTAAACATGAGGTAAAAATATGTATAATTTATCGTTTATCAAATACCCCCACACTTAAGCCTTTGCTTGTCCTCAAGCAAAATCTCAATCCCTAATTAAGAATCATTCCTCTCAACTTACAATCTTTATCAATAATGTTTCAAACTAATTCACAAGTAGTCATGCAATGAAAATTCAATCAGAAGAACATTAAAGATTCAATCACTCTAAGTTGAGAATTTTATCATTGGAACATAAGTTTCTTCCCTTCTTCTAAGTAATCATCTCTCAATTAAAATCAACAGGTTTTGACATCCTCACTAAGGGTTCACTCTATCTACTCAAAGAGTTTAGGGTTCAAGAATTAAGCACTCTCTAGTCAATCTGAAAAGTTATTACCATAGGCTTGCAAGAAAATCAAATCTCCACAACTATAGATTGATACGACACATCGATCAAAAGGTCTTTCAATGGTTGTATGGGGCTTTTGTTAGGGGTGTTGTCACAAGCTGAAAAAGAGGGTTAGAATCGAGATTGAATTGAAAATTTATCTAGCTAGATAAATCTCTATCACTGGAACATATTCCTAGAGTTAAGCCTTATGATGACATCGTTCTGGATTTGGAAGCTTGTAGAAATATGCAAAAACTATTGAACTATTACAGATTACAATTGAATCAACTGTATATACACTTTTTTTTGTTTTTTTAGAACCATTCAGGTACAATACTTTGAATTTTGACAAACTTTACAACTGAAAAAAAAAGAACAAAGCTAGATAATAATTTTAACTCAAATCTTGACAAAAATAGGGATCAAAATAATTGAATGGAATTCAACAAAAATGGGTTATGGGTTAATATTAGAGGTAAGTCAAAAAATGGGTTGTTAGGCTCAATGGAGTTTACTAGGGGTTAATTTATGGAGGTAGGCTTTTTATAGAGTAAGTGGGTTAAACCTAGGTGCCTTTATCATTTCAGTGTATCAAATCAATGATGTGGTCTTGACATGTATAATCGAAGCAAGTTCTAGAAATACAAATCAGTATTGACTCACTCAAAGCAATAATAAAAGTGAGCACGAAAGAATTTATGCTCAAAAGGCTCAAAAATCTCTCCAGAATTATGGCTTTTGATGTCAATCCTGTGAATTTCAAATCTCAAGATAATACTTAAAATTAGGGAAAATAAACTAGAAAAAATTTAAATTCTCAAAAATTTCAACTTATCATGTTTGATTCCCTAGTGTTTTAAAGTTTGAATAATCAAAGCATAAGCACCTATGTCTTAATTCTCAACACATCAATAAAAATTAAAAATCAATTAGAATTAATTCCTAACAAGAGATTTGAAGATAAATCAGAGAATTCAAAATTTGAGAGCAATTTTCAGGGATTTCAAAGATAATATAAAGAATGAAAGTGAGCTTCCCCCCACACTTAAGATGTACATTGCCCTCAATGTACAAAGATAACATTAATAGCAATAGAAGCACAAGATCATAAGTTAGGGAGAGAAGTAAAACTCCCTGAATATTGGATGGAACCTTTGAATTGTGAAAGTTGTCTTGGAGGAAGGAATACTTTAAGTTCATGGTTTTGAAGCTGTGATAGCACTTAAGGGATTTTAGGTATTTCAGGATTAGAACAATTACTCGTTAGGAAATAACCGATATAAAATAATTGCAATAACATAAACTAGTTCTGAGAATACTAAAATTCAAATAAAGAAAAAGATAAAATAAAATAAAATGGAAAAATAAAAATCTCAGGGATTTTGGCGCGCCTAGCTTGGGACACATGCCCGTGTTGCGAGGGTGTGTTGAGGCAACACGGCCGTGTCCTTTGATGTTTGCTTCTCCCACGGTCGTGTATGGGGTCACACGCCCATGTTGGAATTGATAGTGTTGGCCATGGCTATATTGCACGGCGTGGCTATTTATCATAGCCCATGCCTTAGGGGAAATTTTACCCTGCTTGTACACGGCCAAGTTGCACGACCGTGTCTCTGCTCAAAGTGTACACACGGCCTGAAGCACGCCCGTGGGCATGGCCGTGTGGCTCGAAAGATCCTGCATTCAAAGGGTTAGTTGATGTATTTAGAAAGCTGAAACAAAATAATTTACTAAGTCAGTGCTCGGGTTGCCTCCCGAGAAGTGCTTGTTTATGGTCTAAGCTCGACTTTTCTCAAGTTTGTTCTGTCACGGCAGCTTGAAGAGTTGATACTCTTCTATCCTATTTAAAATTTTATTATCAACGTAAAATTTGAGTCTAGTATGGTTTACCTTGAAAGTGCCGAGTGACTAATGTTTTACCTCTACTGTAGCATAGGGGAAGATTTTCATTACCGTGAAGTAGGGTATGTCACTTGTATGTTCTTTTGAATTCAAGATTTGAGGGTCATCTTCCCTTGAGATTACCTTATCCCCTACCTTGATTTGATACGTTTTTACCTGAGGGTCTTCTTGGTGATGCTCTAGGTTGGTTTAGCATACTTTGGGTTTTTCATGATAGTTTAGCCACTCATCTAATTCCTCGATCTGAAGCATTCGCCTTTCAGGTGCATCTCCCTTGGATGGACTTGTCTGTGATTGGGTTGCCTTTATGTAAAGTGTATCCTGCACAGAAGTTGGATGGTGAGTTCAGTGTTTTTACAAGGACTCGTGACTATATTATTATCAACAGTCTGAATCAAGTTTCGAGCTTGTAAAGTAACTTTGTCATCACCTACACGTAGTGTAAGTTCACCTGTTCCTAAATCAATTATTGTTCTGGCAGTTGCTAAAAAGGGTCGCCTTAGAATTAAGGGTACATTGCTATCCTCATCAATGTCTAAAACAACAAACTCAACTGGGAATATAAATTTATCAATTTTGACAAGCAAATCTTCAATTATTCCCTTAGGGGGCCTAATAGTTTTATCAGCCAGTTGAATGCTCATCTTAGTTTGCTTAGGTTTTCCAAGACCTAGTTGTTTAAATAGTTTATAAGGCATGACATTTATACTAGCCCCTAAATCAGCTAAAGCATTCTTGGTGTCTAGGCTACCAAATAAACAAAGAATAGTAAAACTCCCTGGATCTTTCAGTTTGGTTGGCAGTTTATTTTAGAGAATAGCTAAGCATTCCTCGTTGAGTTCCACTGTGGACAGTTCTTCCAACTTCCTTTTATTTGTGAGAAGTTTCTCTAAAAATTTTGCGTACTTCGGCATATGCAAAATTGCTTCAACAAATGGTAAGTTGATATGTAATTTCTTTAAGAGTTTAAGAAACTTACTGAATTGCTCATTTGTGTGGTCCTTCTTTAGCATGGTTGGGTATGGGATACGAGGTTTAAATTCTTTGGTAATTTCATCTTTGTTACTTACCTCATTTTTTCCTTTACTTACCACAGGCTCCTTGCATGGCTCTAGGTTGGTTTTGGCTAACCCCTCATTATCTATCGTATCTACGGCATTAAGTTGCTCTTGGGGGTTAGTCTCAGTATTGCTTGATAACCCACCTTACGGTCTTTCAGAGATTAGCTTGGCAAGATGGCCTATTTGAGTTTCAAGTCCTTGAATAGATGCTTACTGGTTCCTTAGTACCGTTTTGGTATTTTGGAAACGGGTTTCTGACATGGCCATAAATTTGGTGAACATCTCTTCTAGGTTTGGCTTTTTCTCCTGTTGTGGTGGTGGCTGCTGAAATCATGGAGAAGGTGGTTGTCTTTGATTTCCTTGTCCTTCCCATGAAAAATTGGGGTGACTTCTCCAACCTACATTATAAGTATTACTATAAGGGTTATTTTGAGGGCTAGAATTGTTACCCATATAGTTGGTTTGCTCAGTTTCCATGCCATGTCCATAAGAGAAGTAATCTGGATTGCACATATTTCCTTGGATTGCGTCACACTGCATCACTGGATGTGCCTGCATAGAACCAACAAAATTATCAAACTTTTTATTTAAAAGTTCTACTTGGTTAGTAAGCATGGTGACAGGATCAATATTATAAACTCCTGCAGCTTTTGTCGGCTTTGTCCTCATGACTTGCCACTGATAGTTATTTAGTGACATCTCTTCTATAAACTCATAAGCTGCTTCTGGTGTTTTATTGTTGATTGTTCCTCCGGCAGCCGCATCGATCATCTGCCTTATTGATGGGTTCAAACTGCTGTGAAAGGTTTGAACTTGTAACTACAAAGGCAACCCATGGTGAGGGCACCTTCTCAAAAGATCTTTTTATCTCTCCCAGGCATCGTAAAGTATCTCTAGATCCATCTGCACAAAAGAAGAGATATCGTTTCGCAATTTAGCTATTTTAGCTGGAGGAAAATATTTAAGTAAAAATTTTTTGTTATCTGTTCCCATGTGGTGATTGAACCTCATGGCAAAGAGTTTAACCACTGTTTGGCTTTGTTTCTCAAAGAGAATGGAAATAGCCTTAGACAAATGGCATCATCAGAAACGCCATTTATTTTAATGGTATTGCAAAGTTCCAAAAAATTGGCTATGTGTGAATTTGGATCTTCATCCTGTAAACCATCAGACTACACCAATTGCTGTATCATCTAAATAGTGTTAGGATTTAATTCAAAATTATTAGCAGCAATAGTAGGTCTAAGAATGCTAGTTTGGGTACCAACCAAACTAGGCTTAGCATAATCATACATAGTGCGAGGAGCTTGTTCTTGATTTGCAGATGGCGCGACTATTGCAGGAGGTGGTGGAATGTTTTGATTTGCTTCCATCTCTTCTGTAGGTTCTGGCCTTTGTTCTTGATCTTGTTCTGAATACTGTAAGCTTCGTCTGATCTCTCTACGAGTTTTGCGAATTGTTGTTTCTAAATCTTCGTCGAAAAGTAATGGTCCTGCTGGGTTGTTTCTAGTCATAAACTAGAACTACCTAGAAGGGAAAAAGAAAGCAAAGAAAATTAAAATAAAACAAAATAAAAGAAAAGAAAAATAAATAAATAAATAAAATAAAAATAAAAAAACTGAAAATAAATAAATATGGTAATGGCTAAAGTAATAGAAATCAAGTTTTCTTAATATTTCAGTTCCCCGGCAACGGCGCGAAAAACTTGATATGCTCGCGATATTAAGTAATAAAAATTATAAAAACTGATCACACCCAAACTAACTAATATCACGATTTTAAAGGCAAGCGCACCTATTGAATAGTAGTATAGTTTAGCGGCAAGACCGAGTTATCGTACCCAAGGGAACCAAAAGTACTAATACTTACTTCCTTTCTATTATCTAGCCTAAAAATAAAAGAGGATTGGTTGAAACTAATTCTAAAACTAACTAAAAGTGCACAAAAAAGTAAATTGGGGAAAACTTTAGGGAAAAACTGATTGATATAAACAATACTTAAGGGAGAATCCACCTAGACTTCAATCGTTATTAATTTATTGAACTAGATGATTTCTTTACTTGACTTGATCCGTAGAGATCCCTAACTTATGTTAATACCTCTTTCGAGGATAAGAACAACTAATCATAGGTAGTTAATTAAAGTTTTCTTATTAATTAACACCCCTAGGTTGCATGAATTCGATATATGGATCCCCCAATTAGGTTCGACCCTAATCTGGCAAATTTATGTCGCCCTATGTCTAGGGTTGCATGCAACTCCGCTTAATTACGGTAGATCTACTTTTAAAACAGGGACTTTTGCTCCTCTGCCTAAGCACATCAGTTTTTTGAAGTAATACCTAGGATTATTAAATCAAGAATGAAGAACACATAATTAAGAACAATTCAAGTATTTATCGAATAATTCAAGATTAAATAATAACAAGATCTGTCTTAGGTTTCATCCCCCTCAAGTATTTGAGGTGTTTAGTTCATAATAAAGAAAGAAAACATCTCAGAAGAATTAAGATAACAAAACATAAAGAACCCAAAAACCCCTAAAGGAATTTAGGGAGATCCTTTGTCTTGATGTATAACTCTAGCATCTGGGATGAATCAATCGGCTTTCCTTGGAGTAATCCCTTGCTTTCACTCATTTGTGTTGGCAGAATTATGGCACTCTTTCTTGAGAGAGAAGAGTATTCCCTTAGCGGGAAATAAGCACACCCTTGAAGTTGCCTCCTAGGGTCTTTATATAGAGTTTTAGAATGGCTTTCTTAGCCCCTAAGTATCCTTTTTTTAGTAGAATTGAACTTCCTCATGATAGGGACACGCCCGTGTGCCACGCCCATGTGGTTTCGACAAGAGGCCGTGTGGGCTTGTTGAGGGTAGCACGGTCGTGTAGCCTGGCCATGCTTCTCGAAGCTGGGCCGTGTTAGACCTTGTGTGGCACGGCCGTGTGGTGAATCCCTAGGCCATGTCGTTTTCTCATTTTGGCCCATTTTCTCCATTTTTGGCCCGTTTCTCGTTCTTTTCTCTTCCCTATGCTCTCATGAGTAGAAGACATGAAATAGAAGGATTAAGAGTACCAATTCTCACAAATCTAATGATAATTCATCCAAAATATAGGCTAAACATGAGGTAAAAATATGTATAATTTATCGTTTATCATAAATCCCAATACATCTTGTTACCTCTGGGATGCATAGCATAAGGACTACTATGCACTTCCCACAGTATGGACTTCCTTATCTCATCATCCTGTGGTACACAAATTCTACCATGGAAACACAGTAACCCATTGCTATTTAACCCAAAGTCCGTCGTTTCCCCCTTCTCCGCTTGCATGAAACGAGACTTCAAAGTCTTCTCCAATGGTTGTTTAACCTTGATCTAATCAACCCATAGTGGCTTCACTTGTAACTCGAGTAACAGACAGCCATCGTCATACAAACTTAACCGAGCAAACATAGCCCTCAAATCCAAGATAGCCCTATGGCTTAGTGTATCCACCACTACATTCGATTTGCCTGGGTGATATTCGATTGTGCAATCATAATCCTTTAGTAGCTCAATCCATCTGTGCTGCCTTAAATTCAACTCCTTCTGAGTTAGGAGATACTTCAAACTCTTATGATCTGTATAAATGGTGCACCTCTCTCCATACAAGTAATGTCTCCAATTCTTAAGCGCGAATACCACCGCTGCCAATTCCAAATCATGGGTTGGGTAATTCCCCTCGTGAGCCTTAAGCTGGCATGACGCATATGCAACCACCTTCCCATCGTGCAACAAAACATAGCCCAAGCCCACGTGTGACGCATCGCTATAAATTGTAAACTCCTCCCAGGCTCTGGCTAAATCAAAATAGGGGCCTTCATTAAAATTTTCTTAAGCTTCTAAAAGATTTCTTGCTGCTTATCAGTCCACACAAACGACACCCTTTTTTATAGCAGCTTGGTCAAGGGTGCAGTAATTAATGAGAACCCTTCAACAAACCATCTATAATACCCCGCCAGTCCAAGGAAACTCCAAATTTTTGACACCATCTTAGGTGGTTTCCAGTCCAACACTACTTCAATTTTTTGAAGATCAACTCTAATCCCCTCAGTTGAGACCACATGTCCTAAGAAAGTGACTTCCCTTAACCAGAATTCGCACTTGCTAAACTTAGCATATAACTGCTTCTCTCTTAATATCTGCAACACAATCCTTAGGTGTGCATCGTGATCATATTCCGTTCCCGAGTAAACTAAGATGTCATCTATGAAAACTACTATGAACTAATCTAGATAAGGTTGAAAAACCTAGTTCATAAGATCCATGAAAGCAGCAAGTGCATTTGTTAGCCCAAATGGCATCGCCAGGAACTCGTAATGTCCATAACGAGCTCGTAATGTCTATAACGAGTTCTGAAAGTTGTCTTATAAACATCGGCTTCCTTAACCCTCAGTTGATGATGCCCCGATCATAGATCAATCTTTGAGAAAACTGAAGCTCCCCTAAGTTGATCGAAGAGATCATCTATCCTTGGCAGAGGGTACTTATTCTTGATGGTTAGCTTGTTTAACTGTCGATAATTGATACACATCCTCATGGACCCATCTTTTTTCTTCACAAATAGTACTGGTGCGCCCCATGGAGACAAACTTGTTCTAATAAATCCACAGTCCAATAACTCCTAGATATGGGCTTTCAACTCAACCAGCTCCTTTGGTGTCATCCTATAAGAAGCGATGGACACTGGAGTTGTATTAGGTAACAGTTCTATTCCAAACTCCACTTCTCTACTGGGAGGTAACCCAGACAATTCATCAGGAAAAACATTAGGAAATTCCTTTATTGTTCTTAGATCCTTAACAGTAACGCTCTTTGGTTCCACATCACTAATGTAGGCTAAATAAGCTTCACAGCCCTTCCTCACCAACTTCTCTGCCCTTAATGCCGAGATCACATTTGTGAGGTAATCCTGTCATTCCCTGATCACCATTACTTCTCCATCCTCCACAGTTTTCAACAGCATTCGCTTCACAGCACAATTTAGAGTTGCTCGATGCCTCGTTAACCAATCCATGCCTAAGATGAGGCCGAACTCACCAAATGGTAATTCCATCAAATCCGCTAAGAAAGTAAGTCCTTGAACTACCAACAGTACATCCCTAAACAACTTATTAACTTTCACTGACTGCCCTAAAGGACTTAACACCATAATTTCATCCATAATGGTCTCAAACATATCACCCAAAGTTCCATTTATATTGCATGCAATATACGAATGTGTTGACCCAACATCAATTAGTGCAATATAAGGTAGCTCATGAATAAAAAATGTACCCGTTATCACATCTGGGGCATTTACATCCTCTCTGCAACATGCAGCATAAATAAACGCTGGCTACCTCCCTTCCACCTGGCCAGCACCTCTACCCGGTGCTCCACATCAGCGTCCAACACCATTGCCGCCCTTTGGCCTAACCATGGCCCCTTGGCAGTTGTTAACCAACTGTCTGCGGTTGAGAATTACCTCGTCTACCAGCTTGCACCTGATCTGGCCTCCTTGGGCACTCTCTAACCCTATGCTCCATAGATCCGCAGCTCAAACATGCTCCTGTTCTGCTCCAACACTCACCCACATACCCTTTTCCACAAATAGCACATGGCAGAATCCCAGTATTAGCAGTAGTAATAGGGCCCCCAACTCTAACTGGCCCATTCACTCTAGCCCTCCTCGCAGGCCTCTGTCCAACCCCTATAACTTCTATATTCTGTTTGTTCTTGCCTTTTTCATTTTCTCGATTAAGGCGCTCTGTTCGTTTTAACTTCCTCCGCTATCTTCGCCTTCTCTACTAACACCGCAAAATCTCGTTCCCTCTGTGGAGCTATCAGTACCCTAAGGTTGTCTCTTAAACTATCCTCAAACCGTACGCAACACTCATATTCTGTTGCAACTATTCCTTTTGCATACCAACCAAGGCACAGAAACTCAGCCTCATACTCCACTACCGATTTGTCCCCCTAGACCAGGTTCAAGAACTCCTTCCTTCGGGCATTTACATAGCCCGCTCCAATATACTTCCCCTGAAATGCCGATTTAAAGAACTCCCAAGTGATCTGCTCCGGTTGGCTACCCTCATTTACGGTTAACCACCATTGATAAGCTTCCTCTCTAAGTAGTGATATTGCCTCTTTTAGCTTTTGTTCAGCTGTGCAATCCAGGTCGTCGATTATTCTCTTCTTGGCTTCCAACTACTATTCAGCCACATTCGGGGCTACACCAGCAACACCTTTGAAGATCTCCACCCTATTAGATCAAAGTCGCTCTGAGATTGACCCACGAATTCCTGTACCATTATTGGGCCCAGCAAGCCTTTCTAAAATCCTTAACATAGCCTGCAATAGCGCATCCTTTGTAGCGGCAGCCCTTTCGTATGGTCCCGTTTCAGCTATCGGTGAGGCCGGAGCCTTCTCTACTTTAACATGAGGCATATGGCCCGACGTCGACGACCAAGCCCTAACGCTTCCATGGCCTCTGCCGCGACCTCTTGCAACTTTTCTAGCACTCATCGTTGCTTGCGTATATCTGAATTAGAAATTTTATGAAATTAGTTCATAGTTCCACTGTTTAAAGCAAATGTCTTATGTAAGTATCAATTTAGAAGCAGTTTTCGCAGTCGTAAATCCATTACAGGCTCAAGTTTCTGATGGGCTTAAGTCACTCCTGCCTAAAAATCTACTGTATAAAGTAGCCCAAACTACCTACAATACAGTAGCTTAAAACAAATTCAGTAGTAGGAAAACATACTTGGCTTGACGTCGAAGGCTCGTTGTGTCACACCTCAAAATCCTGCAAAAACCTTTTTGGTTAACTTTTTTTTCAAAAAAACCAAATCTAAGGCCCAATTCACAGCCAGAGCTTTGGAACCAGGCTCTGATAACACTAAATGTAACACCCCAACCTAGCCCGGACGTTACGGCCGAATCGGACAGTGTCACATAATAGGGTAACTCGCACCAATCTGATACATTGAAAGACTTAAGCTAGAAATTTGTTTATTGATAAAACCCATTTGAACCTTTGCTTGCTTAAAAGTTTAGGTGAGTTAGTTAAAAACATTACTTTTAGGAGAAAAGCTCATGTGTAAGAAAAATAATAATTTAATGGCGTTGATTTCGGAAACATGCTTATGTTTTAAGAAAACCTTATTAATCAATAGTAAGCATAAAAAAACAATCTCATTTTACATTCATACTGGAGATGATAGGCCTTATTATTAATCAATAGTAAGCGTAAAAAAACAATCTCATTTTACATTCATACTGGAGATGATAGGCCTCATTACAACCCAAATAAAAAGAAATAATCAAAGATAATGAAATTCGAAACTATTTAAAAATTCTAATGAACTTGTAGTGCGGCCACCTCCGAGTCCTCTCCTACGTCGAACCCCCTACTGAGGGTCACCTGAAATATTAAAAAGAGGGAGTGAGTTTCGAAACTCAGTGTGTACAACCCTCGACAGTAAAATCAACATGCAATTTATCACATTGGGCCTAAGCGTTATCAATATCGGTGTTCTTGGGCCTTAGCCCACAAATGACCTCAATTGAGCCTTAGCCCATATCACATCAGTATCACATAAATGCAATGCTCCCATCCCAATCTAGCCCTGCACTCCATTTTCCCTTCCAACCCTACACTCTTGTGGGGATATAAATATCAACCCACCCATCCCTACACTCCAATGGTAGCACCGGTTGCAGCACTACTCAATCGTTGCAGTAAGGCTGCTAATCATATAATGGGCTTACAGCCACCAGTGGATCCACGGTCGTCAAGCGACTATGCGATCCTCACATATCTTCCTCTGTACCATCAAACCCACCCAAGTGCAACATATATCTCATGAATGCAACATACATATTTTCACATATTAAGCACCTAGGGGTATTTTACTCCGTTACACAACGAGGCCAACTCAGTCATTTCATTTGGTACTTCTACACTAGAGGGGTATTTTAGCAATTCTACTCCATAGGGGTATTTCAACAATTTTCAACATTACGATTTTTAATTACGACCTTTGGCCCATCAATAAGTCCTGGTTGGCTAAAGTGAACAAATACTATGCACCAGGTAGAATTCCAGAGAAGAGCAGGTGGGTCACTAGGACAGCTTAAGTACCCAGCTCTCCCTCGATCTAATCCTAGACATGCATATGCCCATTGCCACACTCTAACCGTGCTACTTGTCCACAGACATGGTTGATTAATTAACTAAGTTTTATGCTACTTAAGAATTTATCAGAACTAGGCCTAGAGTCCACTATAAAACCCTAGCAAGTTTACATGCTTCCTTAAAATCACATATGGCCCATCAAGCCTAATCATGTTCAAATCATTCCACCATCAATATCAACTCATCATTTATTATCACTTACCAACTGTTGCCGATTTGGGCCCACGAGCCTGTCGAGCCCATTTAGCCCCTTCTGGCCTAGTTGGCTAACGGTGGCCCAAGACCCTGAGATCGCTCTCTGGGCCCCTGGTAGTCGTATCGGTATTTCCACACAAGTGTTCGCACACTCATATGGCTACGATGCCTGCCTTTTGACTTTTTAGCTTTTCAACATTCCTATTTTTCGAGATTTCAACTTTTACCAATTTGTCGCGTGTGCAATGTATGTACACACCTAGTAAACGAGATGTGTTACACTATCCCCAGCTTTGAACCTACAACCAATACCAACCTTCAATTAATCACTTACTTATTCAAAATTTTTACTCAAAAATCGAAGCCTTACCATAGCCTTACCATGTGCCACAAGTCCTAATAGCCCTTCCTTAGCTACTAATCTCGAATAGTTCCTAGATCTGCATCAATCCCAATAGTTAAACATAGAATAATAGGTGACTTGTATCCACTTAAGTAGCCCTTTCCCTTACCACAGACTATTCGGCCAACTTACCCCAAATAAAGAACACTGACCCAAAAGTCAAAACGTATGGAATGCTTTTCAGCAGAGACCCTTAGATCCAAGCTTGATTCCAACCCTCCAAGATCCGATCCACCAAAATCGAGGGAATGATGACAGCAGGACAGAGATTCAGTCACTAGAGTATTCGGTACAAGGTTTGGGATGATGAAGAAATCGGCTCCAAAAACAAAGGTTTTCGGCTTTTGAACATAAGTGAGAAAAGAATAACAAACAAGAGAACTTGGGAGGAGAAGATTCGGTAGAAGCAACCAAAAAGAAAGGTGAAGAAAACGGCACCTAATTTGCTAGCACACGATTTGGCGAATCCAAAAGAAATCCTTCAAGGGAATTCGGCACCCCTTTAAATAACCAAAAGTCGAAACTAGCTTCCCCTCATAGTCCCAATCAGCTCCACCTCTTCTACTCACCAATCTCTTATTTTTCCTCTATTATCCTTACCTTAAATTTCTCTCCTAAACACTCCCTTCTAGAGTCCACTCTAGCACCACTACCATCCATCCAAAGTACAAAAATAAAGTCCCCAAATAACACCACTCTAAGCCTCGAACCTTGGGATCTCTTTACTTGATAGTGACGCCCCCTATAGCTCTCTAAGTGGCCCTACTTTGCCACTGGGCCACAGGCCCCTTTGTGTCTTATTTCCCTCTTAAATTGTTTAAAAGGCCTAATACTTGAGATTTGGGTTCCACTAAGGCAAAAATTAAAAATTTTTCCTATGGTCAAGCTTAACCTTGAGACTTCAAAGAACCCTTGTAATACCTTAAAATCAATATTCTAATAGTTCTAATCATACATGTCAGCTTCACGTAAAATTAAAAGTTTCGAGATTTTTGGGGTGTTACATCATTGAATCGGTTTTTTTAAAGAAATCTTTTCTTCTCATTAGAAGAATAATCCCAGACATATCACTATACAAACTTGATATTGATCTTTTATCACTTTTTCTTTCATCAATGTCGATTCTTTCATAAAAACTAGAAAAGCATTTACAGTAAAGCTGTCCCATATATTAACTATTGAAACTCTGAATTATAATGAAGTTACCTTAACTAGGTAAGAAATCATTGAATCTTAATGAGAATGATGTCTCAACCCTAGAGATAGATATTACCACAACTGTTAAGAAAGCATTTGGATATAGAAAAGAATCAAATACGGTTTATACAACAACTAATGCAGAAACACAACTTTTAAAATTTTGATGACGATACCACTTTACTCTCACCTTTCGAAGTAGAAATTATAATCATAATAGACATATTTATTTTTGTAAAATAAATATATATCTTGCAGATAGTCACATGGAATCTTAAGAAAACTAGGATAGCGAAATTTCAACATCTGAAGTTACACAGAATATCGCAAAATTACAACCCATATAAAATGATATCAATTCCGATGATATTCTCGGAAATGTCCAGAAAGAACAATGTCACTTAAAAATACTAGAACCCACAGTAACATAAGCAATATATATCTTCACGTATATTCAACATATTAGTAGCCAATAGAAACAGAGTATTTGCATCATACCGATTTACCATTAACTTACATATTCACACAGGGAATAATATACCATAGAAAGACAGAAAAATGTCGAACATAACTCAAATAGACCAACGATGCTTTCATTTATGAGTATCTTTAGCTATTGTTCTCATATGATAAAAATTCCTTCCGTAATTAAATAGCCACCTATACTTTTGAGGATAAATATACATATAGAATACCCATAAGAAGTCGTAATAACTTCACGATTATCACTACTGCACTAAGCCATCAATACATTCAAACACTATTCAACTATCTAATTCTATCATCAGAAATTTTCACATTATCTCTTTACTAACATAAAGTCAATTCAGAAAAACTTATAGTTGATACTTTCTTAGATAACATACCTGAAAAGATCATTCAATCGAAGTTAACTTTCTTTAGTAACAATGACTTTGCACAATCTGAATATTCTTCAAAACTATCAATATCTCTTTTAATACTACCTTCATTTGCTGATTCATTCACTTTTCTGACCACATTATTAATCTTCTGAACACAGGCTTCTATAACTCTACACTTATGAGTTTATTTAACCCCAAATTTTACATATTCCATTATACCCTTTCACTAATAAGGGGGTGAGGGAGTAAAGCCTCAAACTTAACTTGCATATAGATGCACATAACACATACTTTCACAAAGAACCAGTTCATTTCTAATTTCACATTCTCAAAACATTTAATAAACATTTGCTTTTAATCACTTTTGTTCTTAACACATATTTCATATGCCAACTCAAATCACTAATTCATAATTGAAATTTTCATATAGCTTTAAAACTCAAATGCCATAACTCATATACTCATATAACTATAACTGATCGTGATTGTGATGAAGTAATAATAATGATCGTACCTAGAAACTCACTATTATCACGATAAAAGGCAAGCGCACCTATCAAATAGTAGTATAGTTAGTGGCAAGACAGGAATGTCGAATCCAATGAACTAAAAGTACTAGTAATGACTTTCTTCCTATTATCTAGCCTAGAAATAAGGGGGAGTTGTTTGTAAACAAAAATTCTAACTGAACAAAAGATACAACAAGAATAAATTAGAGAAATACTTTGGGAAAACTGATTGATGAAAGCAATACCCACGGAAGAATCCACTTAGACTTCACTTGTTATTTAACTCTAAACTAGATGATTTATTCACTCGACTTTATCCGTAGAGATCTCTAAATTATGTTCATATCTCCGTCGAGACTAAGAACAACTAAGCCTAGGTTGATTAATTGAAATCTCTTTCTAACTAAAACCCCTAGTGTTGCATTAACTCGATCTATCGATTCCCTTATTAGATTTAACTCTAATCCAGTAGATTTTTGTCGTTCTATGTCTAGGATTGCGATCAACTATGCTTAATTGCGTTGGATCTACTCTTAAACAGGGACTTTTGCTCCTCTGAATAAGCACATTCGACTTGAATTAATATCCTAAAATATCAGCTTAAGAATTAAAAACACAATTAAGAACAAATTGAATATTTATCATATAATTCAAATAACAATAACAATATGCATCTTAGGTTTCATCCCCCTCAGGTATTTAGGGGATTTAGTTCATAATAATAAAAGAGAACATTTCAAAATAAGGAAAACAACAAAACATAAAGAAAACGCAAAACTCTTGAAGAAATTGAAGGGAGATCTTCAGTCTTGATGTAGATCCTTCCTTTTGAGATGGATCAATCGGCTTTCCTTGAGTAATTCCCTACCTTCTACTTTCCATGTCGGGATCTCCCCCTTAAGTCCTCTCCTAAGGTGTTTATATAGACTCTGGAATACCTTTTTAGCCCCTAAGTAGCTTTTTCTACGTGAAATTGAAATTTGTCACTATAGGGACACACCCGTGTGAATCAAGCCTAGGTCATGTTCAAGTCTGCTAATGTGGCACAGGCGTGTGGTGCACTCGTGTGAGGAACTCCAGGTCGTGTTGATTTCTCATTCTGGTCTATTTTCTCTGTTTTTGGCCCGTTTCTCGTTCTTTTCACTCTCTTATGCTCACCTATGTATAAAACATGAAATTAAAGGATTAGTAGCATCAAGTTCCACAATTCAAGGGATAATTCATCCAAAATTATGCTAACCATGGGGTAAAAACATGTATAAATTACGATTTATCAAATACCCCCACACTTAAGCCTTTGCTTGTCCTCAAGCAAAATCCTCAACTCATAATTAAAAATCATTCTTTTCAACTTATAAATCTTATCAATAATATTTTGAATCAATCCATGAGTAATCATGCATCGAGAATTCAACTAAAAGAACATTAAAGTCTCAAACAATCTAAGTTGAGTATCTTATCATGAAAAAATAGTTCTTCTCCCTTCTTCTAAGTAATTACCTCAAATTCAAAATCAATAAGAGTTGGCATCCTCACTAAAGATTCACCCTATTCACTCGAAGTGTTTAGGGTTCAGAAATTAAGCACTCATTAGTCAACATGAAAAGTTATTACCATAAGCTTGCATGAAAATCAAATCTCCACCACTATAAATTGAGATGATACATCAATCAAAAGGTCTTTAAAGGGTTGTGACGTGGATTTGGTTAGGGGGTCTTAAAGTTTGAATAATCAAAGCACAAATACCTATGTCTTAATACTAAACATATCAATAAAAATCATAAATCAATCATAATTCATTCTAATAGTGATATGAGAAAGTGACTTGAGAGACAAGACAAGATTCAGGGATCTGAGAATAATGCAAAAAGTGAAAGTGAGTCCCCCCCACACTTAAGATGTACATTGCCCTCAATGTACAAGGATAGGTAAAAATATAAGCATAGATCGTGAGGGATAGAAATGAGACTCCTTGAATTTTCTTCATGAATTCCTTAGAATAGTGAAAGCTGAATTGGAGAAAGGACTACTTGAAGTTCATGATTCGAGGCTACTGAGGAGAATAAACACAACTATGGGAAGAATTAAAGTATTACTCGATAAAGTGCAAAATATAAGTATTTTCAAGGAAAAGGAAAAATATAAAGTAAAGAAAATTAAGAAGGTAGGTAACTTAAAAATAAAAATAAAAGTAAAAATAAAAGAAACTGGACTCAAATGTCCTTATCGACAGATGAATCATGAGGCGGTGTTGGTGGTGGTGATGAATAGTGAGTGGTTGAAGATAGGGGATTGGGCACACGCATGTGGCACACGTCTGTATGTCCTGGGTCTAGCTCGTGTGTTTCGTGGACTTATGGTTTAGCCACGAGTGTTAGGCACGGGCGTGTCACATGCATGTGTTCATTTCTTAGTTTCAACCAAGGTCTATTGGCACAGGCATGTTGCACGCCAGTGTTGAATTGGCAGGTTCGCCCACGGCCCAATCACACGGCCGTGGCGATTTGTTGAAACCCGTATCTTAGGAAATATTTCCCTCTGTTTTCACACGGCCGTACCGTACGGCTGTGTTTCCATTCATAGTGTGGCCACGGCCTCAGGCATAACCGTGTGCTTGGCTATGTGGCTCTGAAAAATCTACATTTTAAGAACTGAATTTAAAGAAATCAACAATGTTAGCTCTCGAGTTACGTCCAGAGAAGCGCTTATTTAGAGTCTAAGCTCGACTTACCCTGCTTACGAGGGTTCGTAGAGCCTAAGCTCCTCCTTATCATTCTTAAAATTGTCACCATTATATAGTTTGAGTCGATGACCATTTACCTTGAAAGTGCCATGAGATGGATGTGTTACCTCAACTGTGCCATAGGAAAAAACACTTTGTACTATGAATGGGCCTAACAATCACAATTTTAGCTTTCCAGGGAATAATCGAAGCCTTGAGTTGTAAAGCAATACAAGATCACTAGTTTTAAACTGTTTGGGTGGCTTTAGATGAGCGTCATGGCGCTGCTTTGTGGCTTCCTTGTATAAGCGTGAGTTTTCATATGCATTACAGCGCCATTCATCCAACTCTTTTAATAGTATGAGTCTCTTTTCACCTGTAAGATTAGGATCGAGATTTAGAAATTTGATAGCCGAAAATGCCTCATGTTCTAGTTCAAAGGGTAAATGACAACTTTTCCCATAAATGAGTCTATAGGGAGATGTTCCTGTGGGAGTTTTGAATGCAGTTCTATAATACCATAAAGCTCATCTACTTTCATTGCCCAATCTTTCCTATTTGCCTCTACGGTTTTCTCTAAGATGCATTTTAGCTCTCTATAGCTACTTCAACTTGTCTACTGGTTTGGGGGTTGTAAGGGGTAGTTGTTCTATGGTGCACTCTATATTTCTTTAGAACTTTTTCAAACTTAGCATTACAGAAATGAGTTCCCCCATCACTAATAATTGATCTAGGTGTTCCAAATCGAGAAAAGAGTTTTTAAGGAATCTCACTACCATTCTAGCATTATTAGTAGGTAACGCTTGGGCTTCTACCCATTTAGACATGTAATCAACTACTACTAAGATGTATTTATTTCCAAACGAACTAGGGAATGGACCCATGAAATCGATGCCCCATACATTGAATATTTCACATTCAAGCAAATATGTCTGAGGTATTTCATCACGTTTAGAGATATTACATTTTCATTGACATTTGTTACAAGAAGTAACATACCTGTTGGCATCCTTAAATAATGTGGGCCAATAAAAACTTGATTCGAGTATTTTATGGGCAGTCTTAGTTCCACTGTAATGTCCTCCAGTTGGTTCTAAATGGCAGTATTCCAAGATTTTGTTTACTTCTGTCATTGTAACACATTTTTGAATGACTTGATCTGTACATATACGAAAAAGTAAAGGGTCTTCCCAAAAGTAGCTTTTCACATCAGTAAAGAATCGCTTCTTTTGTTGATGTGTCAAACCTTTTGAGGTTATGTTAGCAGCTAAGTAATTTGCAATATCAACAAACCAAGGTACCTCAGGATCAGATATGGCTAAGAGTTGTTCTTCAGGAAACGATTCGTTTATCTCAGCCTCTTCAAGTTCTTTGAGATGTGGATTCTGAAGCCTTGAAAGTTTATCGACTGCCAAGTTTTCAGCTCATTTTTTATCTTGTATTTCCAAATCGAATTCCTGCAACAATAATCCATCTTATTAATTGAGGTTTCACATCGGACTTAGTTAAAAGATAACGAAGAGTTGAATGATCAGTATAAATGATGACTTTAGACAATATCAGATATGGTCTAAATTTGTCAAACGTAAAAACCACAACTAGCAATTCTTTTTCTATGGTAGTATAGTTCTCTTGTACGGCTGTTAGATTTTTGCTAGCATAGTAGATTGGCTAAAAATGCTTGTCTCTTTGCTGTCCAAGAACTGCACCGTATGGACAGGTGAATGTCATTTTCTCTTGATCTTCAGGAGCTATCGGGATTTAGAAATAACTGAAAAGTCTATCCAATAAGCAATAGTACATATTTCCTAACAATCTTTCCAACACCTGATCAATGAAGGGTAATGGGAAGTGGTCTTTTCTAGTGGCACCATTCAATTTCCTATAGTTAATGCAAACTCTCCAACTTGTTACCATTCTTGTAGGTATTAATTTGTTCTTTTCATTGGCAATAACAGTCATGCCACCATTCTTAGGAATAACCTGTACAGGACATACCCAAGCACTGTCAGAAATAGGATAAATAATCCCAGCATCTAGAAGTTTAATTACCTCAGCCTTGACCACTTCTTTCATGTTGCAGTTCAATCTCTTTTGAGCTTACACACATGGTTTATATTCATCCTCCATCAAAATTTTGTGGGTGCAAAAAGAAGGGCTGATTCCTTTAATGTCAGAGATTTTCCAAGCTATGGCTCTTTTATGTTCTCTTAACACTTGGATTAATTCCTCATTTTCCTTGGGTTGCAAGTTTGAAGCAATAATTACTGGTAATGCAGAATTGTCTCCCAAAAATGTATATTCTAAGTGTTTAGGTAATTGCTTCAGTTCCAGTTGGGGAGGTTCGTCAACAGAGGGCTTTTGTCTTAGTTCATCATTAATCTCAATACCTTCATAATCGATTTGTCTAGGGGAGGGGTCGTTTGAGTTTAAATCAATTATTACCTTTTTCATCTCAATGGTGACTTCATCCTCTTCCCCACTTTGACCGAAACACAGTTTCAACGTGTCTTTAAGAGTGATTTCCTGAAAAGAGTCTTGAACAGAATAATCAATGGAATCTATAAAATAACAGGAATCATCTTGTTCCCGAGAGAATCGCATGGCATCATAAATTTTAAACACAATTTCTTCATTACCTACCCTAAGCATTAGTTTACCATCCCCTACATCAATAATAGCTCGAGCAGTAGCTAAAAACGAATGTCCTAGAATTAAGGGTACCTCAACATCCTCATCCATGTCAAGCATAACAAAATCAACAGGGAATATAAATTTATCAACCTTAACTAATACATCTTCAATGATACCCTTAGGATATTTAACAGATCTATCAGCTAATTTAATAATCATCCTAATAGGTTTTGGTTCCCCTAGACCTAGCTGCTTGAACATTTTATAAGGCATTAAGTTAATACTGGTGCCTAAATCTGCTAATGCCTTTTCAATATTTAGACTACCAATTAAACAGGGAATAGTAAACTTCCTGATCTTTCAATTTAGTTGGCAATTTGTTCTAAAGGATAGCTGAATATTTCTTATAAAGTTCCACTATGGATAGTTCTTCAAACTTCCGTTTCTTTGTTAGAAGCTGCTTCAAAAACTTTGCATACGTGGGCATCTGCGAAATAGCTTCAACAAAAGGTAAGTTAATATGTAACTGTTTAAAAAGTTCAAGAAATTTACCGAATTGAGCATCTATGTGATCTTTCTTCAACTTTGATTGGTATGGGATGGGTGGCTTGTATTACTCAAGTACTAGTGGGGCATTTTCTTTAGGCTCAGTCTTCTCGATATTCTCCTTGTCAGGCTCTTGTGGTACCTTCTTTTTAGGTTCAATTAGCATCTTCCCATTCCTTAACGTGACTGCTTTAACATGCTCCCTAGGATTGGGTTCAGTATTACTCGGTAGACTACCTTGTGGTCTATCAGATATCATCTTGGCAAGTTGACCAATTTGATTTTCAAGTCCTTGAATGGAAGCTTGTTGGTTTTTAAGTGTTGTCTTGGAGTTTTGAAAATGGGTTTCTGATACTGAGATAAATTTCGTGAGCATCTCCTCAAGGTTCAACTTTTTCTCTTGCTGGTAAGGTGGTTGTTGGAAGCCTGGAGGGGGTGGTGGTCTCTGATTTCCTTGACCACCCCACAAGAAATTAGGGTGGTTCCTCTAACCTGCATTATAAGTGTTACTATAAGGGTTATTTTGAGATCTCGAATTGTTACCCATATAGTTGGCTTGTTCGTTCTCTGTGCTAGGGTCATAGGATGAATAATTTGTGTTGTACATTCCTCCTCCATTTGAATCGCACCTTATCACTGGATGTACCTGCGTAGAGCCAACTAAACTGTCAATCTTTTTATTTAAGAGCTCTACTTGATTTGACAGCATTGTGACTGCGTCAAAATTGAAAACACCGGTGGCTTGTTGTGGCTTTGTTCTCATGACTTTCCACTGATAATTATTCAATGACATCTCCTCTATAAACTCATAACTCTCCACAGGTGTTTTGTTATTTATGGTTCCACCGACGACTGCATTTATCATCTGTCTTGTTGAGTGATTCAAACCGTTGTGGAAAGTTTGAACCTGTAGCCACAAAGGTAACCCATGGTGAGGGCACCTTCTGAATAAATCCTTTTATCACTCCCAAACATCGTAGAGTGTCTCTAAATCCATTTGCATAAAAGAAGAGATATCATTCCTCAACTTTGCCATTTTAGTCAGTGAAAATATTTAAGTAAAAAACTTATCGGTCATTTGTTCCCAGGTAGTGATAGAAACTCATGGTAGAGAGTTCAACCACTGTTTAGCATTAGTTCTTAAAGAAAAGAGAAATAACCGAAGGCGAATGGCATCATCAGAAACGCCATTGATTTTAAATGTGTTGCAAAATTCCAAAAAGTTAGTTAAATGTGTGTTAGGATCCTCATCCTACAAACCATCAAACTGAAGAAACTATTGAATCGTTTGAATAGTGTTAGGTTTCAGTTCAAAATTATTTACAGCAATAACAGACCTAACAATACTAGATTCAGTACCAGCTAAATTAGACTTAGCATAATCATACATAATGCGAGGAATAGGATTTTGATTCACAAGATCTGCAGCTACCATAGGAGGTAGCTGATTATTTTGATTTGCTTCCATCTCTTCAGTAGAATTGGGTTCATTCTCTTGTCCTTCTTTTATGTACTGTAGGCTTTACCTTATGTATCTTCAGTTTCTGCGAACTATGGCTTCTAAATCACTATGAAACAATAGTGGTCCTGACGGGTTTATTCTAGTCATAAACTAGAGATACCTATCAGAGAAGAACAAAAAGAAAATTTTAGTAAATAAAATCTAAAAATAAAAATAGAAAATAAATTGCAATAAAAGTGAAAATGGTTAAAGTAATAGAAATAGAGTGTTCCTAATATCTTAGTTCCCCGGCAATAGCGCAAAAAACTTAATCGTGATTGTGATGAAGTAATAATAATGATCGTACATAGAAACTAACTATTATCACGATAAAAGGCAAGCGCACCTATCGAATAGTAGTATAGTTAGTGGCAAGACTAGAATGTCAAATCTAAGGAACTAAAAGTACTAGTAATGACTTTCTTCCTATTATCTAGCCTAGAAATAATGGGGAGTTGTTTGTAAACTAGAATTCTAACTAAACTAAAGACACAGCAAGAATAAATTGGGGAAATACTTTGGGGAAACTGATTAATGAAAGCAACACCCAAGGAAGTATCCACCTAGACTTTACCTGTTATTTAACTCTGAACTAAACAATTTATTCATCGACTTGATCCATAGAGATCCCTCAATTATGTTAATATCTCTGTCGAGACTAAGAACAACTAAGCCTAGGTTGATTAATTGAAATCTCTTTCTAATTAAAACCCCTATTGTTGCATTAACTCGATCTATGGATCCCCCTATTAGATTTGACTCTAATTCGGCAGATTTTTGTCGTCCTATGTCTAGGATTGCAATCCATTCCTCTTAATTGCGTTGGATCTACTCTTAAACAGGGACTTTTGCTCCTCTAAATAAGTACATTCGACTTGAATTAATATCCTGAAATATCAACTCATGAATTAAAAATAAAATTAAAAACAAATATAAAATTTTTCATATAATTTAGATAACAATAACAATATCCATCTTAGGTTTCATCCCCCTCAGATATTTAAGGAATTTAGTTCATAATAATAAAAGAGAACATTTAAAAATAAGGAAAACAACAGGACATAAAGAAAACCCAAAACTCCTGAAGTCGTATTTGGGTTACGAAGCATTACCGATCAAAACACAGTTCAAAATAGATAGCCTTTTACAATTCATGCACTCTGTAATATATATTCTCCTATATTTTTTTTTCGAAAATAAAATAATAACCAATCTCGTATTCATACAATTCAAATTCCTGTATTTGTATCACATATCCAATCACACAATCATGCTTTATCAAACTTTCTCTATTACGAACTATGTTTCAATATATAACCATTTCAATATCGTTTGCCCCATATATTCATATGTTCATATAAGTCAAACTCATATATATATATATATATATATAAGTGAATAGCTAAATTACATACCAAAGCATGCATTATTAATCACATTGTATACACAAACCAAACCACAAATTTCAAATTATCTTTCACGGCATAATATGCATTAATATACACAACATTAATTTAACTACAACATGGTCAAGCATATTTCTAATTCCATCTAAATAATTATGCGTATAGTTACCAAATCACATATCATTCCAATATGTATCATTACATTCATACATGTAATATATGCCATTATGCCTATTTATTTAATGAATATTCAGCATAACATTTCTATACTCCAACATGTGCACATGTTATAATCCAAACAGCCCATTACTCTCCACTTATTGACTAAACATATATGTAACCTTAGTATTATTCACATAAGGCCGAACATACTTTAATGCTACTCATTTAATGCACATTTTAACCTATCAATACGAACCATTATATAAACACAAAATGCAAACCATAGTACACCCCAATCACATACTAATTAATATGCCAAAAATTACACATATTTACCAGTTTCATTACTTGACAAATCGACAACCAAGAATAACCATATAAATAATACAAGTTCTTGCCATTAAATCATAAGCTAAATATGTCATTTTATGATCAAGTCATGTTTGTTCTCACATTATGCGTTGCACCAGTTATTTTATACACAAGATCAACATGCTTTTTATATATTCGGCTAACAAAAATTTACCTAAAACATTTTCCTTGATTATCTTTTAACAACCGCACGTATACAACCAAATTCACATCCAATACATACTCGTTATATCAATTCATACCAATCCACACTATTAAATCATATATTTCACTTTACATTTCTAAAACATATATCCATCCACTAATTTATAGTATATAACTCACTTTAAAAATAAGTTTACATCATGGCCAAATATATATCATACTCTTCCATACCCTTAAACCGAATCATATAGTAAAATTTCACCAACATATATACAATATTTTAAAACTTAATAATATGAATTATTTCATAAGTTATTCATGACAAAACCAATCAAGACATATAATCAAGACACTATTCATATAAATCATGATCCATACTTACCAAATAGACTTATATCATAACCAAATCATCAAAACAAAACACATCAAACATATTAGCCAAGAACTTAAATAACCAAACTTAAACATAATAATTAAGCCATTTTCGCATGGCTTTAATACATAATCCAATATTGAACATACTATCTAGCCTATACATGCCACATAACCAAATCTCAAAACATTATTTACCAAAATAAATACTGGATAGTGTGATGGGGTCTCGCACGACTTCCAACCCGAGCAAGTTTTCGAAAATCTATGAAAATAGAAAAAATACATAGAGTAAGCTTTGAAAGCTTAGTAAGCCATAAGCAAAAAAAAATCATTTCAATAATATTTATAAATTAATATCACTAAGCTGAACTTAACTAATCTCATCTCCTATAAATTCATTACACTCGTAAATTCATATACCACATTAAATAACTTCTCTTATTTTATATATAAATATATATATATATAACCCATATTTTCATATTCGAATAACATCCGTTAACTCAATCACATAATTCAAGTTTGCACAAAATCATTACGTGTCTAACCAAAACATGTCATGGTTCACTAACCACTTCACATATATCTTATCCATTTGGCTAAATTTCAAGTTCATATATATATAGCACATATTCACATTTTATTTACTTAAAAATTACATATCATCTTTACACATATACTACTTCCCATCTCTCCAAACTGTGTTTCTCATTTCTTAATTCTCATACTCAAAACATAGGACCATAATTCATATAACAAACATATATAACACATCATTCATTTGTATACATCCATATCATTCGATATCATATATTTTACATTTCGTCTGATAATTCATTTAATCATCGTTTACTCACTATTACCCACATCTCATTTTCACATAGATCGTAATCATACTCATTTTCACTATTCAATTTCACAAACATTGTAACATACATGAATCAGATGCACATAAATATACTCATTTATTTCTCGAAATGCCTGTTGAACCATTTGGAATCAATAAGGATGCTCAAATAACTCAAAAAGCTCGTACAATGCCAACGTCCCAGACATGGTCTTGCATGTAATCACATATCAATGCCATATTTGTATAAAGTCTGCTAAGTATAAAGCTTATAATAACTCACCGGCATAAAGCCTGCTAGGCACAAGCCTGTATCTCACACCGGCATAAGGCCTGCTAGGCTGAAAGCCTGATTTAATACGCTAGCATAAAGCTTGCTAGGCACAAAGCCTGATTTATGTCACCAGCACAAGGCTTGCTAGGCTTTAAGCCCGAATATCACTGTTACAAAGTCATCTTATACAATTTTCATATATAGAAAATTCTAACTATTCCATAAGGTTCATACGGACTTTCAAATATCATAACTGAGTTGAATTAGTCTCAAATACACTATTTCCATGCATACACATATTCGGCTATCTCAAATATAAATCTTTAAATTTCAAAACAACCTATTAAACTAATATACATTCAAGACTAATAATGTTTAATTGCTTATAGACTTACCTTGGATATCGATAAACGGTATTAATCGACTATTCACTATTTTGGTCTTCCCCCGGTCCAAATCCAATTTTCTCTTTTCTTGATCTAAATTAATATACATTAAACTTATTTAATCAAATATTCAATCAAATTCATTCAAAAACACATAAATAGATAAATTGCACTTTTACTCCAAACATTTTACACTTTTAGCAATTTAATCCAAAATTCACAAAACACAAAACAAACATAATTTTCCCATGCCATGCTTTGGCCGAATACTCCCCATACACATATAAGTCCCCATATTTCATTTATATCACAATTTAGTCCCTCAATTAAACACTTTGCAGATTGAACCCTATTTACCAAATTCATCAAAAATTCCTATACAAAACTTGTTAATTTATCACATAGCTTTATTTAACATCATCAAACACAAAATTCACCAAGCTATCAGCAATGGCAAAACTCAAAATATACATCAATATAAAAAATTCGAGCATGGGTCGAGTAGTATTCGAAGCAACGATCTCAAAAACATAAAAATTAACAAAAACTGAAACCAAACCCACCTTGAATCAAGACCAACAATGGCCGAAGGCTTTCTTCTTCTTTTTCTTTTCTTTAATTAGTTTCGGTCACTAACAACAAAAATGAACACTTTTTCTTTTTACTTTATGTTTTCATATTATAATAGCATTTTATTAATTTACAAATTTAACCTTTAAAAATTAATATAAAACCTCATATTAAAAGTCCACTACCGTCCATTTAATTCCTAATGGCTTAATTGCAACATAAGTACATCATATTATAAAGACAAGTTCAATTAGGCACTCGCACGTTTGACAACTAAATTTTTATTTTACGCGATTAAGCCCTTTTATTTAATCGGACAATCAAACGATGAAATTAAAACACGAAAAATTACACATACAATAATTCACTCATAATTAACATCGAAATAATATGAAAATATTTTTTTCTGACTCAGATTCGTGGTCCCAAAACAACTGTTCCGAATAGTGTCTAAATCGGGCTATTATAACTCTTCTCCCTTAGGGATTTTCGTCCCCAAAAATCTTACCAGAAAGTAGATTAAGGATTTTCTTCCACATGGTTCATTTTAAAATTTTACATAGCTACGGATTTCAAATCTCTTTAATCTCACAATTAAGATTCTGGTCTATCTTCTGCTATTCGTCATATCAAGCTGAAACTGCTTGTAACTATATTGAATTACTTTCATTTTCTACTCAATTCCTCTGATGAAATTAATTCCATAGATCATCTTCTCACAAAGTTCAATCTCGAAACAATGGAGTTTGGTAATTGCAACCATACAATGCCTGATATAATGTCGTTCATATAATCACATGATAGCTTATCGATCAGCAATAGTCTTTCTTTATTGCTTTCAAACTCTTAACCATAATGTCAAATAAATATTTCGAGAATTTGAATTGTGTTTCCTAATTTCAATTCAATCTGATACTCACAGATTACTGAAATTTCTCTCTGAATCAAAATATGAGTTTTAGATCTCAATCTGAAACATTGATTACTAACACCAGGTGCAGACTTATCAACACAGGAACTGATCACTCAATTGTTTTATCAAAAGAAAAAATCCGTACGTATAGAGAGATTTCTTCAAGCAGTTAATAATAATTCAAATCACTCTATCATTTTCAATGATAAGAATAATGTCGATTCAAAATTCATAAGAATTCTATTTCATTACTACTCAAATATCAACTCATACTGAAACAGTCCCAAACGAATAGACAAATTACCACTATAAGATTACCTGTAGCAGTTGTTGTACAATCTCAGAACTTCTCAGTAACCAATCATTGATCTGAAATTTTGAGTCAGAAACTCATTTACGTTGAATCCCTTATAACTTACAAACTCAAAAATTTTCGACAATTCGAACTATCTTTGCTGTGCTAAGTTCAGATCTCACTCTACAATATCAAATATTAACTCAAGGTCTTTTAAAAGTTCAGGCCATTTTTTTACTATTCCCAATTTCGGATCTTTCTCTGACATTAAATATTTTAAACTCTTATAGTCATCCTATATATCACATAACTATTTTCATGTAGCTTTAACTGTATGGAATCACAAGATATCACGGCACATTCTTTAATCAAAATACACTTTAGACCATTCAATAACGTATGGCTGAAAAGTGTAAACTCTTTTTTCAACTCAGGCTGAACCAAAACTAATATTTCAGTTGACAATGTCTTCGTGCAAAAGAAAGCTTCAACAATTGAACTAATTTTAATTTGCCACAACATTTTTCAGATAAAATCATTCCAATAGTTATAATTATGTATTAAGTCTTCAAGAATACAAACTTTTCTTTCAGATCATTCTTTAATTCACACTTATGTAATCAAAGTTTATTTCTAGTTCCGTGGATAGATTCAAACACATATAACTCGATCATCCTTTCAATTAAATAGTTCAAGTCAGACTAAATCACTGAATTGGTCTTTTCAAAGAAACCCTTTCTTCTCGTTTGAAGAATAATCCCAGGCATATCACTATACAAACTTGATATTGATCTTTTATCATTTTCTATTTCATCAATGCCGATTCTTTCATAAAAACTAGAAAAGAGTTTACAATAAAGCTGTCTCATATATTAACCATTGAAACTCTGAATTATAATGAAGTCCCCTTTACCATCGAAACTTTGAATTATAATTTTGATGACGAGACCACTATACTCTCACCTTTCGAACCAGAAATTATAATCATAATAGACATATTCATTTCTGTCAAAGAAATATATATCTTGCAGATAATCACATGGAATCATAAGAAAGCCAGGATAGTGAAATTTCAACATCTGAAGTTACACAGAATATCAGAAAATTACAATCCATATAAAATTATATCAATTCTGATGATATTCTCAAAAATGTCCAGAAAGAATAATGTCACCCAAAAATAACTGAACTCACAGTAACAGAAGCAATATATATCTTCACGTATATTCAATAGAATAGTAGCCAATAGAAACAGAGTATTTGCATCATACTGATTTTACCATCAACTTACATATTCACACAGGGAATAATATACCATAGAAAGACAGAACAATGCCGAACGTAACTCAAACAGACCAACGATGCTTTCATTTATTAGTATCTTTAGCTAATGTTCTCATACAATAAAAATTCCTTCCATAATTAAACAGTCACCTATAATTTTGAGGATAAATATATACATAGAATACCCAGAATAAGTCGTAATAACTGCATGATTATCACTACTACACTCAGCCATCAATACAATTCAAACACTATTCAACTGTCTAATTCTGTCATCAGAAATTTTCACATTATCTCTTTACTAAAAGAAATCAATTTAGAAAAGCTTCCAGTTGATACTTTCTTTAGGTAACATACTTGAATAGGTCATTTAATCGAAGTTAACTCTCTTTAGCAACAATGACTTTGCATAATCTGAATAGTCTTCAAAACTATCCAATATCTCTTTTAATATTGCCTTCATTTGCTGGTTCATTCACTTTTCTGACCACATTATTAATCTTCTGAACACGAGCTTCTGTAACTCTACACTAATGATTTAATTTAAGCCAAATTTTACAAATTCCATTATAACCTTTCACTAATAAGGGGGTGAGGTAGTAAAGCCTCAAATTTAACTTGCATAAAAATAAACATAACACATACTCTCACAAACAACTAGTTCATTTCTAATTTCACATTCTCAAAACATTTAATGAACATTTGCTTTTAATCACTTTTGTTCTTAACACATAATTCATATGCCAACAGAAATCACTAATTCACAATTGAAATTTTCATATAGCATCATAACTCAAATGTCATAACTCATATACTCATATAATTATAACATTTATCAATAACCAAAATGTCATATACTTTAACCCATACCTTTACGAGTGTCAACTTATCACATATATATATTCTCATTCAAACATTTGAATACACATTCTATACTATTAGAATCAGCTTGGTTGGAAGACATATCTGTCTCATGAAAACAATTTTTCGTCAGAGTCGCGAGATATCACACTATCGCAGATTAAATATGGCATGTACAACTAGACTCACATACGCTATGGTAGTCCTAGAACCGACCAAACCATAGTTCTGATACCAACCAAATGTAACACACCTAACCCGTATCCGTAGCCGGATTAGGGTTACAAAGCGTTACCGATCAAAACACAGTTCAAAATAGATAGCCTTTTACAATTCATGCACTCTGTAATATATATTCTACTATATAATTTTTTTCGAAAATAAAATAATAACCAATCTCTTATTCATACAATTCAAATTCCTATATTTGAATCACATATCCAATCACACAATAATGCTTTATCAAACTTTCTCTTTTACGTACTATGTTTCAATATTTAACCATTTCAATACCATTTGCCCCATATATTCATATGTTCATATAAGTCAAACTCATATATATATATATATGTATAAGTGAATAGCTAAATTACGTACCAAAGCATGCATTATTAATCACATTGTATACACTAACCAAACCACAAATTTCAAATTATATTTCATGGCATAATATGCATTAATATACACAACATTAATTTAAGTACAACATCGTCAAGCATACTTCTAATTCCATCTAAATAATTATGCGTATAGTTACAAAATAACATATCATTCCAATATGTATCATTACATTCATACATGAAACATATGCCATTATGCCTATTTATTTAATGAATATTCAGCAGAACATTTCCATAAACCAACATGTGCACATGTTATAAACCAAGTAGCCCATTACTCTCCACTTATTGACTAAGCCGAACATACTTTAATGCTACTTATTTAATGCACATTTTAACCTATCAATATGAACCATTATATAAATACAAAATGCAAACAATAGTACACCCCAATCACATATTTACCAGTTTCATTCCTTGACAAATCGACAACCAAAAATAACCATATAAATAATACAAGTTTTTGCCATTAAATCATAAGCTAAATATGTCATTTCATGATCAAGTCATGTCTGTTCCCACATTATGTGTTGCACCATTTATTTTATACACAAGATCAACTTACTTTTTATATGTTTGCCTAACAAAAAATTACCTAAAACACTTTCCTTGCTTATCATTTAACAATCGAACCTATACAACCAAATTCACATCCAATACATACTCATTATATCAATTCATACCAATCCACACTCTTAAATCATATATTTCACTTTACATTTCCGAAACATATATCCATCCACTAATTTATAGTATATAACTCACTTCAAAAATAAGTTTACATCATGGCCGAATATATATCATACTCTTCCATACCCTTTAATCGAATCATATAGTAAAATTTCACCAATATATATACTATGTTTTAAAACTTAATAATATGAATTATTTCATAAGCTATTCATGACAAAACCAATCAAGACATATAATCAAGATACTATTCATATCAATCATGATCCATACTTACCAAATAGACTTATATCATAACCAAATCATCAAAACCAAACACATCTAACATATTAGCTAAGAACTTAAATAACCAAACTTAAACATAATAATTAAGCCATTTTAGCATGGCTTTAATACATAATCCAATATCAAATAGACTATCTAGCCTATACATGCCACATAACCAAATCTCAAAACATTATTTACCGAAACAAATACTAGATAGTGTGATGGGCCTCGCACAGCTTCCAACCCGAGCAAGTTTTTGAAAATCTATGAAAATAGGAAAAATACATAGAGTAAGCTTTGAAAACTTAGTAAGCCACAAGTAAATAAATCATTTCAGTAATATTTATAAATTAATATCACTAAGCTGAACTTAGCTAATCTCATCACCTATAAATTCATTACACTCATAAATTCATATACCACATTAAATAACTTCTCTTATTTTATATATAAATATATATATATATATAACCCATATTTTCAAATACGAATAACATCCGTTAACTGAATCATATAATTCAAGTTTGCACATAACCATTGCATGACTAACTAAAACATGTCATCTAACCACTTCACATATATCTTATCCACTTGGCTAAATTTCAAGTTCATATATATATATATATAGCACATATTCACATTTTATTTACTTAAAAATTACATATCATCTTTACACATATACTACTTCCCATCTCTCCAAACTGTGATTCTTATTTCATAATTCTCATACTCAAAATATAGGACCACAATTCATATAACGAACATATGTAACACATCATTCATTTGTATACATTCATATCATTCGATGTCATATATTTCACATTTTGTCTTATAATTCATTTAATCATAGTTTACTCACTATTACCCACATCTCATTTTCACATAGATCATAATCATACTCACTTTCACTTCAATTTCACAAACATTGTAACATATCTGAATCAGATGCACATAAATATACTCATTTATTTCTCGAAATGCATGTTGAACCGTTTGGAATCAATAAGGATACTCAAATAACTCAAAAAGCTCGTACAGTGCCAACGTCCCAGACATGGTCTTACATGTAATCACATATTAATGCCATATCTGTATAAAGTTTGTTAAGCATAAAGCTTATAATAATTCACCGGCGTAAAGCCTGCTAGGCCCAAGCCTATATCTCACACTGGCACAAGGCCTGCTAGGCTTAAAGCCTGATTTAATACACAGACATAAAGCCTGCTAGGCACAAAGCCCGATTTATCTCACCAGCACAAGGCTTGCTAGGTTTTAAGCCCGAATGTCACTGTTACAAAGTCATCTTATACAATATTTATATATAGAAAATTCTAACTATTCCATAAGGTTCATACGGACATTCAAATATCATAACTGAGTCGAATTAGTCTCGAATACACTATTTCCATGCATACTTATATTCGACAATCTAAAATATAAGTCTATAAATTTCAAAACAACATATTAATCTAATTTACATTCAAAATTAACGATGTTTAATTGCTTATACAGTTACCTCAGATATCGACGAACGGTATTAATCGACTATTCGACTATTTTGGTCTTCCCCCAGTCCAAATCTGATTTTCTCTTTTCTTGATCTAAATTAATATAAATTAAACTTATTTAATCAAATATTCAATCAAGTTCAGTCAAAAACACATAAAAAGACAAATTACACTTTTGCCCCAAACATTTTACACTTTCGGCAATTTAATCCAGAATTCACAAAACACAAAACAAACATAATTTTCCCATGCCATGCTTTAGTTGAATACTCCCCATACACATATAAGTCCTCACATTTCATTTATATCACAATTTAGTCCCTCAATTAAACACTTTGCAAATTGAACCCTATTTACTCAAATTCATCAAAAATTCCTAGACAAAACTTGTTAATTCATCACATTGCTTTATTTAACATCATCAAACACAAAATTCACCAAGCTATAAACGATGGCAAAACTCAAAATATCCATCAATATCAAAATTTCGAGCATGGGTAGGGTAGTATTCGAAGCAACGATCTCAAAAACATAAAAATTAATAAAAACCGAAACCAAACTCACCTTGAAACAAGACCAACAATGGTCGAATATGGCTTTCTTCTACTTTTTCTTTTCTTTAACTAGTTTCAGTCACTAACAACAAAAATGAACACTTTTTCTTTTACTTTATGTTTTCATATTATAATAACATTTTATTAATTTACAAATTTAACCTTTCAATATTAATATAAAACCTTATATTAAAAGTCCACTACTGTCCGTTCAATTCCTAATGGCTTAATTGCAACATAAGTACGTCATATTATAAAGACAAGTTCAATTAGGCACTCACACATTTGACCACTAAATTTTTATTTTACGTGATTAAGCCCTTTTATTTAATCGGACAATCAAACGACAAAATTAAAATACGAAAAATTACATATACAATAAGTCACTCATAATTAACACCGAAATAATATTAAAATTTTTTTTTAACTTGGATTCGTGGTCTTGAAACCACTGTTCCGAATAGGGACTAAATCGGGTTGATACAGAAACATGGTAGTTATAATTCTTTTTAGAAAGAATATAACATTTTAATGCTTTGTATATGTTCTCTATAGGATTATTTCATTTTCAATATATGGATACCAAAAATCCCAATTTAGGGTACAAGGGTTTTTAAAGAAAATAAGAAAATGGTCTAACAGTTGTCTTTGGGAGATTTTCTTTGGAAAATGTTCCAGGTTAGTTTTTGTAGTTCGTTTTGATACCCGGTTAACTACGTAGAGGTCGAGACATTTTCGTTCTTGCTTGAATTGACATTGTAACACCCCAAACCTGGCCTAGACATTACGACCAAGTCTAGTGTGTCACATTACCTACAACTGACCATGTGACCTAGTTACTAAGATTAGGGCGAGCTTTGTAAAACTGTACTTGTAATCTGGGAAGAAAATCCAAGTTTAGTTTGAGATTTTCTTATCCACTAACCGTTTAAAATTTATCTTGTTTGTTGATTTGTTATTCATTTGTTACGAGAGCTATGTTTTGAAAACATTGACTGATTTTTAGAAAAAATCCGCACAGCCTAGCTTCAATCATTTAAATCAATTTGTAATATAAAGTAAAAATAAATAATTTAAAACCCAAATTAAAATAATTAGAGCAGCCTTATTACATACCCAAAAATCAGAATAAAATAAAAAATATTTAAAGAAAATAATAAAGTAAAATGAATAACTTGATTAAGCCCGAAATACAGTCTACGTGGCCACTCCGAATCCTTCCAGCTCGAAGTCCACCAATCTAGGGCTCACCTGCATGGATGGAAAAAAGGGGTGAGTTTGGAAACTTAGTGTGTAAAGAAAGTCCATCTAGAGCCCAAATAAGCTCAAGCCCATTGGGCCTAAGCCCTGTCCAGTCTCAGTATATACTAGGCCTTCAGATACAGTAAACTGGGCCTTAACCTTTCACAGATAATAGTACGGCCCGTAGGCCCATTTTAGTAACAGATCAGATATCATTTATGAATGCAAGCCCAAACCTAACCTAAATCCAGCCGCTACACTCCACCCGTATCGGCCTTACGCTCCATGTAGGGAATAACTCAACCCACCCAGCTCTACACTCCACAATTGCAGCATAGCTGCTCAAATAATAGTATAACGAGGCAAAGCCCCTTCAGTACGTGGTCAAGCCACTATCAGTACTTCCTCCATCAATAACCCAGTCCCATGCAACAGATAATCATGTCATGGCATACAATGAACAGAAACAAAAAAACATGCATTTCAATCAAACTTAGCCCTAGGGGTATAACGATAATTTTGCAGCTAGGGGTAAAATAGTAAATTTTCACCCTTAAGGGGTATTTCAATAATTATACTAGTTTTTAGGGTTTTATGGATATCTCAGTCCTTAATACTCCAACTTACATCTCAATAGTTACTTTAGCCCATTTTAACAGTTTCCAGTTATTGGGCCCTAAAACCCCTAATGGGCCATACAGTGTCTAATAGCTGCTCTAGCCCATTTAGTCCAAATTTTATGATCGGTTCACCAGTTTTAACAGTTTTAGACCTACTCTCTACCAGAACACACTTACCACTTATCTATACCCATATGGGCCCATAAGCCCATTGGGCCCGAATTTAGCCCATCGAGGCCCAAACTTATCGAGGTGCACGAAATCGCGCACTCACCAACTTTACCGATTTCAGTTACCGATCTATTACGTCCAATCGACCCATGAGTGCTCACATGCTCGCAAGTCCACGAAGTACCAAAATTTTAGCATTTTGGCTTTTTGGCTTTCACCGATTTGAACTTCAAGAGGGTGTTCGATACACACCTGATTGCGATGACAGCTAACGAGATCTCCCACGATATCCTATAATTGGCCACTTGACATATCAAATTCCAAAATCCAATGATAACAAACATAATCTTAGCTACCATAATCTACCATCATCACCTAAGTCCTTGAGATCTAACCTTTGTCAAAATTAGTGACTAGATCTAGATCTAGTCGTTCCACTTGTCCAAGCCCTCAGTCAGCCTCTAGATCACACTAACACAAAATAAATTGATTTTTAATACCCTTAGAACCCTAAGCCCCAAACTGATAGCCTCCCTATGCACATAGGGGTTTTGACTTTTCTAAATCCCAAAATAAAATATGAACAAGAGATTTCGATAGCTTGCCAATGATTTAATACTCCGGAATGATTCCAATCTCGTTTCTAACTCAGATCTGGTGTAGATCTAGCCTCTAAACACGAGCAAATAGTGAATCTAAAGATCTAAAGGTTTGGCTCCTAACTCCCTATGAGTAAGGTGATTTCAGCTTTTGTTACGAGGAAGAAGAAGATGATTTCAAGTGGTGATGCCGACAGAGATTAGGGGTTTGGAGGATGTGAACTTTAGCCAAGAGAAGAAGAAAGTAGGAGGATTCGGCTATAGACAAATCGGCAAAAAAAAAACTTTCGGGATTTCAGCCTTTTTGTGTATTCGGCTATGGGGAATTGAAAGAGAATGGGAATGAAAGAAAAGAGAATGGAAGAAGAGGTGAGTAGAGTGATGAGGATGTTTCGGCTTGAGAAGAAAAGAAGAAGAAAAAGAATGAAAGAGGAGAAGAGAAGAGATTCAGCTATGGCAAATCGGCACAAGAGGAGAACTTTTCTTGCGTTTTTGGCTTTTTGGTACACTAAGAAGAGAATAGAACAAAAGTAGAAAACCCTAAGTAGCAAAACCCTAATTTGGCAAGAAGGAAAAGAATTTAGAACTTACCCTAATGGCTATTCAAACAAATGGCACAACCTCCCTTTATTTGCCAAAATTGCAACCCCTAAAGCCCTAGCCGAATGCCTCTATCCATATGACCAAATCGGCAAAAATTAAAAGTATCATCTGCTTACGCTGTAACTAGAACCTTGGCCCTAACTCTTAGTCCACACGCCAGTTTTTTAAGAACTTAGTGGCGCCACCTTGCCACTTTACCAACGGCTTACTTGTGTCTTAATTTACTAACTTTTCCCTAAAGGCCCACTAACCAAGTCCCCTTCATTTTAAATTCAAAACTTGATATTTCTGCAGGGTTTTATTCAAGGCTTGGGCCTATTAAAGCAACACTAACATACTTTAACACAATTCCAATAACTCAATCACCAAAATTTTTAAGATTTCACCAAAATCACAAAAATCTCGAAAATTAGGGCATTACAACTCTACCCCTTTAAAGAAATTTTGGCCTCAAAATTTGACAGATCCAAATAGTTGAGGGTATTGTCGACGCATTGCCTCTTCTGGCTCCCAAGTAGCCTCTTCTTTGCCATGATTGCGCCAAAGCACTTTTACAAAAACAACTGACTTATTTCTCAACACTTTGATCTCTCGATCCAGAATTTGCACAGGCTCCTCTTCAAAGGTCAAATCGGTCTTTACCTCAATCTCTTCCACTAGTACGACATGCGAACGATCCGATCGATACCGTCTTAGCATGGACACAGGAAAGACATCATGTATACGGTCCAGCTCTGGTGGTAACTCCAGCTGATAAGCTACTGGCCCTACCCGTTTAAGAACCCGATAAGGCCCAATAAACCGCGGACTTAATTTGCCCTTCTTGCCAAACCTGAAGATCTTTTTCCACAGCGAGACCTTCAAAAAGACCATATCCCCTACAGAGAACTCGATTTCCTTACTCTTCAGATCAGCATACGACTTTTGCCTATCAGATGCCTCCTTTAACCGATCTCTGATCAACTTAACCTTAGTCTCAGTATCTGCCACTAACTCTGGTCCAAGAACCTATCATTCTCCTAATTCTATCCAACACGTAGGCGTACGACACCTTCACCTATAAAGTGCCTCATAAGGAGCCATCTGAATACTAGTTTGATAACTGTTGCTGTACACAAATTCTGCCAATGGCAAGTAGTCCTCCTAAGTACCCCGAAATTTGATAATACAACCTCTTGACATTTCTTTTAGAACCTAAATAACCCTTTCTGGCTGTCCATCCGTTTGAGGGTGAAAAGCAGTGCTGAAGTCCAATCGCGTACCCAACGCCTCATGCAACTTTTCCAGAATCAAGATGTAAACCTGGGATCCCGATCAGAAATTATCGAAAGTGGCACCTTATGCACTCTCACTATCTCCACCACATACAGTTTGGCCAACTTCTGAAGTGAGTAATCAGTTCGAACACATATGAAATGGGCAGATTTCGTTAACCTATCCACAATTACCCATACAGAATCCTTCTTGGAGGTTGTCAAAGGTAGCCCACTCACAAAATCCATGGTAACCCTTTCCCACTTCCAGAGTGGAATCTTTACTGTCTGCAACAGTCCAGAAGGTAGTTGATGCTCAGCCTTTACTTGCTGGCACGTTAGACATTTCCCTACAAATTTAGTCACCTCTCGGTTAAGTCCAGGCCACTAGTACACCTCTCGCAAGTCTTGATGCAGCTTATTCCCTCCAAGATGCATGGCACAAGGTCCACCATGAGCCTCTTTTAGAATTAACTGTCTCAAGTTAGAGTCCTTCGGAATGCAAACTCTTCCACGAAAGCATAGAACCCCATCAGTATTTAGTCCAAAATCTAAATTCTCATCATTCTTGGCTTGCTGAAATCGAGGAACCAACGACTCATCCTCTAACTGCTTCTCTTTAATCTGCTCAGTCCAAGTTGGTCTTACTTGCAATTCCACTAACAGACTCCCATCATCATATAGACTCAAACGAGCAAGCATAGCTCCCAACTCAGCAACAACCCTTCGACTTAGTGTATCAGCCACCACATTCGCCTTGCCTGGGTGGTACTCAATCAAACAGTCACAATCCTTAAGCAACTCTATCCATCTATGTTGCCAAAGATTCAACTCCTTCTGAGTCAACAGATACTTGAGACTTTTATGGTCTATGTATATAATACACCTTTCCCTATATAGATAGTGTCTCCATATTTTCAACGCGAAGATCACCGCTGCCAGCTCTAGATCATGCGTAGGGTAATTTGCTTCGTGAGGCTTAAGCTGTCGTGAGGGCATAAGCGACCACTTTACCCTCTTGCATCAGTACACAGCCTAATCCCACATGCAAAGCATCACTGTACCCAGTGAAATCCTTTCCAGACTCTAGCTGTATCAACACTAGTGCCTCAGTCAATACTTTTTTCAACTTATCAAAGGCTTCTTGCTGCTTCTCAGTCCATACAAAAGATACTCTTTTCCTCAACAGTTTCGTCAACAGGGTCGCAATTAGAGAGAATCCTTCTACAAATCTTCTGTAGTACCCTGCTAGACCCAGAAAACTCTAAATTTTTGATACTGACCTTGGTGGCTTCCATTCTAGAATTGCCTCAAATTTTCGAGGATCTACCCTAATTCCTTCAGCAGAGACAACATGACCCAAAAAAGTCACTTGTCACAACCAAAATTCACACTTACTGAACTTTGCATAAAGTTACTTCTCTCTCAGCACTTGCAGAACAATACGAAGATGCTCTTCATGCTTCTCCTCAGTTTCTAAATATACCAGAATATCGTCGATAAAGACGGCTACGAATCAATCCAAGTAAGGTTAGAACACTCAATTCATCAGATCCATGAAAGCTGCAGGTGCATTCGTTATTCCAAATGGCATAACCAGAAACTCGTAATGACTATACCGAGTTCTGAATGCTGTCTTATGAATATCCACTTCCTTTACCCTTAACTGATGGTATCTAGATCGAAGATCGATCTTGGAAAACACCGAAGCTCTTCTGAGCTAGTCAAAAAGATAGTCGATTCTTGGTAGAGGATACTTGTTCTTTATCGTCAGTTTGTTCAACTGGCGATAATCGATGTACATACGTATCGTCCCATCCTTTTTCTTCACGAACAGTCCCAGTGCTTCTCACAAAGACACACTTGGTCTTATGAAACCTCTATCCAACAACTCTTGGATTTGTGCTTTCAGTTCCACTAACTCCTTCGGTGCCATTCTATAGGGCGCGATGGACACTGGAGCTGTTCCAAGCAGTAAGTCAATTCCAAACTCGACTTCTCGATTTAAAGGTAATCCAGGAAGCTTCTCCAGAAAAACATATTGGAACTCCTTAATAGTTCTAACCATCTTTACAGTCAAGTCCTCAATCTCAGTCTGACTTACAAAAGCCAAGTACACCTCGCAACCTTTACGAATTAGCTTCTCAGCTCTCAAGGCCGAGACCACATTGGACAAGTAATCCCTTCGCTCCCCAACAACCATTACCTCCTCATCCTCGGTAGTCCTTAACACCATTCTCTTAGCCACACAATCCAGAGTCGCTTTATGCTTAGTCAACCAGTCCATACCCAAGATCAGATCGAACTCTATGAATGGTAGCTCCATTAAGTCTCTAGTAAAGATCCTACCTGGAGTCTCTAAAGGCACCTCCCTAAAGAGTTTATCTACCCTAATCGAGTGACCCAATGGACTTATCACAGTTACCCCACTCACAGTTTTCTCAGAGTGCACACCCAATGACCCAGAAATGTCACATGCTACATACGAATGAGTAGAACCCACGTCTATCAAAGCAGTGTATGGCATGCTAGAGATAAAAAACATACCAGTTATAATGTCAGGTACATCACCCTCCTCTCGGCGTCGAGCAGCATATACCAATGCTAGCTGGCAAGCCTCAGCATTACCAGCACCCTTGCCAGGTGTTCCACATCCACGTTCATTTCCATTGCCACCTTTACCTTGTCTACGGCCCCTCGACCGTAGCGGTCCACCTCGCACGGGTTGAGCAACCCTTTGTTCTACAACTTGAGTCTGAGCTGGCCTCCGTGGACAGTCCTTGATCCTATACTCTTTGGACTCACATCGAAGACATGCCCCAGTATGCTTCCAGCATTCTCCCAGATGCACTCTACCACAGTCCCCACAAGGCTGCAGTCTAACCGTATTTACTGGAGCTGCTTGAACCAGTTCCTTCACTCTCGCTCTCTTGCCATTTCGGTTTGCAACACCAGACGGTCCAGAATCCCTCCTAAATCAGTTTCAATCCTTATCACAATTCTGCTGTTCAGTTTACTTCACTTCCTCGGCTATCTTGGCCTTCTCCACCAATGCAGCAAAGTTGCGCTCCCTCTGCGGAGCTATCAGCACCTTTAGCTCGTCCTTGAGGCCATCCTCAAAGTGAATACTACGTTCATACTCCGTAGCAACTATACCGCTAGCATATAGACTCAGCCTCAGAAATTTCGCCCCATATTCAGCAACAGACTTATTACCTTGTGTCAAGTTCAGAAATTCCTTCCGATGTGCATCCACATAACTTGCTCCGACGTACTTCCCCTTGAAAGACATCTTAAACAGTTCCCAGGTTACCCGCTCAGCTGGGGTACTCTCCCTTACCGTGATCTACCATTGATACGCCTCGTCTCGTAGCAGAGACACCGGACCTTTCAGCTTTTGCTCCACCGAGCAATCCAGGTCGTCTATAACCCATTCCGTAGCTTCCACCCAATACTCAACTACATTTGGGGCTACTCCAAATATGGCCCTGAAAACCTCTGCTCTGTTAGCCTAGAGTCGCTCAGAGATGGATCCCCTATTCACTGGCCCAACATTAGCACCAGCAACCCTTTCCAAAACCCTTAACATTGCCTGAGACAAGGCATCATCCCCTGTGGCCCGATCATACAGCCCATTTTCGACTACCGGTGGTGGTCGTACCCCCTCAGCTGGCAAGTGCCCGAAGATGAAGACCCAGCTTAAACACTGCCTCGGCCACGTCCACGAGCAACCCTCGTACTCATAACGTCTTATCTAATTACGAATTTTATGACATTAGTTTAATATTTCAGTTGTTTATTACAAAATGTCTTATGTACAAATAGAGTTTTAGAGTGGGTTTCGCGATTTCGTAGCTTAGCTACAGTCTCAGTTTTCTAGGGTTTTTAGTTTCCCTACAGTTTCAGTCTTACAGTTTTCAGTACCACCCTATCTACAGTTTCACAATAGTGTCTCAGTTCTAACTACAGTGATGTCTCAGTATAGTACAATATAAGAAATAGAAATACTAACAGACTTGGTGCCGAGGATTCAGTGTGCCACCTCTTTCGTTATCAGATTTCAAAAACCCAGAAAAACTTAAACCTTTTTAAATCAAACCTTAAAACATGTATATTTGAAGCAAATGAGTTTGAAAAGGGTTTCCTAAATTTCTGAAAAATAAATTTCCAAAAATACCGTTCTTTAAATTTTAAAATTTTTGAAAACTTTTTAGACCTGATCCACAGTCGAGTTGTAACAACTGGGCTCTGATACCACTAAATATAACACCCCAAATCCAGCCTAGATGTTTCGGCCAAGTCTGGTGTGTCACATTACCTACACCTGACCGTGTGACCTAGTTACTAAGATTAGGGCGAGCTTTGTAAAACCGTACTTGTAATCTGGGAAGAAAATCCAGGTTTAGTTTGAGATTGTCACATCCACTAACCGTTTAAAATTTATCTTGTTCGTTGATTTGTTGTTCATTTGTTACAAGAGCTCTGTATTGAAAACATTGATTGATTTTTAGAAAAATTCGCGCAGCCTTGTTTAAATCATTTAAATCAATTTGTAAAATAAAGTAAAAATAAATAATTTAAAACCCAAATTAAAATAATTAGAGCGGCCTTATTAGATACCCAAAAATTAGAATAAAATAAAAAATATTTAAAGAAAATAATAAAGTAAAATGAATAACTTGATTAAGCTTGAAATGCAGTCTACGTGGCCACTCTGAATCCTTCCAGCTCAAGTCCACCAATGTAGGGCTCACCTACATGGATGGAAAAAAAGGGTGAGTTTGGAAACTCAGTGTGTAAAGAAAGGCCATCTAGACCCCAAATCAGGTCAAGCCCATTGGGCCTAAGCCCTGTCCAATCTCAGCATATACTGGGCTGAAGCCCTTTTTAGATACAGTAAACTGGGCCTTAACCCTTTACAGATAATAGTACGGACCGTAGGCCCATTTCAGTAACAAATCAGATATCAATTATGAATGCAAGCCCAAACCCAACCTAAATCCAACCGCTACACTCCACCCGTACCATCCCTACACTCCATGTGGGGAACAACTCAACCCACCCAGCCCTACACTCCACAGTTGTAGCATAGCTGCTCAAATAACAGTATAACGAGGTAAAGCCCGTTCAGTATGTGCTCAAGCCACTATCAGTACTTCCTCCATCAATAATCCAGTCCCATGCAACAGATAATCATGTCACGGCATACAATGAACAGAAATAGAAAAACATGCATTTTCGTCAAACTTAGTTCTAGGGGTATAACGGTCATTTTACACATAGCGGTTTCACCCTTAAGGGGTATTTCAGTAATTATACTGATTTTTAAGGTGTTATGCATATCACAATCCTTAATAGTCCAACTTACATCTCAGTAGTTACTTTAGCACATTTTAGTAGTTTCCAGTTATTGGGCCCTAAAACCCATAATGGGCCCTATAGTGTCTAATAGCTACTTTAGCCCATTTAGTCCAAATTTTATGATCGGTTCACCAGTTTTAACATTTTTATACCTACACTCTACCAGAACACACTTACCACTTATCTATACCCATATGGGCCCGTAAGCCCATTGGGCCCGAATTTGGCCTATTGAGGCCCAAACTTACCGAGGTGTACGAAATCATGCACTCACCAACTTTACCAATTTTAGTTACAAATCTATTGCTTCCAACTGACCCACGAGTGCTCACATGCTCGCAAGTCACGAAGTGCCAAAATTTCAGCATTTTGACTTTTTAACTTTTGCTGATTTGAACTACAATAGGGTGTTTGATACACACCTGATTGCGACGACAGCTAACGAGATCTCCCATGATATCCTACAATCAGTTACTTGACATATCAGATTCCAATATCCAATGATAACAAACATAATCTTACCTACCATAATAGGCCATCATCACCTAGGTCATTGAGATCTTACCTTTGTCGAAATTAGTGACTAGATCTAGATCTAGTCGTTCCACTTATCCAAGCCCTTAGTCAGTAGCCTCTAGATCACACTAACAAAAATAAATTGATTGTTAACACCCCTAGAGCCCTAAGCCCCAAATCGACGCCTCCCTATGCACATAGGGGTTTCGATTTTTCTAAATCCCGAAATAAAATATGAACAGGAGATTTCGATAGCTTGCCAATAATTTAATACTCCAGAATGATTCCAATCTCGTTTCTAACTCAGATCTGGCATAGATCTAGCCTCTAAACATGAGCATAGAGTGAATCTAGAGATCTAAAGGTTCAGCTCCTAACTCCCTATGAGTACGGTGATTTTGGCTTTTGTTGCGAGGAAGAAGAAGGTGATTTCAAGTGGTGATGCCGACAGAGATTAGGGGTTTCGAGGATGTGAACTTCGACCAATGAGAAGAAGAAAGTAGGAGGATTCGGCTATAGACAAATCGGCACAAAAACAAACTTTCGGGATTTCGGCTTTTGTGTGTATTTGGCCATGGGGAATTGAAAGAGAATGGGAATGAAATAAAAGATAATGGAAAAAGAGGTGAGTAGAGTGATAAGGATGTTTCGACTTGAGAAGAAAAGAAGAAGAAAAAGAATGAAAGAGGAGAAGAGAAGAGATTCAGCTATGGCAAATCGACACAAGAGGAGAACTTTTCTTATGTTTTCGGCTTTTTGGTACATTAAGAAGAGAATAGAACAAAAGTAGAAAACCCTAAGTGGCCAAACCCTAATTCGGCAAGAAGGAAAAGAATTTAGAACTTACCTTAATGGCTATTCAAACAAACGGCACAACCTTCCTTTATTTGCCGAAATTGCAACCCCTAAAGCCCTAGCCGAATGCCCCTATCCATATGACCAAATCGGTAAAAATTAAAAGTATCATCTGCTTAACCTGCAACTAAAACCTTGGCCCTAACACTTAGTCCACATGCCACTTTTTTAGGAACTTAGTGGTGCCACCTTGCCACTTTACCAACGGCTTACTTGTGTCTTAATTTACTAACTTTTCCTTAAAGGCCCACTAACCAAGTCCCCTTCACTTTAAATTCAAAACTTGATATTTCTGTCGGGTTTTATTGAAGGCTTGGGCCTACTAAAGTCCCACTAACATACTTGAACACAATTCCAATAGCTCAATCACCAAAATTTCAAGATTTCACTAAAATCACAAAAATCCCAAAAATCAAGGCGTTACAGACATTGAATCGATAGCATCTTTTCATCATTTTTATAGTGAAGAAGGTATATCTTCAACCTTATTTCAACAAGTTTCATTCCACATGCATGGATCCATGGTCAAGGATTGCCAGAATATTTTTTCATTATGCCATGGGGCGAACCAGCAGTCCCAAAAATATGAAGCAGTGCATTAGTGGTATAAAAGTCGGGGTTTTCTTCCCACACGTAGTGACGGCTTTGTGAAAAATGGCCGAAGTTCCAATGGAAGCCATTGAGCAATTCATGAAGCCATCCTAGATTCTCATAGAAGATTCATCATATAAGCAATATATGGAGCTTCAACGAAAGCAGATAAGGGATTGGAACGAACATCGAATGGAAAAGATGGATGACCCAACATCACTTAAAAAAAAAAACCAACATCTCGAAAATAAATAGATGAGAGTAGCATTCTAGAGATAGAACAGATGGTAAGATGGATGCAAGAGATTGGCCCAGTTCTTCAATAATTTGGGCTGTAGAACAACATGAGAGTACCAAACTATCCGCCAAATATATTTGGTGCAATGCTTTCCCATCATGAAGTATAAGAGCAATAAAGTGAGGAAACGAAAGATAGTGACGACGAGGAAGCTGAAGAAGAGGGGGATGAGATGGATTCTCAAGAGGAGGAGAATGATTTACTAAACTTAAATTTTAATTTTTGGATTGTAAACCATTAATTGGGATAATTTAATTTTTATGAGTAGGATTAACAATAGATTAATACATATTTCTATTTTCAAAAGTCTTTCATACAGGAACCTCACACAAAAGAAGCACAAAATGTTTGAGCTTTCAACGATCAAAGAAAAAGTAATAACTAGAAGACTACAACAACGTCACGATAAATTGGGTAATTTCTTTCCTTATCTATTTAGGTTCTACACATTAGTGACAACGTGCTATCTAAAGTGTGGGGGGTAACATAGGAAATTTTTTATTTTTCTCATTTTGTTTTCATACTTTTTCTTTTATTTTTATTGTCAAAGTATGCTTGAGCTTGTAGAAATACAAGTGATAGGTTAGGAGTATGTATATAGGTAGATTATATTTAATATAAATTTTACAGAATAGTGAATGATTTTAAATTTTAGGTTATTAGACTACTAAGTTCTATATATTACACTATAAATAAGCCTTAAGCAATTAAATATACCAAATGAAATAGAAAATACATAAAAAAAAAGATCATACGAGTATGTATGACAAATAGTGAAATTTGTGAATGTTGAAATACCTAGGGATGACCTAAGGCATTGTTTGGTATAACTCAGAGCCAAAAAGCTAACCTTATTCATTGAGCCTTAGTAATTATTTTGAGCCAAAAAATACTTCTTGGTGAACCTTTATACAAAAATCGAGCTAAAATATCAATTTGTACTTATCATTTTTCTTTGGTCCCAGAGTTGTACCAATTTAAACATCAGAACAATGACCGCATTTGGACATACCAACGTCCCAAGTGTGTATACTGCAACTAAAGATATAGATTTGAAGCAGTGCCTGCAAGTATACTGGTCAAGTTGTAATATAGTTTGTTTACAACTAAATACTTGGTAAGTATTCCGAGGACTGTATCTATGGGATTGCAATTTGGGGAAAACTATTATCAAGTCAATTACAAGAAATAATTGCTAGTCTACTTGAGTCACAAATTAGTTGTGTTAATCAAGAATTAAGATGATAATAATAATAAACTAAATAAAATTAACTAAACCTAAATCTAATCCTAGATTCATGTATCGACTTTTCCTATTCCTTGTTTTGACTACAGGAGTTTCTTTTAGCCTAGATCCAATTGTTTTACCTAATTAATTTTGATATAGGGTTCTAATTAGTCGATACCCTAGCAGGATCTTTCGATCTTCCACTAGAATAACGAGATAGCAAGAACTACTTATCTTTCGACCTCACAGTCTAGACTGGTTTAGAGTTAAGGTGTTCACGGATAGGTTATACCAATTTTGGGTTACTGCCAACCTAAATGACTTCCTAAAGTTGTGAATCGTAGGGTTTAAGTTCTTCCTCTCCCAAATAGCTGATCTACTAAGAAACTCTATCATTCAATCAATTAATTAAGTAAAAGCAATTCAAGCATGCAAAATATATAGAAAGCATAAATTGATTCTAATCTTTACACAAACATTCATCTAACAATGTTAAAGAAAGAAATATAAATAAGAGAATAAGGAAAAGAGATGCTCATGGATTTATCGATGAAAGTGTAGTTTCAGAATAATCTCCCATTGTAGAAGTTTCAGTTAGAAATAGGATCTTTTGTTTACAAGAACATAAAAAAGATCTAAGTAAAAACTAAGAATGAAAGAAAAACCTAAGAATCAAAATCCTAAAACTTTTCTGTTTAACCTGATTACAATGGCCTTTATATAGGCTTAACTTGGAATATTAAAGTGCCAAAATTATCCTTGAAGTCTTAAAGTTCAATTAGGATAAATACACCTAATTTCCCTTCAAAACTTAATTAAAATGTGTAGGAATTTTTAGGCTGCGTAGCGGCTTAGTTGCAACATAGGCTTGCAATGTTGCAACCAACCACAGTGGGTATGCCGCGACACAAGAAGGTCGTGTCATGACATTAAGGGCAGTTTCACTTTAGAACTTGTTTTTAGCTTCTGTCTTTGACATTGAGACATCAAAATCTTGGTGTCACGACATAGGCATCGTTTTGGCCCAAATAAGATCTTTACCTCCTAACTTCACCTATAAGACCATGGAACCTTATTTAGATAAATAAAATGTAATAAAAACTACTAGAAATTATAAATTACTACTTTAAGTATGAAAACCTAAATATATACTAAGATGCTTTGATTTAACTATTAGACAAGCTAAAATTACGTGTAAAGAGAATGGAAATAATAGTGTATTTCATGGTAGATCGGCCATACATATTGAGGGATAGATTGATAGTAAAATAGGAAGAAGCAGTGTGATATAGTGATTATAGGTTAGCCAATAAGTGCAAATCAAAAGAAAAGTCAGAAAAAGATGAAACGAGTAGAAAAAGTACTTGAGCAATGGAAAAAAAAAAGCAATGTGAGTGAGATGTACTGAAAAAAGTCAAATGTGACAAAGTCACAAAATTAGAAAACTCAGTTATTAGTGCACAAAAACTCGTGAGCTAACCATAGTTAATTTATTATGCTATTGCTTCCTACGGGGAGAAATGAGGAAGGGGAAAGAAGGAGAAATAAGTCAGTGAGCTGGCAAGGGTTATTGAGGGGGAGAACATGGAACAATACGATGTGTGATACTACTTTTGTGCTTCAAACTATTTTGATGCTTCCTATTCTTGAATTCCATACCTTTCCCAAGCCTTAAAACGTTACAAGCCGAAAAGCCTAGTGTGATCTAGGTAACTCTATTCATGAAGTGACATTATATTGAGTAATTAAAATAATAACTATTTGTATTCTACAAGGTTAACCAATTTACCTGTATGATTTATCAATGGATCCATATATTTGAGGACCTTAGTGTTTATATACTTTGTAATCAACTAAAGTTAGGTGTTTAATACCGAGAGTGGTAAGTCATTTATGTATCATGCCAAAATTATGTGTAGATATGTTTTTTTCCTACATATGTATTCCAAAACTTGTCCTTGTATCCTAGTTGCTCAATTGTCATCTTTCATATTCTGTTTTTATGTTTATTTGTTTGACGACAAGCAATGACTTAAGTTTTGAGGAGTTTGTGTAATGCCTCGAAATTGGGCCTGAAAGAATGGGCCGTGTGGGCCCAATGGGCTTGTGGGCCCACACGGGTCGTTGTCGTAGGACTTATGAGAATTAGTGGTCCGACTGTGTCGTACATGTGGCTGTAGGAAAATTTGGCTTGGCGGGCCATGCGGGTATGTGGGCCCCACTTGGGTTGTGTAATGGGCCCCTGGCTCATATTCACTGAATGACATGTTGGTGTGATGGGTGAGAGGTTTAGGAGTGTTGGAGAAGTCCTGGGTTCAAACCTGGGCCTTAGCAAAAATTGATGTTTTTCTCTTATGGGAGCTTGGACGTTAGTGGGTAGGCTTTAAGAATATTTTTGGTGAAAGCATGACACAAAAAGGACTGTGGTGTAGTGGCAAAGTAGCGCCACTTAAGGGACAAGGAAGCAAGGGGGTCCAAGGTTCAAGTCTTGGCTCTTGCAATTTATTTTGGTTTTTTCTTTTAAATAAATCTGGAAGCGAGTAGGCGGGCTTTAAAGATAAATGCGTTGAACTTATGACACAAAGGAGCTTGTGTCCGAGTGGTGGTGCCTTGACATGACTAATCAAGAGGTCTATGGTTCGAATCCCTTTGCTTGCAAAGGTTGATTATTTTGCTAATACTTTAGTTTTTGAAGATTGATGGAGGATCCCACATTGGGAAGCTAGCATGGGAGTAGGCGAGAAGCTGGCTTTAAATAGAACGATCTATGAGGAGAGTAGGCATGCCTTTCTTGGCTTACCCCTTTCACGTTGAAGCGTGTTCGTCGGGGTTAGGCATTGGATCATTCGTTGATCTGTATGCCATTGGGTCATAGTGATGGTAACCGTAGTTGATCGACACCCCCGAAAAGTCAAGGGTACGATTATTGTTGGCTTCTGGGCATAGTAGCGTTCAGAGGGTGGATTAGCTTCAGATGCCTATCAGGTGTGTATTTCTCACTACTCTAGCGGTAGGACGGCTACTTTGGGTTGCGATGGGCCAAAGGGGCCATGTGGGCCCAATGGGCCTACGGGGCCATTTGGACAAGTTGTTTAATTGTACAGTAAATATTGGACTAGACTAGGTGAATCGCATATCTGTAGCTAAATTTGGGCTAAAAGGGCCACACGAGCATGTGGGCCCATTTGGGCCGAGAATGGGCCCTAGGCCCATTTGCATTGTTATATCTGTTTAGAATGCTTTAGTTTACCGAATTATTGACATACCTTCAACTTGTAAAATTACCATTTTACCCTTGATTTGTAAAATTACCATTTTACCCCTGATTTGTAAAATTACCATTTTACCCCTAATTTGTAAAATTACCATTTTACCCATGATTTGTAAAATTATTATTTTACCCCTGATTTGTAAAATTATTGTTTTACCCTTGATTTGTGAAATTACTGAAATGCCCATTTAGGGTAGAATTACTGAAATACCCCTTTAGGGTAGAATTACTAAAATACCCCTGTAGGGTAGAATTACCGAAATTCTCCTGTAGGGTAAAAATTACCATTTTGCCCCTAGGGTGTTAAACGATTGTTTTGCCCTTGTGGGAAAGTGACTGACTTGGACTGTGTGTTTGTTGGATTTAATTGTGAATATATGTTGGTGATATGAATGACTTGACTGTGATTGTTTGATTCAAATATGGGCATGACATTCTGCATACATGACATGTTGCATGGGATTTGGGAAGTATTGATGGAGGAAGCGTTCTGGTGGCCTCGCCACATATATCTGTTCTAGTGGGCTCGCCACATATATCTGTTCTGGTGGCTTCGCCACATATATCTGTTCTGGTGGCTTTGCCACAATATCTATATCTGGTGACTCTGTCACAATATCTGGCAGCCTCGCTACAAATTCTGTGGTGTGTAGCAGATGGGTGGGTCGAGTAGTTTCCTCACATGGTGTGTTGGCTGGTACGGGTGGTGTGTAGCGGTTGGATGGGTTGAGTAGTCTCCCCACATATTTTGGGCTTTGCATTCATGCATTTTATCTGTACTGTTACTGTTATGGGCCTATGGGTCGTACTGCTATCTGAAAAGAGCTAAGGCCCAGTTTACTGTTATTTGAATAGGGCTTCAGCCCAGATATTACTGTGACTGGTTAGGGCTTAGGCCCTGTAGGCTTGAGCTAACTTGGGCTTCGGATGGGCTTCTTTGCACACTGATTTTGATTCTGATTCTGATTCTGCTAATTGTTTCTGATTCTGTAAATTGATTCTTATTTTGATTCTGATTCTGTTAATTGATTCTGATTTTGATTCTGTTAATTGATTCTTATACCGACTTTGATTCTGTTTCTGATTTTATTGTTGATTCTGATTCTGATTTTGATACTGATACTGATACTGACTTTGATTCTGATTCTGATACTGGTTCTGGTTCAGATAATGTCTCTAATTTTATAATGGGCTAAGGCCCAATTAATACTGAAATTATGGTAGGGCAAACTTTTAAATCCTTTTACATGACTGACTGTTCATATTTGTAGTAAGGGGATTACACACTAAGTTTTCGTAAACTCACGCTGTTTATTAACCTTTCAGGTAATCCCCACCCTTAGATGGATCGGAGCTGCGAGGGACTCAGAGATGGCCACACACACTGCTTGTGTTTCTGTTTTGATTATTTACTCTCAAGTACTTTATTTTGGGTTTGGTTTGTAATAAGGCCTTTTATAATTTCTGGATTTTTATTTTAAGGTTTTTATTTACTTTGAATTATATCTACTAGAGGTGAATCGCGGTTTACCAAAATGTTAACGGTTTTCAGACATTACGTCTTCCGCAACAAACTAAATTAAGCTTTCGCAACAAAAGAGGTTTTAAAGGTAATAATGTTTTTAAAAAAGGGGATTAACTTTTAGTTGACCATGTTTTGAAAGTAAACAAATGCAAGCTTTAGTTGGTAACAAGTTTTAAACAAGAAGGGTTTCAATGAAATCATGATTTTTGAAAAACACTTCAATGTGACACACCAGACTTGGCAGTAGCGTCTAGGCTGGGTTTAGGGTGTTATATTTAGTGGTATCAGAGCCAGGTTGCAAAACTCGGCTGTGGATTGGGCTTTCAATTTTGAATTTCTGAAAGAACTGTTTTAAAAGATTTGAAGTATTAGAAATGTTTTACTGACTGTTTTCCTAAAAGTGTGGTTCACCGAGTCTCCGGCGCCGAATCCATAAGTTTTCCAAATACTTTTGTTTGTTTTGGAATTGAAATACTGTGGATTCTTTAGATATTGGACTGTATTGAGATTTGGTGTTTATTCTGCTTGTTTGGAATTATTTGGATGTGATGTCTTGAACATGGAAATTGTATGCATATGATATATATCCACTTCGCTGAATAGATATTCTTGGATGTGTGTTAGTATTATTAGGATTAGAGTGCGCAGCGGGAGCATAGTGGTGTAGTCTAGACTATGTGACTGTTTAATAGTTGGAAATTTCGAGGACGAAATTTCTTTAAGGGGTAGAGTTATAACGCCCCGAAATTGGGCCTGGAAGAATAGGCCGTGCGGGCCCAATGGGCTTGTGGGCCAACACGGGTCATTATCGTAGGACTTATGAGAATTAGTGGTCCAACTGTGTCGTACATGTGGCTGTAGGAAAATCTAGCTTGGCGGGCCATGCGGGCACGTGGGCCCCACTTGGGTCATGTAATGGGCCCCTGGCCCATATTCACTGAATGACATGTTGGTGTGATGGGTGAGAGGTTTGGGAGTGTTGGAGAAGTCCTGGGTTCAAACCTAGGCCTTAGCAAAAATTGATGTTTTTCTCTTATGGGAGCTTGGACGTTAGTGGGTAGGCTTTAAGAATATTTTTGGTGAAAGCATGACACAAAAAGGACTGTGGTGTAGTGGCAAAGTAGCGCCACTTAAGGGACAAGGAAGCAAGGGGGTCCAAGGTTCAAGTCTTGGCTCTTGCAATTTATTTTGGTTTTTCTTTTAAATAAATCTGGAAGCGAGTAGGTGGGCTTTAAAGATAAATGCGTTAAACTTATGACACAAAGGAACTTGTGTCCGAGTAGTGGTGCCTTGACATGACTAATCGAGAGGTCTATGGTTCGAATCCCTTTGCTTGCAAAGGTTGATTATTTTTCTAATACTTTAGTTTTTGAAGATTGATGGAGGATCCCACACCGGGAAGCTAGCATGGGAGTAGGCGAGAAGCTGGCTTTAAATAGAGCGATCCATGAGGAGAGTAGGCATGCCTTTCTTGGCTTACCCTTCTCACGTTGAAGCGTGTTCGTTGGGGTTAGGCATTGGATCATTCGTTGATCTGTATGCCATTGGGTCATAGTGATGGTGACCGTAGTTGATCGACACCCCCGAAAAGTCAAGGGTACGATTATTGTTGGCTTCTAGGCATAGTAGCGTTCAGAGGGTGGATTAGCTTCAGATGCCTATCAGGTGTGTATTTCTCACTACTCTAGCGGTAGGACGGCTACTTCGGGCTGCGATGAGCCGAAGGGGCCATGTGGGCCCAATGGGCCTACGGGGCCATTTGGACAAGTTGTTTAATTGTATAGTAAATATTGGACTAGACTAGGTGAATCGCATATCTATAGCTAAATTTGGGCTAAAAGGGCCACACGAGCATGTGGGCCCATTTGGGCCGAGAATGGGCCCTAGGCCCATTTGCATTGTTATCTCTGTTTAGAATGCTTTAGTTTACCGAATTATTGAAATACCTTCGACTTGTAAAATTACCATTTTACCCCTGATTTGTAAAATTACCATTTTACCCCTGATTTGTAAAATTACCATTTTACCCATGATTTGTAAAATTATCGTTTAACCCCTGATTTGTAAAATTATTGTTTTACCCTTGATTTGTGAAATTACTAAAATACCCCTTTAAGGTAGAATTACTAAAATACCCCTTTAGGGTAGAATTACTGAAATACCCCTGTAGGGTAGAATTACCGAAATTCTCCCGTAGGGTAAAAATTACCATTTTACCCCTAGGGTGTTAAATGACTATTTTGCCCTTGTGGGCAAGTGACTGACTTGGACTGTGTGTTTGTTGGATTTGATTGTGAATATATGTTGGTGATATGAATGACTTGACTGTGATTGTTTGATTCAAATATGGGCATGACATTCTGCATACATGACATGTTGCATGGGATTTGGGAAGTATTGATGGAGGAAGCGTTCTGGTGGCCTCGCCACATATATCTGTTCTGGTGGGCTCGCCACATATATCTGTTCTGGTGGCTTCGTCACATATATCTGTTCTGGTGGCTTCGTCACAATATCTGTATCTGGTGACTCTGTCACAATATCTGGCAGCCTCGCTGCAAATTCTGTGGTGTGTAGCGGATGGGTGGGTCGAGTAGTTTCCCCACATGGTGTGTTGGCTGGTACGGGTGGTGTGTAGCGGTTGGATGGGTTGAGTAGTCTCCCCACATATTTTGGGCTTTGTATTCATGCATTTTATCTATACTGTTACTATTATGGGCCTATGGGTCGTATTGCTATCTGAAAAGGGCTAAGGCCTAGTTTACTGTTATCTGAATAGGGCTTCGCCCAGATATTACTGTGACTGGTTAGGGCTTAGGCCCTGTGGGCTTGAGCTAACTTGGGCTTCGGATAGGCTTCTTTGCACACTGATTCTGATTCTGATTCTGATTCTGATTCTGCTAATTGTTTCTGATTCTGTAAATTGATTCTGATTTTGATTTTGATTCTGTATTGATTCTGATTTTGATTCTGTTAATTGATTCTTATACCGACTTTGATTCTGTTTCTGATTAACCTTTCAGGTAATCCCCAGCCTTAGATGGATCAGAGCTGCGAGGGACTCGGAGAAGGCCACACACACTGCTTATGTTTCTGTTTTGATTATTTACTCTCAAGTACTTTATTTTGGGTTTGGTTTGTAATAAGGCCTTTTATAATTTCTGGATTTTTATTTTAAGGTTTTTATTTACTTTGAATTATATCTACTATAGGTGAATCGCGGTTTACCAAAATGTTAACGGTTTTCAAACATTACGTCTTCTGCAACAAACTAAATTAAGCTTTCGCAACAAAAGAGGTTTTAAAGGTAATAATGTTTTTAAAAAAGGGGATTAACTTTTAGTTGACCATGTTTTGAAAGTAAAAAAATGCAAGTTTTAGTTGGCAACAAGTTTTAAACAATAATGGTTTCAATAAAATCATGATTTTTGAAAAACACTTCAATGTGACACACCGAACTTGGCCGTAGCGTCTGGGCCGGGTTTGGGGTGTTACAGTTTGATCTGCCGCAATTCATTGTAGCAGAGTAATGTGGTAACTCCCCAAATTATTTATTTTGACTTTTATAAAATTTGACATAAGTATCTATCTACTTTAGTGGTTAAGTGTTTTGGGTATGTGTGAGGTCCCAAGTTCAAGCTCTATCTTTTGCAAAATTTGTTATTTTTGGAATTAAGCTTGTCCCTTGGAGAGTGGGTTTATATTTATTTGTTGCTGTTTGATATCAGAATGGGCTGGCTGGTCTGGTGGTTGGGTGGAGTGTTGTTTGCTAGAGGTCCTGTGTTCGAGTCCTTGCGCAAGCGTGAATGCTAATATTTTTACTCAAACGGTTATGAGAGTTTTAGTTGTATTGGAAATCTGAGTAGTGGGATTGGAGGGAGAAAAATAAGGGAATGTGATTAAGTAGGGAGTCAGTTTATCTTGTTCTTTTTTACTATCACTTTATTTTTATTTTTCTTTCTTAGATTTTTGCTTCCCTTTCTGACATTTTGTTCTTTTCTGCCTGCTACTTCTCATTCATTTTCTTTTTCTTCTTCTCTTTTTCGGTTCAATTAATTGTCCGTTTTGTTTGTTGGGGCTTGATTTTGTGATGGTCCATCTTTCAACTTGGTAAGTTTTTATTGTTTCCCTTTTGGTTTCCATTCTCTTGAATATGAGTTGATATTGTAGTTTTAAAATTCACCTTGAATGGGTGTGTTGCGTTGGAAAATACCGTGGAACTATGCAAATTGCTACAATAGTCTAGTTTGTGTTAGTAATCTCTACTCGTTAGTAACCTCTACTCCATGTCGATAAGTCTGTAAAAGGTTGATTCTAAGGTTTCATTTTGGATAGGTTTCATTTAAGTTTCATATTATCGTCTCTAATTATTGAGTTTCAACTAACGACTCTAAGTTCTGGTGGACTCGGTGTAACACCCTAAAATTTTAGATTTTGTAATTCTATTTATTTTTCTTTAATTGCATGTTTGGGGGTGTTAGTTAAGTGAGTTGGGAGTGGGTTGGAATTTCAGAAGGGTCTGGTGAACGAACTCGGGCTTTGGGAAAATTTTCATTTTTGGCTTAAGTGAATCCAGGCTCACAGATCGTGAGCCTTTTAAATAAATGCGGGTACAGCAGGACGTGATAGTCTTGCTGGTAAGGTGGCAAGGGAGCGTGTGATGTGCGTCTAGGCCGTGGGTTCGAGTCTATGCCTAGGGTGAAAAGGTTTAGTTTTTTTTAGGTTTAAAGGGATTCTGGTGTTTGGGATGGAAGCCTTTTAATTTATTGTGCAGGGAATTTGACATGAAAGGCGAGTTGGTCAAGTGGCAAGGGAAGTGGTAACGTGAGGTAGTCGCAGGTTTGAGCTACCCCGTGCACTAATGGGAGTTATTTTTGCTGCTCGCACAAGGGAAGAATTTGAGGCTGACCAAAACTCCTCAAGGTGGTCGGTTGAAGCGGTCAAGTGGTAGAGAATTTGAATTGAGTGGCTACTGTTCGGTGAAAGCAATTTGGATTAAATTCAAATTATGTTGGCTTAAATCAAGGAGCGAATAAGGGAATTTGAATTGGGAAGGATGTTGGCATTGTTTGTGAACTAATCGGCTATAGGCAATTTTGTATCGAAAATAGGGTGGCTTGGTTGCTTGGTTTTGCCAAATCTTGCTTTTATTTGGAGTAGACCGAATTGTTTCGAAAGGGGTTTGCCTCATTTTTTTGGATAACTTGATCCTCTCTTCTTTCTTTTTTTTTCACTTAAAACCAATTCTTTTTCTCACTTGCGGGTTGTGCCTCTTTTTCCTAAAAATCGATCTGGTACATAGTTTCGTGGCCTAGTAGTATCGCATACCTTTCCTTATTCTCACTATTAGCCAAATCTACCTTCTTTTCCTTTGACTAAGCCGATCATCTTTCTCACTTCCTTCTTTCGTTTTTCCCTTGCTTGGTCATGTTTATCTCTTTTCTCCATCGACCTTCTACTACTTCTTCATTTGCTAATAGCCGACTCATTACTTTTAGTCGATTACCTTTATCTCTTGTCTTGGTCAATCTTCCTTTAAGCCGAATCTATGGGGCTTAATTGTTTAAAAAGAGCTGAACCTTTGGTCTCTCTTGGTTCCGTATAGATTTTGGTTAGATTTTTGGGTCCGATTTCTTATATACTTTTCGTTTGAACGGAATGTTTCGATTTTTGACATTTGATTATTGCCTTTGGTTATGGTGGCATTCGTTGAGTCTCAAGTGATGAAAGGTGGATGCTTTCCAAAGGATTCAAGATTCTTTCTTTAACAGTCGACTGTGGTAGGGGTAAGTAGTACTTGGCGGAAAATATATCATGGCCGTTGTTTGAGACTTCAAGTCACTTACTTGTAGATGGGTTGCCTAATAGAATACGTGTTGTTGCAGTTAGTAATCAAGTAAAGTAATCTGTTGGAGTTAATGAAATTCAGGAACTGTCGTACGTGCAAGGTTGGTTTGAGGGACAAATCGCGCATCCATAAATCGGTGTGTTAACCACACTGTTAAATCCCAAAGGTGAAATGCTGAAATGCCGAATGCCGAAAAGTCGACAAAGCAAAAGTTGGCCATGTGGGCATGCGAGCGCCCATGTGTTCAGCTGGGGCCACAGATTGTGGCGCTGCATTGGAAAGCGACCACCACGAACGTTCCCGTGAGATGGGTGAAATAGGCTAGATGGGCTCATTGGGCCATAGGACATTAGATGGGCCTAGGCCCAGGATTGAGTTTTTGGACTATTAGGTTGCATGAGTCGCTAGACGACATGGGCCTACTGATGGCCTTTCACATATCATTGCCCGCACTAATAACTGACTAAAATGCCCCTAATGGGCAAAATGACCAAAATACCCTCCGAGGGTAACTTGACTGATTTGACCATATACGTTATCTGGATGATTTTGTATGCTATGTGTAATATCCCGAATTAGGGCCTAATCAGAATAGTGGTTTTGTGACCACAAATTTGAGATAGAAAAAATTATTTTATAATTATTTTGAGGTTTATGATATGATTGCATGATTGTGTGGAAATATCGTGAAGAAATTCTATGCATAAAGTGCTTAATTTGAAATTAGGGGCTAAATCGAATAAGTTGCAAAATTTGCATTCTCGAATCTTTTAGTATGAAATTGCTTTGGAATATTAATTAGGAGGTCTTAAATAGCAATTTGACCAATTTCTAAGGTTATGGACAAAAATTGGACATGAATGGAATTTTTGAAAGTTTAGTAAGGAAGGGCATTTTGGTCATTTGGATATTAAATGAAATAAAATGGGAAAAACGGCACAAAAATTAATCATCTTCTTCGTATGTTGCTGTCGAATTTTGCTCTCCACCATAGCTAGGGTTTCAACACTTTTAAGCCTTGATTGTAAGTGATTTCCATGCCCGTTTTTAATGTTCTTTACATTTTTGAAATCCTCGTAGCTCAGTTTACCTATTTTTACCAATATTTTGAGCTAGAGTTTATATTTGGAAAAATACCCATAGTGAAATTTGTGTATTTTGGTGTTTTATGATAGAATATGAGGGTTTAAATTATGCTAGACAACTTGTGCTACTCGGTTTTAAGTAGAAACGGGTAAAACGGCTTAATCGGTAAAAATATATATTGTTCATAAGTGTATGTTATAGTGGGAATTTGAGCTTGCTAATGGTAAATAAATGACCGTCATGTCCTAAAACATAAGAATTTGAAATAAAATTTAATTTCCGAGCCTTGAGGCAAAAGTGTAAATATGCAAAAGTTTAGGGGTAAAATTATAATTTTGTCAAAATTTGAGTTAAGGACTATTTTGATAATGTGAGTATTGAATGAGCTAAATGTGCTATTTTAGATCAAGAAAAATGATATTCAAGTCATGAACGAGGGAAAAACAAAGTTGTCGAGGAATAGGCTCGATTCCAAATATTTTTCCATAAGGTAAGTTCATGTGTAAATAATGTAACATAATCGTTATTTTTAAGTTAATTGATGTTATTTATATGATATGCCAATTTTTATCATGAAATATATGCTTTGTGGTTATTATCGAATAATATGCAAATTATGTGTGCTACTTGTTAAATATAAATCGCTACCGAGTATTGGTTTCGGTATTCTGTGGAAGATGGCAAGGATATGTGATTGAGGAAAATCCCGTTTGAGCCTTAGGTTAAGATTAGGATACAAGTGACATGTCACTAGGATGGTTGGGCATCCGAACTCATTGAGTTGAGACCGAATTCACTTATGGATGCAAATGTCCGAACTCGTTGAGTTGAGTCCGAGTTCGTGAGATGTAACCAGGCATCCAAACTCGTTGAGTTGAGTCCGAGTTCACTTATGGATGCGGACGCCTGAGCTCATTAAGTTGAGTCCAAGTTCGCTTATGGGCGGGTTACATGGTCGTTTGATTACATATGTGGCACTTATGTGCAAATTATCCATGTATCCGAGTTGTATTCCGATGTGTTCAACGGGTAAAATTCAAGTGAAATGGAAGAACACTCAAGATGCAAGTGTCATTTTGATAAGTGTTGTGAAGTGGACACTTTGGACAGGTATGTACTTAACCCTCGGGTTGAAACTCGATACAACAACAATAATGTGGTAAGATGATAAATGATGATTAGAAATGTGATATTGTTTTGGTGATACCATGCTAGTGTTATTTGGTATAATTGATTTGTTATGTTACTTGTTATTTGCATGTGAACTTACTAAGCATTTATGCTTACTCCCTCCTTTCCATTCATTGTAGTTTTGGACAAGCCAGCTTGAGAATCGGGATAGGTCGAAGGCTCGCTCACACTATCCGAAGAACTATTTTGGTAAAATGGCTTGTATGACTCGAATATGGCATGTATAGCAATATACTTGTTTAGTGTAATTAATCTTGTGATATGATTGTGGTTTGGTTAAGAAAATGCCTGATAATGATTAGTCCTTGGAATGGCTAGTTTAGATCATGTAGGAGACCATGTATGTTCAAAGTGATAATAGTCCATGAATATTCACAGAAAAGTGAAATTTGTCATAAGACAGAATATTGTAACAACAGTGACATGAGTTTGAAAAATCACTACAAATAGTAGAAATAGAATTAGGTGATGAATTAAATATGAAAGTGAAGTTTATTGTGTCTACTTTCATATGGAAGAAGCGAAATAGGTAAAGGAGTTATATGTTGTGAGATATTTGAGTTTTAGTAAAATAGGGCCAGAGCGATTTCTGGATCCCCTGTTCCAACTTTGGAAATTCACCATAAATTGCAAAACAATACTTAGGAGATGTACTTTATATGTCCAGAATCCTTATTGAGTCTATTTTTAAGAGAAACAAACAGCATAGTCACATGAATTTTTTGCAGAGAGAAAAGTTATTCGTGGTAAGCAGAGGTCAGTGCAGTTGAGTCCTGAAACAGGGGTAACTTTAACTAATAAACTGTACTAATTAACCCAACCAAAAATTTTAGAAAACAATTAGTAAATAGATAAATGAGTCTAGATTCAGGAAAATTTACAGATCTTGATTTTGAGTTTCGTAACTCAAGATATGATTTTTTTTGTAACAGTGACGCAGATAGACAGAAGGTTGCGAATGTAGAAATAAAGGATTCAAAGTTCTTAAAATGGTAAATTATGTTCAGTAACACCTCAAGCTCGACTCCGGAGGGTCTCGGGTGTGGGGGCGTTACACTATGACTTAGTATGTAGGCCCACATTCTGTATTTTATTGGCATGATATTCAGTATGTTACATTGCATGGGGGATTGGGCATTTGTAAAATGGAGGAAGTGTTCTGATATGGCATCTTTTTTGCTTTACTCTGTAAGCTTATTGCCGAATATTCTGGCAGCACCGCTGCATTATTATCAATAGTGTCACATCGGTACTACACTATGTAGTGTAAGGTTGGATGGGTTGATTATATCTCCACGTGTGTGATAGGCTAGACAGAGATTGAGTGTAGATGCTGGATTGGGTAGGATTTGTTTGCATGCTATACTGTTCTTAAATGGGCTTGGGCCCAGATTGTTCTGTAACTATGTTCTGCATGAGAATTCACACTGAGTATTTGTATACTCACCCATTTATTTTACTATACAGGTAATCCCGAGGCATAGTCGGTTCAAAGCTGCGAGGGACTTGGAGACGGTAACACTTCGTTGTTTATTCACTCTTGAATTTAAATTACTTTAATTATTATTTTATTTTGGGTTGTAATAAGGCCATTATTTAAACTTTGGTCTAAGTTGATGGGTTTTTCCTAATTCATGCAAAATCGGTTAGCTCTAGGGCACGATTTTGACAAAAGATACATATTTTCAAAAACCATAGTTTGCAATGAACGAAGTCATAAGCAAAGTTTTTGCAAATAACAAAGTTTTCAAAAGTAAATTACTTACAAAACTAGATTTACTAAGACAAAATAAATCACGATTTCTATCAAACTAAAATGGTTTTACCTCAATGTAGTGCATGACAAGTTAATGATTTCAACACACTTCAATGTGACACTTCCAAATACGTCCATGACATCTAGACCGAGTTTGGGGTCTCACACTGAGTGGTATCAGAGCTAGGTTTCAACATCTCAGCTGTGGTATGGGTTTTAAAATTCTTCTTTAAAAATTAATTTTTATAATTTAAAGGGTTTTAAGATTGGATTTCTCTGAAAACTTTCTTTAAGGAAGGTGGTCAAAATCTCTTTAAACCTTGATCTATTGAAAAGGAATGAGTTGATTGTTGTTTCTAAATTCTACTACTGGAAGTGTGGTCACTAAGTCTCCGGCGTCGAATCTATGAGTACTTTTTAATTGCTTTTTGATTAGATACTGAAATACTAAGATATTGTAGACAAGAGACTGTGCTATGATACTCTAGATAGGGTAGACAAAGACTGTAGGAGATTACAAACTGTAGTGTTACTACGATTTACGAATACAAACATTAAACCTCTGCTTCATAAAATACTGCTAATAAAATTAAACTGTAAACCGATGCATAAAACTTCTAAATCAGATAATACGTGAATTGACATAAGCACCAGAGGAGGCAAAGATCGTGGCAGAGGCCGTGCAAGTGCTAGGGCTGAGTCCTGGGCATCAGGCCAAGTAACAAATATTGAGGCTAGAGAAGCATCAGCTTCACCCGTTAACGAAACTGGATCACACGATCGAGCAGCTGGGGACGATGCGTTGTCCCAAGCTATGTTGCGGATACTGGAAAGGGTCGCTGGGCCCAATAATGGAGCTGTGGGCCATGGGTCGGTTACAGAATGACTCAGGTCGAACAGGGCAGAGGTTTTTAGGGGCATTATTGGGGTAGCCCCAAATGTGGCTGAGTACTGGCTAGGGGCCACGGAACAAATAATGGACGACCTTGACTGCACCTCTGAGCAGAAGCTGAAAGGTGCAACTTCTCTGCTGCGAGATGAAGCCTACCAATAGTGGCTCACGGTGAATGAAGGAGCTCAACTAGAGCAATTGACATAGGAGTTCTTCAAGTCTGGGTTTCAAGGGAAGTATGTGGGTACTGGTTATGTCGACGCTCGCAGGAAAGAATTCCTGAACTTGGTGCAGGGAGATAAGTCAGTATCTTAGTACGAGGCAAAATTTCTACGACTCAACCGATATGCTCATGGGATTATGGCTACTGGGCATGAATGTTGCGTACGATTTGAGGACAACCTCAGGGATAACATCCAAGTACTGATAGCTCCACAGAAGGAGTGAAACTTTACTATGCTAGTGGATAAGGCCAAGATAGTAGAGGAAGTGAAACGGACGGAACGTCAGAACCACGACAAGGATAAGGGGAAGAACAAGAGGGGTGTGGAGTACTCTAATAATGTTCAAAGGCTTGTGAGGAGGGCCACGTATGAAGGGCCAATCAGAGTTAGGCCCCCCTCTGTTAATACTAGACTGCAAGCCTATGATGTTTGTGGGAGAAGCCATTATGGGGAATGCTGGAAGAAGACTGGAGCCTGCCTGAGTTGTGGATCTTTGAGGCATCGTATCAGAGACTGTCCACGCAGGCCAGAGCAAGTCCAAACAACGGGTATGGGTAATGTGCAGCCACTAGGGGATGTACCAGATGTGATAACCGATACGTTCCTTATTTATGGCTTACGTTATATTGCTTTGATTGATGTGGGGTCCACGTACTCATATATTGCATGCACTGTATCCAAGACTCTGGGTGTGATGTGTGAAACTACTGCTAGGAAGATTGCTATGTTGATCTTTTAGGACAGTCAACTAGGGTGAACAAGCTATTTAAGGAAGTGCCTATTGAGGTTCAGGGAGAAACTTTTCTTGCAGACATGATGGAACTTCTCTTCGAGGAGTTCGACTTAATCCTAGGAATGGATTGGTTAGTGAGACATCAACCGACCTTAGATTGTACTGCTAAGTGGGTAGTGTTAAAGGCTCTCAATGGTTTTGAGATAGCAGTTATTGGGGAATGCCGTGACTATTTGTCCAATGTGATTTCTGCCTTAAGAGCTGAGAAACTGGTGCGGAAAGGGCATGAAGCATACCTAGCTTATGTTAGTGATTCAAATTCTAAAGGTCCTTCTGTCGAGGATTTGAGGGTGGTTAGGGATTTTCTTGATGTATTCCCTGATGAACTATCGAGTTTACTGCCAAACTGTGAAGTGGAATTCGGGATAGAGTTGTTGCCAGGCACAGCTCCAGTATCCATTGCCTCGTATAAGATGGCCCCGAAGGAGCTTGTTGAGCTCAAAGCTAAAATTCAAGAATTGCTAGACCAAGGATTTATACGACATAGAGTGTCTCCATGGGGAGCACCGGTTTTGTTCATGAAGAAAAAAGATGGAACTATGCGCATGTGTATAGATTACTAGCAATTAAACAAGTTGACCATCAAGAACAAGTACCCCCTACATAGGATTGATTATCTATTTAACCAATTACGATGAGTCGCGGTCTTTTCCAAAATAGATCTTCGATCAGGTTATCATCTACTGAGGGTGAAGGAGGAGGATGTGTACAAGACAGCGTTTAGAAAGCAATATGGGCATTACGAGCTTCTAGTTATGCCATTTGGACTAACAAATGTGCCTGTTGGTTTTATGGATTTAATGAATCGTGTATTTCAACCTTATCTGGCCCTATTCATGGTGGTTTTCATAGACGACATTTTGCTGTACTCAAAAACGGAGGATGAACATGATGCGCATCTACGAGTAGTTCTGCAGATATTGAGAGAGAAGCAGTTGTATGCCAAATTTAGTAAGTGTGAATTTTGGCTACGCGAAGTGACATTTTTGGGTCATGTTGTGTATGCTGAAGGGATTAGGGTTGATCCCCAAAAAATTGAGGCTGTTCTGGATTGGAAGTAACCTAAAAGTGTATCTGACATAAGGAGTTTTCTAGGACTGGCGGGTACTATAGACATTTCGTGGAGGGGTTTCGTTGATTACCGCACCTTTAACAAAACTTTTGTGTAAGGGAGTACTGTTTGTGTGGACGGAGAAGCAACAGGAAAGTTTTAAGAAGTTGAAAAAGATTCTGATCGAAGCCCCTATTCTGATTCAGCCAGAGTCTGAGAAGGACTTCACTGTCTATAGTGATGCATCACATGTAGGGTTGGGTTGTGTGTTGATGCAAGAAGGGTAGGTAGTTGCGTATGCATCTCACCAACTTAAAACTCATGAGGCAAACTACCCTACACATGATCTGCAATTGGCGGCGGTGGTGTTCACACTTAAAATTTGGAGGCATTACTTATATGGTAAGAAGTGTAACACCCCAAACCCAGCCCAGACGTTATGCCTAGATCTAGAGAGTCACATGGCAATGACTTTGGAAACCGTCTAGGTAATTAAAGAAAAGATTGGTCCTTCTTTAAAACGAGTCTGTTTTGTTTGGAAACCACGGTTAGGTTTAGGTAAAAACCGTTGCTTTAGTTTGGAAAACGTTACCAGGTTAAGTTACAGTATTGAGTTTTGGTTATGCTTAAAGTTGTTGAAAGTGAGTGAAAAACAAATGGCGTTTTTTTTTCCTTCCAAACTTTCGTTATCAATTTTTAGTAGCCCAATTTAATTAATTAACCAATTTCATGTAATACCTGTTCGAAATAAGTAAGAACCAAATAAAAGTTAAAACCCCGTAATGGCGTTATTACATCACCTAAACCAAAATAGAAAACGGAAATAAAAATGCAAATAGTGAAAGTTCAACTGGTGCAGATAATGAATGTAAATCATGTGGCCACCTCGAGTCCGTCACGGCACCAAATCCACTTAGTCTGAGGGTTACCTGGACATGTTAAAGATTAAAGGAGTGAGTTGTGCTACTTCCCAACAGAACAGAATGGGCCAAGCCCCTAAACAGAAACAGATCGGGCCTAAGCCCATAACAGATACAGAACATATATTATGCAAATCCCACCCAAGCTAGCTATTACACCTCCCGTACCAGCCATCACACCATGTGGGGAATAACTCAACCCACCCAGCCCATACACCAATATGCAGTCGTGCTGCTAATAACAGAATATTGTGGCAGAGCCACCAGAATTAGAATACGTGGTAAACCATGGTTAACAGAATTATGTGGCAAAGCCAACCCCACCCCATGTAGACTCACAGAACAGATAATATCATGCATTTAGATTAACAAATACAGAATTAGTCATGCAAAACCCTTAATCTAAGCTCTAGGGGTATTACAGTCTTTTATGGACTAGGGGTAAATGGTAATTTATCCGATAAGGGTATTTTAGTCTTTTTACTAGATTCCAATGCCTTATTTCCAGATTTACCTTCTAGTAGGTCCTACGTGGTTTCTAGCAACTCAGATCCATTAATTAGGTCAAAAGTGATTATGGGCCCAAAAACCCCTATTGGGCCTTTGTAGGCCCACACGCTCGTGAGGCCCATTAAGTCCATTTTATACTCAAAGTTATAGATTTTATCATCTAATCATTTTAACAGTGTAACACCCCTAACCCGTACCCGTCGATGGAGGGTTAAGAGGCATTAACGAACAAACACATCGTAGCACCAAAATAAAGTCGTATAGTGTTTCTAGAATTCTAAGACCGAATACATATGCATACTTACCAAATATCAACTTTAACTTGAAACGCACTTTAATTAACATATACCATTCACATAGCAAAATTTTATTCATGCAAGAAACATTAACCAGAACATCATTTATGTACGAATATAAAGTGATTTGATAAGCCATTTTCACATGGCTATTCATATTTACAATTCAAAATAAAAGTTTGATTTCAAAACATAGGTTTTAGCCTATACATGCCATTGTTCGAAAAATAAGTAACCTTCAAAAGTACCAAAAATCTGACGGCGATAGTGTGATGGACTACGACTTGAATCCCTCGAACCGAAGCTTCGATTAAGGTCTATAAAACAAAAAGAAACATAAAAAAAACGGAGTAAGCTTCAATGAGCTTAGTAAGCTTTGAGTAATCTAAACAATTCATGCTTCATAACATCTACTATGTCATATAACAAAACTCAATTTCAAAAGCCTATCTACTTGGCCAAATACACATTCACATACATGAGGAAAATTCAACATTTATTTGCAATTGATTCCTTACCATCTATTATCACCAAATTCCCATTATCATATATGCATCATTCATAGCCGAATATATGTATACCTTAGCAAATATAGGTAGAGCATACCATCATGTTTCATATTCGAACTTTACCAAAGCAAAGTCAATCATAAAAAAAAAAAACATTCAATTTAAATATTTCATATCATACTCGGGTACATATCAATTTAATCTATTACATAGGTACAAAGTACATACTTGACATTCTTAATACGATGTTCAGAATTTACCACAGTTATATCGTAATTCCTCATAGTCTCACCTATACTAGAATCACTGGCACGAAGCCTGCTAGGCGCGAAGGCCTGAAAGTATCACCGGCACAAAGCCTGCTAGGCACGAAGGCCCGAATGTATCACCGGCACAAAGCCTGCTAGGCACGAAGGCCTGAAAGTATCACCGGCTCAAAGCCTGCTAGGCACGAAGGCCTGAAAGTATGACCATCGAACCCTGGGCAATAATTCATTCACATTTTAATGCATTATACAGAACCTACCATATTCGAAACTCAAGTTTACTTTCATCACGAGCATCACATACAAATACACATTATAACATTCTCCATAAACTCAAATTGCTGAATACTATTCATTTTCTATTTCATTTCCATTCGGTTTGATAGAGATTACCATGAAATCTCACATGTATAAACTAGTCATATCTTCCTTCAATTTCAATATGCACACGGCTACCTTACTCATGCCATCATGTTTATAATTGAATTTTTATCAAAGTGAGATCATTTAATTACAAGGCATGTAACCTAAATGTTTCATATCATAATCATGTAAATGCAAAGATAATACACTCAAAACTTACCTCGATATATTCGATCTGTTGTTGACCGGCTACTCTACCACCTTTGTTTTTCCTTTATCCGAGTGTGTCTCTCTTAGCTCTTGAGCTAGATTAAACAAGTTTACCATTCAATAATCTATTACTAAAATCACATAGTTATCAATCACTTAATCTATGCATAACCGAATACATAAATAAACATATAATTTTATTCACAAGTATCTCATTATACAATTGCTAAGTGTATTCACTCACAAGATCGGAAATTTTCATATAGGCCGAAAACACATTTGCCATATAACCCTTAAATTTAAACATCCCATCTAACTTATCATAAAACATGCTTCCAACTCAGTAATCAATTTACCTACGTAACACATGTTTACTATATGCTCAAAATACAATTACCTCTATGGCCGAATTCACAAGACAAATTTTTAAATATGAATATACTTTACAAAACAAGATTACAATAGCTCAAGGTAAACTTAATCAACCATTTTAAAATAACTGTAAGCTCAAGACTTTAACATTATAAGACATAACACATACATAGGGCACCTAAACTCCACTCATTCACAAGTTTAAAATCGTAATTATTCATTTAAATGCATAATTTAGCACTTAACTAAAATCCCAAAGTTTTCCATGGCCGATTGTCATACTAAGGTTATTAAACATTTTACTCATTAACATTCGGCTATTACTCCAATTCCTCACATGGCCGAACATTCAAAGCACATACAACAACTTAGAATTTAGTTACGACCAACTAGACAATGCTTTAACCAAGCCAAACTTGCAAGATCACAAGATAAAAATACATACATCTCATATTATAACCTTTTACCGTAACCAATGTTCTAATCTACTACCTATTCATTCAAGTGAACCATTCCTTGGACAACTACCTCATTCAGCTATGACATAGACTAATTTTAACAAATAAACATCTTTTCTCATCAATTTAACCCAATAACTGAATGTAAACACTCATATAAGCCACAAAAGCCAAATTCTACTAGCTCAAACCAACTTGCAACCATTTCAAATGCAATACATCAAAACATCCATAACTCCAATGGCTTCTTTCATGACCGAATGCACATAACACCATAAATTTCAAAATTTAAACCATGGGTGAAGTAGGCCATGTAACAACCCTCCTAATTGCATACATAATTAGCAAAAATTCATTCGAACATACCTCAAATTAAATGGAAGCCATGGCAGAATGACTTGAGCTTTTTCTTTTCCTACTTCTTTTTCTTTATTTTCAGCCGAAACAAGAAGAACATTCAAGCTCATTTTTTTCTATTATTTTCATAACATGCATGATCATAATTATTAGATTACCTAATTGCCCCTTTTAATATTCAAGCTCTTCCACTAAGCCATGGATGGTAATGCCCATGCAAATTATGCATGATTTATCAGCAATTTAAGTCCTCTCTACCTTATAAGGCATTGGATTCGGCACTTACACATGTGCCTAACTAAATTATCTTTCATGCAATTTAGTCATAGTTTCAAATTTTAACTCAAAATCAACCAAAAATCAAAAATTAAGGCACCACATATTTTCATACATATAATTCACATAACAATTCAAACTTAGATCATATTTCTGACTCGGTTCAATGGTTACGAAACCATTTCCCGACCAGGGTCGAAATAGGGCTGTCACAACTCTCCCCCCATTTTGAAATTTTCGTCCCCGAAAATCTTACCAATGAATAGATTTGGGTAATGTTCTCTCATAGATGTTTCGGTTTCCCAAGTTGCTTTTTCAATCCTGTGCTTGAGCCACAGTACCTTTACTAACGGAACTTTCTTATTCCAGAACTCCTTCACCTCACGAGCTAAAATACTAATCTGTTCTTCTTCATAACTCAAATCGGGCTAAATTTCAACTTCTGACGGTTTAATCACATGCGAGGGATCGGATCTATAACGACGAAGCATCGATACATGAAAAACATTGTGAATCTTATCAAGTTCAGGGGGCAAAATCAACTTATAGGAAACCAGCCCAATCCGTTTTAATATCACAAACAGTCCGATGAATCTCGGGCTCAACTTGCCTTTACGGCCAAATCGAAGTATCTTTTTCCACGGCGAGACTTTTAAAAACACCCTATCACCTATCTGATACTCAATATCTTTACGTTTCAAATCTGCGTATGACTTCTGATGATCCGATACTATTTTTAAACTGTCATGAATTGTTTTCACTTTCTGCTCAGCCTCTTTGATTAAGTCCACCCCGAGGATCTTATTCTCACTAAGCTCGGTCCAAAACAAAGGTGTATAGCACTTTCGACCATAGAGAGCTTCATAGGGTGCCATTTGAATACTCGATTGAAAATTATTGTTATACGCGAATTCAACCAAAGGCAAATATTTTTCCCATGATCCACTGAACTCGAGAATGCAACATCTCAACATGTCCTCGAGTATTTGAACAACTCGTTTAGATTGCCCGTCAATTTGCGGATGGTAAGCAGTACTAAAATGTAGTTTGGTACCCAAAGCTTCATGTAATTTCTTCCAAAATCTCGAAGTAAATCTGGGATCTCGATCCGAAATAATAGAAATAAGCACCCCGTGCAACCTCACAATCTGAGAAATGTACAATTTCGCTAACTTCTCAAGCGTATAGTCGGTACGGGCTGGGATGAAGTGGGTCGATTTGGTCAATCTGTCGACTATAACCCAAACGGAGTCTTTCTTACTCGGGGTTAGCGGTAAACCAGATACAAAATCCCTTATAACTCGATCCCACTTTCATTCAGGTATTAAAATCGGCTGAAGTAATCCCGAAGGCACCTGATGCTCCGCTTTCAGTTGCTGACAAATTAAGCATTTAGAAACATAGTCAGAGATGTCTCGTTTCATACCATGCCACCAGTACTGACGTTTCAGGTCGTTGTACATTTTTGTGCTACCCGGATGTATCGACATTCGGCTATCATGAGCTTCACTCAAAATCATCGGAATAATCTCTGAATTTTTTAGAATACACAATCGGGTTTTGAACCTTAAGCAATCATTGTCATTCACTCGAAATTCTGAATCTACATTCAAATTGCACTGAGCCCTTTTTGCAGCCAAATCGTTGTTGTTTTTCTGAGCTTCACATATTTGCCGTACGAACACTTATTCTGCCTTCAATTCTGCTACTAGGAAATTATCCGTAGACACGGATAAATGGACATTCATGGCTCACAACGCAAATAGGGATTTCTAACTGAGGGCATCCGCAACCACATTAGCCTTACCCGGATGATAATCAATAACAAGCTCGTAGTCTTTCAACAATTCTAACCACCGCCTTTGTCTTAAATTCAGATCTTTTTGAGTCATTAAGTATTTCAAACTTTTATGATCAGAAAAGATATGACACTTTTCTCCGAATAGGTAATGACACCAAATTTTTAGAGCAAAAACAATAGCAGCAAGCTCAAGATCATGCGTTGGATAATTTCTCTCATGAGGCTTCAATTGCCTAGAGGCATAAGCAACCACTCAGCCTTCTTGCATCAAAACGCAGCTTAAACCATTCTGAGAGGCATCACTATAAACCATAAACTCCTTACCAGACTCAGGCTGAACCAAAACAGGGGCTTCTGTCAAAAGAGTTTTCAATTGGTCAAAACTTTTTTGGCACTTTTCGACCAATCGAACCTGACGTCTTTTTGTAATAGTCTTGTCAATGGTGTCGCGATCAATGAGAATCCTTTCACGAATCGTCAATAGTAGCCAGCGAGCCCTAAAAAGCTCCGAACCTCAATGACATTTCTTGGAGGCTTCCAATCAAGTATGGCTAAAATTTTACTCGAATCAACCCGAATACCCGATGCGAATACCACATGGCCCAAAAAGCTAACTTCTGTCAACCAGAACTCACATTTACTGAACTTAGCATACAATTGCTTATCTCGCAAAACCTGTAATACTAATCTCAGATGTTCGGCATGTTCGGTTTCATCTCTTGAATAGATCAAAAGATCATCAATAAACACAACTACAAACTGATCCAAAAGTTACTGGAAGATCCGATTCATCAAATCCATAAATACCGCGGGGGCATTAGTAAGCCCAAACGGCATCACTAAGAACTCATAGTGACCGTATCTTGTTCTGAATGCCGTTTTCGGCACATCTGAATCTCGAACTCGCAGCTGATAATATCCCAATCTCAAATCTATCTTCAAAAACACTGAGGCTCCTTTCAGTTGATCGAACAAATCATCAATACACGGTAACAGATATTTGTTCTTTATCGTCACTTTATTTAATTGACGATAGTCGATGCACATTCTCATCGTTCCGTCTTTCTTTTTCACGAATAAAACTGGTGCACCCCAAGGTGAAAAGCTTGGTCGAGCGAAACCTCTATCCGTCAATTCTTGCAGCTGAATTTTCAATTCTTTTAATTCGGTTGGTTCCATACGATATAGAGCTATCGAAATTGGAGTCGTTCCGGGTAGAAGTTCAATGCCAAACTCTACTTCATGGACAGGTGGTAATCCCGGCAATTCCTCAGGAAACACATCTGGGTACTCATAGACTACCGGCACAGACTCAAGCTTCTTTTCTAACTCTTTACTATCAATCGCGAACGCGAGATATGCCTCACATCCCCTTTTTACATATTTCTGAGCTTGCATCGAAGATATCACAGCTGGCAACTCGCTCAAATCAGAGGACTCAATCTGAATTATTTTATTATTCGAGCATCGCAGATCAATAACCTTCCGCTTGCAATTTACTACTGCATCATGCATCATCAACCAATCCATCTCGAGAATAATATCAAATTCATCAAACGGTAATAGCATCAAGTTAGCCGAAAAACAAGAGTCTCGAATCATTAGGGGATATCTCTTGCACACTTTATCAACCAACACACATCGACCCAGAGGGTTTGACACTCGAATTACGAACTCAGTAGACTCAACAGGTAGAGTCTTACTGGATGCGAATGTTTCACACACATACGAATGGGTTGAACCAGGATCAATCAGTGCTATAACATCAGTGTCAAAGAGAGTGAAAATACCAGTAATAACGTCAGGGGAAGAAGCCTCCTCACGGGCACGGATCGCATAAGCTCGAGCAGGTGCACGAGCCTCAAACCTTATCGCAGTGTCCCTAGTCCCTCTCTGGCTACCACTAATATTACCTTCCCGTCTCGGTGGTCGTCCACGCATTGCCGTGCTACCCGGTCTCTCACTAGGATTAGTATTACGTTCAACCTATCTCGGACAATCCTTTATGAAGTGATCAGCAGCTCCACATTTAAAACAGGAGTGGTCATGCAATCTGCAACACCCCAGATGCCATTTCCCACAATGCTTGCAAACTATTCTATACCTGCGGTCATTACCTACACTAGCAATAGAAGTGGCTTGCGTACTCACTGGAGGTCGATCACGATCTCGTTTGGAATAACCCGAATTAATCTTAGATTTGCTCGACTTATCTCAGAATTTCTTCGAGGATTGATGAAAAAATTTTCCCGATGATCTCTTGCGAAATTCTCTGACTCCGTCTTCAGCCTTTTTCTTTTCAATACTGAGTTCTTCGGCTTTACAAGCTCGCTCGACAAGTACTACGAACTCTTTGATTTCTAAAATGCCGACCAACAACTTGATATCTTCATTTAAACCATCCTCGAAGAGTTTACACATAATATCCTCAGATGATATGCACTCACGAGCATATCGACTGAGCCGTACAAACTCTCTCTCATATTCAGTTACGGACATTTGGCCCTGCTTAAGCTTAAGAAATTCCTTCCGTTTTTGATCAATGAATCTCTGATTGATATACTTTTTTCGAAATTCGATTTGGAAGAACTCCTAGGTGACCCATTCTTTCGGCACAATAGAAACCAGTGTATTCCACCAATAGTAAGCGGAATCGCGTAATAGAGATATAGCACACTTTAGACATTCTTCGGGCGAACACGATAATTCATCAAAAACTCAGATCGTATTATCGAGCCAAAACTCAGCCCGTTCAGCATCATCACTGACTGTAGCTCGGAACTCTTCAGCCCCGTATTTTCTAATTTTGTCAACCGGAGGTCTACTTGATCTCAATGGATCTGTCACTGAATGAGCTACATAAGTCGGGCAAAGAGTATTTAGGGGCGAGGGTTGTGGAGTAGCTGGATTCATTCGGATAAATTGAGTGAACCAATCACTCATCATTGCGTAGAAAGCTTGTCTAGTGTCCTCATCTCGATGACTGGCATTCGGTTGAGAGTCATTAGGCGCAGTCCCTTGCGCAGGAGCCGGCACTACACTCTCTACGTCATCCGCTATAGCTCGTTCAGGATCGGGATTCATTTCAAAAGAAATCTACACAAACAAAAAAAAAAAATCACAATTTCAAAATTCAATAGTCACCACACTATCGTGTTAACTCACAATGGCATGTATAGCTATATTCACACACGCTACGCTAGTCCGAGAACCAACTAAACCGTAGCTTTGATACCAATAAAATGTAACACCCCTAACCCGTACCCGTCGATGGAGGGTTAAGAGGCATTAACGAACAAACACATCGTAGCACCAAAATAAAGTCGTATAATGTTTCTAGAATTCTAAGACCGAATACATATGCATACTTACCAAATATCAACTTTAACTTGAAACGCACTTTAATTAACATATACCATTCACATAGCAAAATTTTATTCATGCAAGAAACATTAACCAGAACATCATTTATGTACGAATATAAAGTGATTTGATAAGCCATTTTCGCATGGCTATTCATATTTACAATTCAAAATAAAAGTTTGATTTCAAAACATAGGTTTTAGCCTATACATGCCATTGTTCGAAAAATAAGTAACCTTCAAAAGTACCAAAAATCTAATGGCGATAGTGTGATGGACTACGACTTGAATCCCTTAAACCGAAGCTTCGATTAAGGTCTATAAAACAAAAAGAAACATAAAAAAACGGAGTAAGCTTCAATGAGCTTAGTAAGCTTTGAGTAATCTAAACAATTCATCCTTCATAACATCTACTATGTCATATAACAAAACTCAATTTCAAAAGCCTATCTACTTGGTCGAATACACATTCACATACATGAGGAAAATTCAACATTTATTTGCAATTGATTCCTTACCATCTATTATCACCAAATTCCCATTATCATATAGGCATCATTCATAGCCGAACATATGTATACCTTAGCAAATATAGGTAGAGCATACCATCATGTTTCATATTTGAACTTTACCAAAGCAAAGTCAATCATAAAAAAAAAAAAACATTGAACTTAAATATTTCATATCATACTCAGGTACATATCAATTTAATCTATTACATAGGTACAAAGTACATACCTGACATTCTTAATACGATGTTCATAATTTACCACAGTTATATCGTAATTCCTCATAGTCTCACACATACAAGAATCACCGGCACGAAGCCTGCTAGGCGCGAAGGCCTGAAAGTATTACTGGCACAAAGCCTGCTAGGCACGAAGGCCCGAATGTATCACCGGCACAAAGCCTGCTAGGCACGAAGGCCCGAATGTATCACCGGCACAAAGCCTGCTAGGCACGAAGGCCCGAATGTTTCACCAGCACAAAGCCTGCTAGGCACGAAGGCTTGAAAGTATCACTGGCTCAAAGCCTGCTAGGCACGAAGGCCTGAAAGTATCACCATCAAACCCCAGGCAATAATTCATTCACATTTTAATGCATTATACAAAACATACCATATTCGAAACTCACGTTTACTTTCATCACGAGCATCACATACAAATACACATTATAACATTCTCCATAAACTCAAATTGCCGAATACTATTCATTTTCAATTTCATTTCCATTCGGTTTGATAGAGATTACCATGAAATCTCACATGTATAAACTAGTCATATCTTTCCTTCAATTTCAATATGCACACGGCTACCTTACTCATGCCATCATGTTTATAATTGAATTTTTATCAAAGTGAGATCATTTAACTACAAGGCATGTAACCTAAATGTTTCATATCATAATCATGTAAATGCAAAGATAATACACTCAAAACTTACCTCGATATATTCGATCGGTTGTTGACCGGCTACTCTACCACCTTTGTTTTTCCTTTATCCGAGTGTGTCTCTCTTAGCTCTTGAGCTAGATTAAACAAGTTTACCGTTCAATAATCTATTACTAAAATCACATAGTTATCAATCACTTAATCTATGCATAACCGAATACATAAATAAACATATAATTTTATTCACAAGTATCTCATTATACAATTACTAAGTGTATTCACTCACAAGATAGGAAATTTTCATATAGGCCGAAAACACATTTGCCATGTAACCCTTAAATTTAAACATCCCATCTAACTTATCATAAATCATGCTTCCAACTCATTAATCAATTTACCTACGTAACACATGTTTACTATATGCTCAAAATACAGTTACCTCTATGGCCGAATTCACAAGACAAATTTTTAAATATGAATATACTTTACAAAACAAGATTACAATAGCTCAAGGTAAACTTAATCAACCATTTTAAAATAACTGTAAGCTCAAGACTTTAACATTATAAGACATAACACATACATAGGGCACCTAAACTCCACTCATTCCCAAGTTTAAAATCGGTAATTATTCATTTAAATGCATAATTTAGCACTTAACTAAAATCCCAAAGTTTTCCATGGCCGATTGTCATACTAAGGTTATTAAACATTTTACTCATTAACATTCCACTATTACTCCAATTCCTCACATGGCCGAACATTCAAAGCACATACAACAACTTAAAATTTAGTTACGACCAACTAGACAATGCTTTAACCAAGCCAAACTCGTAAGATCACAAGATAAAAATACATACATATCATATTATAACCTATTACCATAACCAATGTTCTAATCTACTACCTATTCATTCAAGTGAACCATTCCTTGGACAACTACCTCATTCGGCTATGACATAGACTAATTTTGACAAATAAACATCTTTTCTCATCAATTTAACCCAATAACCGAATGTAAACACTCATATAACCAAATTCTACTAGCTCAAACCAACTTGCAACCATTTCAAATGCAATACATCAAAACATCCATAACTCCAATGGCTTCTTTCATGACCGAATACACATAACACCATAAATTTCAAAATTTAAACCATGGGTGAAGTAGGCCATGTAACAACCCTCCTAATTGTATACATAATTAGCAAAAATTCATTCAAACATACCTCAAATTAAAAGGAAGCCATGGCCGAATGACTTTAGCTTTTTCTTTTCCTACTTCTTTTTCATTATTTTCGGCCGAAACAAGAAGAACATTCAAGCTCATTTTTTTCTATTATTTTCATAACATGCATGATCATAATTATTAGATTACCTAATTACCCCTTTTAATATTCAAGCTCTTCCACTAAGCCATGGACGGTAATGTCCATGCAAATTATGCATGGTTTATTAGCAATTTAAGTCCTCTCTACCTTATAAGACATTGGATTCGGCACTTACACATATGCCCAACTAAATTATCTTTCATGCAATTTAGTCATAGTTTCAAATTTTAACTCAAAATCAACCAAAAATAAAAAATTAAGGCACCACATATTTTCACACATATAATTCACATAACAATTCAAACTTAGATCATATTTCTGACTCGGTTTAATGGTTACGAAACCACTTCCCGACCAGGGTCAAAATAGGGCTGTCACAAACAACCCCTCACCAGATATTTTGCTCCTATGGCCCATTGGGCCTATTTTGGCCCATCGAGGCCCAAAATAATCTAAGTGCACAGAATCGCACCAAATGGTCCCCTCAAATTAAAGCCCAACACAGCGGGCTCGGATTGGCCCATAGACGTTCGCACACCCACGAGGCCTCGATATGCCGACATTTCGACATTTTGGCTTTTCGACTTTTGCCGATCTACACTACAGAGGGTGTAGTTGCACACCTGGTTATGAACTATGTCACGCAACCCCCACCAATAATCAACCTATATAATCCAACCATAACATTAACCCAAAATTCGATTGAAACCAACGTTACTCAACCCTTACATATTTGGCCATTACTAACAAAATCAATTTTTACTTACCTTTGTCAAAACCAAGCCACTAGATCTAATCTGCCATGCTATTGTTAACCACCACTCCACCTTTGCCTTCACCAAAACAACTCCTACGATCGACTACGGAATACAAGAAAATGGAGACCTTTGGATCGGTTTCCAAAGAGTAGATCAAAGCCGATTAGAAAAGAAAGGTAGAGGGAGGTTTCAGCTTTTCAAGAATCGCATACAAGTAACAAATAAAGAATAGAGAATAGAGAATAGGACCCTTACCCAAAAGTTTGGTTGACTGGATTGTTACCACTAGAAGTCGCCCTCTTTTAATCTAAACCCCGATCTTCTATAGATCAGCTCGAACTCAAGGGTAGTAAGATCCAAAGTGTTCGGCTATGTGAATAAATAGGAAGGAATGAATAGATGATGATGAACAATCAATTAAGTATAAGTTTTAGGAGAAGGAGAAGAATAGACAGAAGGGGTTTGAAGAGTAACAAAGAACAGAAGAGGAATCTTTGGAAAAGGAAGCAAGAAGGTGTTCAGGTTTTAGAAGAGATTACAAAAGGTATTCGAATAGCATGAAGATATGGGTTTCGGCTTTCGATTGTTTGCCCAAAAAGGAGAAGCAAAGGTTCAGCTATTGGGGAAGAAGAAATAGGGAGTTTCAGTTCATGTACCAATCGGCCAAGGGGAGATTGTGAGCTTAGAGACCTTTAGCTTTTGAACAAAATGGGAAAAGGAGGAAAGAAAATAAAATCAAAAAAACAGGCACCCTACAACCTACCTATTCGGCACTAAGGTAAATTGACTGAAAAATGTAACTCCTGAAAGCACAAAAAAAGAAATCGGCAACAAGATCCCAAGGTCCCCTCCCAAAATGCCAAAAATGCTACCCCAAAAGTCCCTAACCAAATTTGCAACCCCAAAGTCCCCCAACCAGCCACTCCTTGATCAACTCCTTATTCTGCTCCTTGATTTACTTAACCTCCACAATTGAATTTAATTCAAATTACCATGACCAAGTCTTCTCTTACCCAATCTCTACCACCTTCCAGGGTTTGAATTTATTTGAAACTCTTGCCGCCTACTTTCAGCAAAATAGACATCTTTGCCTGCAAGATGATTTGAACCTCAGATCCCCTTATCAATGAGACCACCATATACCCAAATGTAGCACTAGCCACTTTGCCATAAGCCTTTTTGTAATATAACATTTCAACAACTACACATAAGCCTCACGAACCAACACTCACACACCCTTAAGCCCAAAATCAAAATTTTGCTAAAGTCTTAGCTTAAGCCTGAGCTTTCTTGAGGCCTTCTCGAGGCCCTCCAAATGTACTCAAACCCTCAATTTAACACAGTCAAATATGCAATTATTGAATTAAGTAAAATCACAGAACCCTAAAATTTGAGGTGTTACAAGAAGTGTATCATTTACACGGATCACAAGAGCCTCAAATACCTTCTCACCCAGAAGGAACTTAATCTGAAACAGTGAAGGTGGATAGATTACTGAAGGATTACCATTGCTTAATCGAATATCATCCTGGCAAAGCTAACGTAGTAGCTGACGCATTGAGCCGTAATGCTATGCCTGACTTAAGGGCAATGTTTGCACGCCTAGGTTTGTTTGATGATGGGGGAGTATTGGTAGAGTTACAAGTTAAATTGGTGTGGATTGAGAGGATTAAAGATAAGAAAATGGTAGATGAGTCGTTGATCCCTCATTTCCGATAGATTGAGAGTGGGGAGAAGTCTAATTTTGAACTGAATAAGAAGGAGTGTTACGTTTTCATGGTAGAATTTGTGTTCCAAGGGATTCTAAACTGAGGCAGTCTTGACTGCAAGAGGCACATAGTAGTCCATACGCCATGCACCCTGACGGAAATAAGATCTATCGTGACTTACGAGAATTGTACTAGTGGCCAGGGCTTAAACGTGAAGTTACTGAATTGGTAAGTAAATGTCTGACATGCCAACAAGTGAAAGCTAAGCATCAACTGCCTTTATGGTTATTGCAACCGGTGAAGATTCCTCTTTGGAAATAGGAGAGAATCACCATGGACTTTGTTAGTGGGCTACCCTTAACGCCTACTAAGAAAGACTTGGTATGGGTTATAGTGTATCGTCTGACTAAATCTGCTCATTCTATACCGGTCAGAACAGACTACTCATTGCAGAAATTGGCTAAGTTGTATGTGGCAAAAATTGTGAGATCACATGGGGTGTCGGTATATATTATATCTGACAGAGATCTGCGTTTTACGTCAATATTCTAGGGTAAATTACATGAAGCATTAGGCACAAGACTAGATTTTAGTACCGTGTTTCACCCTCTGACGGATGGGCAGTAGGAAAGGGTAATTCAGATATTAGAAGACGGGAAGACTACTTGCTATTGGCAGAGTTCGTATACAACAACAGCTACCAATCCAATATTATGATGGACTGAACTGGGTGAGAGGCGAGTTCTAGGACCTAAATTGATATCGAATACAGAAGATAAGGTGGAACTACTTTGGGATCGATTGAAGGAAGCTTCTGACAGACAAATCACACACAGATCTTAAATGTCGTGAGATTGAATATTCTATAGGAAACTTAGTCTTTCTCAAAGGATTTCCATGGAAATAGATATTAAGGTTCGAATGTAAAGGTAAGCTACGCCCTAGGTTCATTGGGCCCTACCAAGTACTGAAGTGCGTTGGACCTGTTGCCTATCAGCTGAAGTTGCCACCAGAGTTGGACAGAATCCATGATGTGTTTCATGTTTCTATGTTAAGGCGTTATAGCTCGAATTCATCGCATATTGTGCTAGTTGAAGAAATTGAGGTTAGACTCGACCTAAGTTTCAAAGAGGAGCCGATCCAAATTCTAGACCACGATGTGAGAGTTCTGAGACGGGTCGGTCCCACTGGTCAAAGTATTATGGTGTAATCATAGTTTCAAGGAAGCCATGTAGGAACCTGCGGAGGCGATGTGGCAACAATACCCTCATCTCTTCTAGCCAAGTAAATTTCGAGGCTGAAATTTCTTTAATGAGGGTAAAGTTATAACACCCTAAAATTTTGGATTCTGTAATTCTATTTGTTTTGCTTTAATTGCATGTTTTGGGGGTGATAGTTAAGTGAGTTGGAAGTGGGTTGGAATGTTAGAAGGGTCCGATGAACGAACTCAAGCTTTTGGGAAATTTTTCATTTTTGGCTTAAGTGAATCTAGGCTCATGGATCGTAAGCCTTTTAAATAAGCGCGGGTGCAACAGGATGTGATAGTCACGATAGTAAGGTGGCATGTGAGCGTGTGATGTGCGCCTAGGTCGTGGGTTTGAGTCTACGCCTAGGGTAGGGTGAAAAGGTTTAGTTTTTTTTTAGGCTTAAAGAGATTCTGGCACTTGGGCTGGAAGCCTTTTAATTTATTATACAGGGAAATTGACATGAAAGGCGAGTTGGTCAAGTGGCAAGGCAAGTGGTAAGGTGAGGTGGTCACAGGTTCGAGCTACCCCGTGCACCAATGTGTGTTATTTTTGCTACTCATGCAATGGAAGAATTTGAGGCTGACCAAAACTCCTCAAGGTGGTCAGTTGAAGCGATCAAGCGGTAGAGAATTTGAATTGGGTGGATGCTATTCAGTGAAAGCAATTTGGATTAAATTTAAATTACGTTGTTGGCTTAAATCAAGGAGCAAATAAGGGAAATTGAATTGGGAAGGATGTTGGCTGAAGGTAAGAGTTGTTTGTGAGCTAATCGGTTATAGGGAATTTTGTACCGAAAATAGGGTGGCTTGGTTGCTCGGTTTTGCCAAGTCTTGCTTTTCTTTGGAGTAGACCGAATTGTTTCGAAAGGGGTTTACCTCATTTTCTTGATAACTTGATCCTCTCTTCTTCCTTTTTTTTTCTTTCACCGAAAACCAATTCTTTTTCTCACTTGCGGGTTGTGCCTCTTTTTCCTGAAAATCGATCTAGTACATAGTTTTGTGGCCTGGTAGTATCGCATACCTTTCCTTATTCTCACTATTAGCCAAATCTACCTTATTTTCCTTTGACTAAGCCTATCATCTTTCTCACTTACTTCATTTTGTTTTTTTCTTGCTTGGCTGTGTTCATCTCTTTGCTCCATCGTCCTTCTACTCCTTCTTCATTTACTAATAGCCGACTCTTTACTTTTAGCTGATTACCTTAATCTCTTCTCTTGGTCAATCTTCCTTTAAGCTAAATCTAAGGGGCTTAATTTTTTAAAAAAAGCCGAAGCTTTGGTCTTTCTTAGTTCCGTATAGATTTTGGTAAGATTTTTGGGTTTGATTTCTCATATACTTTTCTGTTGAACCGAATGTTTCGATTTTTGAGTTTTGATTAATGCCTTTGGTTATGGTGGCATTTGTTGGGTCTCAAGTGACGAAAGGGGGAGGCTTTCCAAAGGATTTGGGATTCTTTCTTTAACAGTTGACTGTGGTAGGGGTAAGTAGTACTTGGCCGAATATATATCATAACCGTTGTTTGAGACTTCAAGTCACTTACTTGTAGATGGCTTGCCTAATAGAATGCGTGTTGTTGCAGTCAGTAATCAAGTAATGTAATCGGTTCGAGTTAGTGAAATTCAGGAACTGTCGTGTGTGCAAGGTTGGTTCGAGGGATAAATCACATATCGATAAATAGGTTTGTTAACCACACTGGTAAATCCCAAAGGTGAATTGCCGAAATGTCGAATACCGAAAAGCCAACGAAGCAAACGGTGGCCACGTGGGCGTGTGAGCACCTATGTGTTCGGCTGGAGCCATGCATTGTGGCCCTTCATTGGGAAGTGACCACCACGAATGTTTCCGTGAGATGGGCCGAAATGGGCCCATGGGCACGATGGGCCATCGGCCACTAGATGGGCCTGGGCCTATGATTGAGTTTCTGGACTGTTGGGTTACATGCGTCGCTAGACGACCATGGCCCTACTAATGGGCTTTCACAGATCTTAGCCTACATTGATAAATGACCAAAATGCCCCTAATGGGTAAAATGACCAAAATACCCTCTGAGGGTAACTTGACTGATTTGACCATATACGTTATCTGGATGATTTTGTATACTATGACTTAGTATGTAGGCCCATGTTCTATATTTTATTGGCATGATATTGAGTATGTTACATTACATGGGGGATTGGGCATTTGTATAATGGAGGAAGTGTTCTGATATGGTAGCTTTGCTGCATTACTCTGTAGGCTTATTGCCTAATATTCTGGTAGCACTGCTGCATTATTATTGATAGTGCCACACTGATACTACACTGTGGAGTGTACGGTTGCATGGGTTGATTATATCCCCACGTGGTGTGATAGGCTGGATGGAGATGGATCTAAATGTTGGATTGGGTAGGATTTGTTTGCATGCTATACTGTTCTGAAATAGGCTTGGGCCCAGGTTGTTCTGTAACACTATTCTACATTGGAATTCTCTCTAAGTATTCATATACTCACCCATTTATTTTACTGTACAGGTAATCTCGAGGAATAGTCAGTTCGGAGCTGCGAGGGACTTGCAGATGCCACACTTCGCTGTTTATTCACTCTTGAATTTAAATTACTTTAATTATTAGTTTATTTTGGGTTGTAATAAGGCCGTTATTTAAACTTTGGTTTAAGTTGATGGGTTTTTTCTAATTCATGCAAAACGGTTAGCTTTAAGGCACGATTTTGACAAAAGATACATATTTCCAAAAACCACGATTCGCAAGGAGTGAAATCATAAGCAAAGTTTTTGCAAATAACAAAGCTTTCAAAAGTAAATTACTTACATAACTAGATTTACTAAGATAAAAGAAATCACGATTTCTATCAAACTAAAATGGTTTTACTTCAAAGTAATGCATGATAAGTTAACAATTTTAACAAACATCAATGTGACACTTCCAAATACGGCCATGACGTCTAGGCCAGGTTTGGAGTGTTACACTCGGGATCATTTTTGCTTTGAAAACGTACTAGGTATGACCCGAAACACAAAAAAATAAGAATTGGCAAAAGCCAAAAAACCTCACTATCGATGTCACATGACCGTGTGGTAAGTCATGTACGACGACACGGTCGTGTGATTGACAAATGCCAGGCCGTGTGTAAGACACAATCGTGTGATGGCCGGAGTGTGGACATGTGAGCTACACGGACTAGGCCAAATTGGGCATGTGGGCCCACATGGGGACGCCACAAGGGCATGTGGATTTTTTGGGCCAGGCCATGTGATCCACATGGGCAAGGCTAATCTAGGCGTGTAGGCCACATGAGCGTATGGGCCCATTTATCTAAAATTTTCCCTAGGGTTACATGGGTCATCCCAAACGATTGTGGGCCTACTGTAGGGTTGGTAGGGGCTAACTAAACCCTAAACTGTATGATCTGATTAGGATATTGATACATGTCTACTTGTACTATTATCTGCATATATGCTATCTATATACACTTATGCGTAAGCATGGGAGCATGTTAGACTATTTATCTGTATTTGTATATTTCTATACCTGATATTGGGGATGGGATGTTGTATATTGGAAGAAGTGTACTGAAAGGCAATTTATGCCTATTATCTAGCAGCATGGCTGCATTATATCTGTTACGTGCCGTATCAGTACTATATGGTGTATAGGGTTGGGTGGGTGTTTTAAACTGCACATGATGTGTAGGGATGGTTGGAGATGGTGAGTAAAGGATAAGGGTAGGATTTTGATTTCTACGTTTTTATTCTAATTTACACATCTGTATCTATATCTGAGATGGGCTTAGGCCCGAATCTGGATTTATATCTGTAATGGGCTTAGGCCCAAACTGTATCTATTTGATTCTGATTTTTTGTATGTGTGCATGCTTAATTCTACGGGGTTACACACTGAGTTTACGTAAACTCACTCCTTTCTGTTTGATCTGTAAAGGTAATCCACAGTCTTAGACAGATCAGCCTAGCAAAGGACTCGACGGTGACCATATGTCATGGACTGATGTGGGCTATGGTTTTTACATTAAAATATTTTATTTATTTCTCGGTATTTCTTTTTGTAAAATGTGAACTTTTTAGACTATTACTTAAATTTGGGTTTAACTGTGTTTTATGAATTTAAAATTGCAAACTCGACAAAAGCTCAGATTTTACCAAAATGAAAGGTTTTCTAATAACTTCGACTGGTTTCCTAAACACAATGGTTTTATTAGCTTCCGCTACAAAACACATTCTTCCTCTAAGTAACTAATTAAATAGGAATGTGTAAACTGATAAAAGCGACAAAGGTTTGTAGGATCGCCCGGTGCCTCCAAGGCGCAGCGGAAAATTAGAATAATAAATTTTACCGGCGATCCATACCATGGATCCATGTGTAAGGAACGAATCGGGGTGATAAAGGTTTCGAAATTACCGAAACTTCAATCTGAGTAGACAGCGACGCCAAGGCAACGGGAATCCTGAAGCACTATCGACCCAAGCCGCAACCTTTAACGATGTCGGCCTCTACGTAGTCCACCCAATTGACAATGAACGGAAATCTCTCAGAAACTATTTTCAGAGAGTCTCACTTTTGACGGCTGCTAGGCCTCCCTTTTATGGTTTCGGGATTGCCTATGTATATCCCCTTTAGGGTTTTTACCCTTGCCATATTTAAAACTTTGTGTTAATTGGTATATATTCATAATGAATATTTATTACCATAAATAATCCGAATCATAATAATCGTTATTAAATAAATATAATAACGTTTAACCGAAAATTATAATTACGTTAATTATAATAAAGATTTCGGTAAACTATATTTATTTAAATTTATATATATATGAACCAAAATCATATATTAGAAAATTATGTTCTTGATTATGTGTACAACATCCTTGTACATATAGTATGTTCAATAATTTGATTGCCGAATTTAATTAATTCTATAATTAATTTAATTCATGCGACAACCAGACACAATACCAACTATGTTTTACTCCGTTCATTTCAATTAAAAGGTGTGACCCTATAGGTTCTTGTAACATTAGTAGTAATATTAGAACTATTCTAATATTACAAACAATGAGTGGCATCTAGCAATGCATCATTGCTACCTAAGTTACAAGAAGTCATGATTCGACATAACCTTTTGTGATTAACTTTTCATGCATTAATCCTTAAGTCCAATATCTTTAGAATAGACACAAGTCATGGAATAGTCACACTTGCATAGTCCATCCTATGTTTCTTGATACCTTGAGTAGACTATGATATACAAATAAGTATGACATCTCATATCAACTTATTTGAGCATGGCCATGCATTTCTAGTCTTACTCAATCAAGTGGCCTGAGATATTACTCCTATTATGTAGGAGGGACTTATCCTATATTGATCAACCATATCCCTCTACATAGATTGTGGTATATCCAACATTAGTCTTAATAGAACAACCAATTACAGTGTTCGTTTGACTATATCAAAATATACAACTCACGATGTTGGAATGATGATGATCTCAAGTATGAGGATCATATACATATTAATCACTATGAGTAATATTGTGACAATTACATAATAATCCAAGAAACATACTCATAGCGGGTCGGTCCAATATGTTGTTCTCTAACACACACATTCATGCATTGATTCTGATACTCGATATCAATGACAACTCTTTATCATCAATCAACTACATGTTAGTCTCAATGCATTATTATTGTCCTAGCCAACAATAATACTTGACTAAGGATCTTTTAAGAATAATCATATTATTCTTAGGACATTATTATAAAACAGTTTATTTATGCACACAGAAATGAAACTGAAATAATAATGGCAAAGCCTTATATTAATAAACATGATAAATCAAGTATGTTGTTACAACCATCTCGTGATTGATCTTTGGGCATACTCTTACAAGGTTAACGAACTAATATGGTTTTAACTTAACAATAACATTTTTGAACCCCATTTCATGTGACACTTATGGATTCAGCCATAATGTCTAGGCTGGGTTTGGTGTGATAGCCCTAATTTGACCCTAGTTGGAAAGTGGTTTTGGGACCACAAAACCGAGTCGTAAAAATAATTAAATGTCAAATTTCATGCCTATTATATGTGAAAATGCATGTGTGAAATTTTGATGCTTTGATTTTGTCATTTGAATGTGAATTTAATCAAAGGGGCTTATGTGAGAAACATTGAAAATGTGTTAGTTTAATTTTAAAATGGCCAAATTATTGCATGGTTTAAAATAAGGGATTTGCATGTCAAATATCCCAATTTAATTGATAGTGGCCGGCCAACTATTTCATGAAGTCATTGTTTCATATTTTATGCATTAGTTGGAATATTATAACTATAATAAGCATAAAATAAAATTTTAATAATAATATTATGAGATAGTGGGAGGAAAAAACAAAAGTGAGTTCATTTTCCTCTTCTTTTACCGTGAATTAAGAAGGAATAAAAATTTTTGAAGCTTAAGGCATTCGGCTATCTTTAAGCTTGCAATAAGGTATGAATTTCATGTTAGTTTCTTATATTTTTGTGAAATTGGAATGATTAGTGCATTACTTAGCTAGCCCATGTTTTAATTTTGAAGTTGATTGTGTTTCGAGCATTCGGTCATGTAATGGATTGATAGAAATGGTTGTTGTTTCATATTTTTTTTAGAAATGATGGATAGGTGAATTTTGAGTTAGTTAAATGTGCACATATATGGGTTTGATGCTAAGAGGAAAATCGGCTAAAGTGCTTGTGTGTTTATAATTGCCGATTGTAATTTAGATGCCAAAGAGAGTATTCGGCCAAAGTCAAAGTATATGATGCAAATTGTATTAGATGTTTTTTGAATGAGATGTGCATAAGTTATAAGTGATTATAAAGCTTGGCAAATTATTAAGATGAATGGTGAACATATTAAGTAGTTAAAGATAAATCCAATGGTTAGGTACACTCGGCCATTTTAGTTATGTCTATATGTTTGATTAAAAGAGGATTTAATGACCTTAGTGTTCGAAAATGAATTTGTGATAAATTTATATGGTATAAATATTTTAATTGCGTAATTGTTATAACTAGATCTTTAATTGGATAAGTGATTAAACAAGTGAATTTGTTACTTTAGCTCAAGAACAAAGGGCATCAATCTCGGATAGGGGGAAAGCGAAAGTAAACGAATAACTGTAAATAGTCGTTCGATAACTTTTGAGGTAAGTTATTAAGTAAATAAGCATGTTTTGTATTATAGACTATCAAAGATAATTGCATAAATATTTATGACCAAATGTGAAGTGTATATACTTATATGTATGTGGTGTGGCCGAATGGGCAAATGTGAAGTGTATGAACATATATGCATGTGATGAGGCCAATTGGTTAATGTGAAAGGTGTGTGAACTTATATGTATGTGGTGTGGCCGAATAGGCAAAGGTGAAGTGTATGAACTTATATGCATGTGATGAGGCCAAGTGGTTAATGTGAAAGGTGTGTGAACTTATATGTATGTGGTGTGGCCGAATAGGCACAAGTGAAGTGTATGAACTTAGATGCATGTGATGAGGCCAAGTGGTTAATGGGAAAGGTGTGTGAACTTATATGTATGTGGTGAGGCTGGATGGTTAATGAAATGTTGTGTGGCCGAATGGTTTTTTTTATCAATTGAGATAAACTATGTTATGTATAAGTATGTTCGAATGAGTGCAACTCCTTTTTAATGTGCTCGTTTCATGTGAGTATTAAAAGTAAACGAATATGATACGTGACAAACTTGTGAAATTAACTATCGTACGATATTATTCGGGTCTTAGACCTAGCAAGCTGCAAAGCTAGTGATGAGTTTCAGACTTAAAAGTCTAGTAGGCTTCGAGCCGGTGATGAGTTTCGGACTTAAAAGTCCAGCAAGCTTCGAGCCAGTGATGAGTTTCAGACTTAAAAGTCCAGCAGGTTTTGAGCCGGTGATGAGTTTCGGACTTATAAGTTCAGTAGGCTTCGTGCCAGTGATGATTTCGGGTGGAACCTAGCAGGCAAAATGCCAGTGAAATGATATTGGGCTTCGAGCCTAGTAGGCGAAATGCCGGTGAATGAGTTCAGACTTCAAGTCTAGCAGGCTAAGTGCCGGTGAAATAATAAAAGTCTATGAATATGAGATTTGTGCTATACGACGTCGAGATTCATTCAATAGATTCAATTGTCCAGGTACGTATAAATCGTTTATGCATATGGGGATAATGTGAATCGAATTACGAAGTGAAACGAGAAGTATATGAAATGTGGTTGTGTATATTTATATTCGGCCATTTTGAATTTAGTACATGAAAGTATATGTTATATATGTGATTATGATCATTGAAATTATATGTGATTGTAGTGCTCTGAATTAACTCTATATAGTCGAATTAAAGAATTACTTCGAGGTATTTAGATGTTGTGATTATGAGACTTTGTGCTAATACGGCATGTGGATTCGTTTCATTAATTAAGTTATCCAGGTATGTATAACCTATTTATGCTCATAAGAACTAAGGGAATTAGATGATGGATGCGAAGTATATGTGAAGTGATTCTATGTTTATATTCATATATAACCACTTGGTCCTTGTGGAATGATTTATGGAAGTATATGATTTTTTTGTATATGTGATTACGATCATGGGAAATTAAATGTGGATATGACATTGTATTTTGTTTGTTTCGATTGAATTAAGTTGACAATGAAGCATTTTAAATGCCTATGTTATATGAGTTCAATCTTGAACGATATGATATACATGTTTAAATGATATGAATGCAACAAATGTGTGAAAGAGTAAAATTGTAATAAATCTGCTTGAGTCAGCAGCAGTAGCATGATTGTGGAAAATCACCATAAAGTGTGGGAGTTGAGTTAGAGGCTGAATAAATTATGTAATTAAATCTTAATGAATCTAGTTTCTTATAAAAGAAACCGTGTAAGCAAAAGAATTGCCGATAATGAGATATTTGATGTGGCGTGGGATAGAGTCAAAATGACTTTGAGATCCCCTACTCTATCTTCGAAAAATCATTATAAATTGTACAAAAATAGTTATAAGATAAAATTTATATGCTTAGACTCCTTAATGAGTCTATTTTCAAATTAAATAAACGAGAATATATTTTGAATTCTGTATAATGATAAATTTGATTCGTAGTGAAGAGTGTTCAGAATAGTCAAACAGTGAAATAGGGGAAACTTTAAGAAAAATCTGGCATTGATTGGTCAAACCAAAAATTTTGAAAATTTTATGGATAGAAGATATAAGAATATATTTTTAGGGAAATTTTACAGCACTTGATTTGGAGTTTCGTAGCTCCAGTTATAAATAATTTAGTGACTATTGCTCAGGAAGATAGCTTGCAGTGAATTTGTGATTTTGTTGCAAACACTGATAAAACTTGTTAACGAGTTGCTTATTGTTTTCTTATGAACTTACTAAGCTTTAAAGCTTACTCCCCATTCTCTTTCCCTATTTCTTATAGGTTTGTACAATAGCTTGAGTTGGAAGGGCCGGAGATAACATCGCACTATCGAGTTATCATGTGAGGGGTATATGGCATGTATAGATAAACCTGTTTTTGGAACAAGTTTGATTTAGGTGTGTATTTGAAGGCCGTGCGAAAACGGCTTAACCACGTTTCTTAATTGCAAATTCATAAAATGTCCATGTGTAGTTAATGTTTATAAATATGAATTGTTTCATGAATTTGCTTTATTAGTAAATGGATAATATGCATATATTATAATGAACATGATAATAAAATAGTTATTAGTTGACATCTTGAAGCTTGAACTAGTAGAATGCCGAATCTTATGTTTGTCTGTACAAATTTTGAAAAGAGTATGATTTTGAATGTCGTATTTATATGATGATGAATTCGTGAATAAATTTCTTAAATACTAACTTATTAAGTATAGTTGAGATCATGACTTATGTATCGGTGAATGTTTGACAGCTGTGTTTTGTTGAGTAATACCTTATAACCCTATTCTGGCAATGGATAGGGGTTTAGGGTGTTACATTTAGGGTGTTACATTTAATAGTATTAGAGCTAGGTTGCAAAATTGGATGTAAATTTTGGGTTCCAAAATATGTTTTAAAGAATTGGTTTCAAATGGTTTAAAATTTTCTAATTAAGAATGTGGTACACCGAGTCTCCGGTGCCGATCTTGTAAGTGTTTCCAAACTTAGATAGCTTATTTTGAAATGCTATAGATAGCATACTCTGAAAACACTATAGTTAGTACTCTCTGAAATTGTAGTGAAACGAATAAAGACTGAAAACTTCCAAAAGCATTTATGAACTTTTGATACTTATTGCATAAAATATCTATTAATAAATATTGATCTGATGCATAAAACTCTTAATGTAGATAAATATGAATTAGACAATGTGTGCTCGTAGTATTCGCAGACGTGGTTATCGGTGTCGTGGTAGAGACCGTAGGAGGCTCGAGCTAAGTCCTCATCTCTGGGTTGTACGCCAAATCTAGATACGAGTGAGAAGCCAATTTTGCCTACTACTGAGACTGGGTCTCATGATCGTACGGCTAGGATGACGTATTGTCTCAAGTCATGTTAAGGATATTGGAGAGGGTCGCTGGACCTAATTCTGGATCTAGGAGCTGAGGGTCGGTAACTGAATGAGTATGGTCTAATGGAGCTGAGTTGTTTAGGGGTGTCACAAGAGTCGCCCCTAATATGGATAAGTATTGGTTGGAGGCCACTGACAGAATTATCGATGATTTAGATTGTACCCCTGAGCAAAAACTGAAGGGTACAGTCTCCTTGCTTTTTAAAGAAGCATACCAGTTGTGGTTAATAGTTAGGAAGGGCACTCAGCCTGATGATTTGACTTGGGAGTTCTTTAAAACTACGTTTCAAAGCAAGTATGTGTGAGCTAGCTATCTTAATGCTCGCAGGCATGAGTTCCTGAATCTCACGCAAGGTGACCGATCTATGGCCAAGTATGAGGCTGAATTCTGAGCTTGAGCTGCTACGCTCAAGGCATGGTGGCATCTAAGTACGAGAGGTGTGTTAGGTTTGAGGATGGCCAAAGGGATACTCTAAGGTTTCTGATTGCTCCCCAGAGGGAGTGTGAGTTTTCTGTTCTAGTAGAAAAGGCAAAGATCGCAAAAGATGTTAAGCGCAGAGCGCCAGAATAGAGATAGGAAGAGAGGTAAGAAAAAAAGGGATCCAGAGCTGTCAAGTTTTGTATAGAGGCCTATGAAAAAGGCCAGATCTAATGGGCCAGTTAGAGTGGGAGCCTCTGTTATTTCTACTGGGATGCTACCTTGTGGAGATTGTGGTAGACGCCATCCGGGTGAGTGCTAGAGGAGGATCTGGAGCATGTCTAAGGTGTGGATCTTTAGAGTACTACATATTAGAGTGTCCACTAAGGGCTGATCAGGAGCAAGCTCCAGGATAAGGTTTTGTGCAGTCGTAGAGAGTAGTTCAGCAGCGACCTATGGGCCATGGACATGTTAGGGGTGGTAATGGTATAGGTTAAGGAGAGAGAGCATCGGGCAGAGGTGCTGGGCAGATAGAGGTGAGGCAACTGGCTTTGGTTTATCCTGCTCAACGCTGCGAGGATAGAGATGCTCCTGACATCACCACCAATATGTTCTTTATTTATGATGTACCGTACATTGCCTTGATAGACATAGGATCTACTCATTCCTATATAGCCTGTTGTACTTCTATAAATCTGGGGTTATCGGTTGAGAGTACTGCTAGTGAGGTTACTATGTTAAGTCCGTTGGGGCAGTCTATTCTGGTTAGTAAACTCTATAGGGATGTTTCGCTAGTGGTGTACAGAGTTGAATTTTTGGCGAATTTGATGAAGCTATCGTTTAGGGAATTTGATTTGATTCTGGGTATGGACTGGTTGGTTGAGCATCAAGTCAACCTGGATTATGCGACTAAGAGGGTCGTTCTGAGCACTAAAGATGATGCAGAGGTTGTAATAATCAGCGAGCATCGGGATTATCTATCTAACATAATCTCTGCTCTTATGGCCGAGAATTTGGTGCGAAGGGTTGTGAGGCATTTCTGGCCTATGTTAGTGTTTCAGTTTCTGGGGACTCTTTTTTGGGAGATATCAGAACTATAAGGGATTTTGCATATGTCTTTCCTGAGGAGTTATCGGGATTACCACTGAATTGAGAAGTCGTATTTGGGGTTGAGCTTCTTTCAAGTACAGTTCTAGTGTCTATCGCTCCCTATCGTATGGCATTGAAGAAGCTTACAGAACTTAAGGCTCAACTTAAGGAGTTGTTGGATCGTGGTTTCATCCATCTCAGTGTGTCACCATGGGGAGCACTAGTTCTATTTATCAAGATGAAGGATGGGACCATGAGGACGTGGGTTGATTATCAACAGTTGAACAAACTGACCATGAAGAATAAGTACCCACTTCCAAGGATTGACGACTTATTTGACAATTTCCTAGCGGCTTCAGTCTTTTCGACGATAGATCTTTGTTCTGGGTGCCATTAGTTAAAGGTTAAGGAAGCTGATGTCCAGAAGACTGCATTTAGGACTCGTTATGGGCATTACGAGTTCCTAGTTAGGCCTTTTGGACTAGTAAACGCTTTGGCGGCGTTTATAACCAGATGAACTAAGTGTTTTAGCCATTTTTGGATCAGTTCATCGTGGTGTTCATCGACAGTATATTGGTGTATTCTAAAACTGAGGATGGTCATGATGAACATCTTAGAGTGGTACTTTAGACTTTGCGAGAAAAATAGCTCTACGCTAAATTCAGTAAGTGTGAGTTCTAGCTGCGTGAAGTGACTTTTCTGGGACACTTAGTTTCTGCTGAGGGGACCGTGTTGATCCTAGAAAGAGTAAGGCTATACTGTATTGGAAACAGCCTAACAATGTATCTGAAATCTATAATTTTTTGGGTCTAGCGGGGTATTATCGCCGTTTCATGGAAAAATTCTCTTTAATTGCAGCACCTTTTAACTAAGCTTCTATGTAAGTGTGTTCCTTTTGTCTAGACTGATGCGCAGCAAATGAGCTTTGAAAAGCTCAAATCTGTTTTGACTCAGTCTCCTATTCTGATACAGCCTGAACCTAGTAAAGAGTTTGTGGTATATAGTGATGCATCACACGTTGGTTTGGGATGTGTACTGATGCAAGATGGAAAAGTTATAGCTTATGCATCCCGTCAGCTTCAGATACACGAGGTAAATTATCCGACACATGATCTCGAATTAGCTGCAGTAGTGTTTGTGCTAAAAACCTACACAAATCACAAGAGCCTCAAGTATATCCTCAGTCAGAAAGAGCTAAACCTTAGGTAGTGTGGCTGGATTGAGCTGCTCAAAGATTACGACTGCACAATCGAGTACCATTCTGGTAAACCTGATGTGGTGGCCGATGCTCTAAACTAAAGAGCAATGTCTTATTTGAGGGTGATGTTTGCTCGCATTAGTCTTTTTAAGGATGGGAGTCTGCTACCTGAGTTACAAGTTAATCCGACATGGATTGATCAGATTCGGGTTAAGCTGTAACGCCCCAAAATATAGGGGCTCTGGTTTTGCATGAATTGACACAAACTGCTTGTTTATTTTTTTAGCTAGAGTGATTTAGGTGTGTTTGGGGGTGTTAGAGAAGCTTGGGTTCAAGTCTGTGCTTTTGCAAAATTTTTAGTTTTTCTCTTAAATGAATCTGAACACTAGCATGTAGGCCTTATAAATTATTGCACTTAACTATGTCACAAAGAGAGCATGCGATTTGGTGGCAATGTGGTGTGTTGTGCTTACAAAGAGGGCCTGAGTTCGAGTCACTCCTTACTCAAGGGAAAGTTATTTTATCTCTTCACTTCATTAGAGGTGGAGTTGACTGGAACTCTGCTGAGTGAGAGTTGAATTGGTCTTGAGAAGATATTCAGGGGATATGGATGAAGGTTTGTATGGATTTGGAGAAGGAAAAGGTGGAGTGAATCAAGGAATTTGAACACGGGGAGTGTTGTGCCGAAGGTAGGATGCTCATGAGCCGAATTTGCTTAGGAAATTAGAGCATTCGGTTTTGGTCATTTTTAGTGCTAAAGCCAAAATATCTTTGACCATTTGGGTTTTTTTTCTTTCGTGCATGTTGCATTTTTGGTCATCTCGTGGTTTTAGGTGCTTTCAGTCCTGTTCTTCTTTTCCTTTTTTTTGTTGCCGAATGTGTTCTCAACCTCTGCCGAATTGGCATTTTTCTGCATTTTCTCTTCTCCTCTTTTTTTAAACTGAATAAAACTTCTTCTACTCCCTTTCTGATTCCTCTCTTTTCAGTCCCTTTTCTAAGTCGAATCCTCTCATTCATCTTTACCTCCACTTTCATCTTGGCATCCCATTTTGTTCCAAAACCTAGTTAAATACCATAGACCTTCAATTCCTCTTTATTATGCTTGGCTAATTAGTTCTTTTTCTCAGATTTCCCTCTCTAAATGATTATTTCTTCTTTCTTTTCACTACTTCTTTTCAGTTTTTCTTTTTTTTATTGGGTGTTCTTGGCCGATTATCTCTGTGCCCTATCGAGAGTGTTGGTTGTTTTGTTTTCGGCATAAGTTTCAGATAAGAGGTAGGTGTTCTTATATTTTCTTTGCATTCAGTCTAGGTTCCCTTATTTTATTTTCTTTAAGTTGAATACTCTCATCCATATTCTTTAAATTGTCGATTATTGGTTCCTTATTTGGATTGTTGTGTTTTTAGGGTTTCACGAAGAGTGGTAAATGCAAGTATTTGGAAGGCGATCAAGCCTTTTTTCTTGTTATTTCATAAAGTAATGCGACACCTTGTTTTTTTGTGTTTAGGCCAATCTTTCTTATGATGGTAAGATAATATTCATTGGTCTAAGTAACATCTTTAGCCGGTCTCACCTAACAAGATCTTTCATTAGTGCAGATAATCAACGAGAAGCGTTCGTTTGATGCTAGCCAAGTGATTTTAGGGTTACAAGCTATATTACTATCTATCATGGTTAATGGTATGGACAGTTTAGGGATTCAAAGTTTGTGAATCTTATTAATGGTAGGCTAACGATATGCCTTATTGGAATTTAGGATCGGTGCTCAAGGGTTAATTGTGTGATTCGCAATAAGGTGTGTATTTGTACACTGTAAACTATTACTGTCATAAAGCCAAAAATGTGTGTATTCACACCTCTCTGTTTTGTGAGTCAGCAAAAGCTGGAAAGCTGAAATGTTGGCATTTGAAGCCTCACGAGCGTACGATTGCTCGTATAGTGACTGAGCCTGCAAAACATGGGCGATAGACCGTAGAGGCCACCATGAGCGTTCTCGTGCATTTGGGCTGTTATGGGCCTCGATGGGCCAGAATCAGCCATGTGGGCCCATTGGGCTCATAGGTCCCACACGGATAAAATCCACAGTAAGTGACAAATAATGGATTGGGTTATGAAGTTCGCATAGTCGTGACTGGATTTAGGCTAAATAGGCCACACGAGCGTGTGGGCCCACTTAGGCCGAGTAATGGGCCTTAGGCCCATTTACACTATTGTGACCACTTAGGTCACCTAAGTCATTCGAGATGACTGTAGACCTTCTGAAGGGTTATCATATATGCTGAGACTCCAAAATTAGTAGATGACCAAAATACCCCTACTATTTTATCCCTAATTGACGAAATGACTGTTACACCCCTAGTGGTAGGTTGATCGAGGTATATATGATATTTCTATGACTGATACCGAGTGGGACATACTGCATACACATAATATTTATGACACGTCATATTGCATGGGGTTGGGATACTATTACGGAGGAAGTACTAGTGGCTCTACCACGTATTTACTATTTCTAGTGGCTTTGCCACATATTCTAACAGTGCTGGCTTTGCCACACTTATTGTTCTTGTAGCTTTGCTGCATTATTACTGCTAGCAGCATTGCTGGGATATTGGTGTGCTGGATGGGTGGGTCGATTTAATCCCCACATGGTGTATTGGTATGGGTGGTGTGTTGGTTGGATCGGGATGGGTTGCATATTTGCATTGTATTGATACAGTATTGGGCTTAGGCCCACTCAGTTACTGTATAGGGCTAAGGCCCAGACTGCACTGCTACTAAATAGGGCTTAGGCCCAGATTGATTTTACATGCACTATTTAGTGTTTGACTGATAGGGGATTACACACTGAGTTTTCGTAAACTCATCCTTTATTTTAATTGTCCAGGTAATCCCCAACCTTCGGCGATTTGGAGCCGTGAGAGACTTGGAGGTGGCCATACAATTGTTGATGTTCTGTTTTAAACTTGCGGATTTAAATTTCATATTGGGCTATTAGTTGTGTAATAAGGCCATTTGCTTTTAATTTTTAAAATTAGGCTTGAATTTTTTATTTTAAACTGCTAGAGTAGGAAAAATGAGTTTTCAAAGTAATAACTATTTTTCAAAGAAAAACATGCAATTTAAACTTTAAGGTTTTCAATTAGAAAAACTTCTGCGGTTTTGTTCAGTTTAAGAAATCAACGGTAGCAAATATGGTAATCGTTTTGATAAGTTATTTTTAAATTGTAATAACGTAATTTGCTAAATAAAGCAATCAAAAACTAAATGGATTTTAGCTTAAATACAAATTTTTATCAACAAGTCCAAATTTTGGAAAGCTTCTGGCGAGATGATTTGCTAAATACAAACCAAAAAATATTTAAACATAGAAATGAACTTTTATCGACAATTCCCTTATTTTTAGTGACACTTTGATTTGACATGCCAGATTCGGCTATAACATCTGGGCTGGGTTTGGGGTGTTACATAAGCAATTAGAGGATGAGTCTCTGGGTCTGTGATTTCGTCAGGTTGAGATTGGCATCACTTCAAATTTTGGATTTAATAATGAGGGTGTTTTATGTTTTTGAGGTTGGATCTGTGTGCTGAATGATGTGGATTTCAGACAAGTGATTCTGAGAGTAACGTCTATGCTATGCATCTTAGTGGAAATAAAAAGGACCATGACCTTTGTGAACTATACTAGTAGCTGAGTTTGAAGAGTGAGGTTACAAACTTCGTAGCTCGCTGTCTGATGTCCCAGCAAGTTAAGGCTGAGCATCAGTTACCTTTGGGTTTGTTACAGCTGGTTAAGATTCCCGTATGGAAATGGGAGCAAGTAACGATAGACTTCATTAGAAGTTGGCAAAGCTATATATTTTTGAGATAGTAAGACTGCGTGGGGTTCCTGTCTCGATTATTTCTGATAGAGATCCTTACTTCACTTCTCGGTTCTGGAAGAAGTTGCACGAGGCTCTGGGTTCAACGTTGGACTTCAGTACCGCATTCCATCCTTAGACCGATGGTCAACCTGATAGGGTGATATAGATACTGAAGGATATGCTTCAGAGTTGTGCGATTGATTTTTGAGGTAGTTGGGAGGACTATCTGCCGTTGGCTGAGTTCACTTATAATAATAGCTTCCAGGCTAGTATTCAGATGGCACCTTATGAGGCTTTGCATGGTCATAAGTGTCATACTCCTTTGTATTGGATTGAGTTGGGTGAACGTCAGGTTTTGGGTTCTGCGTTAGTTTCTGAGACTGAGGATAAGGTTAGACTAATTCGGGATCGTCTGAAAGCGGCTTCTGATAGAAAGAAATCTTTTGTAGATCTAAAGATGCGTGAGATTGAGTACTATATCTTTGGCAAAATTTGTTATTTTTTGAATCAAGTCGGTCCCTTAATGAGTGGGTTTATATTTATTTATTGTTGTTTGATATCAGAATGGGCCTACTAGTCTGGTGGTTGGGCGGAATGTCAGTTTGCTAGAGGTCTTGTGTTCGAGTCCTGGTGCAAGCGTGAATGCTAATACTTTTGCTTGGATGGTTAAGAGAGTTTGAGCTGTATTGGAAATCTGAGTAGTGGGATTAGAGGGAGAAAAATAAGGGAATCGGATTAAATGGGGATTTGGTTTATCTTGTTCTTTTTTACTATCATTTTTTTTTATTTTTCTTTCCCAAAATTTTGCTCCCCTTTTTGACATTTTGTTCTTTTCTGCCTGCCACTTCTTGTTCATTTTCTTTTTCTTCTTCTCTTTTCAGTTCAATTAATTGTCTATTTCATTTGTTAGGGCTCGATTCTGCGGTGGTCCATCTGTCAACTTGGTAAGTTTTTACTGTTGCCCTTTTAGTTTCCATTCTCTTTAATAGGGTTTGATATTGTAGTTTCAAATTTCATCTTGATTGGGTGTGTTGTGTAGGAAAAGACCATGGAGCTATGCAAATTGCTACAACAGTCTAGTTTGTGTTAGTAATCTCTACTCGTCATTGGTAAGTGTGTAAAAGGTTAATTCTAAGGTTTTGTTTTGAATAGGTTTCGTTTAAGTTTCGTATTATCATATCTGATATGGAGTTTCAACTGACTATTATATGTTTTGGTGGACTTGAGATCACTTCTCCTTCAAAAACATACCAGGTCTGTACCTCAAAAAAAGCTGAAAAACCTCACTGTTGACACCACACGCCGTGTGGTAGGCCGTGTGCGACGACACGACTGCGTGATCGACGGAGGGCAGGCTGTGTATAGGACACGACCGTGTGATCGTTGGAGTGTGGCTGTGAGAGCCACTTGGATAGGCCAAATTGGGTGTGTAAGCCCACACGATTATGCCACATGGGCGTGTAGATTTTTGGGCTAGGCCGTGTGATCCAACAAGCAAGCCCAATCTGGGCGTGTGGGCAACAAGCCATCTGGTGTGTGGGCCCATTTATTTGAAATTTTTCCTAGGATTACACAGGTCGTCCAAAACGATTGTGGGCCTACTGTATGGTCGTTAAGGGCTAAATAAACACTAAACTATATGATCTGATTGTTTGGTTGATGTTATGACCTGATTAGGATACTGATGCATGTCTACTTGCACTATTATCTGCATACCTACTATCTATATACGCTTATGCATAAGCATGTAAGCATGTTAGACTGTTTACCTGTATTTGTATATTTTTGTATCTGATATTGGGGATGGGATGTTGTATAGTAGAGGAAGTGTACTGAATGGGAATTTATGCCTATTATCTGGCAACATGGCTACATTATATCTATTACGTGCCGCATCGGTAGTATATGGTGTGTAGGGCTGGGTGGGTGTTTTAAACCCCACATAATGTGTAGGGATGGTCGGAGATGGTGTATAGAGGATGAGGGTAGGATTTTGATTTTTATTCTGATTTGCACATCTGTATCTGTATCTGAGATGGGCTTAAGCCTGAATCTGCATCTATATCTTTAATGGGCTTATGCCCAAATCTGTATCTATCTGATTCTGATTTTCTATATGTTTGCTTTCTTAATTCTGTGGGGTTATACACTGACTTTATGTAAACTCACTCCTTTCTATTTGATCTGTATAGGTATTCCACAATCTTTGGCAGATCGGCATAGTGGAGGACTCGACTGTAACCACATGTTATGGACTGATGTCGGTTATGGTTTTTGCTTTAAAATTTTTTATTCATTTTTGAATATTTCTTTTTTGTAAAATGTGGACTTTTTTTACTGTTGCTTAAATTTGGGTTTAACGACGCTTTATGATTTTAAAATTACAAACTCGATAAAAGCTTTGATTTTCACAAAATAATGGTTTTCTAAAAACTTCAAACAGTTTCCTAAACTCAATGGTTTTATTAGCTTTCACTACAAAACACATTTTACCTTTAAACAACTAATTAAATAGTAATGTGGAAACCGATAAAAGTGATAAAGGTTAACGAACTAATATGGTTTTAACTTAATGACAATATTTTTCAACCCCATTCCATGTGGCACTTCCGGATTCAGCCATATCGTCTAGGCCGGGTTTGGGGTGTTACAAAAGTAGTTTTCATAGTTAGGGAGCTTGAATACGAACAATTTTATTATATTTTATTTACTTTTTCCAATCTTAGTTTTCATTTACTAAAAAGTGTAATTGAGCCGTTTTATGAATTTAGAGGCCAAAGAAGGCCTAAGGGAAGACTAACGTACTTAGAGAGTACGTAGGATAACATCCAAAGGCACAAGGACTCAAAGCTAGTCACCATGTTGTAGCACAAGGAATTCAACATTGCAACATAGTGAACAGAGTGCCAAAATACCAAGTCTTCCTTTAGTGTCATGACATAGATAGAAGATGTCGCGACACACCCCTGAAGCTAAGCAAACTGTCTTCAATGTCGCGACATCAGCCATGTACGTGAAAGTATTAATGAGATAAGGGCATTTTGGCCCATACAATAAAAATTAATGTAAAAACGTCATTCGACCTAGGCTTAAGGATGATGGCCAGCCTGAGCATTATAAATAGGCTCATTAAACACTTGAGAAGGGATCTCATTTGTAACTTAGAATTTTCCTTTAAATTTAGTTTTTAGTTTTTAGTTCTTTTTGGACTTAAGATTTATTTCTAGTTTTGTTTTCGCTCGTGATATTCAGAGAATCTAATTTGTGGATTCAGCCAAACAATTTGTGGATTTCTACACTTTAATCAATTAATACAGTCAAGATTTATTCTTAAACATTTACTATTGATTCATTATTCATGTTTATATTGTTTATGAAATCCATGAGGAACTAATCCTCTTATGAAGGATTAGCGAGTGGATGTGGAAGTAATAAATTTTTACGTAAGGTTCTTAGCAAATCAGCTATTTGAATAGGAAGAACTTAAACCCTAGGCTTGACAACCCTAGGAAGTCATCTAGGTGGGAATTAAGCCAAAATTAGTATTGCTTATTCTTGAACCTCTTACCCCAATTCGGTTTGGACTGTAAGGTTAAGTAGTTATTGTCGATTTGGTAGTTTAGTTGAAGATCGGGAGATCCTGTTAGGGTACTAACTAGTTGATTTAGTAGAAACCCAAAATATGTATTAGTTATGACCACCGAAGTGAGCTAATCACCTATGCTTAGATTTGGTTTAGTTACACATTAGTTTTCTACTTTCATTATTGCTTGCATGTTTTATTCTTTCTTATAAAAACTTAAATTCTTTTACTTTATGTTTTTTTGTAATATAATTTATCTAAAGTACCAACTAGATCTATTTACGTCTAGGTTAAAATTAAATTGGTACTCGCCTCCCCTGGGTATAATTATCAGAGTACTCACCTATTTCATTGTCAAAATTATATTACAACCTGACATGTATACTTGAGGACACTATCCCAATTTCATATCTTTAATTGCAATATTCGAAATTTGAACGTTAGTATCTAGATATAGTCAAGTTGTTGGCGTCGTTGCCAGGGAGGCAACACTACTAGGTTAATTTTAATTTTCGCGTTTTAATATAATAATTAGGAAATTTTTAAATTATAGATGCGAGTTTTATTTTTATTTTTACTCATGTTTTTATTTTTCTTTGTGGTTTCAGTATATGACTCGAAGTAGGGGAACACCAATAGGGCTTCCCACTGATCTAAATAGACTAATTCATAGAAGCCATCAACAGCAATAATAGTAATAGCAAATGCAAAATCTACCACCTAATATGGGCAACCCACCACAAGAGAACCTACCGTTCAAAAAATTAATGATGCCAACCTATCAATTCTACCACCAGCAGCACAATTATTGTTAAACCTATAGATGACAGGAGAAAAGCAAACGCTAAGGGACCATGCGTTACCTACTTTGGATATGGTACAAGGCAGTAATAAAAGGCCAGCCATTATAGTGAATAACTTCAAGATCAAACCAGCCATGACCCAAATGATACAAGATAATATGTAGTTCAAAGGAATTATGCTGGAGGACACAAACCAACACTTAAGACTGTTTCTCCAGCTCTGTCACACATTTAAATTTAACGAAGTCATTGATGACACTATTTGTCTTCGGATGTTCCCCTTCTCCTTAATTAATAATGCTTTTGTTTGGTTACGTTCGTAGGCACCAGTAAGTATCACGTCATGGAATGAACTTACGAAGAAGTATTTAAACAAGTTCTTTCTGTAACGCCCTAAATTTTAGGGTTTTGAATTTTTGTTTGAGTTGGCAATTGCATGGTTTTGTGTGCTAAATTGATGTTTTGGGTGTGTCTAGGGGGCATTTGGAAGGCATAGGTTAAAGCCTAACTCTTGGAAAAATTTTAATTTTTGGGCTTAGGGAAGTATGGATGTTAGTTCTTAGGGCTTAAGAAATGTTGTTGGGGTTTTGTGACACAAAGTTGCACGTGGTAGAGTGGCTTGAGTCGTCATTATTAAGGGGGTGCAAGGAGTGTGGCGTCAGTGGCAAGGGGTCAAGGGTTCGAATCCCCTTACTGGCGTGTTGAGTTATTTTACTAGTTGGAATCGGCAACTGGTGGTCTGGAATGTAAACTCTTCAGATTGGAGGAATGATAAGGTTGGCATGATCTTGAAAGTTAGGAATATTATCTAAGGGAAATTAGAGTAAATCATGGAGGAAATTGTGGAGATTTTCAAGGGATTGGAAGAGTGGGCCGAATGTAGGTAAGTTGGAGTAGGCAAATCGGCTTGGGTCTTTAGGCATTTGGCATTTTCGACAAATAGGGAGTAGTATGCCGAATTCATTCATTGGTGTTTCGGTTTAAGAACTTTTTGCTTTTACGTAGTGTTGTTTTGACCACTTAGGCATTATTGTTTCTCAAGAAACCGACTTGGCCTAGTTCTCTTCTCTATTCTTTTTCACTTCTCTTATTACTTTTCTTCAAGCCGAAACCCCTACTTTTCTTTCACTCTGTCGCCACCTCTTCTACTTTAGCCGAATATTGACAACCTTCTTTTCTTCTTGTTCTCCCAAACTGCTCTAAGCCGAATCTCTGCTTCTTGTTTTCTCCACTCTTAGCCGACAACAATATCACTTTTCCTTCTCATCTTTATTTTTCTTCTCAAATCCTTGCATCTGCTGAATCTCATTACTTCTTCCCATATTATAATTGACCGAGTTTTATACTCATTTTTGTATGAGCATACACTCTTCTTCTTTTTGGATCTCAACCAAGGTAAGTGCATTATTTATTTCTCTCTTTCAAATGTTCTTATAAAAGCTAAATCCCATTTTCCCTTATATGGCAATCGGCCTTTAATCCTTCTTTAGGAACTAATTTGGATCCTTCTGTCTTGACCACTCCGATTTCTTAGGGGTTCGAGGAGATCGAAGTAGCAAGGGGTGGTGGATTGCTGATATTGTGGAATCAATTTAGGCCTAGAAGGTAGGTTTCAGCCAAGATAAGTGATTCATATTGCCACTAGAGATACTGACCGAATATAATAAAGGTTTTTGTAGTTATTGCTAGCAAGCCAGATTTGTAACACCCCTATCCTGTAACCGTCGCTGGAATAGGATGAGGCGTTACCGAAAACTAGAAATCGGATCAGGACAGTAAAATTTGAACATTTTCTTGAATAAAGATTATTCATTTACTAAATTGCTGGACACAAACAAAGTTCAAATTTAAAACTTATACAAAAAAAAAATTCCATAAGATGCATATTCACATGACTTATATACGAAAGTCAAAATATCATTCTACTTATTGTCTATCCTATACATGCCATAAGCTAAGTCCAATCACATGGTTACCGTAATAGTAGATAGTGTGATGAAATGCTGACGATCCTTGAGCTGATAGTCAGAATCCACAATCTATGAAACAAAGACACAAAACATACAGAGTAAGCTTTCATAAGCTTAGTAAGTCTTAAGCAAAACATTAATTATGTTGAATCAAAGATGATTATCTCATATACTTAAATCTAAGTAAAGTCTCATTTGCCCAAATATACCTAACCAAAATTTCACATAATTTAATTTAAATCTTTCAATAATCCCAATCACTTGCTCATATGTACTCATCTCGTGCACATACGTGAATATAGATACGTATCTAAAAACTTAATTCCTTAGTTCATAATCATATCAATATCTCGAGTACTTCAACATGACAAGTATTAAATTACCGCATAGGTACATAAAGGACCAGACATATTCCTTATCACATATACGTAAGTTAACAGAATATAATCCTTACTTTGCATTTGCACATATAGCTTAATACAACTCATTCTTAAATCATAAGGTCCTTTTTGCCGAATATGCACAAATATAAATAGATATTTCAGCACATACTTTTCTTTACTTGAAGCTCATACAATAATTTTAAATCAAATACTTTCATATACTAACAACCATAGACAGAATAGATCATTCCTTTATTCATAGATATAATAATCATCAATCACACATATATATATTCTTCTTTGATGCTAATGATTCACTTCGAAGTCAATTTACAAATGAGGAGGTAATACGTACCTGAACACCTTAAATATATAGTACTTACTTAATGGTAATTTACTACAGATACTCAATATCATAAACTTACTTGAATCCCAGCATTTAGCCTTCGGGTCTTTAAACCTGGGTATAATACGAACACGAAGCCTGTGGACATTAAGTCCGAATAATATTCTTGCATAAGGCCTGCGGACATTAAGTCCTGATAATATTCTTGCATTAAGCCTGCGGACATTAAGTCCGGATAATATTCTCGCATTAAGCCTGCGGACATTAAGTCTGGTTAATATTCTCTCATTAAGCTTGCAGACATTAAGTCCTGATAATATTCTCGCATGAGGCCTGCGGACATTAAGTCCAGATAATATTCTCGCATTAAGCCTGCGGACATTAAGTTCGGATAATATTCTCGCATTAAGCCTGCGGACATTAAGTTCGGATAATATTCTCGCATTAAGCCTGCGGACATTAAGTCCGGATAATACATTAAGTATCATGTATATTTAATCATGTATCAACACATCTCACTCAACATATCACATTAGTAGTCTTTTGTCACATTCGGATATAAGCACCATATGAACACAATCATTTAAATTTCGGTTCAAAAGTCATACACAAACATCATATATCCAATTCACCGTTCAAGCTTAACTCATAGTGACTATTCGGCTATAAGCTATATACATAATTATTTATCATACGATCTTATTCGAATAAAATCATTAGAGCACAAAAACATCCATTATACTTATATCTAGACATCATTAAATATACATTAAACCACCCTTCATCTTATAATACATTTAGAAATTTCATCACATAATTTATTAAAAAAAAATCCATTTCCTTATAATGATTCCAAATACATTCGGCTATCACTTTTAGCCATTTCTAAAAATAGTATCCATTCTATTTACTCTTGTCCTTTAAAGTTTCATGTATCATGCCTGAACACATTCATAGCAATCTAATTCACTTCAATACTTTTATTCATGTTTTAACTCATTATGCTTTTGATTATTCCATCATATCTCATGTATTCATAATACCATTCACATATTTTAGTTCATAAGACATTTGGCTATCATACATTGTCCTTACTAAATTCATGCTCATTCTATTTAGCATTACCTGTCCAAAATACATAGGTCATATATCCTTCTTTATAACACTTTAGGCTTATATTGCAATGCCATGTACAACTCAATCGAATATACTAGCCACTTTCGGGTCAATACATAAACATTTCTCATCATTCATATATATATATACTAAATCCTCATTTCTATATTACAATTCATCTTTACACTTGATTCATTTCAATTATGCAAACATTTAAAGATCCAATAATCACTTATTAGATTTATTTAATCTTAAACATACAAACGAATCAATTTCCATTACTTAAGAACTTACCTCTATTGTCGACGAACGACTATGGATCCACTATTCCACGAGTTTAGCTTTTTCTTTATTCGAGTTTGGTTCTTGAGCTCAATGTGGTTAAGTTATTACAGATGACTATTCCACCAATCCCTCTTTCCCTTTTTCTGAATTGGTCTCTCTCTTGGATCTTGAGCATAGATTTAAACAAAATTTACTAATCAAAATCTTCCCATTATGGCTTATAAGCGAATGTCCTTTAAGGAAAAGTTAAGATTCATATAAAACACATGAATATAAATAGTTACCACATTAATCATAATCACATTTTCTTTTAAACACAAATATCACTCACTTCATTCTCAAACATATCATTTGGCCAAGAGTTCATGCATAGATTAGTATTTACTATCATGTTTTCTAGTCTTTAGTTACACTTTTCACAACAATTTATCTTAGCCACCTACAAATCTTATGACTTATCCCTTAAAGCATCCAACCCCAAAATTAAAGATGCATACCTTAAAATGCTTTACCAAAATAATTTAGCCGAATATTACCCTCTCACTTAGGCTTTCATTCAGACATTAGACAAACATACGAGCTCAATAACAAATTTCAATAACCACTTAAGCCGTAAATACCAATTTATAACAAGCTCAATCTTTCTCTTTATACATTTCTAATTTAACATCTAATTATTTGACCAATAATCTTAAATTAAACTCGGCAACTATGGGAAGGAGCTTAAACACACACAAATCGATTCTAATTATCCATAATCATCATAAAAAGACCTTTAACTAGCTCAAACAACAACTAATTTCATTACCTAACAAAAGCATCAATGAAGATCACAATCCTTTTTACCATCACTCTCATGACTGAAACATATATATATATCAAATACATAAACAAAAATTAATCCATGGGTTGAATAGATAACCACATAACCATTACAGCAAATCAAACATCCATTCAAAATTTTCAAAGAAGCTTACCTAATGAAAGAAATCAAAATGCCGAAACTCAATGTTCTTCTTTCCCCTTTTTCCTTAACATAATCGGCCATGAAGAACAAATAAAAGAACTTTGTTCTTTTCACCCATTTCTTTATTAATTAATATCCATAATATGATAACAATCCATTAAAGATTATTTAATATTATAAAATCCAAACACAATCATTAAAAGAAAAGCATGGCCGACCATTAACATTTAAACGTGGCTATTTGACATGCAAACCCTTTTTATTTTACTTCATTCTTTTATAAATCTCTGGAATTTAGCCACTCATATATTTAAATCTTTTCACATAAGTCCTTTTTATTTAGAAACACATTCAAATTGGCAAAAATCAAAGCATTCAAATGTCACACATGCATGATCACATATTTTAGACAAAATATTATATTCAAATATTTCTATGACTCGGTTTAGCAGTCCCAAAACCACTTCTTGACTAGGGTCATATTAGGGCTGTCACAACTCTCCCCCCTTAGGGATTTTCATCCCTGAAAATCTTACCAATGAATAGGTTAGGGTATCGTTCTCTCATTGAGTCCTCATGTTCCCAAGTCGCTTCCTCGATTCTGTGTTTAAAACCATGGAACTTTAACTAAGAGATTTTCTTATTCCGTAATTCTTTCATCTTTTGTGCTAGAATACGAATCGATTCCTCCCCATAGCTTAAATTAGACTGAATTTCAACCTCTGACAGTTTTATCACATGCGAGGGATTAGATCTATACCGACGAAGTATCGAGACATGGAAAACATCGTGAATCTCTTCAAGTTCAGGTGGCGAAATAAATCTGTAAGCAACTGGCCTAATACATATCGTAACCTTGTACTGTAAGTTAAATCTCGGCTCAATTTACTACACAGCTGAATCTGGACATCTTTCACTATGTGAGACTTTTAGAAACACTCTATCCCTAATTTGATACTATATAACATAATTATTTTGTTCCAATTTCCGCGTACGATTTCTAACACTTTGCTGCTGCTCTCAAACTTTTACGGAACACTCAGTCGATTTCTGAATTTTAAATAATCATCATCAATCAGAAACTCTGAATCCTCTTTCGAAACACATTTAGTTTGTTTGGTGTCCACATCATTATCAACTTTCTTCGATTCCCAAATAATACCCAACTATAAACTCGTAATCACTCAGAAATTCTAACCTCCGCCATTGTCTCATTTTCAAGTCTTTCTGTAGTAACCTTATTAACGATTTCACTATCATCAAGGAGTCTTTCACAATTGTCTTTAGTATCATGTAAATCCCAAAAGCTACCCTCATTTAACCAGAACTCACATTTGCCAAATTTCATGTAAAGCTGTTTATCACTCAGAATCTGTAGCACAAGTTTCAAATGTTCTTTCTAATAATTTATCATCTAGTACATACGTAAGATAATCTTCACAACTCTTTTTCATATATCTACGCTCCAGCATCGAAATTTCCACTGATGATAACATGTTCAGATCAGTTGACTCAACTCTAATTATCACATCATTCGAACATCGCAATTCAATTGTCTTTCTTTTGCAATTCACTATAGCAACATGCTCGGTTAACCAATCCATATCGATAATAATATAGAATTCATCAAATGGTAACAACATATCATTTAACACATAATAGCCCCGAAAGAATTTCAACATTCAATCATAAACTTAGTAGACTCAACAGATAAGGTCTTACTAGATGCCAAAGTTTCGGGATCAATTAAAGCAATATCATCAGTATCGAAAAGAGTAAAAATACCAGTAATAACATCTTGAGAAGTAGCCTCTTCACGAGCACAGATGGCATAGGCTCTGGCAAGCGTAGGAGCCTCAGATCGAACAGTCGTGTCTTTAGTCCCTCTTTGATTGCCACTATCATTACCCGTATGCCTGAGTGGTCTACTTCGTGTCGCAGTATTACTAGGCCTCCCATTCGAATTAGTATTCTGCTTCACTAATCTCGGACAATTTCTAATGAAATGATCAGCTGATCCACATTTAAAACAGGAGCGGTCAAGCAATCTACAACTCCCTGAATGCCATTTAGCACAGTTCTTACATTCAATTCTTTTTGGCCGAATATTACTCATGATAGCAACTGATGCAACTTGCGACTTTACAAAAGGTCGGTCTTGATCTCGTCTAGAATAATCCGTATTAGCTTTAGATCGGCTGTTATCTTCTCTGAATCTCTTTGATGATGATTGAAAGGTTTTACTCGTTAATAATTTGCGAAAATCTCTAGCCTCATAATCAACTTTTCTCTTTCTTTTACCCAGTTTTTTCGGCTCTATGTTTTCTAATCTTGTCAACCAGAGGCTTACTCGATCTCAACGGATCGGTCACAGAAGGCACAATAGGTATCAGAAGGGGATTATTTAGGGGTAGAGGAGGTTGTGTAACCAGGTTATTTCTCACAAATTTAGAGAACCGTTCATTCACCATAGTATAAAAGGTTTGTTTCATCTCATCATTTTAATTATTTGAACTCGACTGAGAGTCAATCGGCGCTGTCCCTTACGCGGGAGCAGGCGCAATACTCTCAACATCATCAGTTCTGGCTCGATTAGGATCGGGATTCATTTCTATACAATAAACACATTTCAATTGTTAGAAGTCGTCACACTATCATTTTATCACATTATGGCATGTATAGCTACACTCACATGCACTATGTTAGTCCTAGAATCGACTAAACTGTAGCTCTGATACCAATAAAATGTAACACCCCTATCCCGTAACCGTCGCCGGAATAGGACGAGGCGTTACCGAAAACTAGAAATCTGATCAGGACGGTAAAATTTGAACATTTTCTTGAATAAAGATTATTCATTTACTAAATTGCTAGACACAAACAAAGTTAGAATTTAAAACTTATACAAAAAAAAAAATTTCCATAAGATGCATATTCAAATGACTTATATACGAAAGTCAAAATATCATTCTACTTATTGTCAATCCTATACATGCCATAAGCTAAGTCCAATCACATGGTTACCGTAATAGTAGATAGTGTGACGAAATGCTGACGATCCCTGAGCTGATAGTCAGAATCCACAATTTATGAAACAAAGACACAAAACATACAGAGTAAGCTTTCATAAGCTTAGTAAGTCTTAAGCAAAACATTAATTATGCTGAATCAAAGATGATTATCTCATATACTTAAATCTAAGTAAAGTCTCATTTGCCCGAATATACCTAACCAAAATTTCACATAATTTAATTTAAATCTTTCAATAATCCCAATCACTTGCTCATATGTACTCATCTCGTGCACATACGTGAATATATATACATATCAAGAAACTTAATTCGTTAGTTCATAATCATATCAATATCTCGAGTACTTCAACATGACAAGTATTAAATTATCGTATAGGTACATAAAGAACCAGACATATTCCTTATCACATATACGTAAGTTGATAGAATATAATCCTTACTTTGCATTTGCACATATAGCCGAATACAACTCATTCTTAAATCATAAGGTCCTTTTTGCCGAATATGCACAAATACAAATAGATATTTCAGCACATAATTTTCTTTACTTGAAGCTCATACAATAATTTTAAATCAAATACTTTCATATACTAACAACCATTAACAGAATAGATCATTCCTTTATTCATAGATATAATAATCATCAATTACACATATATATATTCTTCTTTGATGCTAATGATTCACTTCGAAGTCAATTTACAAATGAGGAGGTAATACGTACCTGAACACCTTAAATGTACAGTACTCACTTAATGGTAATTTACTACGGATACTCAATATCATAAACTTACTTGAATCCCAGCATTTAGCCTTCGGGTTTTTAAACCCGGGTATAATACGAACACGAAGCCTGCGGACATTAAGTCTGAATAATATTCCTGCATAAGGCCTGCGGACATTAAGTCCTAATAATATTCTCGCATTAAGCCTGCGGACATTAAGTCCGGATAATATTCTCACATTAAGCCTGCGGACATTAAGTCCGGATAATATTCTCGCATTAAGCCTGCAAACATTAAGTCCTGATAATATTCTCGCATTAAGCCTGCAGACATTAAGTTCGGATAATATTCTCGCATTAAGCTTGCGGACATTAAGTCCGGATAATATTCTCGCATTAAGCCTGCGGACATTAAGTCTGGATAATATTCTCGCATTAAGCCTATAGATATTAAGTCTGGATAATACATTGAGTATCATGTATATTTAATCATGTATCAACACATCTCACTCAACATATCACATTAGTAGTCTTTTGTCACATTCAGATATAAGTACCATGTGAACACCATCATTTAAATTTCGGTTCAAAAGTCAGACACAAACATCATATATCCAATTCACCGTTCAAGCTTAACTCATAGTGACTATTCGGCTATAAGCCATATACACAATTATTTATCATACGATCTTATTCGAATAAAATCATTAGAGCGCAAAAACATCCATTATACTTATATCTAGACATCATCAAATATACATTATACCACCTTTCATCTTATAATACATTCAGAAATTTCATCACATAATTTATTAAAAAAAAATTCCATTTCCTTATAATGATTCCAAATACATTCGGCTATCACTTTTAGCCATTTCTAAAAATAGTATCCATTCTATTTAATCTTGTCCTTTAAAGTTTCATGTGTCATGCCTGAACACATTCATAGCAATCTAATTCACTCCAATACTTTTATTCATGCTTTAACTCATGATGCTTTTGATTATTCCATTATATCTCATGTATTCATAATACCATTCACATATTTTAGTTCATAAGACATTACCAAACTTACCGGACTACAAACTCTAATTTTTAGCCAAATTATTATAAATTTATCTAATTAAGGGTTTTCTAAATCAATACGGACATCTCGGATGATTAGGATTCAAATCCTATCACATCGAAAGCCCAAAAAATTTTTCTCTTTCAAAACAACGTCACACGCCAGTGTAACATCAGCACGGCCGTGTGATAAGGCTGTGTGGCCTTCACACGCCCATGTCCGGAGACCATGGACGAATCTATCAAATTTGCCACGGTCACCCTACACGGTCATCTGGGGGCCGTGTACTCCACACGGTCAAGACACACGGCCGTGTCTCTAGCCCGTATGGTACTTAAAATTCAATTTAAAGTGCAGGGGAGGCACGGTCTAGGGACACACCCATGGGGTCAGACCATGTATCACCCATGGCCTAGGCACGCCCGTGCCATGAGACCGTGGAGCATTCTGCCAAATGTCAAATATACCAAGCCTTAGCCCTTCCAAACCCAATAAACATCCACACCATTCAAATTCAACCAAAATAAGGCATCTACCCACAAGAACTATATTTACAAATACCATTTACAAGGCAATTATCATTTACACACCTACTTGATAGGCTTATAAAAGAATATCCATGATAAGACTAGCCACGTATACATGCCAAAAATCAAAATACAAACTATGTTTTCAAATACCAAGATGGCTTGATAGTGTAGGACGAGTTTCCTTCGATCACCAATCCAAGTTGTAATGTGCTCGATAATCTAAGAGAAGGGCAAGGAAGAGAAGTAAGCTACAAGTAGCTTAGTAAGACATAAGTAATTTAAAAGCAGATGCACATTATCTAATTAAGGCAATTGATTTCCACATAATACAAATGCAACATTTATGAACTTACTCATTACATTCTCTTACCACATTGTTCAATTATATATATTCCATGCACATGTCCTATTCAATTTTATTACCCTACACCATGGCTTCGAACATTAACGTTAATCTTTTCCCGTTGAACTTTCAGAAATGAAAAAAGGATATGCAGAGGTTGGCATCAAGTGCCTCACAATAATATGGCTGAAGCCACCACAATACGTAGCCGAAGCTACCTCAATATGTAGCTGAAACTACCACAATATGTAGCCGAAGCTACCACAATATGTAGCCAAAGCTACTACAATCAATGAATCGCAAACGTAATCCACGGGTCTACTCACAGAAGCTGACAGGTGACTGCAACACATGCTAGTACACCCAGCACCCAGGATACGGAAGCGAAACCCTCAAGTGACATGTCACCCATATCCAAAATCAATCTTACAGTTCAAACGGGATTTTCCATAATATACAAATTATGCAATTATTCAATTCACCATTCATATTCATACATTTTCACATGTAATTTATCAAATGATTAACGATAATGCAAGTGCATGATAATTTACTCATGACTTACCTCGATTACAAAACGACTAGCTCGTACTAATCTACTATCTTTTCCTTTCCACGATTTCGATCACCCTCTCTTCTTTCTTGATAATTTGCTTGAAAAAGTCCAAAGCTCTCTTAGCTATTGAGGAGGAAATTTCGGCAGAAAAATTAGGGAAGAAGATGAACATTTTCATCTTTTTCTCATCTTTTATGATAATTTTTACAAAGTGGACAAAAATGCCCCTAGCCTTGTTTCTCAAAAACTATTCTAGAAATGCCCTTTTGTGTCCATACTACTAACTCATTGCATAATTACATCATAAACACTCCTATATTCATATCACATTTCAATCAAGTCCCTATTTCATCTAATGCTCATATTTTTCACTATTTACAATTTAATCCAAAATTTTCAATTAATCACAAAAGCAGTAAATTTCTAAACGATTTTCTCACAGAACTTAATCAATAAACAAATGCGATATAAAATTCACAAAATTAACTTATTTCATCTCGGATTTTTGGTTGCAAAACCACTATTCCGGTTAGGCCTTATTTTGGGCTGTCACAATCCTCCCCTCCTTTAGGGATTTTTGTCCCCGAAAATCTTACCAGTAAATAGATGGGGATATTGACTTCTCATAACCTCTTCCGTTTCCCTTGTTGCCTCTTCCACTCCATGACGTTGCCACAACACCTTTACTAGCTCAATCTTTTTATTTCTTAACTATTTTACTTCCCGTGCTAGAATTTTAATCGGTTCTTCATCATATGACATGTCTGGTCGAATCTCAATCTCAGTAGGCTCAATCACATGTGATAGATCTGATCGGTACCGAAAAAGCATAGAAACGTGAAACACATTGTGAATTCTTTCCAATTCTTAAGGCAAAGATAACCGATAGGCAACTGGACCAATTCTCTCAACTACTTCATATGGACCAATATAGCGCGGACTTAGTTTACCTTTTCGGCCGAACCTTAAAATTTTATTCCACTGGGAAACTCTCAAAAATACTTTATCTCCCACTTGGAACTCGATTTCTTTCCTTTTAAAATCCGCATATGATTTTTGTCGATCTGATGTAGCTTTTAGACAATCTCGAATTATCTTTACTTTATCTTCAGTCTCTTTTACTAAATCAGTCCCATGAACATATCTTTCATGAAGTTCAGTCCAATACAATGGAGTCCGACATTTTCACCCATATAGAGCTTCATACGGTGCCATTTTAATGCTCGACTGATAACTATTATTGTATGCAAATTCAATCAAAGGCAGATATTTTTCCCGACTACCTTCGAACTCTAAAACACAACATCTCAACATATCCTCGAGCACTTAAATTACTCTTTTCGATTGTTCGTCTGTCTGAGGATGAAAGGCAGTACTAAAATTTAACTTAGTACCTAATGCCTTTTGCAATTTCTTCAAAAACCTCGAAGTAAAACACGGATCTCTATCGAAAATAATAGATATAGGCACACTATGCAATCTAACTATCTCAGAGACATACAACTCCGCTAATTTTTCCAAAGGAAATTCCATTTTCACTGGAATGAAATGAGCTGACTTGGTTAACCGATCAACTACTACCCAAACAGAATCTTTCTTTCTCGGCGTCATAGGCAATCCGGAAACAAAATCCATGGTAATTCTTTCCCATTTCCACTAGGGAATCATAATTGGTTGGAGCAATCCCGAAGGTAATTGATGTTCCGCTTTTACTCTCTCACATACCAAACACTTTGACACAAATTCAAAAATATCTCGTTTCATACCCGGCCACCAATATACTTTTTTCAAGTCTTGATACATTTTCACGCTACCGGGGTGCACTGACCATCAACTATTATGAGCTTCGTGCAAAATCTTCTGAGTCAAGTTAGTATTTCTTGGTACACACACTCTATCACGAAACAATAGATAACCATCCGAATTAACTCGAAAATTAGAATCATCCTTTATTTCACATTGAGTCCATCTCATCAATAACTCATTATCCACTTTCTGAGCTTTGCAAATTTCATGCAAAAACAACGGCTTTGCCACTAACTCAGTATTTAGCGAACCATCATCAGACATTGATAATTTCGTATTCAAAGCTCTCAAAGCAAATAGAGATTTTCTACTTAAGGCATCAGCAACCACGTTTGCTTTACCCAGATGATAATCTATCACAAGCTCATAGTCTTTTAGTAGTTCCAACCATCTCCGTTGTCGCAAATTCAATTCCTTTTGAGTCATAACATACTTCAAACTCTTATGATCGGTGTACACTCTACACTTTTCACCATATAAATAGTGCCGCCAAATCTTCAAAGCAAAAGCTATAGCGGCCAGCTCCAAGTCATGGGTCGGATAGTTTTGTTCATGCAGTTTTAATTGCCGAGAAGCATAGGCTACTACTATTCCTTCTTGCATCAATACACATCTGAGTCCATTTAAAGATGCATCACTATACACGACAAATTCTTTTCCTGACTCAGGTTGTACTAACACCGGCGCTTCGATTAAACATTGTTTAAGCTTTTCAAAGCTTCGCTGACATTTATCGGTCCAAGCAAATTTAACTTCTTTTTGAAACAGTTTCAAAATCGGTGAAGCTATAATCGAAAAACCCTCTACAAATCGATGGTAATATCCAGCAAGGCCTAGAAAACTTCTAACTTCAGACACATTCTTCGGAGGCTTCCATTCTACAATTGCTGAAATCTTATTTGGATCTACTCGGATGCCATCTCTCGAAACAACATGTCCCAAAAATCCCACTTCATTGAGCCAAAATTCACTTTTACTGAACTTAGCATGAAGCTTCTTTTCTCTCAAAATCTGCAATATTATCCTTAAATGCTCAGCATGCTCGGTCTCACTTTTAGAGTATATCAGAATATCATTAATAAAAACCACCACAAATTTATCTAAATAAGGTCTGAAAATCCAGTTCATCAAGTCCATGAAAATGGCCGAAGCGTTGGTCAATCCAAACGGCATTACCAAAAATTCATAGTGACCATATCGGGTCCTAAAAGCACATCAGATTCTTTAACCTTCAATTGATAATACCCAGACCTCAAATCAATTTTCGAAAACACTAAAGCACCCTTAAGTTGATCAAACAAATCATCGATTCTAGGCAACGGATACTTGTTCTTCACTGTCACTCTGTTAAGCTAACGATAATCAATGCAAAGCCTCAATGACCCATCTTTTTTCTTGACAAATAAAATCGGAGCACCCCATGGAGAGAAACTTGGCCTCACAAAACCCTTGTCAGTCAACTCTTGCAACTGTGTCTTCAACTCTTTTAACTCAGTCGGTGCCATTCTATACGGAGCAATCGGTATCGGAGTAGTACCCGGAAGTAATTCAATACCAAACTCTATCTCTCTGTCCAGAGGTAAACCAGGTAATCCTTCTGGAAAGACATCTAAATATTCACAAACTAGAGGCACAGATCTGATCTCTTTCTCAGACATTTTGGTATTCAACACATATGCTAAATATGCATTACACCCACTTCTCAGACATTTATGAGCCAACATTATAGAGATCACAGTCGGAACACAATCTAACTTATCTGTTTCAATTTGGAGTATTTCATCATTATCACAGTTCAACTCAAGGATCTTTCGTCTACAATCCATCTTAGCACCATGCATGGCTAACCAATCCACTCCCAAAATAACATCAAACTCATCAAAAGGAAGCAACATTAAATCAACAGGGAAACAGTGACCATGAATCATCGAATGACAGTTCTTACAAATTTTGTCAACTATCACATGTTTTCCTAACGGATTTGACACTTAAATTACAAATTCAATGGACTCAACATAAAGATTCTTATCAGATACTAAATTCACACACACATACGAATGAGTCGATCCCGGATCAATTAAAGCAAGAACAGAATTATCATAGAGAGAAAATGTACCAGTAATCACTTCCAATGAAGATGCTTCCTCACGAGCCCATATAGCATACGCCCGAGCCGGAGCTCTCGCTTCAGATCTTGTAGGGGTGTCCTTTCTTTCACCTTTACTGTTATTCCCAGACCCTACATTTCTTGATGGTCTTCCCCTACTCACATTACTTGGTTTTACATTTTGAGATTTCCCGAATTCTTCCCTTTTCAGGCAATCTTTAACAAAATGGTCTTGAGATCCACAATTAAAACAAGCTCAATTACACACATAACATTCACTCGAATGTTTTTTCAAACAATATTGGCATTCAAGCCTATCAGATCTTACACTACCAACACTTGTTGCAGAAGTAGTTTGTCCCTTCAGTTTGAAAAGTTGTTTACTATGATCCCTCTGAGAAAAGTTTACCGAAACATTTGACCGAGAATTCATCTCTCTTGATTTCTTCGATTGTATTGAAATGATTGGCCCATCGATCTTTTCCTAGAATCTCTAGCTTCATTCTCAACCTTCTTCTTATCTTTGCTTAATGCTTCGGCCTTGCCAACTCGTTCAACTAACACTACCAACTCTTTAATTTCCAGGATTCCCACAAGCAATCGGATGTCTTCATTCAGCCCATCTTAAAATATCTTACAAAGTATTTCTTCGGTAGTTACAAACGCTTGAGCATACTTGCTCAATCTGACAAACTCTCTTTCATATTCGGCTACTGACATACTCCCTTGCTTCAATTCCAAAAATTCTTTTCGATTTTGATCGATGAAGTGCTAACTAATATACTCTTTACGGAATTCCTCTAAAAAGAAATCCCATGACACTCTTTCTCTAGGCACAACAGATATCAAGGTCTTCCACCAATGATAAGCAGAATCTTTTAGCAATGAGACAGCACATTTCAAGCTCTCATCTAGAGTACAAGACAATTCCTCCAACACTCTAACAGTATTCTCTATCCAGAATTCAGCATTCTTGGGATCATCATCCACACTGGCTCAAAATTCTTCGGCCCCATATTTTCTGATCTTATCCACTGGGGGTTTAGAAGGTCTTACAACTTCTGGTTATGGAGGAGCTATAGGAACAGCTTGAGGGATAGGAGGGGGCGGTGGAGGTTGAGCATTCGGATTCATTCGAATGAACTTCGTATACCAATTATTCATCATATGGAGAAAGGCTACCTGAGCCTCTGTGACACCCCTAATGTGACCCTAGTCGGAAAATGGTTTCGGGACCACCAAAACCAAGTCACAATAATAATTAAATGTCATATCTGATGCTTATTATTTCTGAATATGTATGTGTGAAAATTTCATGCTCTAATTTTGTCATTTGGATGTGAAATTAGCTAAAAAGTACATAATTGTGAAACTTAGAAATATGTTAGGTAAATTTCTGAGGACCAAATAGTGATATAGTATGAAAGCATGGGTTTGCATGTCAAAATGCCCTATTTTAAATTAGTGGCCGGCCATGTAATGATGTCCCTCCACTATGTATGAATTTTCCTATATTATTATATTGATAATTGTTATAATAACTTAATAAAAATGTATTAAATAAAAACAAGGAAGAATAAAACAAAAACAAGAAAAAGAAGTGTTCATATTTTTGTCGTTTGGCCGAATATTGAAAGGAAAAAAGAGGGGAAAGAACTTGAATTTTTGGCACCTTGATTTCTTTCTTTAGGTGAGCTTATTTGATAATTTTTAATGGATGTTTGATATTTGTGTAATGGTTTTGTTGTTATTTATTCAACCCATGGATGAAAATATGTTTGTGCACTTTTTATATATATGTTTCGGCCATGGCTAATTGATGGAGATTTTGTGTTTTACTCTTAAAAATGGAAATCTATGGTTGTATGCATAGAAACTAGCTAATTGATGAAAAATAAAATGAGACTTGGCCATATCTATGATTTTCGGCATTGTAGAGATGGGTTTAGTGCATTCGGCCATTTGGGGAAAATAGGGAAATCATGTAAAAACATGTAATTCATGTTAAATTATTAAATTAAGTCTTGAATTGATGAAATCAAGTGATGAGTGGAAGTATTTGAGTTGGTGGATGATTTGAACTAAACTATATGCGTTTCTTGTTGAATTTTTATGGATTGAGTTGGCAAAATAAATTGTGATTATTTTGGTTGTGGCAATCGGCTAAGTGGGGAGTATGCATGATTAATGAGAAATTAGTTGTAATTGTATACGTGTTAGCTTATTTAGCACTTGAGTAATGAATTAATTTTGTATTGGGGATGATTAGTAGTGAGTAAAGATTTGGTTAACTTTGTTAAGTGATTTATTTAAACAAGTTGTATACAGTTGATTTAATGGTGTGCAAAAATTATACTAAATTGGGATTTTGATTATTTAGGTTGTTAATGTGCATTTATAAGATTGCCGAATGAAAATCAAAGTAAGAATTAGTAATAAAGTTGTATATTTGCCGATTATGATTAAATTTTTATATTGTAATGGTCATATATATAGGTATATATATTTATGCCTTATGTGTGTACCATGTACACATAAGGACATTCGGCAATATGATTAAATTCATGTAGAAGAAAGCATGACAAATTAAGTGACTCTTTGCTTGTGAATGTGAATTAGATATAGATTAAATAAGTATGAAATCGAGTCATGGCATATTTTATTAAATATGATTCATATTGAAAATGATATGTGATTTCCAAATGCGATTGTTAAGTAAATAATATTAGTTAAGTACTTAAGCAAATCTATTGTTTTACTTTAGCTTAAGAGCAAGGAGGATCAAAGTCGGATAGAGGAAAAGAGAAAGTAAACGAATAGCCATGGATATCTAGTCGTCGACCACTTCCGAGGTAAGTTCTTAAGTGTTTGAACTTGGAAATGTAAGTGCAAATTTGAAATAATCTGCTTAGGACAGCAGCAAAAACGTGATTTTAGAAAATCACCATAAATTGTTGGAGTTTAATTAGAGGCTGAATAAAATATGTAATTAAAGCTTAATGAGTCTAGTTTCTTATAAAAGAAACCGTGTAAGGAAAAGAATTTCCAATAATGAGATATTTAAATTTGTGTGAGACGGTGTTAGAATGACTCTGAAATCCTCTGTTCTGTTTTTAGAAAATCAGTATAAATTGTACAAAAATTGTTTATAAGATAAAATTTATATGCTTAGACTCCTCGATGAGTCTAGTTTCAAATGAAATAAACCAGAACATATTCTGTACAACGAGATATTTGATTCGAAGTGAAGAGTGGTCAGTATAGTTAAACAGTGAAACAGGGGAAATTTTAAGAAAAATCTGGTATTGATCGGCCAAACTAAAAATTCTGAATATTTTATGGTTAGAAGATATATGAGTCTATTTTCAGGGAAAATTAATGGCACTTCATTTGGAGTTTCGTAGCTCCAGTTACGAATAATTTAATGACTATTGCTCAGGAAAATAGCTTGTAGTGAATTTGTGATTATGTAGTAGACATTGATGAAACTGTTGAGTTGTTTATAAGCTATTGATTAAATATTGGTCATCAAAGTACCGAATCCGTATTAAAGTGAGGCTATAAGCCAAACAACTAGTATACCTAGTCAATTTAGTTATGATGAAATTAATGTGTATGAGATATGTATGTGTGGTAAAGCCAAATGGCTAATGCGAAATATGTATGAGATGTATATGTGGTAAAGCCAAATGGTCACTATGATTTAAGCTTGAATGGTGAATTGAATATGTGATGTTGTGTGTGACTTTTGAACCAAATTTAAATGATGGTGTTTATATGGTGCTTATATCCGAATGTGACATGAAACTACTAATGTAATAGAATTGTGAAATGTACGCTTGATAGATAAATATGCATAAAGGTTCAGTGAGTTATATCCGGGCTAAGTCTCGAAGGGCATTCGTGCTGATGTTATATCCGGGCTAAGTCCCGAAGGGCATTCGTGCCGATGCTATATCCGCGCTAAGTCCCAAAGGGCATTCGTGCCGATGTTATATCCGGGCTAAGTCCCGAAGGGCATTCATGCCGATGTTATATCCGGGCTAAGTCCCGAAGGGCATTCGTGCTGATGTTATATTCGGGCTAAGTCCCGAAGGGCATTCGTGCTGATGTTATATCCGGGCTAAGTCCCGAAGGGCATTCGTGCTGATGTTATATCCGGGCTAAGTCCCGAAGGGCATTCGTGCCGATGTTATATCCGGGCTAAGTCGCGAAGGGCATTCGTGCCGCTGTTATATCCGGGCTAAGTCCCGAAGGGCATTCGTGCCGGTGTTATATCCGGGCTAAGTCCCGAGGGGCATTTGTGCCGGTGCTATGTCCGGGTTAAGATCCCGCAGGCTTTATGCGAGAATATTATCCTGATTTAATGTCCATAGGCTTCGTGCTCATACTATATTCGGGTTTAAAGACCAGAAGGCTAAATGCTGGGATTCAAGTAAGATTTTGATACTGAGCATCCGCAGTAAATTACCATCAAATAAGTAATATGCATTTAAGATGTTCAGGTACGTATTACTTACTCATCGGTGGATTGATTTCGAAGTAAAGTATTAGTGTCAAAGAGGAATGTAAATGTGATTGATAATATAATTCCAAATATGTGAATGATCTAATTGGTAATGGTACGCTTGTGTAATGAAGTATGTGATGAAATATCCTTACGTATTGTGCATATTCAGCCAAAAGGCCTTATGATTTGAGTATGGGTTGTATTCGGCTAGATGTGCCAATACAAAATAAGGATTATATTCTGTCAACTTACATATATGTGATAAGGAATATGTTTGGTTCTTTATGTGCCTATACGGAAATTTAGTACTTGTCATGTTGAAATACTCGAAAATATTGATGTGATTATGAACAAATGGATAGGATTATTGAAAGATTTAAATTGATGAAGAATGTGCTTTGGGAATCAATCATGAAAAGGATATATGTTATGCTAAATGAGTTGTGACTCTATGAAACTATTCATGATAGATTATGATATGACTACAGGACTCCAAATATAGAAATTGAGAGTAGTTAAAGTATTATGTTTTCATTTGATTGAATCAAAAACATTTAAAGGTAATGCATATGTAAATATTCGACCATCTTAGTCATTATTATTCAGAAGTATATATGTGTTAGCTAAGTGATGCATTTATTGATACTATGGTTCGAGATGAAGCTCTAGATTAACTTTATTGAACAGAAGAAATGAATGATCAATGATATTGAATGACAACACTTTGTGAGTTAAAATTCAAGGCTAAAGAAATGTCAACTAAATTATGTGAAATTTTGGCTAGGTATATTTGGGCAAATGAGACTTTACTTAGACTAAGTATATTTGAAAAACGTCTTTAATTCAGCAAAATTATTGTTTTGCTTAAAACTTGCTAAGCTTATGAAAGCTTACTCTGTTTGTTCGTGTTTTTGTTCTATAGGTTGTGGATTCTGACTATAAGCTCGGGGATCGTCAGCACTTCGTCACACTATCTATCGTTACGATAACCACGTGATTGGACTTAGCTTATGGCATGTATAGGATAGACAATAAGTAGATTGATACTTTCACCTTCATGTAGAAGTCTTGTGATTACGGTATAATATGGAACTTACTTGTATAAGTTTTAAATTCGAACTTTGTTTACGTCTAGCAATTTAGTAAGTGAATGATCTTTATTCAAGAAAATGTTCAAAATTTTACGGCCCCAATCTGATTCCTAGTTTTCGGTAATGCCTCGTCCTATTCCAGCGACGGTTATGGGATAGGGGTGGTACATTTTATTGGTATCAGAGCTATGGTTTTGTCGATTCTAGGACTAACGTAGCACGTGTGAGTCTAACTATACATGCCATAAAGTGATAAAATGATAGTGTGATGATTTCTGACAGTTAAAAATGTGTTTTTTTGTATTATAATGAATTTCAATCCCGATCGAGCTATAGCAGATGGTATTGAGAGGATTGAAACATGCTTATGATGTGTCAAAATCGAAAAAGGTATGAATAGAAATATAATATAAATTTGAAGTGCTGATATGTAAGGTAGTTTTGTAGAATGTGTTATGAAATAAATATGGAAAAGTACATTAGGATAATGGTGATTTATATTGTATGCATGGGAAGTTATACTTTGGTTCAGGATTTTAAGTAAATTGGACCTATGTTCTTTATATGGATTATTGAACCAAAAAGTAATATAAATGGTGATCATGTTATGCTAATATTGGAATGGAATAAATGAACTATGAATGTGAGATGTTATGTGAATTGAATTTTCTTGTGAATAAGTATGCATGACATCCAGTGGATTTGTATCCGGACTTAATGTCCGCAGGCTTTGTGCTGGAATTAATGAGGCACTGTGTGTGCGGATTGTGTTTCATGTAAGACCTCGTCTGGGACGATCGCATTGATCTGTGATAGTGAGTAAGACCGTGTCTAGGACACTGGCATCACTTGTGTGTCATGTAAGACCTCATCTGGGACGACGAGCATATTTAAGACGATAATTAAAGCAAATACAGGTATGTACAGAACTTATGTGAAAATCGAAAAAAAATTGTGAATTTGGCCTTGGGATATCTATGTGTGCAATGGTTGATGTCCCGATGTCTTAATCAGAGATGGTTGTAAGATGAAATTGAATTTATTAAATTGTTAAATACGTGAGTTAAAGCGATAAATGGTAGTTGATTACAGTGATCTATGTGTAGCTTGTAAATATAATCGAATGGTGATTGACAAGAGGAAATAAGTAAAGACATATGGTATGAATATATTAAGATGAGTGATGTGTGCATTCGGTCTCATGGGAGTATACAGGAAAAATAATACACTTTTTGAATTAAGGGCTGAATGTGTGTGTGTGTCTAATAATTGCCGTATGCATGTGTTTCTTTGAGGTTTATCTTTGTTGTATTAATACTATAAAGTTCTTTTGGTTGATAAGTTATGAAATGAATTATGGAATTTTGATTTTAATGAATAAGTAAGGTGGTTAAACTTAATTCATCTGTTTAAGTCAAGATCAAGAACAAAAAGAATCGATTTCGGATGGTTTTCGATCATTTTATGTAAGGTGAAAGTAATTTATGTCATGTTTTTTTTTTTTGGTGTTTGGTAAGACGATGGGCATTAGGCATATGAGTATGGTCAATGACTATTATAAATGATAGCATATGTGATTATGCCGAATGGGTAGCACCTTAGTAGCCATGTTCATGAGATAAATTCAATGGGTTCTGACAATTGAAATGCTAAGTATGAATTCTTGATGAACGTTTATGATTTATTATTCACCAGTAGAAATTTTCGGGGACAAAAATCCCTAAAGAGGGGGAGAGTTATGACACCCCTAATGTGACCCTAGTCGGAAAGTGGTTTCAGGACCACCAAAACCGAGTCACAATAATAATTAAATGTCATATCTGATGCTTATTATTTCTGAATATGTATGTGTGAAAATTTCATGCTCTAATTTTGTCTTTTGGATGTGAAATTAGCTAAAAAGTACATAATTGTGAAACTTAGAAAATATGTTAGGTAAATGTGTGAGGACCAAATAGTGGTATAGTATGAAAACATGGGTTTGCATGTCAAAATGACCTATTTTAAATTAGTGGCCGGCCATGTAATGATGTCCCTCCACTATGTATGAATTTTCCTATATTATTATATTGATAATTGTTATAATAACTTAATAAAAATGTATTAAATAAAAACAAGGAAGAATAAAACAAAAACAAGAAAAAGAAATGTTCATATTTTTGTTGTTTGGCCGAATATTGAAAGGAAAAAGGGGGGGAAAGAACTTGAATTTTCGGCACCTTGATTTCTTTCTTTAGGTGAGCTTATTTGATAATTTTTGATGGATGTTTGATATTTTTGTAATGGTTTTGTCGTTATCTATTCAACCCATGGATGAAATTGTGTTTGTGTACTTTTTATATATATGTTTCGGCCATGGCTAATTGAAGGAGATTTTGTGTTTTACTCTTAAAAATGGAAATCTATGGTTGTATGCATAGAAACTAGCTAATTGATGAAAAATAAAATGAGACTTGGGCATATCTATGATTTTCGGCATTGTAAAGATGGGTTTAGTGCATTCGGCCATTTTGGGAAAATATGGAAATAATGTAAAAACATGTAATTCATGTTAAATTATTAAATTAAGTCTTGAATTGATGAAATCAAGTGATGAATGGAAGTATTTGAGTTGGTGGATGATTTGAGCTAAACTATATGCGTTTCTTGTTGAATTTTTATGGATTGAGTTGGCAAAATAAATTGTGATTATTTTGGTTGTGGCAATCGGCTAAGTGGGGAGTATGCATGATTAATGAGAAATTAGTTATAATTGTATACGTGTTAGCTTATTTAGCACTTGAGTAATGAATTACTTTTGTATTGGGGATGATTAGTAGTGAGTAAAGATTTGGTTAACTTTGTTAAGTGATTTATTTAGACAAGTTGTATACGGTTGATTTAATGGTGTGCAAAAATTATGCTAAATTGGGATTTTGATTATTTAGGTTGTTCATGTGCATTTATAAGATTACTGAATGAAAATCAAAGTAAGAATTAGTAATAAAGTTGTATATTTGCCGATTATGATTAAATGTTTATATTGTAATGGTCATATATATAGGTATATATATTTATGCCTTATGTATGTACCATGTACACATAAGGACATTCGGCAATATGATTAAATTCATGTAGAAGAAAGCATGACAAATTAAGTTACTCTTTGCTTGTGAATGTGAATTAGATATAGATTAAATAAGTATGAAATCGAGTCATGGCATATTTTATTAAATATGATTCATGTTGAAAATGATATGTGATTGCCTAATGCGATCGTTAAGTAAATAATATTAGTTAAGTACTTAAGCAAATCTATTGTTTTACTTTAGCTTAAGAGCAAGGAGGATCAAAGTCGGATAGGGGAAAAGAGAAAGTAAACGAATAGTCGTGGATATCTAGTTGTCGACCACTTCCGAGGTAAGTTCTTAAGTGTTTGAACTTGGAAATTTAAGTGCAAATTTGAAATAATCTGCTTAGGACAGCAGCAAAAATGTGATTTTAGAAAATCACCATAAATTGTTGGAGTTTAATTAGAGGCTGAATAAAATATATAATTAAAGCTCAATGAGTCTACTTTCTTATAAAAGAAACCGTGTAAGGAAAAGATTTGCCAATAGTGAGATATTTAAAGTTGTGTGAGACAGTGTCAGAATGACTCTGAAATCCTCTGTTCTGTATTTAGAAAATCAGTATAAATTGTACAAAAATTGTTATAGGATAAATTTATATGCTTAGACTCCTCAATGAGTCTAATTTCAAATGAATTAAACAAGAACATATTTTGAATTCTGTACAATGAGATATTTGATTCGAAGTGAAGAGTGGTCAGTATAGTCAAACAGTGAAACAGGGGAAATTTTAAGAAAAATCTGGTATTGATTGGCCAAACTAAAAATTCTGAAAATTTTATGGTTATAAGATATATGAGTCTACTTTTAGGAAAAATTAACGGCACTTCATTTGGAGTTTCGTAGCTCCAGTTACGAATAATTTAATGACTGTTGCTCACGAAAACAGCTTGTAGTGAATTTGTGATTATGTAGTAAACATTGATGAAACTGTTGAGTTGTTTATAAGCTATCGATTAAATATTGGTAATCAAAGTACCAAATCCATATTAAAGTGAGGCTATAAGCCGTAAACAACTAGTATACCTAGTCAATTTTGTTATGATGAAATTAATGTGTATGAGATATGTATGTGTGGTAAAGTCGAATGGCTAATGCGAAATATGTATGAGATATGTATATGTGGTAAAGCCAAATGGTCACTATGATTTAAGCTTGAATGGTGAATTGGATATGTGATATTATGTGTGACTTTTGAACCAAATTTAAATAATGGTGTTTATATGGTGCTTATATCCGAATGTGACATGAGACTACTAATGTAATAGAATTGTGAAATGTACGCTTGACGGATAAATATGCATAAAGGTTCAGTGAGTTATATCCATGCTAAGTCCCGAAGGGCATTTGTGCCGATGTTATATCCAGGCTAAGTCCCGAAGGGCATTCGTGCCGATGTTATATCCGGGCTAAGTCCCGAAGGGCATTCGTGCCGATGCTATATCCGGGCTAAGTCCCAAAGGGTATTCGTGCTGATGTTATATCCGGGCTAAGTCCCGAAGGGCATTCGTACCGATGTTATATCCGGGCTAAGTCCCGAAGGGCATTCATGCCTATGTTATATCCGGGCTAAGTCTCGAAGGGCATTCGTGATGGTGTTATATCCAGGCTAAGTCCCGAAGGGCATTCGTGCCGGTGTTATATCCGGGCTAAGTCCTGAAGGGCATTTCTGCCGGCGCTATATCCGGGTTAGGATCCCACAGGCTTTATGCGAGAATGTTATCTTGATTTAATGTCCGTAGGCTTCGTGCTCGTACTATATTCGGGTTTAAAGACCAAAAGGCTAAATGCTGGGATTCAAGTAAGATTTTGATATTGAACATCCACAGTAAATTACCATCAAATAAGTAATATGCATTTAAGATGTTCAGGTACGTATTACTTACTCATTGGTGGATTGATTTTGAAGTAAAGTATTAGTGTCAAAGAGGAATGTAAATGTGATTGATAATATAATTCCAAATATGTGAATGATCTAATTGGTAATGGTACGCTTGTGTAATGAAGTATGTGATGAAATATCCTAATGTATTAGTGCATATTCGGCCAAAAGGCCTTATGATTTGAGTATGGGTTGTATTCGGCTAGATGTGCCAATACAAACTAAGGATTATATTCTGTCAACTTACGTATATGTGATAAGGAATATGTTTGGTTCTTTATGTGCCTATACGGAAATTTAGTACTTGTCATGTTGAAATACTCGAAAATATTGATGTGATTATGAACAAATGGATAGGATTATTGAAAGATTTAAATTGATGAAGAATATGCTTTGGGAATCAATCATGAAAAGGATATATGTTATGCTAAATGAGTTGTGACTCTATGAAACTATTCATGATAGATTATGATATGACTACGAGACTCCAAATATAGAAATTGAGAGTAGTTAAAGTATTATGTTTTCATTTGATTGAATCAAAAACATTTAAAGGTAATGCATATGTAAATATTCGACCATCGTAGTCATTATTATTCAGAAGTATATATGTGTTAGCTAATTGATGCATTTATTGATACTATGGTTCGAGATGAAGCTCTAGATTAATTTTATCGAACAGAAGAAATGAATGATCAATGATATTGAATGACAACACTTTGTGACTTAAAATTCAAGGCTAAAGAAATGTCAACTAAATTATGTGAAATTTTGGCTAGGTAGATTTGGACAAATGAGACTTTACTTAGATTAAGTATATTTGAAAAACGTCTTTGATTCAGCAAAATTATTGTTTTGCTTAAAACTTGCTAAGCTTATGAAAGCTTACTCTATTTGTTCGTGTTTTTGTTCTATAGGTTATGGATCTGACTATCAGCTCGGGGATTGTCAGCACTTCGTCACACTATCTATCATTACGATAACCATGTGATTGGACTTAGCTGATGGCATGTATAGGATAGACAATAAGTAGATTGATACTTTGACCTTCATGTAGAAGTCTTGTGATTACGGTATATTATGGAACTTACTTGTATAAGTTTTAAATTCGAACTTCATTTGCATCTAGCAATTTAGTAAGTGAATGATCTTTATTCAAGAAAAGTTCAAAATTTTACGGCCCCGATCTGATTCCTAGTTTTTGGTAACGCCTCGTCCTATTCTGGCGACGGTTACGGGATATGGGTGTTACAGCCTCATCTCCTTGACCCTGAGCCTCGGGTCTATTCTTAGTGGGCGCTATCCCTTGCGCGGGAGCAGGCGCATTACTCTGAGCATCAGCAGCAAGAGCTCGATTGGGATCCATTTACTATAATAGAAAATAATTTGAAATCATTAGAAGTCATCACATTATCAAGTCTGATTTTGGCATGTATAGACTGACTATTACACTTGCTACGTTAGTCTGAGAATCGGCTGAACCATGCTCTAATATCAATTAAAATGTAACACCCTTACCCGAAACTGTCATCGGAATCGTGTATAAGGTATTACCAAACTTACTGGACTACAAACTCTAATTTTTAGCCAAATTATTATAAATTTATCTTATTGAGGGTTTTCTAAATCAATACGGACATCTCGGATGATTAGGATTCAAATCCTATCACATCGGAAACGTAGAAAATTTTTCTCTTTCAAAACAACATCACATGCCCGTGAACATACAGCCCGGCCGTGTGATAAGGCCGTGTGGCCTTCACACGCCCATGTCCGGAGATCGTGGTTGAATCTGTCAAATTTGCCACGGTCACCCTACACGGTCGTTTGGGGGCCATGTACTCCACACGGTCAAGACACACGGTCCTGTCTCTAGCCCGTGTGGTACTCAAAATTCAATTTAAAGTGTAGGGGAGGCACGGTCCAGGGACACACCCGTGGGGTCAGACCGTGTGTCACCCACGGCCTAGGCACGCCTGTGCCATAAGACCGTGGAGCATTCTGCCAAATTTCACACGGTCATGACAAATGCCTGTGTGTCCTGCTGTGCAGGCCGTGTTAGGCTATATACCAAGCCTTGGCCCTTCCAAACCCAACAAACATCCACACCATTCAAATTCAACCAAAATAAAGCATCTACCCACAAGAACTATATATACAAATACCATTTACAAGGCAATTATCATTTAGACACGTACTTGATAGGCTTATAAAAGAATATCCATGATAAGACTAGCCACGTATACATGCCAAAAATCAAATAAAACTATGTTTTCAAATACCAAGATGGCTTGATAGTGTAGGACGAGCTTCCTTCGATCACCAATCCAAATTGTAATGTGCTCGGTAATCTAAGAGAAGGGCAAGGAAGAGAAGTAAGCTACAAGTAGCTTAGTAAGACATAAGTAATTTAAAAGCAGATGCACATTATCTAATTAAGGCAATTGATTTCCACATAATACAAATGCAACATTTATGAACTTACTCATTACATACTCTTACCACACTGTTCAATTATAGATATTCCATGCACATGTCCTATTCAATTTTATTACCCTACACCATGGCTTCGCACATTAACGTTAATCTTTTCCCGTTGAACTTGCAGAAATGAAAAAGGATATGCAGAGGTTGGCATCAAGTGCCTCACAATAATATGGCCGAAGCCACCACAATACGTAGCCGAAGCTACCTCAATATATAGCCAAAGCTACCACAATATGTAGCCGGAGCTGCCACAATATGTAGCCGAAACTACCACAATATGTAGCTGAAGCTACTACAATCAATGAATCGTAAACGTAATCCACGGGTCTGCTCACAGAAGCTAACAGGTGACTGTAACACATGCTAGTACACCCAGCACCCGGGATACAGAAGCGGAACCCTCAATTGACATGTCACCCATATCCAAAATCAATCTTACAGTTCAAACGGGATTTTCCATAATATACAAATTATGCAATTATTCAATTCACCATTCATATTCATACATTTTCACATGTAATTTATCAAATGATTAACGATAATGCAAGTGCATGATAATTTACTCATGACTTACCTCGATTACAAAACGACTAGCTCTTACTAATCTACTATCTTTTCCTTTCCACGATTTTGGTCAGCATCTCTTCTTTCTTGATAAATTGCTTGAAAAAGTCCAAAGCTCTCTTGGCTATGGAGGAGGAAATTTCGGCAGAAAAATTGGGGAAGAAGATGAACATTTTCATCTTTTTCTCATCTTTTATGATAATTTTTACAAAGTGGACAAAAATGCCCCTAGCCTTGTTTCTCAAAAACTTTTCTAGAAATGCCCTTTTGTGTCCATACTACTAACTCATGGCATAATTACGTCATAAACACTCCTATATTCATATCACATTTCAATCAAGTCCCTATTTCATCTAATGCTCATATTTTTCACTATTTGCAATTTAATCTAAAATTTTCAATTAATCACAAAAGCAATAAATTTCTAAACGATTTTCTCACAGAACTTAATCAATAAACAAATGCGATATAACATTCACAAAATTAACTTATTTCATCTCAGATTTGTGGTTGCGAAACCACTATTCTGATTAGGCCCTATTTCGGTCTGTCACAGGTCATATATCCTTCTTTATAACACTATTAGCTTATATTGCAATGTCATGCACAACTCGATCGAATATACTAGCCACTTTCGGCTCAATACATCAACATTTCTCATCATTCATATATATATATACTAAATCCTCATTTCTATATTACGATTCATCTTTACACTTGATTCATTTCAATTATGCAAACATTTAAAGATCCAATAATCACTTATTAGATTTATTTAATCTTAAACATACAAACGAATCAATTTCCATTACTTAAGAACTTACCTTTATTGTCGACGAACGACTACGGATCCACTATTCCACGAGTTTAGCTTTTCCTTTATTTGAGTTTGGTTCTTGAGCTCAATGTGGGTAAGTTATTACAGATGACTATTCCACCAATCCCTCTTTCCCTTTTTCTAAATTGGTCTCTCTCTTGGATCTTGAGTATAGATTTAAACAAAATTTACTAATCAAAATCTTCCCATTATGGCTTATAGCCGAATGTCTTTTAAGGAAAAGTTAAGATTCGTATAAAACACATGCATATAAATAGTTACCACATTAATCATAATCACATTTTCTTTTAAACACAAATATCACTCACCTCATTCTCAAACATATCATTCGGCCAAGAGTTCATGCATAGATTAGTAATTACTATCATGTTTTCTAGTCTTTAGTTACACTTTTCACAACAATTTATCTTAGCCACCTACAAATCTTATGACTTATCCTTTAAAGCATCCAACCCCAAAATTAAAGATGCATACCTTAAAATGCTTTACCAAAATAATTTAGCCAAATATTACCCTCTCACTTAGGCTTTCATTCGGACATTACACAAACATACGAGCTCAATAACAAATTTCAATAACTACTTAAGCCGTAAATACCAATTTATAACAAGCTCAATCTTTCTCTGTATACATTTCTAATTTAACATCTAATTATTTGACCAATAATCTTAAATTAAACTCGGCAACTATGGGAAGGAGCTTAAACACACACAAACCGATTCTAATTATCCATAATCCTCATAAAAAGACATTTAACTAGCTCAAACAACAACTAATTTCATTACCTAACAAAAGCATTAATGAAAATCACAATCCTTTCTACCATCACTCTCATGACCGAAACATATATATATATATATATATCAAATACATAAACAAAAATTAATCCATGGGTTGAATAGACAACCACATAACCATTACAGCAAATCAAATATCTATTCAAAATTTTCAAAGATGCTTACCTAATGAAAGAAATCAAAATGCCGAAACTTAATGTTCTTCTTTCCTCTTTTTCCTTAACATAGTCGGCCATGAAGAACAAATGAAAGAACTTTGTTCTTTTCACCCATTTCTTTATTAATTAATATCCATAATATGATAACATTCCACTAAGGATTATTTAATATTATAAAATTCAAACACAATCATTAAAATAAAAGCATGGCCGGCCATTAACATTTAAAAGTGGCTATTTGACATGCAAACCCTTTTTTATTTTACTTCATTCTTTTATAAATCTCTGGAATTTAGCCACTCATATATTTAAATCTTTTCACATAAGTCCTTTTTATTTAGAAACACATTCAAATTGGAAAAAATCAAAGCATCCAAATGTCACACATGCATGATCACATATTTTAGACATAAAATATTATATTCAAATATTTCTACAACTCGATTTAGCGGTCCCGAAACCACTTTTCGACTAGGGTCATATTAGGGCTGTGACAAGATTGGTTTTTAATGGGTTGTATGAACGATTATGGGTAGATTACTCACGGGCTGGTTCGACTCTATTCGTAATCCAAGTGTGTAACGACACCCCCTAATAGCATAGATCAGTAAAAGTTGAAAAGTCAAAATACCGAAATACTAGCATTTCGAGGTCTTGCGGGCATGCGCTCATAGGTCAATTTGAACCCACAAATCATGGGTTGATCTGAGCCCATATATCGTAGGTGGTTGACTGTGAACGCCATTGTGTGCGATCTCGTGCACACGGACTGTTCTGGGCCTCGATAGGCCGAAGTGGGGCCTAATAGGCCTACGGGCCCATATGGGTAAGTTATATGGGTAAGTGATATCTATTAAGTTAGATGTTAAGATCTGTGATACTATATGTGGAGTTGGACTGAACGGGCCATACGAGCGTATGGGCCCACTCAAGCCCATTAGGGGTTTTTGGGCCTGTAAATTCTGTTTGGCCATATGGGCTTTCTGAGTCACTTGAAGCGATGTTAGACCTACTAGAAGGTCGTGTTAGGTGTTGAGACACCGAGACTTAGCGAAAAGACATACCCCTAACGGTTAAAATTACCATTTTACCCCTAGCTACCAAATGACTATTATACCCTGAAAAATAGATTGTCTGATTTATGTATGTTTTTTATCTGTATCTGTTAGTTTGTATGCATGTGATATGTAATAATGGGGTTGGGTTTGGATTCAGAGGAAGTTCTATATAGTGGCAGTGCCACATATTTTGTTTAGTGGCTCAGCCACATAATCTGTTCTGGTGGCTCTGCCACGATATTTGATTTTAGCACCATGGCTGCGAATTTGGTGTGTAGGCTGGGTGGGTTGAGTTATTTCCCACGTGGTGTGATGGGCTGGTACGGGTAGTGGTGTGGGTTGGACTGGGTTGGGTTGTGCATCTGTTTTGTTCTGTATCTATAGTGGGCCTTCTATTTCTGGGTAGGGCTAAGGCCCAGATTGATCTGTATCTAAATAGGGCTTTGGCCCAGTCTGTTCTATATGCCTGATCTTTGTTATTGGTTAGGGAAATCACACACTGAGTTTTCAAAAAACTTACCCTTTTATTTTTGCATATGCAGGCAACCCCCAACCATAGAGGATTTGGAGTTGTGAGGGCCTCGGGGTGGCCACATGACTTCTGCTACTGGATTTTATTTTTACTATTATTTTTATCATTATTATTTTTGTAATAAGGCCATTATTGGTGATTTTATTTTGTTTCACTATTAGCCTGGTTTAAATCGGTAGACTAGGATACTCGGGTTTTCAAAATTTATATCGAACATTTTCAAGTATACCTCGCGTATCGTGTTGGATAATATGATAATAAAAGATAACAAAAAGGAATCTTGTTTAAACACTCTGAGTTAATAAAAATAGTATTAAATTTTATTTTGCTCAAAACCTACAACTTTTTTAACAAGGGTTTTAAAAACAGAAAAAGCTGTCTCTTAAAGTGTCTGATTTCAAATAAAACATCCATATGACACACCAGATCTGGCCATAACATCTGAGCCTGGTTTGGGGTGTTACATTTAGTGGCATCAGAGCCAGGTTGCAACAACTCAGTGGTGGAATGGGTTTGAAAGTTTTCATAAAATTTAATGGAAAGACTTAAATTGTTTTTGAAATTCATTTGTCAAAAATTTATTTGAGAAAATTCTTTTAAAACAGGTTTCTTTCAAAAATATTTTCTCCAAAATCTAGGGTTTTTGAAAGATTTTCAACAAAGTTGGTTTGAAATTTCTGCCTTCGACAAAAACCTGAATTACTCTGAATATGGTTACTAAAAGGTGTGGCACACCGAGTCTCTGGCACCAAATCTGTAAGGACTCTGACTTGTCTTACTAATGATTAAACTATGATACTGAGACACTACTGTAGATAGTGCTAAGACCCTACTGAAACTATGTAAGTTAGGGTAAACTGAGACTGTAGGAAACTGAGACAGTAGGAAAAACTAGAAACTCTAGAAAACTGAAAACTATAGTATTCTGCGAAAAGAAAGCTCTAAAACTACTGTCTTTGCATAAAACATCTTTAATAATTATTGAAATTATGAACTAATGCATAAAACTCGTAAATTAGATAATACAATATGAGTACAAGAGCTACACGTGGAAGAGGCTGTGGTAGAGGCCGAGGAAGTGCTCAGGCTAGATCTTCATCCTTGGGTCATATGCCTACTGTAGAGCCACGAGCGGCACCAACAATTGAGACAGTGGTCTTACGATCGGGCTACAGGGGATGATGCTTTGTCCAAGGTGATTCTCCGTGTTCTGGAGAGAGCAACTAGAGCAAGTACTGGAACTGCGAATCATGCATCAATTTCTGAGTGACTCCAGGCTAATGGAGCGGAGATCTTTAGGGGCGTGTTGGGTGTAGCCCCGAATGTGGCTGAGTACTGGCTAGAGGCCACGGAGCGGATAATGGACGATCTAGACTACTCGGTAGAGTAGAAGCTGAAAGGGGCAGTATCTCTATTACGTGACAAGGCCTACCAGTGGTGGCTATTATGAGAGATGGTACACTAGCTGAACGGTTGACTTGGGATTTTTTTAAGACACCCTTCAAAGGAAAGTACATTGGGGCAAGTTGTGTGGATGCCCGAAGGAAGGAATTCTTGAATCTGAATCAGGGTAGCCAGTCTGTAGCAGAGTACGAGGCTGAATTCTTAAGGTTAAGCTGGTATGCCAGTGGGGTAGTTGCTACTGAGTACAAGCACATTGTGCGATTTGGGGATGGCCTCAGAGATGAGCTACGAGTACTGATTGCTCCACAGAGGGAACGGGATTTTGCTGCTCTAGTGGAGAAGGCTAAGATAGCAAAGGAGGTGAAGTGCTCAGAGTGCCAAAACTGTGAAAAAGATAGAAACATATTCAAGAGGGATTCGGGGCCTTCGGGAGCTGCGGGAAGGTCTGCTAATGGAACTAGAATGGATAAGCTGGTGCGAGCAGTTCCGGTGAATGTGGTTGGACCACAGGCCTGTGCGAACTGTGGAAAGATACATCAGGGTGAATGTTGTAGGCATTCTAGAGAATGCTTCCGATGTGGATCCAAAGATCATCGAGTCAGAGATTGGCCTCAGAGGCCAGTATAGATGCAAGCTACTGAACAGAGGGTTGCTCATCTAGTGAGAGGCGGTCAGCAACCACTGAGAAGCCGTGGTCAGGTCAGGGTCAGAAATGGATGGGGACGTCGAGCACTGGGCGGAGGTGCTGGAAATGCTGAAGCACAACGACCAACATTGGTCTATGCTGCTCGTCGTCGACAGGATAGTGATGCACCTGATGTCATAACTGGTACGTTTTTAATTCATAGCACGCCATATACTGCTTTGATTAGCATTGGGTCTACACATTCGTATGTTGTGTGTGATGTGTCTAGGATGTTGGGTGTGCAATTTGAGAATACTGTGAGTGGGGTATCTGTAATTAGTCCACTGGGTCACTCGGTTAAGGTAGATAAACTTTTTACAGAAGTGTCCTTGGAGATACAAGGTAGAACTTTCTCCGCGGATTTAATGGAATTAACAATCGGAAAGTTTGATCTCATCTTGGGTATGGATTGGCTTGTTAAGCTTCGAGCAAATTTGGATTGTGCTGCCAAGCAAATGGTAATGAAAACTTCAGAGGATGAAGAGGTAACTGTAATAGGAGAGCGAAGAGACTACTTGTCTAATGTTATCTCGGTATTAAGAGCTAAAAAACTGGTTTATAAGGGTTGCGAGGCATTTCTAGCATGTGTGAATAAATCAGATTTTAAGGGTTTGTCCATGGGTGAAGTTAGAACTGTTAAGGAATTTTAGTATGTTTTTCAGATGAGCTTCCTAGGTTACCTCTGAACCGCGAAGTCAAATTTGGAATCGATCTGTTGCCTGGAACGGCTCCAGTGTCAATCGCTCCTTACAGGATGGTATCGAGAGATCTTGTGGAGTTGAAGGCGCAAATCCAAGAACTTTTGGATCAAGGTTTTATCCGACCAAGTGTGTCTCTGTGGGGAGCACCGGTACTGTTCGTTAAGAAGAAGGATGGAGCGATGCGCATGTACATTGACTATCGTCAGTTGGGCAAACTGACTATTAAGAACAAATACCGTTTGCCAAGAATCAACGATCTATTTGATCCACTAAGAGGAGCTTCTGTATTTTCCAAGATCGAACTTCGATCTAGATATCATCAACTAAGGGTTAAAGAGGAAAACATATATAAGACAACATTCAGGACTCTATATGGTCATTACGAGTTCTTGGTAATGCCGTTTGGACTTACGAATGTGATAAACGATAAATTATACATATTTTTACCTCATGCTTATCCTAATTTATGGATGAATTATCATTAAATATGTGGAAATTGGTGCTCTTAATCCTTCTATTTCATGTTTTATACTCAGGAGAGCATAAGGAATAGAAAAGAATGAAAAACGGGTCGAAAACGGAGAAAATGGGCGAAAATGTAAAAACAACACGGCCCAAGGATTCCCCACACGGCCGTGGCACATGGCCGTGCCATATAAGGTCTAACACGGCCCAGCCTCGACAAGCACGGCTGGATCACATAACCGTGCCACCATCAACAATCTCACACACGGCCTCTTATAGTGGTACACGGGCGTGTCCCTGTAGTGAGGAAGTGCAATTTCACTCGGATTTGGATACTTAGAGGCTAAGAAAGACATTCCAAAGCTCTATATAAAAACCCTAAGAGGCAACTCTAAGGGTGTGCCTTTTCTCCCACAAGAGAGTGCCGTATTTCTGCCAACACAGAGAGTGAAAGCAAGGGACTACTCCAAGGGAAGCCGATTGATTCATCCTAGAAGCCGAATTCTACATCAAGACAAAGGATCTCCCTTCAATCCTTCAGTGGTTTTTGGGTTCTTTATGTTTTATTATTTTATTCTTCTGAGATGTTTTCTTCATTAAATATGAGCTAAATCCCCAAAATACTTGAGGGGGATGAAACCTAAGACAGATCTTGTTATTAGTTTATCTTGAGTTATATGATAAATACTTGAATTGTTCTTAATTATATGTTCTTAATTATTGTTTTAATAATCCTAGGTATTAATTCAAGTATTGATGTGCTTATTCAGAGGAGCAAAAGTCCTTGTTTAAGAGTAGATCTAGCATAATTAAGCAGAGTTGCATGCAACCCTAGACATAGGGTGACATAAATCTGCCGGATTAGGGTCAAACCTAATAAGGGGATCCATAGATCGATTTAATGCCAGACTAGGGGTTTTAACTAGAAAGTGATTTTAGTTAATCAACCTAGGATTGGTTGTTCTTACCCTCGACGGAGGTATTAACATAAGTTAGGTATCACTACGGATCAAGTCAAGTGAATAAATCGTCTAGCTCAAGAATTTATAACAAGTGAAGTCTAGGTGGATTCTCCCTTGAGTATTGCCAAATCAATCAGCCTTTCCCAAGAGTTTTTCCCCAATTTACTTTTTGTGCATTCTTAGTTTAGTTTTAGAATTAGTTTCATAAAAACCCCTTTTATTTCTAGGTTAAATAATAGAAAGGAAGTTAGTACTAGTACTTTTGGTTCCCTTGGGTACGATATCTCGGTCTTGCCACTAAGCTATACTACTATTCGATAGGTGCACTTGCCTTAAAGTCATGATAATAGTTAGTTTTTGGTACGATCATTATTATAAATTTTATTACTTCATATCACGCATATCAGAATGCACCAATGACCTTTATGGATCTTATGAAATGGGAATTCCAACCCTACCTGGATCAATTTGTGGTTGTCTTTATAGAAGATATCCTAGTGTATTCGAAAACTGAGGAGGATCATGATGAGCATCTCCGAATTGTGCTCTAAATTTTGAGGGAGAAGCAGCTTTATGCGAAATTCAGCAAGTGTGAATTTTGGTTGCAAGAAGTGACATTCTTGGGTCACGTTGTTTCTGCAGAGGGGATTAGGGTAGATCCTCGAAAAATTGAGGTTGTTTTGGAGTGGAAGCCACCAAGGACTGTGTCAGAAATTTGAAGTTTTTTGGGTCTGGCAGGGTACTATAGAAGGTTTGTGGAGGGGTTTTCTATAATTGCGGCACCGTTGACAAAGCTTCTGAGGAAAGGGGTACCGTTTAACTGGACTGATAAGCAGTAGGAGAGTTTCGAGAAGTTGAAGAAAGTCTTGACTAAAGCCCCGTGTTAATTCAACTAGAGTTTGGAAAAGATTTTACTATGCAGAGTGATGTGTTGCACGTTGGATTGGGTTATGTGTTGATGCAAGAGGGTAAAGTGGTTGCCTATGCATCACGTCAACTTAAGCCTCACGAGGTGAATTACCCTGCTCATGACCTAGAGTTAGCAGCGATGGTATTTGCACTAAAGATCTAGAGGCACTACTTGTATGGAGAAAAGTGTATCATTTACACGGATCATAAGAGCCTCAAGTACCTCCTTACTTAAAAGGAGTTAAACCTTAGGCAATGAAGATGGATAGAGTTGCTTAGGGATTATGATTGGTCGATTGGGTACCACTCTAGGAAGGCTAACGTGGTAGCGGATTGGGTATCACGTCAGCTGTAGGGCTGTATCTGATCTGAGAGCGATGTTCTTTCAGCTTAGTCTATATGATGATGGTATTTTGTTAGCTGAGCTGCAAGTAAGACTGACTTGGACTGAGCAAATTAGAGAGAAACAATTATAGGATGAGTCATTGGTTTCTCGGTTTTGATAGGTGGAAAATGGTGAAACTTCTGATTTTGGATTGAATAGTAAAGGGATTTTGTACTTCCGTGTGAGAGTTTGTGTTCCAAATGACTCAGATTTGAGGTAGTCTATACTATGAGAGGCACATGGTGGCCCTTGTGCTATGCATCCTGGTGGAAATAAGTTGTATCGGGATCTACGGGATTATACTGGTGGTCTGGACTTTAGCGGGAGGTAACAAAATTTGTGGATAGGTGTCTGACATGCCAGCATGTGAAAGCTGAGTATCAAGTGCCTTCTGGACTTCTGCAGCTAGTCAAGATTCCACTTTGGAATTGGGAAAGAGTAACCATGGATTTTGTGAGTGGGCTACCCTTGACTCCTTCCAAGAAGGACTCGGTTTAGGTGATTGTGGACAGGCTGACAAAATCTGCTCATTTTATACCCGTCCAAACTGATTATTCACTTCAGAAGCTGGCGAAGTTGTATGTAGCTAAGATAGTGCGACTTTATGGGGTGTCAGTTTCGATTATTTTCAACAGAGACCCTAGGTTTACATCTCAGTTATGGAAGAAGTTGCATGAGGCTTTGGGTATGCGGTTGGATTTTAGCACTGCTTTTCAACCTTAGACTGATGGACAGTCGAAGAGGGTGATTCAGGTTCTGGAAGATATGTTAAGAGGGTGTATTATTGATTTCCGAGGTAGCTGGGAAGATTACTTGCCATTAATGGAATTTGCGTATAACAGCAGTTACCAGGTGAGTATTCAAATGGCTCCATATGAGGTGTTGTATGGTCATAGGTGTCATACGCCTACCTGTTGGATGGAATTGGGTGAACGTCAGGTTCTTGGACTAAAGTTGGTGGCAGATATTGAGAGTAAGGTTAGGCTGATTAAGGATCGCTTAAAGGAGGTATCAGATAGGTAGAAATCTTATGTCGATTTGAAGCGTAAGGGGATCGAGTACGCTGTGGGAGATTTGGTGTTCCTTAAGGTCTCTCCCTGGAAAAAAAGATTTTGAGATTTGGTAAGAAAGGCAAGTTGAGCCCTCGGTTTATTGGGTCACATTGAGTTCTAAAACGGATGGGTCCGGTGGAATATCAGCTGGAGCTGCCGCTTGAGTTGGACCGAATTCACGACATGTTCTGATAAACGATAAATTATACATGTTTTTACCTCATGGTTAGCCTAAATTCTGGATGAATTATCATTGACTTTCGGGAAATTGGTGCTCGTAATCCTTTTATTTCATGTCTTATACTAAGGTGAGCATAGGGAAGTGAAAAGAACGAGAAACAGGCCAAAAACAGAGAAAATAGGCCAAAGTATGAAAGCAACATAGCCTGGAGGTTTGCCACACGGCCGTGCCACCTTGAGCTCAAGCACGGCCCAACCCCGACTCGCACGGCCAGACCACACAACTGTGCCACCTTAACAGGCCCAAGCACGGCCTGGGCCTTGATCCACACGGGCGTGGCACATGGGCGTGTCCCTGTCGTGAGAAAGTTCAATTTCACTCAACAAAGGCTATTTAGGAGCTAAGAAAGGCATTCCAAAGCTCTATATAAAGACCCTAAGAGGCAACTACGAAGGTGTGGTTTTTTCCCCCCAAGAAGGCATTATTCCCGCCAAGACAGGGAGTTAAAGACATGGAATTACTCGAAGGGAAGCCGATTGATTCATCTCAGAAGCCAGTATCTATATCAAGACATAGGATCTCCCTTCAATCCTTTCAGGAGTTTTGGGTTTTCTTGTGTTTTGCTATTTTATTTCTTCTAAGATGTTTTCCTTTATAATTATGAACTAAAACCTCAAATATCTAAGGGGGATGAAACCTAAGACAGATCTTGTTATTGTTATATGAGCTATGTGATAAATATTTGATTTGTTCTTAATTGTGTTTTTAACTCTTAAATTGATATTTTTGGGATATTGATTTAAGTCGAATGTGCTTATGTAGAGGAGTAAAAGTCCCTGCATAGGAGTAGATCCAACACAATTAAACAGAGTTGATTGAAATCCTAGACATAGGACGAAAAAAGTCTATAGGATTAGAGTCAAATCTAAAATGGGGAGTCATAGATCGAGTTAATGTGAGACTAGGGGTTTTAACTAGACAGAGATTCCTATTAATCAGCCTAGGATTAGTTGTTCTTATCCTCAACGGAGGTTTTAACATAATTTAGGGATTTCTACGGATCAAATCAATGAAGAAATCATCTGGTTTAGAGTTAGATAACAAGTGAAGTCTAAGTGGATTCTTCCTTAGGTATTGCCTTAATCAATCAGTCTTTCCCAAAAGCAATCTCTCACTTTACTCTTTGTCACTTCTTTAGTTAGTTTAGTTTAGTTTCCATCCAAACCCTCTTTATTTTTAGGCCAGCTAATAGAAAGAAAGTCATTACTAGCACTCATAGTTCCTTGGATTCAATATTTCGGTCTTGCCACTAACTATACTACTATTCGATAGGTGCACTTGCCTTTTATCGTGATATTAGTTAGTTTCCAGGTACGATCAGATTTTATTACTTCATCACAATCACGATCAAGTTTTTAGCGCCGTTGACGGGGAGCTAAGATATTAGGAACACTCGATTTCTATTACTCTAGCCATTATGACATTTACTTATTTTTAGTTTTTATTTTTGCTTTAATTTTTATTTACTAAAATTTTCTTTCCTTCCAGGTATCTCTAGTTTATGACTAGAAGAAACCCAGGAGGACCACTACTTTTTGACGACAATTTAGAAGCGATAGTTCGTCGAACTCGCTGAGAGATGAGAAGAAGCTTGCAATATCTAGAAGAAGGGCAAGAAGAAGAACCTAAACCTACTGAAGAGATGGAAGCAGATCAGGATAATCAGCTACCTCCTGTAGTAGCTGTAAATCCTGTTGAGCAAAATCTTGCTCCGCGTACTATGTATGATTATGCTAGACCTAATTTAGCAGGCACTGAATCTAGCATTGTTAGGCTTACTATTGCTGCGAATAATTTTGAACTGAAACCTAACACTATTCAAATGATACAGCAATTTGTTCAGTTTGATGGTTTGCAGGATGAGGATCCTAACTCAGATCTAGCCAATTTTTTGGAACTCTGTGATACATACAAAATAAATGGCATTTCTGATGATGCCATTAGTCTTAGGCTATTCCCATTCTCCTTGACAAACAAGGCTAAACAGTGGCTAAATTCTTTACCATGAGGGTCCATCACTACATGGGAACAAATGACCGAGAAGTTTTTATTTAAGTATTTTCCTCCAGCTAAAACAGCTAAATTGAGGAATGAGATTTCTTCCTTTTGTGCAGATGAATTTAGAAACACTCTACGGCGCATGGGAGAGATACAAAGATCTCTTGAGAAGGTGTCCTCACCATGGGTTACCTCTGTGGCTACAAGTTCAAAATTTCCACAACGGCTTGAACCCTTCAACAAGGCAAATGATCGATGCAGCCGCCGGTGGAACAATCAACAACAAAACACCCGAAGCAGCTTATGAGTTTATAGAAGAGATGTTACTGAATAACTATCAGTGGCAAGTCATGCGAACAAAGCCCCAAAAAGCTGCAAGAGTTTTTAATATTGATGTCATAACTATGCTTTCTAACCAGGTAGAACTCCTAAATAAAAAGATTGATAATTTTGTTGGTTCTACGCAGGTACACCCAGTGATGCAGTGTGATGCAATTATGAGAAGCATGTACAACCCCGATCACTCTTCCTATGGACAGGACATGGAAACTAAGCAAGCCAACTATATGGGTAACAATTCTAGATCTCAAAATAACCCTTATAGTAACACTTACAATGCGGGTTGGCGGAACCACCCTAATTTTTCACGGGGAGGACAAGGAAATCAAGGACAACCACCTCCTCTAGGATTTTAACAGCCACTATTCCAATAAGAGAAACAACCGAACCTTGAAGAGATGCTCACAAAATTTATTACTGTGTCAGAAACCCATTTTCAAAACACCGAAATGACACTGAAAAATCAGCAAGCATCCATTCAAGGACTCGAAACATAAATAGGCCAGCTCACCAAGTTAATTTCTGAAAGACCGCAAGGTGGGTTACCAAGCAACACTGAGACTAACCCTAAGGAGCAAATCGATGCCGTGGATACAATAGATGAGGAAGGGTTAACCAAAACCAAACCAGAGCCATGTAAGGAGACTGTGGTAAGTAAAGGTAAGGTCGAGGTAAGTAATAACGAGACAGTCATCAGAGAATATAAACCTCGCATCCCATACCCAAATGCACTATGGAAAGACTGCACAGATGAGTAATTCGGTAAGTTTCTTAAACTCTTAGAGAAATTACATATCAACTTACCGTTTATTGAAGCTCTTTCATAGATGTCAAATGCTGTTAAGTCTTTAAGAGAGCTATTGACAAACAAGCGGAAGCTAGATGAGAAATCTCATGTGGACCTGAATGAAGTATGCTTAGCCATTTTATAAAATAAGCTACCCAACAAACTAAAAGATCCAGGGAGTTTTACTATCCCTTGTTTACTCAGAAGCTTGATGCCAAAAATGCTTTAGCTGATTTAGGGGCCAGTATAAATGTCACGCCTTATAAACTGTTTAAACAACTAGGTCTAGGAAAACCTAAACAAACTAATATGAGCATCCAATTGGCTGATAAGACCATTAGATTTCCAAAACGAGTAATTGAAGATGTGTTTGTCAAAGTCGATAAATTTATATTCCCCATTGACTTTGTTGCTTTAGACATTGATGAGGATAGCAATGTACCCTTAATTTTAGGGCGACCTTTTTTAGCAATTGCCAGAACAATAATTGATTTAGGAACAGGTGAGCTTACACTATGTATAGGTAATGACAAAGTTACTTTATAAGCTCGAAACTCGATTAAGACTATTGATAATAATATAGTTACGAGTCCTTGTAAAAACACTAAACTCACCACCCAACCTTTTGTGCAGGATACACTCTACATAAAGGCAACCCAACCACAGACAAGTCTATCCAAGGGAGACGCACTTGAAAAGCAAATGCTTCAGATCGAGGAACTAGATGAGTGGCTGAACTATCATGAAAAGCCCAAAATATGCCACACCAACCCAGAGCATCACCGAGACGACCCTCAAATAAAAACGAATCAAATCAAGGTAGGAGATAAGGTAATCTTAGGGGAAGACAATCCTCGAATATTGAATTCAAGAGAACATACAAGTGACATACCCTACTTCACGGTAATGAAAATTTTCTCCTATGGTACAGTCGAGATAAAACATGAGTCACTCGGCACTTTCAAGGTAAATCACACTCGACTCAAATCTTACGTTAATAAAGAAATTGTAAACACGGTAGAAGAGTGTCAACTCTTCAAGCCACCATGACCAAACAGGCTTGAGAAAAGTCGAGCTTAGACTATAAACAAGCGCTTCTTGGGAGGCAACCCGAGCACTGACTTAGTAAATTCCTTTATTTAGGTTCTCTATATACATCAACTAACCCTTTGAATTCATGTTTTTCGATCCACATTGCCATGCCCAAGGGAATGCCTAAGGCCGTGTGGCCACTACGAGCAAAGACACGGCCGTGCGTACTGGCCATATACGAGCAGGGTAAGATCTTCCTACACACGGGCTTTGATAACTTGCCACGGCCCTGCGAAGTGGCTGTGGCCAAAACTGTTAAATCGACACGGGCGTGCGACACGCCCGTACCCCAAAGCCGTGGTCAAACCTACCATTTCAAACACGGGCGTGTGACCACCTACACGGTCATGGGAGAAGCGAACATTGAAGGACACGGCCGTGCAACACGGCCGTATGCCTCAACAAGCCCTAGGAACAGGGACGTACGACACGAATCTGGTGCGCCAAAACCCTCAATTTTTGAACCACACGGGCTAACCCCGAGCCATACAGGCGTGTTCCATGCCCGTGTGACCAAAAATCCTATATAAACAGCCCACTATTCACCTTCTTCCTCACCTAAACCCTAAAAACCTCTCAACCCAACTCCCATATCCACCTGTCCTAGTGTCACCCTCAACTTCAATAGCACCTCCACGCCCGTGTAACCTCGCCACGACTGTGTTCCGTCCCATAACCACCCATTCGGTTCCCCTTTTCTCACTTTTTCTCTTTATTTTTTGTATCTATTTATCTGTTTATTATCTCATTCATATAGTTATTTACTTTATTGTTGATAGAAGATTCATTCATTTAGGATGATCATTCTAGAAAAGATTCATTATGCCATTTAGACTCTTATTTGGCTGCCACTTTTACCTATCTAGAGTAGTTGTCACTTAGTATAAAATGATACACATGCCTCCATCATTTGATACCATGCTTAGAATGAAATGATTATATTAGTTAGGTTTTGTTTGGTTTAAATTGTTGTTTAGCCTATTAACTTATTCTTTTTAGGAATGATAAGTATGAATCTTATTATCTTTTTGTATTTTAGGTACAATGTCGTCTTCCCGTGGAAAGAAAGCTACCGCCTCTACCTCCAACAAGCGCAAGGGACCCTGTGGTTCCTCTTCTAAACTCACTGCTAAAGTCCGACACCCATTCCTCTAATTTCTATAGAACTCTTAAGAGGAGTTATTTCAGATATTACAGGCACAACCTCTCGGAGTCAGAAGATACATCGACTGGGCCGCACTAGAGCAGGTCCAGCTAGCTGACGAGGTTCGGGCCTTACTAAGAACGGACCCATGGGAGCAGTTCTTTCAGAGCATAGAGCCTACCTATCTCAAACTCACCCTTGAGTTTTGCTCCACATTTCACCTTCAGACAGTGATAAGCCAACATAATTATCCAGGGATGATCAAATTTCGTTTAGGAGGCCTCGTTTGTTATCTCAATGTACCACAATTCGGTACAGCTCTAGGCCTCTACACTGAGCAGTTTGTGGAGGAAGAGGACCTTTCTGAGCTCCACCACCACATCCACGTCTCTCCAGTCAACTGTTGGCATGCCCTAGTCCCTAGCCAGTCCACATATGACACTAATCATTCCAAAGCGACCAATCTCGCCCCATCTCTAAGGTACATACATCCTCTACTCGCACACACACTGATGGGCATACGTGAGAGTACTGACGTCATCAACACCTACGACGCCTACTTTTTATGGAGCATGGCGTATATTCATGTGATCGATCTCACCTACTTCATCGTCCATGCTACCCAGCACCAAACGGAGCGACACCGCAGGGGCGTGATCTCTATGGGCCCGTACATCACTCGATTGGCCTACCACTTCAGCCTACTTAACACTGCAGCCTAAACATCCTCTTATACGCTGATCGTCCAGATGTCCCCACAAGGCATCCAAACTTTTCTACATATGAGAATGATCCAACACCGACATGGGACCAATCCTCTACAATACCGTCTACTCCGAGAGACCGAGCAGGAGGACCTCGAGGACATGATAGATGATGTCCCACCACCGGAGGAGGCACCATCCGAGCCACCACCCTCTCGCCGCCTAGTTCATGCGGCAGCTTCATATGCTGACATACCTGAGTGCCTCACACAATTTAAGCAGCAGTGCTTTCAATGCTTTCATCACATCAATGGTACTCTACAGCAGATATGCCAGCACCTACACATCTCATCGCCACCCCCACCTTACGGACCATCTGAGGATTAGAACTTTCTATTCCTCATATCTTCTTTTTTATTTTCCTTTTTGCTTTTCGATTTTATTTTTTTATCTTTTTCATTATTTGAATTTTCGTGTTGTTAGAACATAGTTTACTTTATTTCAATTTTTTCATATCGATTATTCCCTAACAAACACATTCTAATAATCCAAATTCCCCAAAACTAATAAATGCTTTCGCAGTTTCAAATGAGCTATACAGCTCAAATCCAAAATCTAATGGGAACCTTAGCTGCCTAATATCGACAATCATACCCTCTCGGCATAGCAGCTGTAGACAAACAACCGCTACCGCCACCAGGGTATTCACCTCTACTTTTCTTTTGTCCCAAACACTCTGCAGCCACAACCACCTCACAGAATTCATCCAATTCAGGGAGTTTCATTTCTTTCCATATCTTATGATATTATGCTTCTATTGCTACTAATGTATCTTTGTACATTGAGGGCAATATACATCTTAAGTGTGGGGGGAAACTTACTTTCAGTCATTGCATTCTCTTCGAACCCTTGAAAATTTTTTTTACAACTAACTTTTTACATTGTTCTCAAAATTTTGAATTCTCACTTTCGCTCTTTGCATTAGTCTCAATCTTCTATTAGAAATTTATTCCGATTGGTTTATGAATTTTATTGATGTGCTGAGAATTAAGACATATGTACTCATGCTCTGATTATTCAAACTTTAAGACATTAGGGAATCAAGCATAATAAGTTGAATTTTTTGACAATTTAAATTTTTCTAGGATATCTACCTTAATTTTAAGTGTTATATTGAGATTTGAAATTCGCAGGATTGACATCAAAAAGCCATAATTCTGGTGAGATTGTTGAGCCTTTTGAGCATACATCCTTTCGTGCTCACTTTTATTGTTGCTTTGAGTGAGTCAATACTGATTATGTTATTCTAGAACTTGCTTCGATTATACATGTCGAGACCACATCATTGATTTGATATATTGAGATGATAAAGGCACTTAGGTAATAACCACTTACTCCATACAAGCCTACCTCTATAAATTAACCCTTAGTGAACCCCATTGAGCCTAACAACCCATTCTTTGACGTACCTCTAATATTAACCTATAACCCGCTTTTTTTGAATTCAATTCAATTATTTTGATCTCTATTTTTGTCGAGATTTGAGTTGAATTATTATCTAGCTTTGCTCTCTTTTTTAGTTTGTAAAGTTTGTAATTAAATATTTGATTTGTTCTTAAAAAAATGTATATACAGTTAATTCAATTGTAATACATGTTTTAGTTATAGTTCAATATTTTTGCATCTTTCTACTATAAGCTACTGAACCCAGAATGATATCATCATGAGGCTTAGCTCTAGGAATATGTTCCCGTGATAGAGATTTTTCTAACTAGATGATTTTTTAATTCAATCTTGAAACTAACCCTCTTTTTCAGCTTGTGACAACACCTCTAACCAAAGCCCCATTACAACCATTGAAAGACCTTTTGATCGATGTGTCATATCAATCTATAGTAGTGGAGATTTGATTTTCTTGCAAGCTTATGGTTAAAACTTTTTAGGTTGACTAAAGAGTGCTTAATTTTTGAACCTTAAACACTTTGAGTGGATAGAGTGAATCTTTAGTGAGGATGTCAACTCTTGTTGATTTTGATTGAAAGGTAATTACTTAGGAAAAGGGAAAAAACCTATGTTTATGTGATAAAATTCTCAACTTAGAGTGTTTGAGACTTTAATGTTCTTCTGGTTCAATTTTCATTGTATGATTACTTGTGGATTAGTTTGAAACAATATTAATAAGGATTATAAGTTGAGAAGAATGATTCTTAATTATGAGTTGAGATTTTTCTTGAGGACAAGCAAAGGCTTAAGTGTGGGGGTATTTGCTAAACGATAAATTATACATGTTTTTACCTCATGCTTAGCCTAAATTCTGGATGAATTATCATTGAATTTGTGGAAATTGGTGCTCCTAATCCTTTTATTTCATGTTTTATACTCAGGTGAGCATAGGGAAGTGAAAAGAATGAGAAACGGGCTAAAAACAAAGAAAATGGGCAAAACTATGAAAACAACACGGCCTGGAGGTTCGCCACATAGTCGTGTCACACGGCTATGCCACCTTAAGCTCGAACACGGCCCAACCCCAACTCGCACGGCCAGACCACACGTCGTACCACCTTAATAAGCCTAAGCATGGCCTGGGCCTTGATCCACACGGGCGTGTCTTTGTCATGAGGAAGTTTAATTTCACTCAGAAAAGGCTACTTAGGAGCTAAGAAAGGCATTCCAAAGCTCTATATAAAGACCCTAGGAGGCAACTATGAATGTGTGTTTTTTTCCCCTCAAAGAAGGCATTATTCTCGCCAAGACGGGGAGTTAAAGACAGGGAATTACTCGAAGGGAAGCCGATTGATTCATCTCTGAAGCCAAGATCTACATCAAGACAGAGGATCTCCCTTCAATCCTTTCAGGAGTTTTGGGTTTTCTTGTGCTTTGCTATTTTATTTCTTCTGAGATGTTTTCTTTTATAATTACGAACTAAAACCCCAAATATCTAAGGGGGATAAAACCTAAGACAGATCTTGTTATTGTTATCTGAGTTATGTGATAAGTATTTGATTTGTTCTTAGTTGTGTTTTTAACTCTTGAATTGATATTTTGGGAATATTGATTTAAGCCGAATGTACTTATGTAGAGGAGCAAAAGTCCCTGCATAGGAGTAGATCTAACACAATTAAGCGGAGTTGATCGCAATCCTAGACATAGGATGTAACGCCCTAATCTTTAGGGGTAGTTAAGTTCTATGCATAAATAATTTTTCATGTTTGGATCTATTGAATTGATGTTTTGAGTGGGTCTAGTGGGCCTTTGGTAGACGTAGGTTTGGGTCCAACGTCTGGTAAAATTTTAATTTTAGTTTTAGGTGAATCTAGACTTTGGTAAGTGGGGCTTATAAATTAATGGTGGGGTTTTTGATCACAAAAAGCCCTATGGTAGAGTGGTATAAGGCGCCACTTGAGGGCCCTGGTGTGGCGTGATCTAGCAAATGAGGAGCTTGGGTTCGAACTCCCTTGATAGCAAAATACTTTAATTTTACTGCTTGGACAAGGCAATGGGTAGACTCCAAGTTAAATGCTATGGAAGAGAGTTTGAATTACTCATGGGATTTGATTGAGGAGTGATAAGGGGAGCATGTCTTGGAGAAAATTATGAAGATGGGGTTGTGAGAGAGTTGGTGCCGAATTGGGAAGTAGTGGGGAGCATATTCGGCTAGAGTGGCCTTGAGAGCTTTTCCAGCATTTTAGAAGGGGGCTTTGGGAGCTTGATTGCCGATTTCTTCTTTTGTACTTTTGGGATTTACATTTTTGGTTAATTACTTTAGTGTAGAATAGGTAAGTGTAGGGTGCCTTTATGTTTGATTTTCTTTTCTTCCTTTCTTCCTCCATATCGTTCAAAAGCTGAAGTCCCTAAGATCACAACCTCCCCTTAGCTGATTGATTCTTGAACCAAAACACCTTATTTCCTCTTTTTCTCATATAGCCAAACTTTGCTTCTTCTTTTGACAAGCAATCCCTCTCTTCGGGCCGACTGTTTTAAAAGCTGAACCCATAACTCTAAATCGTTCAAATACCCTTTGTCATCTCTTCTAGAACCCGAACTCTTTCTTGCTTCCTTTTCCAAAGATTCCTCTCCTATTCTCTATTTCTCTGCCAACCCCTTTCACTTATTCTTTTCCTCCTCCTGAAACTTATACTTAACTGATTGTTCATCATCATTTACTTATTCCTCTTGTTTACCCACCTAGCTGAATACCCTGAATCTTACCCCCCTTTGAGTTCGATTTAATCTAAAGAAAATCTGGGTGTAGATTAGGGAGGACGACTTCTTGTGGTAACAATCCAGTCAAGTATATCGTTAGGTAAGGGCTCTATTCTCTATTTCTCTTTTGGTAAGCAAGTTCTGAGAAGCCAAAATCTCCCCCTTTGTGTTTCTTGTAATCGGCTTTGATTTTCTATCTAAAAATCGATTCAAAGCTTCCCTTTTTCTTGTGATTCATAGGCATGCATAACGGTTGATTTTGTGAAGGCGAGTGCGAAGTGGTGATTAACAATAACAAGGCAGTTTAGATCTAGGGCTTGTTTTCGGTAGAGGGAAGTGAATATTGGTTTGGTTAGTCATAGCTGAATATATAAGGGTAAAGTACCATTGGTTTCAATCAGATCTTAGGTTAATGATACAGTTGGATTGTTGTACGTTGATCATTGGTGGGATCGCTCGACTTAGGTCGTAAACAGGTGTGTAACTACACCCTCTATAGAATAGGTCGACAAAAGATGAAATGCCAAAATGCCGGCATTTCGAGGCCCCATTGGCATGCGAACACCTGTGGGCCAATCTGAAACCATTGAGATGGGTTTGAGACTAAGGGGATCAAATGGTGCATCTCTGCGCACTTAGATCAATTTGGGTCTCGGTGGGCTATAAAAGGCCCAGTGGGCCTACGGGCTCGTAGGAGTAAAATATCTGGTAAGTGGTTGATAAAATGGTTAATTAGTAAATTTGTAACATTGGGCATAAAGGATGGACTTAATGGGCCACACGCGCATGTGGGCCCACACGGCCCAATAGGGGTTCTTGGGCTTGTAATCGCTTTTGAGCTAATAGCTAATCTGAGCTGTAGGAAGCATCGTAAAACTTGTTAAAAGGTTATTTCTAGTAATAGTACATTAAAATCTGGTAAAAATGACTGAAATACCCCTGAAGGGTAAAATTACCATTTTACCCCTGAGCTTCAAAAGATAGTTATACCCCTAGAGGATAGAATAAGGATTTGGCATGATTAATTCGGTATCTGTTAATTTGTAAGTAGGATAGTGTCTGTTCGCTGAGTCTGCATGGGGTTGGGATGGTTATGGAGGAAGTTCTGTTAAAGTGCCTCTGCCACATACTTCTGTTAGCAGTGGCTTCGCCACATATTCTGATTCTGGTGGCTTTGCCATAATATTCTGTTTTAGCAGCATGGCTATATATTGGTGTGTGGGCTGGGTGGGTTGAGTTTTTCCCTACACGGTGTGATGGGTTGGTACGGGTGGTGTGATGGCTGGCTTGGGTGGGTTTTGCATATTCAATATATACTCTGTATCTGTTATGGGCTTAGGCCAGATCTGTTTCTGTTTGGGGCTTCAGCCTATTCTGTTCTGATGGGAAGTTGCACACTGAGTTTCCACAAACTCGCTCCTTTAATTTTCAACATGTGCAGGTAACCCCCAACTTAGTGGATTTAGAGCCGTGACGGACTCGAGGTGGCCACATGTTTTCTACTTATTTCTGCCCCAGTTGAACTTCCACTAGTTGCATTTCTATTTCTGTTCCTATATTTGGTTTAAATTTTGTAATAAGGCCATTACAAGGTTTTAACTTTTATTTTGGTTATTTATTTATTTTGTACGGCAAAGGCATGAAACCGGTTAATTAATCAAACTGGGCTTCTAAAATTGAGGACAAATGTTTTGAAGGAAAAACCACGTCCTATATTTCTTTTGTTTTTGCAACCCAACTCGGTAACTTGATTTCATAATGATTTCAAAACTAAGGAAAAATGATTTCTAACTAAACTAAAAGAAAGTTTTCAAACTAAATGAACTTGTGATAAACAGGACCCTAACTTATTTATAATAATTTAAATAGTTTCCAACTTTAAGCCATGTTACCCTCCAGATCCGGGCGTAACGTCCAGGCCGGGTTTGGGGTGTTACCTAGGACAATGAAAATCTACCAGATTAGAGTCAAATCTAATATAGGGAGCCATAAATCGAGTTAATGCGAGACTAGGAGTTTTAACTAGAAAGAGATTTCTGTTAATCATCCTAGGATTAGTTGTTCTTATCCTCGACGGAGGTATTAACATAATTTAGGGATCTCTACGGATCAAATCAAATGAAGAAATCATCTAGTTCAGAGTTAGATAACAAGTGAAGTTTAGGTGGATTCTTCCTTAGGTATTGCCTTAATCAATCAATCTTCCCAAAAGCAATCTCCCACTTTACTCTTTGTCACTTTTTTAGTTAGTTTAGCTTAGTTTACAACCAAACCCTCTTTATTTTTAGGCTAGATAATTGAAAGAAAGTCATTACTAGTACTCGTAGTTCCTTAGATTCGATATTCCGGTCTTGCCACTAACTATACTACTATTCGATAGGTGCACTTGCCTTTTATCGTGGTATTAGTTAGTTTCCAAGTACGATCAGATTTTATTACTTCATCATAATCACGATCATATTCCATGTCTCCATGTCGAGGCGGTGCCGTTCTGATCACTCACATATCGTGCCAGTTGAGAAAATTGAAGTTAAACCTGACCTGACTTTTGAGGAAGAGCTAGTACAAATCCTGGAGCGTGATGTCAATGTGTTAAGAAAGAAATTAGTCCATTGGTAAAAGTGCTTTGGCGTAATCACAACAGAGAAGAAGCTACGTGGGATCCTGAGGAAGGGATGCGTCAACAATACCCTCACCTGTTCTGACTAGGTAAATTTTGAGGTCGAAATTTCTTTAAGGGGGTAGAGTTGTAACTCCCCAAATTTTAGGGTTTTGAATTTTTTTCTTAAGTTGGCAATTGCATGGTTTTGTATGCTGAATTGATGTTTTGGGTGTGTCTAGGGTGCCTTTGGAAGGCTCAGGTTAAAGCCAAACTCTTGGCAAAATTTTAACTTTTAGGCTTAAGGGAGTATGGATGTTAGTTCTTAAGGCTTCAGAAATGTTGTTGGGGTTTTGTGACACAAAGTATCACGTGGTAGAGTGGCTTGAGCCATCATTGTTAAGGGGGTGCAAGGAGTGTGGCGTCAGTGGCAAGGGGTCAAGGGTTCGAATCCCCTTGCTGGTGTGATGAGTTATTTTGCTGGTTGGAATCGACAAGTGGTGGTCTGGAATGTAAACTCTTCAGACTGGAGGAATGATAAGGATGGCATGATCTTGAAAGTTTGGAATATTATCCAGGGGAAATTAGAGTAAATCATGGAGGAAATTGTGGAGATTTTCAAGGGATTAGAAGAGTTGGCCGAATGGAGTAGGCAAATCGGCTTGGGTCTTTGGGAATTTGGCATTTTCAGCAAATAGGGAGTAGTATGCCGAATTCATTCTTAGGTGTTTCAGTTTGAGCACTTTTTGCTTTTACGTAGTGTTATTTTGACCATTTAGGCATTATTGTTTCTCAAGAAACTAAATTGGCCTCGTTCTCTTCTCTATTCTTTTTCACTTCTCTCATTACTTTTCTTCAAGCCGAAACCCCCTTTTTTCTTTCACTTTGTCGCCACCTCTTCTACTTCAACCAAATATTGACAACCTTTTCTTCTTCTTGTTCTCCCAAACTGCTCTAAGCCAAATCTCTGTTTCTTGTTTCTCCACTCTTAGCCGACAACAATATCTCTTTACCTTCTTATCCTTATTCTTCTTCTCAAATCATTACCTGTGCCGAATCTCATTACTTTTTCCCATATTATTATTGACCGAGTTTTATTCTCACTTTTGTGTGCACATACATTATTCTTCTTTTCGGATGTGAATCAAGGTAAGTGAGTTATTTATTTCTCTCTTACGAATGTTCTTATAAAAGTCGAACTCCCTTTTCCCTTATAGGGCAATCAACTTTAATCCTTGTTTGGGAACGAATTTGGATCCTTCTTTCTTGACCAGTCCAGTTTCTTAGGGAATCGAGGAGATCGAAGTCTTAAGAGATGGTGGATTGCTGATATTGTGGAATCAATTTAGGCCTAGAAGGTAGGTTTTAGCCAAGGTAAGTGATTCATGTCACTACTAGGGATATTGGCCGAATATAGTAAAGGTTTTTGTTGTTATGGCTAGCAAGCTGGATTGTTGTTTAATGGGTTGTTTGAACGATTGTAGGTAGATTGCTCGTGGGCTGGTTTGACTCTATTCGTAATCCAGGTGTGTAACGACACCCCTAATAGCATAGATCGGCAAAAGTCGAAAAGCTGAAATGTCGAAATACTGACATTTCGAGGTCTTGCGGGCGTGCGAACGCTCATGGGTTGACCTGAACCCACAAGTCGTGGGTGGTTGACGGTGAAGGCCATTGTGTACGATCTCGTGCACGCGGACTGTTTTGGGCCTCGATGGGCTGAAGTGGTGCCCAATGGGCCTATGGGCCCATATGGGTAAGTTATATGGGTAAGTGATATCTAGTACGTTAGATGTTAAGATCTGTGATACTGTATCTAGAATTGGACTGAATGGGCTACACGAGCGTGTGGACCCACCTGGGCCCATTAGGGGTTTTGGGGGCCGTAAACCCTATTTGGCCATATGGATTTTCTGAGTCGCTCGAAGCGATGTTAGACCTACTAGAAGGTCATGTTAGGTGTTGAGACACTAAGATTTAGTGAAAAGACCAAAATGCCCCTGAAGGATAAAATTACCATTTTACCCCTAGCTACCAAATGACTGTTATACCCCTAAAAATAGATTGCCTGATTTATGTATGTTTTTATCTGTATCTAGTAGTCTGTATGCATGTGATCTGTAGTACTATTAGTCTGCACAGGGTTGTGTTTGGATTCGGAGGAAGTTTTGTATAGTGGCACTACCACGTATTCTATTTAATGGCTCAGCCACGTAATTTATTCTGGTGGCTCTACCATGATATGTGATTTTAGCACCATGGTTGCAAATTTGGTGTATGGGTTGGGTGGGTTGAGTTATTCCCCACATGGTGTGATGGGTTGGTACAAGTGGTGTGATGGGCTGTATTGGGTTGGGTTGTGCATCTATTCTGTTCTGTATCTAGAATAGGCCCAAGGCCCACTCTGTTTCTAGGTAGGGCCAAGGCCCAGATTGTTCTGTATTTGAATAGGGCTTCGGCCCAGTCTGTTCTGTATGCCTGATCTTTGTTATTGGTTGGGGAAATTACACACTGAGTTTTCACAAACTCACCATTTTATTTTTACATATGTAGGTAACCCCTAACCATAGAGGATTTGGAGCTATGAGGGACTCAAGGTGGCCACATGACTTCTGCTACTGGATTTCATTTTTAGTATTATTTTTATCAATATTTTAGTTTTGGAATTATTTTTGTAATAAGGCCATTATGGGTGATTTTATTTTGTTACACTATTAGCCTACTTTAAACCGGTAGACTAGGATACTCGGGTTTTCAAAATTTATATCAAACATTGTCAAATATACCTAGCATGTCGTTTTGGATAATATGATAATAAAAGACTACAAATGGAATATTGTTTAAAGACCCCAAGTTAATAAAAATAGTATTAAATTTGATTTTGCTCAAAACCTACAACTTTTTAAATAAGGGTTTTAAAAACAGAAAAAGAAGTCTATCAAAGTGTCCAATTTCGAATAAAAAGTCCATGTGACACATCAAATCTGGCCATAACATCCAGGCCAGGTTTGGGGTGTTACACTTTCCTATTAGCAAGATGGTGCAACTAATGAGGGAGATCGCTACATTTAAGCAACTAGAAGGAGAAAGCCTTCACAAAGCTTCAGTGCATTTTAAGATGCAGATCCAAAGATGTCCACATTATGGTCTACCTAGATGGTTGAGATTGTAGATGTTCTATAACGGGTTGGATGCATACGTACGATCAAAACTCAATGGAGCCGCAAGGGGAGCCTTGATGAGCAAAACATACGAGGATGTGTATGTTCTAATAGAAAACATGTAAATGATTTCCTGCCAATGGCCAAATGAGTGATTTACTTATAGCCAGAGACCACCCAGGGTAAAAATGTCCAGGAAGATGACAAGTACTAATAAATTTTTGACAGACTTAATCGAATAGAGTCCACATTATAATAGTCTGTTTTTTAATGGTGCCAGAAATACTGGTTTTGGACCACCAAATCTGACAAGTAAGTTCGTAAATATTATTATTTAATATTTACAAGTCAAACATGATTTTAAAAAGGTTTTTGATATGGTGTTTTTTGTTAAATGAATGATTTATTAAGTTCAAGTGGTATGACCCTAAGGTTAAGTGGTTTTAGAAAATGAGGTATTAGGACCTTATTTCTATAAACTGAACCGTAAATATTTTTAGAGTTTCATTAAAGTGGTATTAAAGTTTTGTCGAAAAATTTTAATATTTTGATAGCTAATTAATTAAAAATGACTAAATTGTAAAAGATGTAAAATTGAGTCACTATTTGATTTGAGTGATTGAATGGTTTATTGAATAAAGGAAAAGAGACTTAAATGGTAAGTAGATCGTTTATGAATTTAGTGGACAATTTTGGGCAATTAAAAGCTTGAAAATTGGTCAAATTTTAAATGGACTAAATTGTAATTTTATTATTAAACTTTAATTAAATAAAATAAAAAATTATTATCATCATTTTAGTGTCTTATTCATCGAAATTGGAAAGAGAAAACTCCATGGAAATGAAGCTAGGTTCGACCATGGTTAAAATTATGCATGTAAGTCCCTAAGCTATTTGTTTTTAATAATTTTTATGTTTTTGAAATCGTTGCACCTAGGTTCAGCTAGCTCGTACCTTCGATTTTGAAACTGTTAAAGATTTTGAATGTTTCCATTGACGAACCTTGTGATTTTAGATGGTAATTGATGAATTTGAAATATTAGTTGTTATTGAAAAGTATTTTATTAAGTGATTTTTGATGAATTTATCGATTAGGGACAATTTTGTCAAAATAGTAAAAATGCAAGGATTAAATGTTAATTTGTTGCATGAATGGGCTGTGTTGGATACCTTAACATTTGGCTAAGCTCAATTTTGGGTAAGAATTGTTAATTTGCATGTTTTTGGCTCAAGGACTAAATTGAATAAAAGTAAAACTTTAGGGGTAATTTTCTAAAAATTTTAAAAAGACCAAATTTCATAAAATGAATTATTTATTGTCTAAATTAATATATTGAATGAAATTATTAATTTAGATCAAGATCGGGTGGAAAATCGAAGAGAATAAAAAATTACCAAAATGCCGCTATACTTTGACATTTCTACAAAATAGCCAGGTAAGTTCGTATGAATTGTACTATGTATAATGTTGACTAAATTGAACATTATTATATGATTTTATTGAAAATTAATTAATATATATGTTAATTATATAATTTATCGAGTAAAGAAATGATGAAAATTTAACAATGTATGATGACTACATATCCCCGTGTGAACCTTAGGAATATATAGGATACAAATGACATGTCACTAGGGTTTGCATGTTTTGGGTGCTGGTCCTGAATGTCCTACTGATGGCTAAGTTTCGGCATTAGTTACAAATACTTGACAGCTTGTGTGAGCAGCACCGCGTAGCTACATTTCGACCGACAGCTTGTGTGAGCAGACCTAGGTTACTATGTTTTGGGTGCTAGTCTTGAATGTCCTGTAGATGACTGAGGCATTAGTTGCAGATACTTGACAGCTTGTGTGAGCAGCATCATGTAGATTACATTTTGACTGACAACTTGTGTGAGCAGGCCTATTTGACAGCTCATGTGAGCTACGACTATATGTTTAGCACACTTTGTGTGACCTTTCCCGCGTATCTAGTATTATTTTGAGTGGTTCAACGAGCATAATAAATGAAGGAGCGGTAAGTATTCAAATGACTTATGCCATGAATTGAAAAGGTAACATTCAATGAAAGTATGTTTACGCTCATAAAATTGAAGATTTCAAATTATATTGTTCATGTATATGACTTACCTTATGTTATTTTAAGTGAATTATGCGTTGATGCTCTAACATGAGTTGTGGATGATGCTTAGGCTTGTGCCAAGCTTATGATTCAATTATATCATGCTTAGTCTTAATGAAATACATTGAATCGATAAGTGTTCAATTGGTAACATGCTTATATACATGAAATGGAGGTATAAATTAAAGTATGTAATTTGTTATTAAATGGTTTATCATGTAGTTGATTCCAGAAGAGCTATGATAAATGCACTAGTTTGTAGTCATGGTTGATGTTATGCTTATATCTTGTTGTTATGCATATGAAATGGGTATGTAAAGGTAATGAAAATGGTAAGTGCATAGTTGAAATGAAATATGATGAAATAAAAAGGAATGGTGAGTTGAAAGATGTACTTTTAAGTGAGGAGTTTATGTATGTTATGGATGAATATACATAGTTCATGACCAAATATGCTAATTAATGAATTGATTTTGTTATTTAAGCTAAAGTAAGTAAACGCAATGGAAGGTAAGTAAATGGAAGGGTTCAAATTCTTATGAAATCCTACTATGCTAGGAATGATAAGTATATGTAGTGTTGATAGACTTATTCCATTGTGAGTTGATGATTATGGTTCGATAAATCTTGAGGCATTGATATAGGTTGATATTTAATCTATAATGTTCATTAATGAAATGAAATGTTATGTTTAAAGTTTATATCAGCTTACTAAGCATTCATTGCTTACTTGATTATCTTTCTTTTACTTTATAGATTATCGAAAACTCGATATGGTTGGAAGCTAGTATAAGATTCATCACACTATCCATCGACTTCATCAGTAGATTTTAATGCTTTGGTCATGGTTGTAATAACATGTATAGGTGGACTATGTCTAATGTTTAATTGATGAGTTTGGTATGTATATGTCATTTTGGTTGATAAGTATGGCATGAAATTTTGCCTTAGATTTGAGGTACTTAAGGTACTAATGATAACTTGTTGGTTGCGGTTAATATGGTTAAATTGGAGTAAGTTTTGTATTGACCAAAATTGGTATGGTTGTTATGTATCAATTATGTTATGTTTTGGCATGAAAATATGTAACACTCTTAACTCGTATCCGTCGCCGGATTAGGGTTACAAGATATTACCGGACATAACACAGCTCCGAATAGTCATTTATTACAATTCATGCACAAAGTAATATCATCTCCTTTACAAAAATTTTCAATACTCAAATAATTGCCATTCTCTTATATCCTATAATCCAAATTCGCATATTTAAAGCACTTACCCAACTAAAACAATCATGCTTTACTAACAGTATCTCAAGTATGAACTATGCTTCAAAACTAAACTATTTTAATTTCATTTGCTTATTCAAATTTCAAACCAAACTAACATACATCAATACTATATTACAAATGCTTCATAATTTCAACACTCCACCATACGACCATCAAATTCATGTCATTCGGATACTTTAACTAAAATTAAGCATATCTCATTTTATTTCATATACCGAGCATATGTTAAAAATCCATTTGCATACACCTATTTCATTAACTAATTATCAAACACACCATTTTATAAGCTTTTGCACATGCACAAATTAAGCCAAGACTAGCCATGTCATACAGCTTAATAAACATCCATATATGAGACATCAGTAAACATTACCAAATGATCAAATATAATCTTGTACCTTACTCAGTTATACACATTTCTCTATAATATCATTAATCAATTTCAAACACATAGAGGGTAATTCATAACATATCCAATTTACAAGTCAAATAATAAGTCTAAACATTATACCAAAATTACTAATAAACGACCAATTCACTCCTCACCTATTTGGCTATTAGCCATAAAAGATCATACCAACGTGTAATGAAATCTCAATTAAGTATACCATTTCATATCTAATTAACCTTAATAATTATACATATTATGCTAGCCCAAATGTTTGACTAATCATCTAAGAAACATAATCATCCCTTGTCATTATAATCCGTATCAATAAGTCCAATTCACAAATAATGATATTTTCATCTCATAGTTTATAGAGCCATGCCCCAATCAAAAACACATTCATCAACTACCTTTTCACTCAAATCAAAGCATAGGAACATATATCTCACATAATATATTATATTTTATACTTCCAAAATCAACTCAATACTTGACCGAATATACATGCACAACGTTTACCATCTTTTAGTTAAATCATTTAATTAATTAGCACATCCAAAATAAATTAATAATAATACATCATAGCCAAACATTTCCAACAATCAAATTCATTGCATTCCAAACTTATATGTATATACATGCTAAAGCCAAAACATAAATAATTTACTAATATAATTATATCTATTTCTTTACTTACCAAAATCAAATATATATATATATATATCCATCATCACACCAAAATATAGAAACCAAACTTATCTAGATAATAAGCCATTTTAGCATGGCATATTATAAATACACATAACACAAAATTTAACACATCTGAGAATAGTATAGCCTATACATGCCATAAGTTCTAATTTTTTTTAATTTTTTAAAGTACCGATAAACAGACGATAGTGTGCATGACTTCGCTGACGATCCCCGTACACGTAACTAGTCACCAAAATCTATAAAACAAAGACAAACAAACACTCATAGAATAAGCTATCATAGCTTAGTAAGTTATAAACAAATAAATATGTAACACCCTGAATTTGGGTCTAGAAGAATTGGGTTTTGAAGTCTGGGTTGAATAAATGGAAACCTGAGTAATTGAGAAGTTTTAAATATTATCGTTTAAGAAAAATTTATTTTGAATTACTATTAGAAAATTCTTACTAAATTTATTATTACTGATATTTTAAATTCTTACTATATCTATTGATGTTTTTAAATTTCTATGAAAATGATAAATTATTATTTTTTATAATTATTGTTGTTAATTTAATGTTTGAATTAAATTATCAAACATTTTTACTGTATTTATATTTTTACTAATTTATGGAAATTATAGTTATTATTATGAGATAAAATTTTTACTGTATTTGAAAAAAATTATTATTATTATTTACGGTATTAATATTTGAAATTTTTATTAGATCAAAATATATTTATTATTATTGATATTATTATTATTTGTTTTATTTAAAAAATATATGTATAATATTTGGTGTTTAAACTCTACTAAAATAATAAGAATAAAAAGAAATTGTTTTAATTTTTCTTAATAGAGGAATCTGGGCATAAGGGTTGTTAAAGAGTTGGGTTAAAACAGGACATAAAGAGGAGATTGGCCCAGTGGTTAGGCGTGTTAAGCAGTAGGAAGGGAGCAAAGGTTCGACTCCCAGCATGCGCACAGGTGGGTTTTATTTTTATTTAGTAAGCAGGGTTGCGGCTAGATAAGGTTTAAGTAAAGTTGCCAGCAGAGACTAACATAGCGAGTGCCTTGGGCGCAGTGGCAGCAGCGCGTTAGAAGGACCGAGGGGGGTGCGAGTTTGAGTCCAAGCGCTGGCGGAATTTTGATTTCTTTTTAAAGAAGCGGGAACTGCAGCAGGTAAGGTTTAAATTTAAACGTAACGCTAGTATATCAAAGAGGAACGCATGTCCCAATGGCCAGCAGCGTGCTGGGCAACCTGGAGGTCCCAGGTTCGAGCTTAGGCGCGTGCGAGAGGATGCTCCTTTTTGCTGTGCGCGCGCGAGAGGAGACGTGCTGGGCTGGAGGACCGTGGCAGCAAGCCGTGCAGGAGTGAGCTTCTAAGCAGCAGATTCAAGCGGTGGGGCTGCTATCAAACGGTAGAAAAGTTTGAATCCCATTCAAACTTTTGTTTTTGTTTTATTTAGCTAAAATTAAGGGATTGAAAGTAATTCAAATCTGTTTTGAATTTAAATTCGGTAGGTAGAAAATTAAGGAGCAAGGCATGGTATTTGAAATTGGGAGGAAATCTGTTATATATATATTTTTTATGCCAAAATACCATCGGCATTAGGCAATTAAAGTACAGAAAGAGTTCTCAAATTTTGGCATTATGGGGTTGCTCTTCTCTTGACTTTGTAGGAATCGGTTTTGTGTTCTTTTTATTATTTTTTTCTTTTCACAAACCTTTTACCCTTGTTTTTGTTCTTTCTTATATTTTTCCCCTTTTGATTTTCTTTCCGAAAAGGCCGAAACCCCATTCTTTTACTTAGTCATATCGGGATCGTTCCTTTTTATTTTATCTTCTTCTTCGTCGCATCCAAAGTCGAAAACATCGTGTTCATAGGGATTTGGTAGCCGAATTTATAGATCCTTTAAGTTCACTCTTTGCTCGAATTTAGAGGCTGGATTTGCATTGGAATCGAGATAAGAATCGTTTTGGTTGAAAGAGCCTGTGGTAAGTATTCGGAATCGTTTATTTTTATTTGAGTTTGTAGAAAAGATGAATAACCCCTAATCACTTAGGGAGGCTATCATTATAGACTAAAAGGGTTTTATTTGTGTTATATCGTTCCAGTATGAGAAGGCGGAATAAAGGCTGTCGATCAAAGAGATTTGGAAGGCTAGGACTATTTGGGTGACGGATTTAGACGTAGTCATCAGTTTTGGCAAAGGTAAGCAAGTTAGGCCATTTAAGGAGGTTGGCCGAATATGTATGTTGGGATTTTAGTGATTATTCGATTTGGTTTTTAGATATTAATGTGATTTAAACGAATATAGGATTGAGTTGGAGCAGATCTCGTCATCGTTCTTCGTAATCAGGTGTGTAACTTACCCCTTGTAGTAGCTTAGATTAACATCGGCTGAAAAGCCGAAATGCCGAATCCCGGCATCGTTAAATTTCTGGTAATGAGATAAATAGTGAATAGGTTAGAATACAATGGGCTCGGTTAACGAAATCGATGGAACAGGTAAGATTACGATTTTGAGTATGTTGGTAAGTTGGGCCTCGATGGGCTGAATTAGGCCTAATGGGCTTACGGGCCCATTTGGAGTAAAGATTGCTAAAACGGAATTGTGATAAATGTATGATTAACCCAGATAGAACGACAGTAGTATTTGGGCTAAATGGACTTAGAAGGCTAAATCGGTACTCGTTAGGCCCATTAGGGGTTTTGGGCTCAATAACTCGATTTTGCTAAAATAGGCTAAAAATTTATGTTTTAATACTCCGGAATGTTGAATAAGTATGAAAAATCCTAATAAGTGTTAAAATTACATAATTACCCTTATAGCTTAAAAATGACTATTTTACCCCTAGGTAGAAATGACCATTATACCCCTAGGGTTGTAAAATAATTATGTTGATTGTGATATTGATATTTTTCATGAAATGATATGATATGCACATGATATGCACATGATATGCTACGATATGTATACGATATGCCATGTTATAATCATTACATGCATGGGTTGGGTTTATATGATTGGAGGAAGTGTTAAAGGGCTTTGCCCTAGTATACCGAAAAGGGCTTTTGCCCCAGTTTACTGAAAAGGGCTTTTGCCCCAGTTATTAAAAGAGGCTTGGCCTCCAGTTATATGATAAAGCAGTCATGCTGCCAGTGGAGAGTTTGGTTGGGTGGGTTGAGTTATTCCCCACATGGAGAGCTTGGTTGGTACCGGTGGAGAGTAGCGGATGGTGGGTTGAGTAGTCTCCCCAACTGGGCTTTGCATACATACATTGACATTACATGTGATATTGAAATGGGCTTTGCACACAAACACTGATATTATATGTGATGTTAAAATGGGCCTTTGGGCCATACCGTTTACAGAAAAAGGCTTCGGCCCAGTGAATTGATTTATGAAAAGGGCTAAGGCCCAGTAACCGATATTTGAAAAGGGCTTCGGCCCAGTTATATGTTGAGACTGATTTGGGGGCTTAGGCCTAGTATGCTGATATTAATTTGGGCTCTGTAAGTGGCTTGTTGCACACTGAGTTTTCCAAACTCACCCTTTTTCCTTCCATCCTTGCAGGTGAGCCTTAGAATGGTGGACTTTGAGCTGGGAGGGATTCAGAGTGGCCACATAGACTGGACTATTGGATTTCTAATTAAGTTACCTATTTGAAGTTAGATTTAATTATTTATTTCTGGTTTTGGGTTGTAAAAAGGGCCTCTTTAATTATTTTTATTTTGGGTTTTTATTCTTTACTTATTTAAATTGGTTTTAGCTTACGTATGATATTATTTAAATCGAGTTGAAAATAAATGATTTTAAGACGTGATTTTTATAAAAGTTGCTTGTTTTCAAAATAACACGATAACCAAGCAAAGCTTCCGCAATTTTAAATGATCTTGTAGATAAATATTTCAAATAGTTAAAGTGTGGCAATGGTAGTGTGCATGTCTAGGAGTGGATCCAAGAAGAGCTTGGTACTTAACTAGTCTATTCGACTCACCTCCTCTTTTCCGGAATCCTACCTGGTGCCCAGCTTCCATTCACTTTATGTCTTAACGAAAAAGGTCAAATTTATTTGATACTTAAACCGTTTTCAAGATAACATGTTTTATAAAGGTTACAAATCTGATTTTTTGATATTTTATCTATTTTTAAAATAACATGTTTTTGTAAACTACAAGGGTTTATAAGCTTTCATAAAACTTTTACAAAGTTTTCAACGATGTTTGAAAAGGGATGATGATTTCAATAAATCCCGTTTTGGAAAAAAATAAACACAAACTAAGGTTTTATACAAGTTTAACGGTAAGAGTTTTTAAACATTTAAGAAGGGTTTTCAATGAAAACACGGTTTTCAAAAAACACTTCAATGTAACACATCGGACTTGGCCGTAACGTCTAGGCTGGGTTTGGGGTGTTACAAAATAATACAATAACATAATCAACTCAATTTACTAAACCAAACTATGTTTAGTAATCACACATAAATGCAAGCTTATAGTTTTATAATTAAACTTATCATGGCCAAATATACACATATATATACATTACTAATGCATTCTCAAATTTCAAGGTTATGTTAACACATATAACCAATTGTACTTATGCCTTCATGTACACATCCTCATAATTCAAGCTTTTAAATCACTTATTTACACCTATCATAAGGCCGAATACACTTTTCATTATTTTATACATTTTCAATAGCATCACATACCATGATTCCATCTAGTTTAAATTTACAACTTCATAAACATCATATACATTCATATATAACTTTTATATTAGCCGAATACACAAAATCCTTTATCAAAAAATCATTTATTAGCAGGCTAGAATATCATTTTTTTATCACATAACATGTGCGTAATAACACTATTTTAGGAAAGCCGAATCAATTTAATCTCAATCAAGATTATATATTCATGTCTTTATCTTGTGTAACATTTCATAAACTTTCATATTTCTTAGTCTTAGGGGAGAATACTCATATATTCAATAACAACATTATCATACACCTTCAAAATCACATTGTAAAATATAGAACACATAACATCAATTCAACTATCAAAACTTACCTTATTTTCAAATAGGAAATCAACTATCGCATACCTAATCATTTTAGCTCATTTAATACATTCGATCACATTTATCATTACTCATTGATCCATTCAGAATTGGATAAGATACATGAATAATCACACGTATCGTACAATGCCAACGTCCGAGACGTGGTCTTACATGTAATCACATATCAATGCCATATCGGCATAAAGTCTGCTAGGCATAAAGCTTATAACAATTCACCAGCATAAAGCTTGCTAGGCACAAGCCTGTATCACACACCGGCACAAGGCCTGCTAGGCTCAAAGCCTGGTTTAATACACCGGCATAAAGCCTGCTAGGTTCAAAGCCTGGTTTAATACACCAGAATAAAACCTGCTAGGCACAAAGCCTGATTTAGTACACCGGCATAAAGCCTGATAGGCACAAAGCCTGATTTAGTACACTGGCATAGAGCCTGATAGGCACAAAGCCTGATTTATTTCACTAGCACAAGGCTTACGAGGCTCAAAGCTCGAATATCTCTGTTATAAAGTTATCTTATACATAATTCATATATTGAAAATTCTAGCTATTCCATAAAGTTCATGCAGACTTTCAAATGTCGCAACTCAGTTGAATTAAACTCAAATATATTATTTCCATGCATAATCATATTCGACTATCTCAATTATAAATCTATAAATTTCAAAATAGCATATTAAACTAATTTACATTCAAAATTAACGATGTTTAATTGCTTATAGACTTACCTCGGATATCAACGAACGGCGTTTACTGACTATTCGATTATTTTTGTTTTTTCCCCGATCCAAGTCCGATTTCTTTTATTCTTGATCTATACAATTTCAAATTCAGCTCATTCAAACACAATTTCATTCAATTTGATCCAAGAACACATAAATGGGTAAATTACCATTTTACCCTACTATTTCACACTTTTACAATTTAGTCCAATTTTCATAAATTACAAAATACACAAAATCTAACAACAACATATCTAAGCCAAATCTTCCTTGTATTCATACAAGTCCTTGCATTTTCTTTATTTCACATTTTAGTCCCTCACTTTATTATTTTTGCAAATTTAGCCCTAATTATTTAAATTCATGAAAAATTCCTATACAAAACTTGTTAATCTAACATATATATTTTATTTAACATCATCAAACACAAAATTCACCAAGCTATCAACAATGGCAATTCATGAATACATCATCAAATTCAAAAACTCAAGCATGAGTCTTAGAGTAATCGAAGCAATGATCTCAAAAACGTAAAAATTATCAAAAACCAAGCAAAACACATACCCAAATTTAACTTGGAGAGTGCCAAACTTTAAAACAAAAAAAAAAAGGCTTCATTCATTCTTACATTCGGCCATTCAAGATGAACTCATGCATGGGTTCTTTATTTTAATGTTTTTATTATACATTATTATACATTTAACATATAATATTAATAAAATAATAATAAAAAACTTATAATGGTTGTCCATCACTTTCCACTCACACTAATAGTGGTCTATTTGACATGCAAGCACTCTATTTGTTTTCTTTGATTGCTATTTAGCACCTTTAACAATTAGCATGCCACTTTAACCTATTATGCGATTAAGTCTTTTTTCCAAATTAACCATCCAAACGGTAAAATTAATTTACGAAATTTTCACACATGCATTCTAACATGTTGTAAACACATAAAATAATATTAAAAATAATTTTCTAACTCGAATTCATGGTCCTGAAAACACCGCTCTAATTAGGGTAAAAAAATTGGGCTGTTACAACTCTCCTCCCTTAGGGATTTTCGTCCCCAAAAATCTTACCAGAAAGTACATTAAGGATTTTCTTCCACACAGTTCATTTCAAAATTTTACATAACTTCTGATTTCAAATCCCTTTAATCTCACAATTAAGATTCTAATCTGTCTTCTGCTATACGTCATATCAAGCTGAAGTATTGAATTACTTTCATTTTCTGCTCAATTCCTCTGATAAAATTAGTTTCCATGGATCATCTTCTCACAAAGTTCGATCTTGAAATAATAGAGTTCGGTAATTGCAACCATACTATACCTCATATAATGTCGTTAATATAATCAAATTATAGCTTATTGATCAACAATAATCTTTCTATATTGCTTTCAAACTCTTGAACACAATGTCAAATAAGTATTTCGAGAATTTGAATTGCATTTCCCGATTTCAATTCAATTTCATACTCACAGATTACTGTAATTTCTCTCTGAATCACAATATAAGTCTCAGATCTTAATCCGAAACCATGATGATTCGCACTTGGTGTAGACTTATCAACACAAGAACGAATCACTCAACTGTTTTTTCAAAAGAGAAAATCTATACGTATAGAGAGATTTTTTTAAGTAGTTAATAATAATTCAGATCACACTATCATTTTCAATGATAAGAATAATCTCGATTCAATGTTCATCAAAATTCTACTTCATTACTACTCAGATATCAATTCATGCTGAAACAATCTCAAATGAACAGACAAATTACCACTGTGAGATTACCTGTATCAGTTGTTGTACAATCTCAAAACCTCTCAGTAACCAATAATTGATCTGAAATTCTGAATTAGAAACTCACTTACGTTGAATCCCTTATAACTTACAAACTCAAAAGTTTTCAACAATTTGAACTATCTTTGCTGTGCCAAGTTCAGATCTCACTCTACAATATCAAATATTAACTCAAGGTCTTTTAAAAGTTCAGGCCATTTTTAGTATTCCCATATTCAGATCTTTCTTTGACATTAAACATTTTAAATTCTTATAATCATCGAATATATCATATAACCTTTTTCATGCAGCTTTAACTGTATAGAATCACAAGATATTTTTGCAGACTCTTTCATTAGAACACACTTCAAACTGCTCATTAACATGTGACTAAAAATCATAAACTCTTTATTCAACTCAGAGTGAATTAGGTCTGACATTTCGGTTGATATTGTCTTTGTGCAAAAGGAAACTTCAACAATCAAATTATCTTTAATTTACCATAACATTCCTAAGATAGAATGGTCCTAATAGATATAATTCTGTATCAAATCTTTAGCAACACAAATTCTTCTTTTAAACTATCCCTCAAATCACACATATACTTTCATAGTTTATCTCTAGTCCAGTGAATAAATTCAAAGACATATACCCTAATCATCCTTTCAATCAATTAATTCAAATCAGACTAAACCATTGAATCAATCATTTCAAAGAAATCTTTTCTACTTATTAGAAGGTTAACTTTAGACATATCATTATATAGATTTCATCTTGATCTTCTATCATTTTCAGTTTTACTGATGTCGAATCTTTCACGACAATTAGAAAAGAGTTTATAATAAAGCTGTCTCATATATTAATCATCGAAGCTCTGAATTTTACTGAAGTCATCTTAATCAAATAAAAATCATTGAGCCTTAATAAGAACGATATCTCAACTCTATAAATAAATCCCAGCTATTAAAGAAGCATTTGAACATAGAAGAGAATCAAATATGGTTTAAACAGTGACCCATGCAGAAACACAACTTTTATAACTCTGATAATGGTACTACAGTACTCCCAAATTTCTGAATATAATTATAATTATAATATATATAGTCATCTCTGTCAAATAGTGATCTTTTGTAGATAATCACATAAAATCATAAGAAAACTGAGATAACGAAATATCATTGTTTAAAGCTACATAGAATATCTGAGGGCTACAATCTATATAGAATAATATCAATTCCGATGATATCCCAAAAAAATATTCAAAAAGAACAATGTCACTCATAAATCTTGAATTCCACGGTATCAGAAGCAATATAATCTTCATGTATATTCAACAGAACAATAGCCAGTAGAAATAAATTATTAATATTATACAGATTTTACCGTCAACTTACATATTCACACAAGGAATAATATACCGTAGAAAGACAGAACAGTGTCGAACATAACCCAAACAGACCAACGATGCTTTCATTTACTAGTATCTTTAGCTAATGTTCTCATACAAGAAGAATTAATTCCATAATTAAACAGTAACCTATACTTTTGAGGAAGAATATACACATAGAATACCGAGAAAAAGACATAATAACTGCCCGATTATCACTACTAAACTCAACCATCAATACAATTCAAACACTATTCAACTATCTAATTCTGTCATCAGAAATTTTTACATTATCTCTTCACTGATAGAAATCAATTTAGAAAAGCTTCCAGTTAATACTTTCTTTAGATAACATACCTGAATAGATCATTTAATCGAAATTAACTTCCTTTGTAACAATGACTTTGCATAATCTGAATAGTTTCAAAACTATCCAATATCTCTTTTAATATTGCATTCATTTGCTGATTCAACCGCTTTTCTGACTACATTATTAATCTTCCAAACACAAACTTTTATAACTCTACACTCATGAGTTTATTTAACCTAAATTTTACAGATTCCATTATAACCTTTCAATAATAAGGGGGTGAGGTAGTAAAGCCTCAAATTTAACTTGCACATAAATGCACATAACACATACTTTCACAAATAACCAGTTCATTTCTAATTTCACATTCTCAAAACATTTATCAATAACCAAAATGTCATATACTTTAACCCATACCTTTACGAATGTCAACTCATCACACACATATATATATATTCATTCAAACATTTGAATACACATTCTATACTATTAGAATCAGCTTGTGTAACACTCCTAACCCAAATCCGTCGCCGGAATGGGGTTACGAAGTATTACCTAACAGAAAACAATTTTCGTACATTTAATGATACTCATATAAAAATAGATTCTTTAATTACTAAGAATGAACATATATCAGATGAATTCAAGATATCATGAATTACACGAAACCACAAACATGTACTTGTACTATAGATCATTATCATATGGCCGAATGTAAGCATAGAATTGATACACTCAAAACTACTATTCAACCTAACCTATACATGTAGCCTTAATAAAAACATTAACGAATCAACCTTCCTTTTTAATGCATATAAGTGATCTAAAATATCATATAACAAGTACATAACAAAGAACCACTTACCATACTTGCAATAAATCATCTTGTTTAACAAAATGCCTAGGTCACTAATCACATAATCACTTTTAAAACCTTAATCGAATACAATTGTAATTAAACTAGTTATTACACTCAATGATCAAATTTCGTGTCACATGTCGAATACCTACAACAATGTCTTTCTAAAACTTTCTCACGTATACACTATGCATTTTAAAACAATCACAAAATAAGCAAAACTTGATCAGATACCAATCAATGTCATACTTATCTAGAATACACATATTACTTAATAATTCAATAATCATATCAACCACCGAATATGCATATATGTATATATATCATAACCGAATATGCCATCCATAACCAATATATCACACATAACATTAATTCAAGTCGTGGAACCTTACTTAACAAAACGAACAAGCCATTTTCGCATGGCATGAATATATAAATACAAATTCAACATAAAACTTATTTTTCAAAAGAGTTTAGCTTATACATGCCATCATTTGAAACATGAAACTTTTTTTAAAGTACCGAAAATAAGACGATAATGTGAATGACTTCGATATTGATCCCCGAGCTCGTAACGTTCAGCCAAGATCTATAAAATAGAATAACAGAAGCACTCGAAGTAAGCTAATTAGCTTAGTAAGTATTAAGTAATTAAACAACTCCATTAAATAATCAAATCATTTCATATAAACCAAATAGTACCATTAAATATACTTTAACTCAAATAATTTATCTAGGCCGAATATTCAAGGTCAATTATCTCATCACATGTATCCTAATGTTCATGTTAAACAAAACATCTCATATGGCCGGATATACACATTCAATATAATCTCACATATAACTTCACATTTAACCATATATACCAATTCAATATAAGCTTACATTCAACCGAATATACAAGTTCCATTTAACAAGTATATTTACTTATGCCATAAATGGCTAAACATTATACCATATATTCATCTATGCATAACCTAGTTTCATTAGCACAAACTTGTTCGATCACATTTGGATACATAACCATCATTCAAATACATTTTACATGCCTTAAATCTCATGATAAAACACATACGTACCTTATTACGAGCTAACAATATTGTAGCTCATATTTAGCTTTTCCATTCGTTTTAACTTATTTAATAACACATCAATCCTGAGTCTCGAAATAACACCCCGGCATATTGCTCGCTAAGTACCAATTTGATTTTAATACCACGGCACAATGCCTGCTAGGCTTTTAGCCTGAAATTCATCACCGGCAAAAGGCCTGTTGGACTTTAGGTCCGATACCAGTTCACTGGCATTACGCCTGCTAGGCTCGAAGCACGAAAATGATCACCAGCTTGAAGCTTGCTAGGCCAAATGCCCGAACGCAATATATATATATCACAATCAAGCTTTCGCTCACATTTAAACATCTACTTTCAAATTCCCATATAGTACAAACACATAGTAAGGGCTTAATACCATTCGAACATAACACTTATCAAATACTTTAACTCATTTCATAAATTGCCATTCAGCCTTAACACATATTAACATCTCACTTCAAATTTTATACATACTATTTGACTATAAAACATATCATTTATATTTTTTTATTCACCATCACATTCTGCCTTGTACACATATATACGATAAAGGTTATTTTTTCATAATATACCATGTTAATAAACAATTATAACCTATGTCTAATCACTTAAAACTTACCTCGGATGTCGTCGAACAACTATGGATCGGCAATTCAATTATTTTCATTTTCCCCTATCCTAAATCAGCTCCCTTTGTTCTTGAGCTAAATTAAACAAATTGAATTTGCTTAATCACTTGGCTAACTTATTTTTCATGCACAAAAAAAAGAATCACATACACATGTAAATTATACTATTGTCCTTTACAAAAATACTCTTTAACATTTAGTTCCAAAATTTATAAAACACAAATCTATAAAAATTTACTCAAACCATGACTTGGCCGAATATGCCCCTTTCACTAATAGGTTCTCCTATTGCTTAACTTAACAAACTTAGCTCTTCACAACTCATCTATTTAAGCTTTATATACGGCAAAAATTCATTTTCATTATCTCATCATATTCGGCAATGGTAATATAAATTTTAACAATTCAATACAACACTCATATCAAATTTTCTAGCATACAAACTCAAACTTCATAGCTTCCTAAACCATAGCCGATTATCCCATTTTTAAATCATCAAAATACCAAGAAAAATCATATTCACATCTTCCATGGCCGAATGAGTACCTTAAAAATTAATTCATGGGCTATGTAAAGGACTTAACAACTAACTCAAATTCATAAAATTTAATGAAATCTACATGGAAAACATACCTTAATTCAAGCTACCAAATGACCGAATACCTCAAGCTTCTTCTTTTCTTTCCTAACCAGCCATGCAAAGAAGGAATGAACCAAAAAAAAAATAGCTCTCTAATTCTTTTATCTTTCATTATATTATGCTTTTATTATTTAATTATACACTTAAATCTTTATAATAATAATAATAATAATAATATAAAAGTATATATTAAAGTCCACTACTGTCCACTTCATTATCATGGACTTATTTCTTTTTAAGGACTCCTCATTTAAAAAGAAAATAGCAATTTAGCACTTACTAAATAGTTATCTACTTTTATAATTTACGCGGTTAAGTCCTTTTTCTAAATTAAACATCTAACGACAAAAAGTAAGTCACGAAATTTTTACACATGATAATTCACATATAATAAACACAGAAAATATTACTTAAATTTTTTCTGACTCGGTTTCATGGTCCCGAAACCACTTTTTTGATTAGGGCCAAAATAGGGCTATCACAGCTCAGTTGGAAGACATATAACTCTCATAAAAACAATTTTTTGTCAGAGTCGCGAGATATCACACTATCGCAGGTTAAATATGGCATGGATTGCTATACTCACATATGCTATAGTAGTCCTAGAACCGACTAAACCTTAGCTCTAATACCAATAAAATGTAACACTTTTAACTCGTATCCGTCGTTGGATCAGGGTTAAAGACATTACCGGACATAACACAGCTCCGAACAGTAATTTATTACAATTCACGTACAAAGTAATATCATCTCCCTTACAAAATTTTCAATACTCAAATAACTACCATTCTCTTATATCCTGTAAGCCAAATTCGCATATTTAAAGCACTTAGCCCAACTAAAACAATCATTCTTTACTAACAGTATCTCAAGTATAAACTATGCTTCAAAACTCAACTATTTTAATTTCATTTGCTTATTCAAATTTCAAACCGAACTAACATACATCAATACTATATTACAAATGCTTCATAATTCCAATGCTCTACCATACGACCATCAAATTCATGTCATTCGGATACTTTAACTAAAATTAGGCATATCTCATTTTATTTCATATACCGAGCATATGTTAAAAACATCCATTTGCATACATCTATTTCATTAACTAATTATCAAACACACCATTTTATAACCTTTTGCACATGCACAAATTAAGCCAAGACTAGCCATGTCATACAGCTTAATAAACATCCAGGTATGAGACAACAGCAAACATTACCAAATGATCAAATATAATCTTGTACCTTACTAATTTATACACATTTCTCTGTAATATCATTAATCAATTTCGAACACACAGAGGGTAATTTATAAGATATCCAATTTATAAGTCAAATAATAAGTCTAAACATTATACCAAAATTACTAATAAACGACCAATTCACTACTCATCTAGTCGGCTATTAGCCATAAAAGATCATACCAACACGTAATGAAATCTCAATTAAGTATACCATTTCATATCTAATTAACCGTAATAATTATACATATTATGCTAGCCCAAATGTTTGACTAATCATCTAAGAAACATAATCATCCCTTGTCATTATAATCCGTATCAATAAGTCCAATTCACAAATAATGATATTTTCATCTCATAGTTTATAGAGCCATGCCACAATCAAAAACACATTCATCAACTACCTTATCACTCAAATCGAAGCATAGAAACATCTATCTCACATAATATATTATATTTTATACTTCCAAAATCAACTCAATACTTGACCAAATATACATGCACAACGTTTACCATCTTTTAGTAAAATCATTTAATTAATTAGCACATCCAAAATAAATTAATAATAATACATCATAGCCAAACATTTCCAACAATCAAATTCATTGCATTCCAGACTTATATGTATATACATGCTAAAGCCAAAACACAAATAATTTACTAATATAATTATATCCATTTCTTTACTTACCAAAATCAAATATATATATCCGTCGTCACACCAAAACATAGAAACCAAACTTATCTAGATAATAAGCCATTTTCGCATGGCATATTATAAATACACATAACCCAAAATTTAACACATCCGAGAATAGTATAGTCTATACATGCCATAAGTTCTAATTTTTTTAATTTTTATGAAACACCTTGAATTTGGGCCTAGAAGTATTGGGCTTGAGCCTGGGTTCAGATAAAAGAAAACCTAAACAATCGAGAAGTTTTAAATATTATTGTTATTAAAAAATTATATTAAATTATTATTAATAAAATATTACTGTTATTATTATTGATGTTTTAATTTTTCATGAAAATTATAATTATTATTAGATAAAAATATATATAATATTATTTTTATTAATTTGGTGTTTAAAATTAGTGTTTAAGTGAATTATGAATGATTTATGGTACGGGAAAAATCTTGGGTTCGATCCAAGACTCTAGTAAAAATTCTTAATTTTTGTATTCTTAAGGAAATCTGGGCATAAGGCCTTAAAAATAAATTGGGCAAGAACTGGGCATAAAAGAAGCACCTGGTCAAGTGGTTAGAGCACTAGGCAGCAGGAAGGGAGGTTGGGGTTCGACTCTTAGCATGTGCAAACTGTTTTATTTTTTTTAAGTAAGTAGGGGTGCGACTAGATAGGGTTTAAGAATAGCTGCAACCGAATTATGCCACAAAAAGAGCATTCGGTCCAGTGGCTTGAGGCACTAGGTCGATGGGGGAGGTGCCTGGGTTCAAGGCACGGTGCGCGCATAGTTTGTCTTTATTTTAGAAATCCGGGTGGTATTAAGGAGGCCTTAAGAGAAGTTGCGATGGGATTATGCCACAAGAGTGCTTGTGGCGCAGTGGCAGTAGCACGTTAGGAACTCCAAGGGGATGTGGGTTCGAGTCTAAGCGCAGGTAAATTTTAGTTTTATTTTTAAATGGACGAGGCTGCAGCAGGTAAGGTTTAAAATTAAATGCAACCGTATTATGTTGAAAACAATGCCGCACAATTGGTTACAAAATAAGTTAAGTAATAATTGGTTAAATATGCACATGTATAGGTGTTTTGGTTAATGATATAGTCATTTCAATTGGCTTGTAACTATGGTCTCTTTTTGAGGATCGAACAATTGTTATGTTGATATATGTATGTGTCCTTATGATGGTTGATATTATAGTTTTTATGAAGCTTAATTGAGGGAAGTTGAACTGGTATTCAAAATGTATGTGATGGAATGTTCTTTGATATGATTGAATGTGGTCATTATGGTTTACGTAATGTAGTTGACATATAAGGCTAATGATGCTAATTGTTAAATGGTCAATTTAGTATGTTAAGAGTGATTTTGATATGTGAACCTAGTGGTATGTTTTGGCATGATCTTAGTTATAAGTTGGTTGAGTTTTGGCTAAACTATGCAAATGTGAACATATGTATGATTGTTGTGATTTGAGGTTCCCATTGGGCATATTGGTTGTGTGAATATATACCTTATCGATTTAGCTTGTTGATGCATTATTTGATGCATTTTGAATGCTTGAGTACATCTGGAAAATTGGTTGTAGGTATGTGCATGATTGGGTGAGAAAAATGGCTTCGAAATGGCCTATTTTTCATCCACACAGTCAGAGACATGGGCTTGTGTCTCAACCATTTGTGACACACGGCCAAGCGACACAGTATTCTGTCCCTTGTAGATTTCAAAGGGTTACAAGTTAGGCTGTTACATAGCCTAGCAAATGGCATGGCACATGGGCGTGTGGCTTGGCTGTGTGACCCAAGTTAGTGAGTTACATAAGTATGGACACAAGCTACGACACGGCCGTGTGTCCTTACTTCAAATGTCCATACGACCTGTAATTTTGAAAATTTTCATTGTTTCATGAAAATTCCATAATTTTTTTAATTTAGTCTCGATTTGTTTCTAATGTCTTTTTAGGGCCTCAAGGGCTCATAAAAAGGACCGTATGTATGATTTTGGATGATATTGTTATGATTATTGCTGTGATTTGTTTGTTACAATAAAATGTTCATTGTACGATGTTGTCTTTTGGTAATACTCCATAGCCGTCATCTAGCTACGGTTACGGGCTTGGGGTGTTACACACATCCAGTGCGTCTTCAACATTTGGCAGAGATTAACATCTTAGACATTATTTTGATAGCCTAGCAGAGAATGTGAATTAAATTGGGAATAAGGGTGGAAACCCTTATTCAAACACTTACAACTCCGATTAGAAAATCACCCAAACCTGAGATAGGGTAGAAATCAGGAAGGAGGCAACAATTCTAACCCTGTTAAAACTACTTCTTACCAACCTCCGTAACTACAAATGCCTCAAGAGAGGGCCAACCAGAATGACCATACTATGTGTGGTCAACGCTTGGATCAAATCCAGGGAGAGATGCAATCAATAAGTACTGAAGTGAAACAGGTGTAGTCTGAATGCACCCAAACATTTAAAAAATTGACTAATCTTGGAGATCAAATAAGCCAATTAATGAGAATGATTAAAGATATCAAAAGGAAAATTAGCACTGGTATCCCAAGTAATACCGAAACAATCCTCAGAGAGAAGGGAAGGAGAATGTAAATGCGGTAGTGCTCATTTTGGGTGAAGTACTGAGTACACCAGAAAACCAAACTCAAGTGGAGAATAAGGAGGATAACAATGGCCTTCAGAAAGAAGGCATTCAAAACACTAATACTGAAACTGAACCAAAAGAGGTAGCCAAGCCGGCAACTGAGCCGAAAGTTGAGCCAAATAGAGAACTCGCATTGGCAATTGCATGTCCATGTGTCCAAACCATGGCAAAATAGGGCATACAAACTGACCTATTCACACGGCCATGATACACGCCTGTGTGCTTGTGACAGCCCTATTTCAACCCTAGTCAGGAAGTGGTTTCGGGACCACTAAACCAAGTCGTAAAATTTATTTTAATTGTTAAATTACATGTTTAATATATGTGAAAACCCATGTGCGAAATTTTGATGCTTAAATTATGTTAGTTGAATGTGAATTTTAGTTAAAGGGCTTGTGTGTGAAACATTAAAAATATGATGAATTAATTTGAAGACTAATTAGTGCATGGTTCTAAAAATGGGGACTTGCATGTCAAATACCCCATTTTGAGAAGTAGTGGCTGGCCATAATGATTAGGGTACATGAAATATGTATTTTAAGTAAGTATATTAATATTATATGGCTTTAAATTATAAAGAAAAGATAAATAAAATATTTTTGGGTGAAAAGAACAAGGTTTGATCATCTTTGTTCTTGATAGCCGATTCTAAGAGAGGAAAAATGAAGCTCATACTTTCGGCCATGGTGATGGCATAAATTCAAAGGTATGTTTGGGTGTTTTACAAATTAATTTTTGTATTGGAGTTGATTGTGGTATAACTTCTTCTACCCACGGTTTAATTTTGAGAATTGAGGGTGATGAGGCATTCGGCCTTGGATGATAGTTGATTAAAGGATTTGAATTTGATGTTTTGTACTTTAAAATTTGGATATTTGAAGCATAATTTGATCATAGGAATGTTTATAACAAAGTATAGACTATTAGGAAATCCATGGGAGATTCGGCTATGTGCTATGTGTTTAATAATTTTATTTAATTGTAAAATTTTGTTAAGATTATCTAAATGGATTAGTAACATTCGGCTATTGTGAAGAATGTGAGGATTATGTTCGTTTTTAATTTTTGCTAATTAAATTGATAGTATATATTTATATGTTAGCCTAATATGTGCTAGAATGAGAAATGAAATGATGATTAAGTTTAAATATTTCATTGAGGTTTGAAATGGAGATTGACGTATAGGTGTATTTGGGAAAGAAACATTATCTTTGATTAATTTTCCTATGCCATTGTTGAATTGAGTTAGGAAATAGGGAAAATTTGGTGTTAAATAAAAGGATTCATATTCGGTCATGTTTAGAATGAATTAATTAGAGTGTTTGATGTTTGAGTAGTAATGGTCATTAAGTGAGCTTTCAAATTGTTAAAGTTTTGAGCATTCGATCAATTTGTATAAATGTTAAAAAGGGGGAAATTTTGGTTATATATCTATATATATATATATATTCGGCCAAGGTAGAAATGTGTTGCTTGGTTGGAATTTAAATGTTAAAGTATTGGTATATGTTTGCGGATTAACCGAATGTGTATTTAAATTGATTTAATAATGTTGTTTGTTAATTGATGTTGCACCATTATCTAATGTGCTTGACATTAAGGCATGATATAGGTAAATGGAAAATGTGTTTTATGCTACTCTTTGAACAAAAAGGAGATATTCGGCCATATTCTTTTGAATGAAGGAATTAAGCATTTGATACTTAGTTGATGTTTTTATAAGTTAATTTTAATAGTAAGTTTAATATATATGTGCTTTAGACAAACACAAGGATTTTATAGGTTTCGGCTAAGAAATTATACATAAGTGAAATCGTGAATTGAGTTAAGTTGGTGTTAATGTGCCGTATGTGAGCTTTGAAATAGCTATGTGATGGTTATGCTTCTAGTAGTCAAGAGATGAAATCGATATTAGTATTATACTTGTATAATGTGAGGTGGGATGCTTTAATGGTTAAATTATAAACAACTATTTTGTATGTACCTTGATTTGTTTAAGTGACATTCGGTTATTTGGAACAAGTACATATGAGATATCGTTTTGATATTAAAGGTTGATTGAATTGATGTTCTTTGAAATGGCCAAATGAGGCTTGTGATGTGTTTAAATTGAAATGATTATAAAGTTATAGTGTCGTATGTATCCATGCATGAAATTATTAGTGTTTTGATTCCAATGATTTGATAAGAGGATTAAACTAGTTTAATTGTTGAAATTCAAAGCTCAAGATCAAAGAGAGACCAATTCAGAAAGAAAAGAATGCGGGATTAGTGGAATAGTGATCCGTAATATCTTAACCATATTGAGGTAAGTCTCTAAGTAATTAAACCTATTTTGTATTTTGATTAATGGATACTATTATAGAAATGGCTAAATTGTAAAATACTATGTGGCCATGATATGTTCTAAGGTCGAATGGAAAATTGTAAGTATTTGAATCAATTTACTAATGCGATTTTGTACCTAAGATGAAATAAAATAACAAAGTGTGATATCTAGCTTAAGATCGAATGACATATAGAAGCTTTAAGTAAGGATTGTATTATGATTTTGAAATTAATGGGAAATACATATATTTATATGTGTTGAGGACAAGTATGAGATAGAATGAAATGTGATTAATTCATCCACATGTGATGAGATTCGATGATATTAGGGAATGAAGTCAAAGTATGAGAGATGTGCATAAAATTTTATTGTATTTAATTATGTAAAGCTGAATGTGTAAGTGTATATGTGATAAGGCCGAATGGCCAATGTGATATATGTGTAAGTGTATATATGATAAGGCTGAATGGCCAATGTGATATATGTGTAAGTGTATATGTGATAAGGCCGAATGGCCAATGTGATATGTGTGTAAGTGTATATGTGACAAGGCCGAATGGCCAACGTGATATATGTGTAAGTGCATATGTGATAAGGTCGAATGGCCAATGTGATATATGTGTAAGTGTATATGTGATAAGGCCGAATGGCCAATGTGATGAATGTGAAAGTGTGTATATGTGATAAGGCCGAATGGCCAATGTGATGAGTGTGTAAGTGTATATATGTGATAAGGCGGAAGGGTCAATTTGAGATAGGTGTAAGTTGTGTATCGTTATATGCATATAAAATGAGAACGAATAACTTATGGGATGTGTGGCATGGCCGAATGGCTATTATAAAAAAAAAATGAAAGAAATGAAAGTGAAAGTAAATCATGTGTTTTATGAGTTGGTCTGATTGAAAACATTGTCCTGTTAAAATGTTGTGATATGTGAATACTACAAGCGTATAACATATAGTGTGATAAATTTTCTGAATGGTCTATCGTACGAACTCATTCGGGACATTGACCTAATAAGCTTCGAAGTTGGTAATTAGAATTGGGTTTTATATAAGATGACAAATGGAGCTCGTACTATACATTAAATGACTCAGGTACGTGATACTTACCTTTTGATGTAAGAATGACTCGGACTGGATTTGATTATATTCAATTGTGAAATTTTGTATTTGAAAGTATAAGATGTAGGTATATGTGATTTCAGTCACTGGGATTTAATGATGATGGAATACCTTAAGTTGGCCAGGTATGTGTCCTACACTCATAATTAAACCTGCTCTGGATTGAATCACAAGCATGAAATGATTTGTATATATCTATGGGAATAAGTATTAAGACTACTATGTGATTAAGCCATGTTCAACTGATGTGAGAAGTCATGTGAAGTCATTGAATTACTCTGTCGTTTGAGTTTAAAGTTAAGTGACTTATATTTATAAATGGTGTATTGTGTATTTATATATAATTGGTCATTTATGAAATTATCATGGAAGTGGATATAGCCCTGAGAAATTTGATTGTGGTTGAGTACCTCTACAATTAGCCACTGTGGAAATTTATTAATGAAGTGGTTATATGATATCAATTTCTAAGTAAATGAAACGATGAGTAAAGTATGTGCGGTTGTGATTAGGTTCATTCAGCAAATGATTTTACATATACCAACTTGAATAGGAAATTTTTTTTTTTAATTCAGTAAAATTAATTGTATTACTTAAGACTTTCTAAGCTTAGGAAAGCTTACTCCGTTGTTATGTCTTCTGTTTTATAGATTGTTGATTCTGGCCAATTGCTCGGGGATCATCAGCAACTCGTCACACTATCACTATTTAACATTTTAGTATTGTTATATTTTAGAAATGTATGGCATGTATAGAGTAGACTAAAGTGAATAATATTTTGAAAGATGAAAATATTATAACCATATGAATATGGCATCTTATGGAAGTTCGTTCTCTTTTAAGTTCTTAATTTGATCTTTAATTTGTGCTTAGCAGCATCAATTGAAAAGAAATAATCTTTTATCCAAGAAAATGTTCAAAGTTTTACTGTATTGATTTGCTTTCTAATTTTCTGGTAACGCCTCGTCCTATTCTAACGACGGTTATGGGATAGGGGTGTTACATTTTATTGGTATCTGAGCTATGGTTTAGTTGATTCTAGGACTAACGTAGCACTTGTGAGTCTAGTTATACATGTCATGAAGTGATAAAATGATAGTGTGATGATTTCTGACAGTTAAAATGTGTTTCTCATATTATAATGAATTCTGATCTCGATCGAGTTGTAGCAGATGGTATTGAGAGGATTGAAACATGCTTATGATGTGTCAATATTGAGAAAGGTATAATATAAGTAAGTTTTAAGTAATGATACCTAGCATATGAATTGATTTAACATGATATACATAGTTATATGTGCATGTGGTTGATAATTTGAGGTCTATTAACATGGTTTAATTTTGGGTGATGCAAAGTAAGTAGTAATTATGGCAAATAGCCGAAAGTTACTTAGAAATATAAGTTATGATGATTGACCTGATATGTGATCTAGGTATGTGCTTATAGACTGAATATTGTATGAAAATGTTATATTTTATTCTAATACGTGAATGAGGCAAATTAAATTAAATTGAGATAGACTTCGTGAAATGTATACTTGATGGGTACATATACATAAAGGTTCAGTGTTATATCCGGGTTAAGTCCCGAAGAGCATTCGTGCTGGTGTTATATCCGGGCTAAGTCCCGAAGAGCATTCGTGCTGGTGTTAGATCCGGGTTAAGTCCCGAAGAGCATTCGTGCTGGTGTTATATCCGAGTTAAGTCCCGAAGAGCATTCGTGCTGGTGTTATATTCGGGTTAAGTCCCGAAGAGCATTCGTGCTGATGTTATATCCGGGTTAAGTCCCGAAGAGCATTCGTACTGGTGTTATATCCAGGTTAAGTCCCGGAGAGCATTCGTGCTGGTGTTATATCCGGGCTAAGTCCCAAAGAGCATTCGTGCCGGTGATGTGTATTTGGGCCTTCATGCCTAGCAGGCTTTGTGCCGGTGATATGTATTCAGGCTTTCATGCCTAGCAGGCTTAATGCCGGTGATTTGAGCAAAGTTTAAGTGTTCATTACTATATGAATTCAAAGTTAAATGAAAGGATATGTTTAAAAGTGTACATACATGATGTTTATAGACCTGGTTAAGTTTTTTCAATGTGTAACAACAAATGATTAGAGGCACTATGTATGTGCAAATTCCTTTAACCGAGAACTATGTGTACAAGATCGGTAATTGAGGCACTGTGAGTGCGAGTTCTTCAACCGAGCACTATGTATGCTAGATCGGTCAGTAGACATTAAGTGAGTAAAACGAGATTCATGTAAGACCTCGTATGGAATGAAGGCATTAATTTGAGATGGTGTGTAAGACCATGTAACACCCCAAACCCAGCCTAGACGTTACGACCAGATCTGGTGTGTCACACGATCCTAAAACTAAGTTTACGAACCTTTTTGTATTGTCGTGTCCTAAGTGAGATTTGAATCAAAGAAGTAAGTTTGCTGAAACCAGTTTATTAATCCTTTAAGTTATCCATGTTATACACTCGTTGAGTTTTGAAAACGTTCTTTAAATTTTTAAACCAGCACAGCCTAAACTAGCGATTCCATAAAACGTAATTTAATCATCAAAGAAAATTAAACCAAATAAAAACTTAGATAGTGGCCTTATTACAAAATAAAACCCAAAAATAAGATAATAGTAAAATACTTAATCAAAATGAAAACCAGTTTTATTGCAGATGCTGTGGCCACTCCGAATCTCTCGCAGCTCCAAGCCCACTATGGTTGAGGGTTACCTGCAGAGATTAAATAAAAGGGGGGTGAGTTTGACAACTCAGTGTGCAACATTACCTCAACCATAGGCCAAAACAGATCAAGCCTCAGAATCAGATTAGTTGGGCCTTGGCCCATACAGAAATCAGGTTAAGCCCATAGGCCCATAACAGATACAGATCAGATATAATATGCGAACAGAAAACCCAACCCAGATCCATCCATAACACCCCCGTACCAGCCTTACACCATGTGGGGAGACTACTCGACCCACCCAACCGCTACACACCACAGATAATTGCAGCGAGGCTGCCAGATATAGTTTGCAGCGAGGCTGCCAGATATTGTGACGAGGTCACCAGATACTGATATTGTGGCGAGGCCACCAGATTGCAGCGAGGCTGCCAGATAATAATGTGACAAAGTCACCAGATTGCAGCGAGGCTGCCAGAACGCTTCCTCCGTCATAAACCCATACCCCATGCAACAGATGTAACCATACCAGCATGCAACATATAGCATCTCATGTATCAGATATATTCATAATAGAGATTACTCATGCACATACATAAAATAATTCATTTCATACAGAATTGACCCTAGGGGTATAATAGTCTTTTTTACACTTAGGGGTATTTTGGTCCTTTTTCATATTTAAGGGTATTTTAGTCCTTTATCAAGTTTTCAGAGTTTTTATGCACGTTCGGTTAATTATTAGTCCTTAAGTAACCACGGAAGTCCATTTAAGCCCAAATTGCCAGTTTTACCCTTTTAACTTAAAACCCCCTAATGGGCCTTACTAAGTCCGTTGTCATCTCAAGCCTGTTAAATCTAACTTTTAGGTTTAGTTTACCAACTTAACCATCTTTTTATTGTTCATGTTACCAGAAAGTCTTAAACGGTCATTTTCCAACGTGGGCTCGGAAGCCCATTGGTCCCACCTTGGCTCATCGAAGCCCAACTTACCAAAACGCTCGAAATTGCACCTTCTGCAATTTCGCCACCGTCAATTTCCAATGTGACCACAATAGAGTATTCGACTACTCTTAGATCCCTCCGAGACTGATTTTCGGTCACTTTCGATCGGTCACTTTAGTTTTCGGTTATTACGGCCTTTAGCCATCCTAGTCTATGATGGAGATACGTTACACACCTGTTATTGGATGAAACAATGACGGAAACCACGTACGAAGAGCCTACAATCGAACGATAATTTTTAGTCTAATAATCTATAACCAAAAAGCTATAATCCCTTACCACAATCGGCCTAGATGGCCTAAGTCCTCAAAATCTTACCCTCCTTCGGTTATGGACTAAATCGCAACGTCCAACTGCGTTGATCTTCACGATCCTTCGATGCTCGATCCTCTCCTTGACTACGCTATTACACCTTCCACAAAAGAAAGAGGCCAAAGAGCCTTTTAATTCAAACGACAATACCTCTAAGGGGTTCGGCTACTTGCCTTAATATCATGAAACCAACGCTATAAGGCTACGAAATACTTACCAATCCAAGTCCTCACCACCGCCGCTGCACTTGTAAAAATGAGAAAGAAAGAGTTGAGAGAGAAAAGGATTCGGCCAAACACAATGAGTTTCGATCAAAAATAAGGTTCGGCAAAAAGTAGGATGAGAAGAGATGATATATTTAATTGAAGAGAGTGGATTCGGCAAGTTGAATATTTCGGCTTATGGAAGGTTTTAGAAGAGAAAGTAAAAGGATAAGAGGGTTCGGCTTTGGCAAAGAGCAAACGGCAGGGATATTTCAGCTTCTTCTTGTAGTTGTCGACAAGGGTTTAGAGAAGAGAAACAAAGGGAGAATGGATTCGGCTGGCAGAAGAGTGGTACCAAGGGGTTGGTTTATGGTTTGAGAAGAAGAGAAGAAGAACACAAATAGATGAGAATAGAAAAGAAAACAAAAAGGAAGTGCTTTCGTCGACTACAGATTCGGCAACAAGGGGAAATAGGGTTCGGCTTTAAGGTTTAATGAGAAGAATGAAGTGACAACAAAAATACCTAATAGGCTAAGCGTAATTGACAGAAAAGGAGGGCTTCCACACTTAAGGAAATCGGCACTAAATTATCAAAGAACAAAAGGAGCATTCGGCACTCTCTAGCACCTATTACCGAAAATGCAAATACAAAGTCCCCTAGCCGAATTACACTTACAAAGACCCAAAATCGGCCACCTTCTTTGAAATTCAAAACTCCTTGATTTACTCCTCAATATCCTCTCATGACCGATTCAAACACTCCCCAAGCAGAGTTCAATTCGGCTTCAACCTCTTACCTGCTCAAGCTCAAAAATAAAACACTACCTTTGCCACCTCTGGCTCTTGAACCCCTGACCTCTAAGCTCCTTTAGGCGCCACCTTTTAAGGAGCCTAGTGGCGTCCCCCTTGCCACTTTGCCACTGATTCATTTGTGCTATATTTCGCACATAATTTCTTAAGACCCTTACTTTCAATGGTCCCCTATCTCCTAAGTCAAAATACAAAATTTTACCGAGCCTTTAATCAACACATGGGCCTTCCATAAGCCCATTATCATACTCCAAACATGCATTACACACCCAAATACTAACATTTAAACATTTTATCAGATAAGGACCAATCTAAGAAAAACCTGAAAATTAGGGCGTTACAACTCTACCCTCCTTAAAGAAATTTTGTCCTCGAAATTTACCTTATCCAAACAAATGAGGATATTGCTGACGTATTGCCTCCTTTGGTTCCCAAGTAGCTTCCTCTCTGCCATGGTTACGCCAAAGTACCTTTACCAACGGAACTAATATTCTTCTTAGAACCTTCACGTCTCGATCCAAAATCTGCACAGGCTCTTCTTCGAAGGTCAAATCAGGCTGTACTTCCACTTCTGCAACTGGTAGAATATGGGTAGGGTTAGAACGATATCGTCTTAACATGGATACATAGAACACATCATGGATTCTATTTAACTCCGGAGGTAATTCCAACTGATACGCCACCAGACCTATTCGCTTAAGAACCCGATAAGGCCCAATAAACCGCAGACTTAGCTTGCCTTTCTTACCAAATCTTAATATCTTCTTCCAAGGCGAAACTTTCAGGAAAACCATATCACCTACTGAATACTCAATCTCTTTACGCTTCAAATCTGCATAAGACTTTTGTCGATCAGATGCCTCTTTCAAACGGTCTCTTATCACCTTGACCTTCTCTTCAGTCTCTGCTACCAATTCAGGTCCAAGAACTTGCCGCTCGCCCAATTCGGTCCAACAACTAGGTGAACGACACTTACGCCCATACAGTGCCTCATAAGGTGCCATACGGATACTAGCCTGATAGCTGTTATTATACGCAAACTCTGCCAACGGTAGATAATCCTCCCAACTGCCTCGAAAGTCGATAACACAACCCCTTAACATATCTTCCAGAATCTGAATAACCCTTTCTGACTGACCATCCGTCTGGGGATGGAAGGCTGTGCTAAAATTCAGTCACGTTCCCAATGCCTCATGCAACTTTTGCCAGAACCGAGATGTGAATCTAGGATCTCGATCAGAAATGATAGACATTGGCACCCCATGCAGTCGCGCAATCTCTGCCACATACAACTTGGCTAGCTTCTGAAGCGAATAATCAGTACGTACAGGGATGAAATGAGCAGATTTAGTCAACCTGTCTACAATCACCCAAATCGAGTCCTTCTTTGACGGTGTTAAGGGCAATCCACTTACGAAATCCATGGTCACCCTTTCCCACTTCCAGAGTGGTACCTTCACTGGTTGTAGAAGTCCAGAAGGTAACTGATGTTCAGCTTTCACTTGCCGACAAGTCAGACACTTCCCAACAAATTCCGTTACCTCTCGCTTCAGTCCAGGCCACCAATACAACTCCTTTAAGTCATGATACATCTTATTACCTCCAGGATGCATAGCGCACAGTCCTTTATGAGCTTCATTCAGAATAGCTTGCCTCAAAGTGGAATCCTTAGGCATACAGATTCTACCGTGGAAACATAGAACACCCTCACTGTTAAATCCAAATTCAGAAGTACTCCCATTCTTAACCTGCTGAAATCGAGAAACCAGCGACTCATCCTTCGACTGCTTCTCCTTAATCTCATCCACCCAGGTCGGTCTTACTTGCAATTCTGCTAACAGACTACCATCATCATACAGACTCAAACGAGCAAACATAGCTCTCAGATCAGATACAGTTCTACGAATTAGGGCATCAGCCACCACATTAGCTTTGCCTGGATGATACTCAATCGCACAATCATAATCCTTAAGCAACTCGATCCATCTCGTTGCCTAAGATTCAGCTCCTTCTGCGTCAACAAGTACTTAAGACTCTTATGGTCTGTGTATATAATACACCTCTCTCCATACAGATAATGTCGCCAGATCTTAAGTGCGAAGATTACTGCTGCCAACTCCAGGTCATGGGTAGGGTAGTTCACTTCATGAGGTTTAAGCTGTCGCGAAGCATAAGCAACCACTTTACCCTCTTGCATCAACACACAGCCCAACCCAACATGTGATGCATCACTATACACGGTAAAATCTTTTCCAGACTCTGGTTGAATTAACACAGGTGCCTCAGTCAGAACCTTCTTTAGTTTCTCAAAAGCTTCTTGCTGCTGCTCGGTCCAAATATATGGTACTCCCTTCCTTACGAGTTTTGTCAATGGTGCTGCCATCACAGAAAATCCTTCTACAAACCTTCTATAGTATCCAGCTAAACCCAGAAAACTTCAAATTTCTACCACTGACCTCGGTGGTTTCCACTCCAGAATTGCTTCGATCTTTCGGGGGTCCACCTTAATACCCTCAGTTGATACAACATGCCCCAAGAAGGTTACTTCTCTTAACCAGAACTCACACTTGCTAAACTTCGCATAAAGCTCCTTTTCCCTTAACACTTGCAGCACAATACGGAGATGCTCATCATGTTTCTCTTCAGATTCAGAATAGACCAAAATATCGTCGATAAAGACGACCACGAATCGATCCAAGTATGGCTGGAACACTAGATTCATCAGATCCATAAATGCTACAGGTGCATTGGTCAGCCCAAATGGCATAACCAAGAATTCGTAGTGACCATAGCGAGTTCTGAATGCTATCTTGTGTATATCCACCTCTTTCACCCTTAATTGATGGTACCCAGATCGAAGGTCAATCTTAGAGAATACTGAAGCTCCTCTAAGCTGGTCGAATAGATCATCGATTCTTGGCAACGGGTACTTATTCTTAATCGTCAGCTTGTTCAACTGCCGATAATCGATGCACATTCGCATTGACCCATCTTTCTTCTTTACGAACAGCACTGGTGCTCCCCACGGAGACACACTTGCCTAATGAAACCTCTATCCAATAGTTCTTGAATCTGCGCTTTCAACTCCACCAACTCCTTTGGTGCCATCCTATACGGTGCAATAGACACTGCTGCCGTACCAGGCAACAAATCAATCCCAAACTCGACCTCTCGATTCGGAGGTAAACCTGGAAGCTCCTCTGGAAAAACATCTTGAAAATCCTTAACAGTTCTAACTTGATCCACAGTTAGTTCCTCAGTTCCTACTTGACCCACGAATGCCAAATAAGCCGCACATCCTTTACGAATCCACTTCTCAGCTCTTAATGCTGACACCACATTGGACAAATAATCTCTACGTTCACCTATCACCAAAACTTCCTCATCCTCTGCAGTCTTTAGCCTCATTCGTTTTGCAGCACAGTCCAAAGTAGCCCTATGCTTTACAAGCCAATCCATTCCCAAGATGAGATCAAATTATCCGAAAGGTAGCTCCATCAAGTCTCCAGAAAAGATTTTTCCTTGGGTCTCTATAGGCACGTCTCTATACAGTTTGTCTACCCTAACCGAGTGACCCAAAGGACTTAATACAGATACCCCACTCACTGTCTCCTCAGAATGCACTCCCAGCGACCCAGACATGGCACATTCAACATAAGAATGGGTAAATCCAACATCTATAAACGCAGTGTATAGCATACTAGAAATCAAAAACGTACCAGTTATGACGTCAGGAGCATCACCCTCCTCTCGGCGACGAGCTGCATAAACTAGCGCTGGCTGACGAGCCTCAGCGAAACCAGCACCTCTGCCAGGTGCTCCTCGTCCTCGACCATTACCATTTCCGCCTCTACCTTGTCCACGACCCCTCGGAGCTGGTGGTCTACCCCTCACTGGTTGAGCAACCCTTTGAGCCATAACCTGTCCTTGATCCAGTTCTTCGAGACAGTCCTTAATCCTATGCTCCATCGACCCACATCAAAAACAGGCTCCAGAACGTTTCCGACACTCGCCCATATGTATCTTACCACAACTCCTACAACCCTGTGGCCTGACAGCATTCATTGGCACCGCTCGCACTGGTTCTGCTACTCTTGCTCTCTTAACACTCTTATTAGCCCCTCCTGATGGTCCAGAATCCCTCCAGAAGTGGTTTCTATCCTTTTCGCGATTCTGCCTCTCGGTACGCTTCACTTCCTCAGCTATCTTAGCTTTCTCCACTAAAGCAGCAAAGTTACGCTCCCTCTGTGGAGCAATCAGTACCCTTAGCTCATCTCTCAGACCATCCTCGAAATGTATGCTAAGCTCATATTCGGTAGCAACTATCCCAGAAGCATATCGGCTCAGCCTCAGAAATTCAGCCTCGTACTCAGATACTGTCCTACTTCTCTGAACCAAATTTAAGAACTCTTTCCTACGGGCGTCCACATAGCTAGCCCCAACATATTTTCCTTTAAAGGCTTTCTTAAACAGCTCCCATGTTACCTCACCATTTGCAGTTTCATCTCTTACTGTGAGCCACCACTGATAAGCTTCATCTCTAAGCAACGACACGGCTCCTTTCAGCTTCTGCTCCATAGAGCAATCCAGATCGTCCATAATCCGCTCTGTGGCCTCCAGCCAATATTCAGCCACATTTGGGGCTACACTAGACACGCCCCTAAAGAATTCCACCCCATTAGCTCGGAGTCGCTCAGAAATGGATCCCCGAAATCCATTACCGGTACTTGCCCCAGCAACCCTTTCCAGAACCTGAAGCATCGCTTGTGATAGGGCATCGTCCCCTACACCCCTATCATGAGATTCCACCTCTGTTGCCGGTGGTATCGGCATATCAGCTGCTGGCGCATGCCCCGAAGATGAAGTCTCAGCTCGTGCACTACCTCGGCCACGTCCACGGCCCCTACCACGAGCTGCTCGCGTACTCATTTCGTACTTTCTGTTTTAGAAATTTTATGAATCAGATTAATATTTCAGTGTTTATTACAGATGTCTTATGAATAAATAGAGTTTCAGAGTTTATCTTCTTTCGCGGTAGCCTAGCTACAGTCTCAGTTTACCTATCAGAGTCTTTACAGTTTCAGTAATACCCTAGCTAAAGTATCATAATAGAGTCTTTAGTCAGGCATAAAATCAGAATTTTCAGAAACATCAGAAAAGTTTAGAAAACTTACAGGCTTGGGCCGGAGATTCGGTGTCCCACTCTTTAAAAAGATTACTTAGGAAAACCTGATTTATTCTTTGAAAATAATTCATTTATATACAAAAGAAGTTTATCAAAACAGGTTTCAATAAATTTTGAAAACAATTGTTGAAAACATGACCTTTCAAAAATCTTTGTTCTGATTGTTTGAAAACTTCCATTTTTAGACCCAATCCACAGTCGAGTTGTTGCAACTTGGCTCTGATGACGCTAAATGTAACACCCCAAACCCAGCCTAGATGTTACGACCAGATCTGGTGTGTCACACGATCCTAAAACTAAGTTTACGAACCTTTTTGTCTTGTCGTGTCCTAAGTGAGATTTGAATCAAAGAAGTAAGTTTGCTGAAACCAGTTTATTAATCCTTTAAGTTATCCATGTTATACACTCGTTGAGTTTTGAAAACGGTCTTTAAATTTTGAAACCAGCACAGCCTAAACTAGTGATTCCATAAAACGTAATTTAATCATCAAAGAAAATTAAACCAAATAAAAACTTAGATAGCGGCCTTATTACAAAATAAAACCCAAAAATAAGATAATAGTAAAATACTTAATCAAAATGACAACCAGTTTTATTGCAGATGCTGTGGCCACTCCGGATCTCTCGCAGCTCCAAGCCCACTATGGTTGAGGGTTACCTGCAGAGATTAAATAAAAGGGGGGTGAGTTTGACAACTCACTGTGCAACATTACCTCAACCATAGGCCAAAACAGATCAAGCCTCAGAATCAGATTAGTTGGGCCTTGGCCCATACAGAAATCAGGTTAAGCCCATAGGCCCATAACAGATACAGATCAGATATAATATGCGAACAGAAAACCCAACCCAGATCCATCCATAACACCCCCGTACCAGCCTTACACCTTGTGGGGAGACTACTCGACCCACCCAACCGCTACACACCACAGATAATTGCAGCGAGGCTGCCAGATATAGTTTGCAGCGAGGTTGCCAGAACGCTTCCTCCGTCATAAACCCATACCCCATGCAACAGATGTAACCATACCAGCATGCAACATATAGCATCTCATGTATCAGATATATTCATAATAGAGATTACTCATGCACATACATAAAATAATTCATTTCATACAGAATTCACCCTAGGGGTATAATAGTCTTTTTTACGCTTAGGGGTATTTTGGTCCTTTTTCATATTTAAGGGTATTTTAGTCCTTTATCAAGTTTTCAGAGTTTTTATGCACGTTCGATTAATTATTAGTCCTTAAGTAACCACGGAAGTCAATTTAAGCCCAAATTGCCAGTTTTACCCTTTTAACTTAAAACCCCCTAATGGGCCTTACTAAGTCCGTTGTCATCTCAAGCCTGTTAAATCTAACTTTTAGGTTTAGTTTACCAACTTAACCATCTTTTTATTGTTCATGTTACCAGAAAGTCTTAAACGGTCATTTTCCAACGTGGGCTCGGAAGCCCATTGGGCCCACCTTGGCCCATTGAAGCCCAACTTACCAAAACGCTCGAAATTGCACCTTCTGCAATTTCGCCACCGTCAATTTCCAATGTGACCACAATAGAGTATTCGACTACTCTTAGATCCCTCCGAGATTGATTTTCGGTCACTTTCGATCGGTCACTTTAGCACAGTTTTCGGTTATTACGACCTTTAGCCATCCTAGTCTATGATGGAGATACGTTACACACCTGTTATTGGATGAAACAATGACGGAAACCACGTACGAAGAGCCTACAATCGAACGATAATTTTTAGTCTAATAATCTATAACCAAAAAGCTATAATCCCTTACCACAATCGGCCTAGATGGCCTAAGTCCTCAAAATCTTACCCTCTTTCGGTTATGGACTAAATCGCAACGTCCAACTGCGTTGATCTTCACGATCCTTCGATGCTCGATCCTCTCCTTGACTACGCTATTACACCTTCCACAAAAGAAAGAGGCCAAAGAGCCTTTTAATTCAAACGACAATACCTCTAAGGGGTTCGGCTACTTGCCTTAATATCATGAAACCAACGCTATAAGGCTACGAAATACTTACCAATCCAAGTGCTCACCACCGCCGCTGCACTTGTAAAAATGAGAAAGAAAGAGTTGAGAGAGAAAAGGATTCAGCCAAACACAATGAGTTTCGATCAAAAATAAGGTTCGGCAAAAAGTAGGATGAGAAGAGATGATATATTTAATTGAAGAGAGTGGATTCGGCAAGTTGAATATTTCGGCTTATGGAAGGTTTTAGAAGAGAAAGTAAAAGGATAAGAGGGTTCGGCTTTGGCAAAGAGCAAACGGCAGGGATATTTCGGCTTCTTCTTGTAGTTGTCGACAAGGGTTTAGAGAAGAGAAACAAAGGGAGAATGGATTCGGCTGGCAGAAGAGTGGTACTAAGGGGTCGGTTTATGGTTTGAGAAGAAGAGAAGAAGAACACAAATAGATGAGAATAGAAAAGAAAACAAAAAGGAAGTGCTTTCGTCGACTACAGATTCGGCAATAAGGGGAAATAGGGTTCGGCTTTAAGGTTTAATGAGAAGAATGAAGTGACAACAAAAATACCTAATAGGCTAAGCGTAATTGACAGAAAAGGAGGGCTTCCACACTTAAGGAAATCGGCACTAAATTATCAAAGAACAAAAGGAGCATTCGGCACTCTCTAGCACCTATTACTGAAAATGCAAATACAAAGTCCCCTAGCCGAATTACACTTGCAAAGACCCAAAATCGGCCACCTTCTTTGAAATTCAAAACTCCTTGATTTACTCCTCAATATCCTCTCATGACCGATTCAAACACTCCCCAAGCAGAGTTCAATTCGGCTTCAACCTCTTACCTGCTCAAGCTAAAAAATAAAACACTACCTTTGCCACCTCTGGCTCTTGAACCCCTGACCTCTAAGCTCCTTTAGGCGCCACCGTTTAAGGAGCCTAGTGGCGTCCCCCTTGCCACTTTGCCACTGATTCATTTGTGCTATATTTCGCACATAATTTCTTAAGACCCTTACTTTCAATGGTCCCCTATCTCCTAAGTCAAAATACAAAATTTTGCCGAGCCTTTAATCAACACATGGGCCTTCCATAAGCCCATTATCATACTCCAAACATGCATTACACACCCAAATACTAACATTTAAACATTTTATCAGATAAGGACCAATCTAAGAAAAACCTGAAAATTAGGGCGTTACAGACCATGTCCGGAGACATGGCATCGACTTGATATGTGATAACATATAAGACCATATTTAGAATATGGCATTGTAAGAGCTATATGTGATTAATGATGTAACACCCCGAACCTGGCCCAGACGTTATTGCCATGTCTGGTGTGCTACATCACCTAGACTGTCCTACGCCGCCCTATTTACTAAGTCCGATGGTGAGTTTTGAAAAGCAATGCTTGACTTTTTTGGAAATTCCCGTTTTAATAACTATTCAACTTAATCTCTAATTCATTTGTTAAACGATTCACTTTAACCTTATTATCTTACTTCGTCTCTTGTAATAACAGGTTGATTAAGAAAACATTTGTTTAATTTTTGAAAACAATGTGTAATTGTGGATGAAATAAAATAGTTGGAAGTCCCAAATAAAAACAGATATAGTGGCCTTATTACAACCCATACCAAAATAAAACCAATAGTAAAAGTAATTAAATTAATAAACCAATTAAAATATGAGTTTAGTCTTCGTGGCCACTCTGAATCCCTCCCAGCAACCAAGTCACGATCTAGGGCTCAACTGCAAGGATGGAAAGACAAGGGTGAGTTTGGGAAAACTCAGTGTGTGCAGAACCCATCCGAAGCCCACATCGGCTCGAGCCCACTGGGCCTGAGCCCTAACCAGTCTCAGTCAGATACTGGGCCGAAGCCCTATTCAAATTACAGATACTGGGCCAAAGCCCTATAACAGATACTGGGCCGAAGCCCTATTCAGATAACAGTTTGGCCCATAGGCCCATAACAGTACAGTACAGTATAACAGTATGAGTGCAACCCAATTGGGGAGACTACTCAACCCACCAACCACTACACACCACCCGTACCAGCCAACACGCCATGTGGGGAATAACTCGACCCACCCAGCCCACACACCATAGTCGCAGCATAGCTGCTCAGATAAACAGTATACGAGGCAAAGCCCCTTTCAGTAACACTACGAGGCATGGCCCCTTTCAGTAACGTGGCAGTGCCACTCACACTTCCTCCATTATAAAACCCAACCCATGCAACAGATACTTATCATGGTATGCAGTAACAGTAACAGTCATATCAAGCAGTACAGTCGATTTTAGCCCTAGGGGTATAATGGTAATTTTATACTTAGGGGTAAATCAGTAATTTCTTACCCTAAGGGTATTTCAGTAATTTTGTTCTCTTATTACAGTTTTTATTCTTATTACCATCTCTACTATTACAGTGGTTATTATAGAAACTCATTAAATTCAGTTTATCAGTTTTAGCACTTAGGCCCTAAAACCCCTAATGGGCTCTACCATGCCATTTTAGCCCATTAGACCCATTTAAGCCTTAATTTCCAATCCATTATATTGTTTTAACGGTTTTTATGCCTGTAATCCATATTATTGCCTTTAGACCTATTTTTACCCAACTGGGCCCAAATTGCCCAATGGGCCCATATTCGGCCCACCGAGGCCCAACTTACCGTAGCGCCCAAAATTCCGTGGTCAGCCTGCTTGACAGTGCCGATTCCAAAGCCAACCTTCTCCTACCAACTTGAGAGCGTTCGCACGCTCACAAGCTCTCGAAATGCCAGAATTTCGGCATTTCGGCTTTTCGGCTTTTGCCGATTTGAGCATTGAAGGGTGTTCGAAACATACACCTGTTTTGCAGTTTCATCGATGAGATCTCCTATGCGACAGTTCCTACAACCCAATATCTACTCGATTAATCAATAGATCTACAAAAAACCAAAGCCACAATCCCTTACCACATTTGGCCACACCCCTAATGGCCATGAAAACTTACCTCTGACGATTTAGGTGCACTAGATCTATATCTGGTGATACCGATGCCTTCAACTCCTTGCTTGATCACCTTCCTCGCTAACTATCACTCAAAAAGAATAAAAAAACCACTTTGAATTACGAAAAGTCCAAATCGACAATCCCCCTAACTTTAGCGACTTTCGGCTTTTCCAAAACATGAAATAATGTACAGATTTGTGGTATTAAGCACTTACCAACGATTTCTCTTCGATTCCTATGCAGATCTGATGTAAATCTGACCCTTAAACATTAGTAGAACCCTTATCTCTGAGATTTGCAAATTTGGCTATCTCCCTAAAACTATGGTGATTTCGACTTTTCAACTAGAGAAGAAGATGGCGATTTGGGCTATGAGTTTGAGTGATGGTGTCGACAATGATGTGGCTCAAGGGGATGTAGTAATCGGCCACGACAGGTGAAAGGAATAGGGGTAATTTGGCTTAGAAAGATTTGGCAAAAGAAAGCAGTTTTCGGGATTTCTGGCACTTTGAGCAATCGGCTATGGTTGATTTTGAGAGGGATGAAAGCAAAAGAAAGAGTGGATCTGAGTAAGGAGGGTATTCGGCTAGGGAAGAGATCAAAGAGGAAAAAGAAAAGTGAAAAAAAATAATGGTAGAGGTGAAGAAGAAGAAATCGGCTAGAAGCTTTCTAGGGAGGCAAGTTTCGGCTTTTCCGACAGTAAAAGAGAAAATTAATTCCTAAGGTGGCTAACCCTAATTCTTATGACAGAAAATAGAAAAAGATAAAACCCTAATAATCTCTCTAAAGCAATCGGCCCAAGTCCCTAAAAGCCCCTGGCCGAAATTCACTTAAGTTAGGCACATGCCCGGCACATGCTTAAAAATTAAAAAGAACACTACGCTTACCCTGTAACTCGAACCCTTGTCCTTGAATACCCACTTAGGCGCCACTTTTTTAGGAGCTTAGTGGCGCCACCTTGCCACTCTACCAAGGCTCCCTTTGTGACATATTTCCCACGGTTTTTCTTAAAGGCCCACTCAACCAAATCCCCTTTCACTTGAAAATCCAACTTAATATTTTACCGGGTTTTAACTTAAGCTTGGGCCTTCTAAAGGCCCACTAACACATGCACATACATTTTCAACCTTTAGAACACCAAAATTTTAAAATTTCACTAAAATTCACAAAACCTGAAAAATCCCGAAAATCAGGGCGTTACAACTCTACCCCCTTAAAGAAATTTCGGCCTCAAAATTTACCTGATCCAAATAACTGGGGGTATTGTTGACACATAGTCTCCTCTGGCTCCCAAGTAGCTTCTTCTCTACCATAATTACGCCATAGCACCTTTACCAATGGAACTTCCTCCTTAAGACTTTGACTTCACGATCTAAGATCTCCACAGGTTCCTCCTCGAAAGTCAAATCGGTATTCACTAGAATCTCCTCTACTGGTACAATATGCGAAGGGTCCGACCGATACCGTCTTAGCATAGAAACGTGAAAAACGTCATAGATACGATCCAACTCTGGTGGCAACTCCAACTGATATGCTACTGGCCCAATCCGCTTGAGAATCCTATAAGGCCCAATAAACCGCGGACTTAGCTTGCCCTTTTTACTAAATCTCAAGATCTTCCTCCATGGCGACACCTTTAGGAACACCATATCCCCAACAGCGAACTCAATCTCCTTATGCTTAAGGTCAGCATAAGACTTCTGCCGATCAGACGCCTCCTTTAACCGACCTCGAATCAGCTTAACCTTACTTTCAGTATCTGCCACTAACTCTGGTCCAAGCACTTAGCGCTCTCCCAACTCTGTCCAACAAGTAGGAGTACGACATCTTCGCCCATAAAGTGCCTCATATGGAGCCATCTGAATACTTGCTTAATAACTGTTGTTGTATGCAAATTTCGCCAATGGTAGATAATCTTCCTAACTACCACGAAAGTCAATCACACATCCTCTCAACATGTACTCCAACACTTGAATAACCCTTTCAGACTGACCATCTGTCTGAGGGTGAAATGCAGTACTAAAGTCCAATCGCGTACCTAATGCTTCATGCAACTTCTTCCAGAATCGAAATGTAAATCTAGGGTCTCGATCAGAAATTATCGAAACTGGCACCCCATGCAAACGCACAATTTCTGCTACATACAATTTGGCCAACTTCTGCAGTGAGTAATCGGTTCTGACCGGTACAAAATGAGTAGACTTCGTCAACCTATCCACGACTACCCAAACAGAGTCTTTCTTCGAAGGTGTCAAAGGCAACCCACTCACAAAATCCTTCGTTACTCTTTCCCATTTCCACTGCGGAATCTTCACTGGCTGCAATAATCCAGAAGGTAGTTGGTGCTCAGCTTTAACTTGCTGACACATCAAACATTTCCCAACGAACTCAGTCACCTCTCGCTTAAGTCCAGGCCACCAATAAACCTCTCGCAAGTCTTTGTACAACTTATTACCTCTAAGGTGCATAGCACAAGGTCCACCATGAGCCTCACCCAAAATCAACTGCCTTAAATCAGAGTTCTTAGGAACGTAAATTCTCCTACGGAAACAAAGAACCCTATCAGAATTCAGTCTAAAATCCTCACTCTCACCATTCTGGACTTGCTGAAATCGAGGAATCAACGAATCATCCTTCAACTGTAACTCTTTGATTCTCTCAGTCCAAGTCGGTCTTACTTGCAACTCTGCTAGCAAGCTCCCATCATCATACAAACTCAAACGAGCAAACATGGCCTTTAACTCAGCAATGGTCCTTCGACTCAGTGTATCAGCCACTACGTTAGGCTTGCCAGGATGGTATTCAATCGAATAGTCATAGTCCTTAAGCAACTCTATCCATCTCCATTGCCTAAGATTCAACTCCTTCTGAGTTAACAGATATTTGAGACTTTTATGGTTAGTGTATATAATACACTTTTCCCCATAAAGGTAGTGTCTCTAGATTTTCAATGCAAATACCACTGCTGCCAACTCCAAATCATGCGTAGGGTAATTTGCCTCGTGAGGCTTAAGCTGTCGCAAAGCATAAGCAACCACCTTACCCTCTTGCATCAGTACACAACCTAATCCCACATGCGAAGCATCGCTATAAACCGTAAAGTCCTTCCCAGATTCTGGCTGAATTAACACTGGCGCCTCAGTCAACACCTTTTTCAGGTTGTCAAAAGCTTCTTGGTGCCTCTCAGTTGAATTAAAGGCTACTCCCTTCCTTAACAATTTCGTTAACGGAGCCGCGATGATAGAGAACCCCTCAACAAACCTTCTATAATAGCCTGCCAAACCCAGAAAACTACGAATTTCCGACACCGTCCTAGGCTGCTTCCAATCCAGAACTGCCTCAATCTTGCGAGGATCTACCCTAATTCCCTTAGCAGAAACAACATGACCCAAAAAAGTCACTTCTCGAAGCCAGAATTCGCACTTACTAAATTTCGCATACAATTGCTTTTCCCTTAGAGTCTGCAGAACGATTCGAAGATGCTCATCATGCTTCTCTTCTGTTTCTGAATACACCAATATATCGTCAATAAAGACGACCATGGAACGATCCAAGTACGGCTGAAATACTCGGTTCATTAAATCCATAAAAGCTGCTGGTGCATTTGTCAATCCAAAGGGCATAACCAAGAACTCGTAGTGACCATAACGAGTTCTGAATGTTGTTTTATGCACATCCACCTCCTTCACCCTTAACTGATGGTATCCAGATCGAAGGTCGATATTGGAAAACACAGAAGCTCCTTGAAGCTGGTCGAACAAATCGTCGATTCCTGGTAGAGGATACTTATTCTTTATTATCAGTTTGTTCAACTGGCGATAATCGATACACATACGCATCGTTCCATCCTTTTTTTTCACAAACAGCACCGGTGCTCTCCACGGAGACACACTCGATCCAATGAAGCCCCTAGCTAACAACTCTTGAATCTGGGCTTTCAATTCCACTAGCTCCTTCTGTAAGGCGCAATGGACACTGAAGCTGTTCCAGGCAACAGATCGATCCCAAATTCCACCTCTCGATTAGGAGGTAATCCAGGTAGCTCCTCAGGAAATATATCTTGAAATTCATTAACAGTCCTCACTGTCTCCACTGTCACCCCTTCGGGTTCAGTTTGACTTACGAACGCTAAGTATGCTTCACAACCTTTGCGCATCAACTTTTCAGCGCTTAAAGCAGAAACCACATTAGACAAATAGTCCCTACGTTCACCAATAACCATCACCTCCTCGCCTTCGGTTGTTCTTAATACCATTATTTTGACCGCACAATTCAGCGTTGCCTTATGCTTGGTTAACCAGTCCATGCCCAGAATCAAGTCGAATTCCCCAAAAGGTAACTCCATCAAGTCTCCCAGAAAGATCCTACCTTGAGTCTCTAAAGGCACATCTCTAAAGAGTTTATCTACCCTAACAGAGTGACCTAAAGGACTAATCACAGTTACCCCACTCACAGTTTCCTCAGAATGCATACCCAATGACCCAGAAAATTCACAAGCAACATACGAATACGTCGAACCCACAATAATTAAAGCAGTATATGGTGTATGATATATTAAGAACGTACCAGTTATAACATCAGGTGCATCACCCTCCTCACGGAGGCGAGCAGCATACACTAAGGCTGGCTGACAAGCCTTAGCATTACCAGTACCCCTGTCAGGTGCTCCACGACCACGTCCATTACCATTGCCTCCTCTATCTTGACCACGTCCCCTTGGCGGTGGCAGTCCTCCTCGCACAGGCTGAGCAACCCTCTGATCAACAGCTTGAGCCTGAGCTAGCTTCTGTGGGTAGTCCTTAACCTGATGATCCTTAGACCCACAACGAAAACAAGCTCCACTGCGTTTCCAGCATTCTCCTCGATGAACTCTACCACAGTCTCCACAAGCCTTTGGTCTAACAACATTCACTGGCACAGCTCGCACTGGTTCTTCTACTCTAGCCCTCTTAAAATTCCGGTTTGCAGCTCCTGATGTTCCAGAATCTCTTTTAAAATAGTTGCGATCCTTATCGCGATTCCGCCTTTCAGCTTGCTTCACTTCCTCAGCTATCTTAGCCTTCTCCACCAGTGCAGCAAAGTCGTGCTCCCTCTGCGGCGCTATCAATACTCTCAGCTCATCTCTGAGGCCATCCTCGAACTGAACACTATGCTCATAGTCGGTGAAAACAATGCCACTAGCATACCGGCTTAATCGTAGAAATTTCGCCTCATATTCAGCCACAGTCTTACTACCCTGGGTGAGGTTCAGAAATTCCTTCCTTCGTGCGTCCATATAACTAGCCCCAACATATTTCGTCTTGAAAGACTGCTTGAACAATTACCAGGTTACCCTCTCAGCTGGGGTACCCTCTCTCACGGTGATCCACCATTGATACGCCTCGTCCCTCAGCAACAATACCGCTCCTTTCAGCTTTTGTTCCACTGAGCAGTCCAAGTCATCCATGATTCGCTCTGTGGCTTCCAACCAGTACTCAGCCACATTCGAGGCCACTCCAGATATGCCCCTAAAAACTTCCGCTCCATTGGTCCGGAGTCATTCAGAAATGGACCCCCTATTCACAGGCCCGACATTAGCTCCGGCCACCCTTTTCAGAACTCTCAACATTGCCTGGGATAAAGCGTCGTCCCCTGCGGCCCGATCGTACGGCCCATTATCCTCAACCGGTAGTCGTGCCTCTCTAGCTGGCATATGCTCAGAAGACGACGATCCAGATTGAGCACTAACTCGGCCTCGTCCATGGCCTCGTCCACGAGCAACTCTTATACTCATATCGATTATCTGATTTACGAATTTTAGGACATCAGTTAATGTTTCAGTTGTTTATTACAGAATATCTTATGAACAGATAAAATTTTAGAGTTGTATTCACGTGATCGTAGCCTAGCTACTGTCTCAGTTTCCTAGGGTTTAGTTTACCCTACAGTCTCAGTTTTATAGCCTTAATACTACCTTACCTATAGTATCACATTCAAGGCTCAATACTATCTACAGTTTTATTTTCAGTACAGTACAGAAGTTAAGGTAGAAAATACTTACAACTTGGTGCCGGGGATTCAGTGTGCCACTTTCCGATTTTTCAGATCAAATAGTTTGAGGCCTCTTAAAAAAATCAATGTTTCAAACAACTTGTTTTAAAAACTACAATTTGAAGGAAAAAAAAAATCTTTTAAAACCAAAAATTTTTCGAAAATATGATTTTTCCAAAAATACCCTTCTGGACTCTACATATTTGAAAACCCTATTTGGACCCGATCCACAGCTGAGTTGTTGCAACCGGGCTCTGATACCACTAAATGTAACACCCTGAACCTGGCCCAGACTTTATGGCCATGCCTGGTGTGCTACATCACCTAGACTATCCTACGCCGCCCTATTTCCTAAGTCCGATGGCGAATTTTGAAAAGCAATGCTTGACTTTTTTGGAAATTCCCGTTTTAATAACTATTCAACTTAATCTCTAATTCATTTGTTAAACGATTCACTTTAACCTTATTATCTTACTTCGTCTCTTGTAATAACAGGTTGGCTAAGAAAACATTTGTTTAATTTTCGAAAACAATGTGTAATTGTGGATGAAATAAAATAGTTGGAAGTCCCAAATAAAAACAGATATAGTGGCCTTATTACAACCCATAACAAAATAAAACCAATAGTAAAAGTAATTAAATTAATAAACCAATTAAAATACAAGTTCAGTCTTCGTGGCCACTCTGAATCCCTCCCAGCAACCAAGTCATGATCTAGGGCTCACCTGCAAGGATGGAAAGAGAAGGGTGAGTTTAGGAAAACTCAGTGTGTGCAGAACCCATCCGAAGCCCACATCGGCTCGAGCCCACTGGGCCTGAGCCCTAACCAGTCTCAGTCAGATACTGGGTCGAAGCCCTATTCAAATTACAGATACTGGGCCAAAGCCCTATAACAGATACTAGGCCGAAGCCCTATTCAGATAACAGTTTGGCCCATAGGCCCATAACAGTACAGTACAGTATAACAGTATGAGTGCAACCCAACTGGAGAGACTACTCAACCCACCAACTGCTACACACCACCCGTACCAGCCAACACACCATGTGGGGAATAACTCGACCCACCCAGCCCACACACCACAGTCGCAGCATGGCTGCTCAAATAAACAGTATACGAGGCAAAGCCCCTTTCAGTAACAGTACGAGGCATAGCCCCTTTCAGTAACGTGGCAGTGCCACTTACACTTCCTCCATTATCAAACCCAACCCATGCAACAGATACTTATCATGGTATGCCGTAACAGTAACAGTCATACCAAGCAGTACAGTCGATTTTAGCCCTAGGGGTATAATGGTAATTTTATACTTAGGGGTAAATCAGTAATTTCTTATCCTAAGGGTATTTCAGTAATTTTGTTCTCTTATTACAGTTTTTATTCTTATTATCGCCTCTACTATTACAGTGGTTATTACAGAAACTCATTAAATTCAGTTTATCAGTTTTAGCACTTAGGCCCTAAAACCCCTAATGGGCTCTACCATGCCATTTTAGCCCATTAGGCCCATTTAAGCCTTAATTTCCAATCCATTATCTTGTTTTAACGGTTTTTATGCCTGTAATCCATATTATAGCCTTTAGACCTATTTTTACCCAACTGGGCCCAAATTGCCCATTGGGCCCATATTCTGCCCACTGAGGCCCAACTTATCGTAGCACCCAAAATTTCGCGGTCAGCCCGCCTGACAGTGCCGATTCCAAAACCAACCTTCTCCTACCAACTTGAGAGCGTTCGTACGCTCACAAGCTCTCGAAATGCCAGAATTTTGGCATTTCGACTTTTCGGCTTTTGCCGATTTGAGCATTGAAGGGTGTTCGAAACACACACCTATTTTGCAATTTCACCGACGAGATCTCCTATGTGACAGTTCCTACAACCCAATATCTACTCGATTAATCAATAGATCTACGATAAACCAAAGCCACAATCCCATACCACATTCGGCCACACCCCTAATGGCCATGAAAACTTACCTCTGACGATTTAGGTGCACTAGATCTATATCTGGTCATACCGATGCCTTCAACTCCTTGCTTGATCACCTTCCTCACTAACTATCACTTAAAAAGAATAAAAAAACCACTTTGAATTACTAAAAGTCCAAATCGACAATCCCCCTAACTTTAGAGACTTTCGGCTTTTCCAAAACATAAAATAATGTATAGATCTGTGGTATTAAGCACTTACCAATGATTTCTCTTCGATTCCTATACAGATCTGATGTAAATCTGACCCTTAAACGTTAGTAGAACCCTTATCTCTGAGATTTGCAAATCCGGCTATCTCCCTAAAACTATGGTGATTTCAGCTTTTCAACTAGAAAAGAAGATGGCGATTTGGGCTATGAGTTTGAGTGATGGTGTCGACAATGATGTGGCTCAAGGGGATGTTGTAATCGGCCACAATAGGTGAAAGGAACAGGGGTAATTTGGCTTAGAAAGATTCGGCAAAAGAAAGCAGTTTTCGAGATTTCTGGCACTTTGAGCAATCGGCTATGGTTGATTTTGAGAGGGATGAAAGCAAAAGAAAGAGTGGATCTAAGTAAGGAGGGTATTCGGCTAGGGAAGTGATCAAAGAGGAAAAAGAAAAGTGAAAAAAAATAATGGTAGAGGTGAAGAAGAAGAAATCGGCTAGAAGCTTTCTAGGGAGGCAAGTTTCGGCTTTTCCGACAGTAAAAGAGAAGATTAATTCCCAAGATGGCTAACCCTAATTCTTATGACAGAAAATAGAAAAATATAAAACCCTAATAATCTCTCTAAAGCAATCGGCCCAAGTCCCTAAAAGCCCCTGGCCGAAATTCACTTAAGTTAGGCACATGCCCGGCACATGCTTAAAAATTAAAAAGAACACTACGCTTACCCTGTAACTCGAACCCTTGTCCTTGAATACCCACTTAGGCGCCACTTTTTTAGGAGCTTAGTGGCGCCACCTTGACACTCTACCAAGGCTCCCTTTGTGACATATTTCCCGCGGTTTTTCTTAAAGGCCCACTTAACCAAGTCCCCTTTCACTTGAAAATCCAACCTAATATTTTACCGGGTTTTAACTTAAGCTTGGGCCTTCTAAAGGCCCACTAACACATGTACATACATTTTCAACCTTCAGAACACCAAAATTTTAAAATTTCACTAAAATTCACAAAACCCGAAAAATCTCGAAAATCAGGGCGTTACAAATGAGAATCCGTAATGATTTCGAATGATTCAACGAGTATATTTAAGATGATAAATAAAGTAAGATCAGAATAAGTAATACAGGTATGTATGGAAGATATGTGAAAATCAAATGAAAAAAAAATTGTGAGTTCATATTATATCATGTATACTAAATAAGTGAATACGTAAAAAGGTGGTGGATATGTTGCTAAGAAATGAATTCATGTTATAAATGTGTTATGGATTTAGTCTATGGGATCCTTGGTATATGAAGTCATATGTGCTATTGCTAAATGACCCCTATTTTGTTAATCATGTTCAAGAAATTATTTTGATTAAGTTCGACATTTGAAAGTCTGTAAGGATTTTTGATGAATGCTGATAATTTTGGATATATGGGTTATGTGCTAAAATAAATCTCATGTCGGTATACTATATGAGGCTTTATGCCTAATCAACTGTATACGGGTAGCGTTAACTGTGATTGAATATGCTAAATGAACTAAATATTAAGGTATGTGGAAGTTGATTTTCTATTGGAAATAGGTTAAGTTGAATATTGAGATGTAATTGAGTTATAAAGGATATTCATTGGGGTGTTTAAGAACATGTGTACTTTCGGTCAGGTTACAGCTTATATATGAATGAAAATGTAGGTTATGAATATGTGAGTTGATGTTATGTGTTTGTTTTAAAATAAGAAGGTGATGTTATAGATCGATGTGGAATCAGTAATAAATTACAATTGCTACCGATAAGCTAATGTTTATATGGATATAATTTAATGAGAGGACATTATCCTAACCTATTCATTAGTAAGATTTTCGGTGACGAAAATCCCTAAAGGGGGAGAGTTGTGACAGCCCTATTTCGACCCTAGTCGGGAAGTGGTTTTGGGACCACTAAACCGAGTCGTAAAATTTATTTTAATTGTTAAATTACATGTTTAATATATGTGAAAACCCATGTGTGAAATTTTGATGCTTAAATTCTGTTAGTTGAATGTGAATTTTAGTCAAAGGGCTTGTGTGTGAAACATTAAAAATGTGATGAATTAATTTGAAGACTAATTAGTGCATGGTTCTCAAAATGGGGACTTGCATGTCAAATACCCCATTTTGAGAAGTAGTGGCCGGCCATAATGATTAGGGTGCATGAAATATGTATTTTAAGTAAGTATATTAATATTATATGGCTTTAAATTATAAAGAAAAGAGAAATAAAATATTTTTGGGTGAAAAGAACAAGGTTTGATCATCTTTGTTCTTGATAGCCGATTCTCAGAGAGGAAAAATGAAGCTCATACTTTCAGCCATGGTGATGGCATAAATTCAAATGTATGTTTGGGTGTTTTACAAATTAATTTTTGTATTGGAGTTGATTGTGGTATAACTTCTTCTACCCACGATTTAATTTTGAGAATTGAGGGTGATGAGGCATTCGGCCTTGGATGATAGTTGATTAAAGGGTTTGAATTTGATGTTTTGTACTTTAAAATTTGGATATTTGAAGCATAATTTGATCATAGGAATGTTTATAACAAAGTATAGACTATTAGGAAATCCATGGGAGATTCGGCTATGTGCTATGTGTTTAATAATTTTATTTAATTGTAAAATTTTGTTAAGATTATCTAAATGGATTAGTAACATTCAGCTATTGTGGAGAATGTGAGGATTACGTTCGTTTTTATTATTTTTGCTAATTAAATTGATAGTATATATTTATATGTTAGCCTAATATGTGCTAGAATGAGGAATGAAATGATGATTAAGTTTAAATATTTCATTTAGGTTTGTTTGAAATGGAGATTGCCGTATAGGTGTATTTGGGAAAGAAACATTATCTTTGATTAATTTTCCTATGCCATTGTTGAATTGAGCTAGGAAATAGGGAAAATTTGGTGTTAAATAAAAGGATTCATATTCGGTCATGTTTAGAATGAATTAATTAGAGTGTTTGATGTTTGAGTAGTAATGGTCATTAAGTGAGCTTTCAAATTGTTAAAGTTTTGAGCATTCGGTCAATTTGTATAAATGTTAAAAAGGGGGAAATTTTGGTTATATATATATATTCGGCCAAGGTAGAAATGTGTTGCTTGGTTGGAATTTAAATGTTAAAGTATTGGTATATGTTTGTGTATTAGCCGAATGTGTATTTAAATTGATTTAATAATGTTGTTTGTTAATTGATGTTGCACCATTATCTAATGTCCTTGACATTAAGGCATGATATAGTTAAATGCAAAATGTGTTTTATGCTACTCTTTGAACAAAAAGGAGATATTCGGCCATATTCTTTTGAATGAAGGAATTAAGCATTTGATACTTAGTTGATGTTCTTATAAGTTAATTTTAATGGGAAGTTTAGTATATATGTGCTTTAGACAAATACAAGGATTTTATAGGTTTCGGCTAAGAAATTATACATGAGTGAATTCGTGAACTGAGTTAAGTTGGTGTTAATGTGCCGTATGTGAGCTTTGAAATAGCTACGTGATGGTTATGCTTCTAGTAGTCAAGAGATGAAATCGATATTAGTATTATACTTGTATAATGTGAGGTGGGATGTTTTAATGGTTAAATTATAAACAACTATTTTGTATGTACCTTGATTTCTTTAACTGACATTCGGTTATTTGGAACAAGTACATATGAGATATCGTTTTGATATTAAAGGATGATTGAATTGATGTTCTTTGAAATGGCCGAATGGGGCTTGTGATGTGTTTAAATTGAAATGATTATAAAGTTATAGTGTCGTATGTATCCATGCATGAAATTATTAGTGTTTTGATTCCAATGATTTGATAAGAGGAATAAACTAGTTTAATTGTTTAAATTCAAAGCTTAAGATCAAAGAGAGACAAATTCGGAAAGAAAAGAATGCGAGATTAGTGGAATAGTGATCCGTAATATCTTAACCACATTGAGGTAAGTCTCTAAGTAATTAAACCTATTTTGTATTTTGATTAATGGATACTATTATAGAAATGGCTAAATTGTAAAATATGATGTGGCCATGATATGTTCTAAGGCTGAATGGAAAATTGTAAGTATTTGAATCAATTTACTAATGTGATTTTGTACCTCAGATGAAATAAAATGACAAAGTGTGATATCTAGCTTAAGATCGAATGACATATAGAAGCTTTAAGTAAGGATTGTATTATGATTTTGAAATGAATGGGAAATACATATATTTATATGTGTTGAGGACAAGTATGAGATAAAATGAAATGTGAGTAATTCATCCATATGTGATGAGATCCGATGATATTAGGGAATGAAGTCAAAGTATGAGAGATGTGCATAAAATTTTATTGTATTTAACTATGTAAAGCTGAATGTGTAAGTGTATACGTGATAAGGCCGAATGGCCAATGTGATATATGTGTAAGTGTATATGTGATAAGGCCGAATGGCCAATGTGATGAATGTGAAAGTGTGTATATATGATAAGGCCCAATGGCCAATGTGATATATGTGTAAGTGTATATGTGATAAGGCCGAATGGCCAATGTGATGAATATGAAAGTGTGTATATGTGATAAGACCCAATGGCCAATGTGATGAGTGTGTAAGTGTATATATGTGATAAGGCGGAAGGGTCAATTTGAGATAGGTGTAAGTTGTGTATCGTTATATGCATACAAAATGAGAACGAATTACTTATGGGATGTGTGGCGTGGCCGAAAAAAAAAATGAAAGAAATGAAAGTGAAAATAAATCATGTGTTTTATGAGTTGGTCTGATTGAAAGCATTGTCCTATTAAAATGTTGTGATATGTGAATACTACAAGCGTATAACATAAAGTGTGGTAAGTTTTCTGAATGGTCTGTCGTACGAAATCATTCGGGACATTGACCTAATAAGCTTCGAAGTTGGTAATTAGAATTGGGTTTTATATAAGATGACAAATGGAGCTCGTACTATACATTAAATGACTCAGGTACGTGGTACTTACCTTTTGATGTAAGAATGACTAGGACTGGATTTGATTATATTCAATTGTGAAATTTTGTATTTGAAAGTATAAGATGTAGGTATATGTGATTTCAGCCACTGGGATTTAATGATGATGGAATACCTTAAGTTGGCCAGGTATGTGTCCTACACTCATAATTAAACCTGCTCTGGATTGAATCACAAGTATGAAATGATTTGTATATATCTATAGGAATAAGTATTAAGACTACTATGTGATTAAGCCATGTTCAACTGATGTGAGAAGTCATGTGAAGTCATTGAATTACTCTATCGTTTGAGTTTAAAATTAAGTGACTTATATTTATAAATGGTGTATTATGTGTTTATATATAATTGGTCATTTATGAAATTATCATGGAAGTGGATATAGCCCTGAGAAATTTGATTGTGGTTGAGTACCTCTACAATTAGCCACTGTGGAAATTTATTAATGAAGTGGTAATGTGATATCAATTTCTAAGTAAATGAAACGATCAGTAAAGTATGTGCGGTTGTGATTAGGTTCATTCAGCAAATGATTTTACATATACCAACTTGATTAGGAATTTTTTTTTTTAAATTCAATAAAATTAATTGTATTACTTAAGACTTACTAAGCTTAGGAAAGCTTACTCCGTTGTTATGTCTTCTGTTTTATAGATTGTTGATTTTGGCCAATTGCTCGGGGATCGTCAGCAACTCGTCACACTATCACTATTTAACATTTTAGTATTGTTATATTTTAGAAATGTATGGCATGTATAGAGTAGACTAAAGTGAATAATATTTCGAAAGATGAAAATATTATAACCATATGAATATGGCATCTTATGGAAGTTCGTTCTCTTTTAAGTTCTTAATTTGATCTTTAATTTGTGCTTAGCAGCATCAATTGAAAAGAAATAATCTTTTATCCAAGAAAATGTTCAAAATTTTAATGTATTAATTTGCTTTCTAATTTTCTGGTAACGCCTCGTCCTATTCCGGCGACGGTTATGGGATAGGGGTGTTACAGTGCTTGACCATGTGAAAATTAGGGAGGCTACTGACTTGCACCTAGGGCCACTAGACACGCCTGTGTGCCTAGGCCGAATCACCCTTGTAAGGTATACTGACTTAGTCCAACGGGTACCCTAGGGGACACACAGTCGTGTACTATAACTGTGTATCGCACACGGCTGAGACACACGCCCATGTCTCTACCCGTGTGGACAAAAATAGGCCATTCGAAAAGCCAACTTTGCCACCCAAATTGAGTCCTCCCTGCAAGCCAAAATACACAAAATTCACAACCAAATCATGCCCAAAATATCTATCAACAAGACCAAGAATATCACCAAATCAATTCATGTACATTAACCAACTAATCATTCATAATTCAAGTCAAAACCATAGCATATCAATTGTTATAATACCATATCATGAATCCTATCAATTCATAACCAAAAACTTACCAAAAATCCTGTTTACTCATACCAAAATGATCATATTGAGTTAGGCCATTTATGCATTATAAAGCATACCAAAGTTACATCATCTATCACATACGCAAACAACCATATTCAAAACTTAGCTAGCCAAATCACATGGCTTAGCCTATTTCCAAGTCAAAGTATACATCTAACCCTCCCTAGCTTGTACATTCCATACTTAGCTAGTCAGAAACAGAATAAGTACCAAAATGAGTTCAGATAGTGCAATGATGATCCACGATGATTCCCGAGCCTTCAGTAGCTTTGATGATCTATAAAAGAGAAATAAACAAACCACGTAAGCTTTTAAAGGTTAGTAAGTCATAAGCAAGTGATACAACATATGATTATAACAATAAAGCTACCATTCAATTAATTCGAACCATGAAAAAATTTTACAAACCTTTATCCATGTCTTACCACATGGTTATTCATTTAATTAAGATTCATACCTCTTTGATTCAAGTCATATCATCTCACTTATCTACGTTGTCTCCACAACAAACACATTGTACATACCTATTTTATTTCATATCACTACTTCTATAAGCATTTCCTATTCACTTGTTGAACCATCCGGCTTAAGAGTCAAACATTTGAACATAACATTCGATAAGTACCTATACCATGGCCCGTAGCCAAATCAAGGTTACTCCTGAAACATCTATACCATGGTTCGAAGCCAAATCAAGATGTTTCTCGCACCAGAAGTGCCAATATCATGGCCCGAAGCCAAACACTTTATCCTAGTAACATGTCACTATCTTCCGAAACTAATCTACGGTTCAACCGAGCTTTCTCAATCTCGTTTTCTATTACTAACTCAACCACATCAACAATATGATTAATTCCACCTCTTTCGAGGTTCCATTCATTTTAATTCAATCAATAACAGTGCAATTAACAACATTATAATGAAATTACTACTTATGAACTTACCTCTAGTGTGTTTTGTCGATTTAGTTGATTATTCGACAAGTTTAGATTTTCCACGATCCAAGTTTAGATTTCACTTTACTTAATCTATACATTTTAAAAATAACTCATTCAATTACACACACAAACAATTCAATACAAGGACACACAATTAGGGCATTTTACAAAATAGCCCACACATTTTCACATTTTGACATTGAAGTTCCTAATTCATAAAATCATCAAATACACCCAGTTTCTTTAAACAAGGCCTAGCTGAATTTTTTATTTAGTCCATTCAAGCCCACATATATCATAAAATCCCCATTTTAGTCTTCTAAATTAACAATTTGACAAGTTAGCCCAATTTAGCTAAATTCATTAAAAATCCAAGGATAAACATATGAATCAAACACCTATATTTCATTTATCAGAAACTAACATCCTAAAACCCAACAATTCATCAATGGTATATCTCATGACTATCAATAATTCTTCAAAATACAATATAGGCTTGATAGTAGACTAAGCAACAATCTCAAATCATCAAAAACCAAAGTCAAAGCATACCTTAATCAAAGAAACAAATAGTCAAACCCTAGCTTGAATTTTCTTTTCTTTTTCCTTTGAATATTTGGCCAAATGAACATGAATATGGCCTTTTTAATCAATTTGTTTTATTTTAAATAATTTTATTAACAATTTCCCATATTCCCCTTAATGTATCATCAATTAAAATTATTTATACAATGGACATATATGGCCACTAACCTTAAAATGGTTTAATAACCTTTTAAGGACTCTAGTCATTACAAATCTTAGCAATATAATACATCAACAATTAGGATGCTACTTTTGCCAACTATGCAATTTAATCATTTTTCATAATTAATCACATGAATGATCAAATTTTCGCACGAGACTTCCACACATACTAATTCACATATTAAAAACACAAAAAATAATAACACATTATTATTTCAACCTCAAATTTGTGGTCTCGAAACCACCATTCTGACTAGGGTCTAAACGAAGCTGTTACACTTCAAAAGAGGATTAAGCTATAGGTTCTAATACACGTAGTGGGAGACGTTACGATTTGATAAATGCCCGGATAGAACCCGTAAAAGGAAAATGTAACGCTCTGATTTTTGAGATTTTTTGGGTTTAGTGCGATTTTGGTGTAGCTGTGGTAATTTTGTGTTCTGATTGTTAAATTTGTGTTTGAGCATGTTAGTGGGCCTTTAGGAGGCCCAAACTTCGGTTAAAATTCGTTAAAAATGTCAAAGTATGTTTTAAGTGAAAGAGGGAACTGGAGCAAGAGGGCTCTTAAGTAAGACTAGGTAAAATGTGTCATAAGAGGAGCCTTGGCAAAGTGGCAGGGTGGCACCACTAAGCTCCTAAAAAAGTGGCACCTAAAAGGTGTATGAGGTCCAAGGTACGAGTTGCAAGGTAAGCATAAAATCTTTTTATTTTTATGTGCATGTGTGGTTAGTGTTGGTGCCCAAATAGAACTCTGTCTGTGAGAGTTTGAACTATTCAAGAGAGTAAGTCAAGGAGTGAATTAAGGGCATTTGAATTTGAAGTGGAAGTGGCCGGCCAAAGGACTCTCCATGGTGCAAAATCAACAAGTAATTCAAGTATAGCATTTTCGGCAATTGAGGGTTGATGTGCCGATTTCTTTAGGTTAGTGCATTCTCCTCTTCTGCCAGTTTTATTTAGTACATTAGGGTTCCTTTTTGTTACTCTTTTCTTGCTTTTCTGACCTAGTAGCCGCATCTCACACCCAACAAACCCCTACTGCCAATTTCTCTGTGACCGAAACCACTCTCTAGATCTTCTCCCTCTTTCGTTCTTCTTCTATCCTCTTGCACCCATAAGCAGATTTCATTCCATCCTTTTTCTCTTCAAGACCGAATCCATCTTCTTATTTCTCTCCTCTTCAACCTCTGTCGACAAAACACTTAATTGAAACCTCACCATAGCCGAATATCTATTTGACTGACAACACACTCTTGTTGCTCATCTTTTGACGGAAACCAGCCATTCCTTATTATCTTGAATCTATCAAAAGTTGAACCCCTAGTTCTTCACCTCTTCTGTTGATTCACTCCATCCAATCCCTTGTTAAAGTTAACAAGAGCTTATTGCCATGGATCCAAAAGCCAAAAACAACCCTCTTTAAACCCCTTCAAAAGCTGAATCTTTTAGGACTATTCTTTGCCAGCGTGTGGGTATAGATCTATCATAGATCTAGGATAGAAAGGGCATGGAGACAGTATTCTTTGAGTAGAATTATTGGTAAGTGGTCTAAACACTGAATAGATTTGACTTCATAACACCTAAGAAGTAGCCGAAACCCTAAGTCTTTAGGGGGCTTTGTCGATTCAGTCTATGGATAACATAGGGTTTTTTTTATTCTTTTACGTGCTAGTTAGCAAAAGATGAGAGCCAACAAGGATCCAAAAGAGGATTTCGTCGGTGAAATCGCAAACAGGTGTGTGTATCGAACACCCTATCCATGGTTCATTCGGCAAAAGCTGAAAAGCCAAAATGTCGAAGCCCTAGCAATTCGTGGGTTTGTGAGCGTGCGAATGCTCTTAAGTCGATAGGAACATGTTAGATCTGAAATCGCTACTGGCAGGTAGGACGAGTGCAAAATTTTGAGCTCTTCGGTGTGTTAGGCCTCGGTGGGCCGAATATGGGCCCAATGGGCTTTTGGGCCCATTTAGGGTAAAAATAGGTTTAAAGGTATTTCAGGATGGACCATAAGTTAAAACTACTAAAATGGGTAATCGGTTATGGAATATAGCTAAAATGGGCTTAAATACTAGATGACACTTTAGGGCCCATTAGGAGTTTTAGGGGCCAGTAACTGAAACTGCTAAAGACTGTTAAAATGAATGCTAAGATGAAAATAATGACTGTTAACGACTGTAATGCATTTAAAACTGGTAATAATTGTGTAAATGATTGAAATATCCTTAGGGTGAGAAATTACCACTTTACCCTTGGTGTAAAATGACTATTATACCCTTCGGGGTAGAATCGACTGCACTGCTTAATCTGACTATCTCTGTTACTGCATACCATGTTATATATATCTGTTGCATGGGTTGGGTTGATATTGGAGGAAGTGTGAGTGGCACTGCCACGTTTTCTGAAAAGGGGCTATGCCTTGTACTGTATCTTGAAAGGGGCTTTGCCTCGTTATTCTGTTTATCTGAGCAGTTATGCTGTGACTGTGGTGTGTGGGTTAGGTGGGTTGAGTTATTCCTCGCATGGTGTGTTAGTTGGTACAGGTAGTGTGTAGCAGTTGGGTGGGTCAAGTAGTCTCCCCACATGATATGGGCTTGCATTCATACTGTTATTCTATACTGTTCTGTTCTATGCCTATGGGCCATACTGTTATCTGAATAGGGCTACGGCCTAGTATACTGTTATCTGAATAGGGCTTCGGCCCAGTTTACTGTTATCTGAGTAGGGCTTTGGCCCAGTTTCTGACGGATCTCGATAGGGCTTAGGCCTAGTGGGCTCAGGCCAATTTGGGATTTGGATGGGTTTCTGCACACACTGAGTTTTCCAAACTCCCCTTTTCCTTTTCATCCTTGCAGGTGAGCCCTAGTTCGTGGACTTGGAGCTGGGAGGGATTCAGAGTGGCCACGAGGACTGAACTTGGTTGAAAACTTACTTTATTATTATTTCACATTTTTCTTTAATTAGTCGTTTTACTTATATTTTTTGGGGTTTGTAATATGGCCGCTTTAACTATTTTATTTGGGGTTTAATACTCTACTTATGCATGACGTATTTCATCTATGACAACACACGTTTTTAAAATTAAACTAAAGTTTTCAAAACCAACCTTGCAATACAACCAGTTTAACTAGATAATGGTTCTAAAAATGATACATGTATCAAACGAATGGGGAAGTAGGCTAATTATCAAATAAACCAAAATTTTCTAATAACCCAACGTACTGCTTTACAAAACTCAGCATCAGACTTAGTAACTAGGCAACGCGTAGTTTAGGTGATATAGCACACCAGATTTGGCCATAACATCTAGGCTGGGTTTGGAGTGTCACATTTAGTGGTATCAGAGCCCAGTTGCAACAACTCGACTGTGGATCGGGTCCAAAAAGGTTTTTCAAAAATTTTTTTAAGCCCAATAAGGGTATTTTTGGAAAATCAAAATTTCTAGAATATTTTTGTTTTAAAGAGATTTTTTTCAAACTTGACTTCTTTAAAATTAACATGTTTTGAGAAATTGATCTTAAAAGGCCTAAATCTTTTTGAGTTTCTCTGAAATCTGATAATTTGAGAAGTGGCACACTGAATCCCCAGCACCAAGTCTGTAAGTATTTCTGCCCTAAATACTGTACTGTACTGAAAACAATACTGTAGATAGTATGAAGCCTTTGATATGATATTGTATATAAGGCAGTGATAAGACTACAAAACTGAGACTGTAGGGTAAACTAAACCCTAGGAGCATGAGACAGTAGTTAGATTACGATTGCGCGAAAACAACTCTGAAACTTTATCTGTTCATAAAATATCCTGTAATAAAGAACTGGAACACTAAACTAATGTCATAAAATTCGTAAAACAAATAAGTTGAGATGAGTACGAGAGCTGCTCGTGGAGGAGGCCGTGGACGAGGCCGAGTTAGTGCTCAAGCTGGATCTTCATCTTCTGAGCACATGCCAGCTGAGGAAGTGCGAGCTCCACCAGTGACGGAGATTGGATCTTATGATAGGGCTGCAGGGGACGATGCTCTGTCCCAAGCCATGCTAAGGGTGCTAGAGATGGTCGCTGGGGCAAGCACTGGAACTGTAAGTAGAGGATCTATTTCTGAATGACTCTGAGCTAATGGAGCTGAAGTTTTCAGGGGCATATCTGGAGTAGCCCCAAATGTGGCTGAGTATTGGTTGAAAGCCATCGAGCAGATCATGGACGACCTGGCTTGCTTAGTGGAGCAGAAATTGAAAGGTGCAGTGTCATTATTGCGAGATGAGGCATATCAGTGGTGGATCACCGTGAGAGAAAGTACCTCAGCCGAGGGGGTAACTTAAGAATTGTTCAAGAAGTCCTTTAAGGTGAAATATATGGGAGCTAGCTATGTGGATGCACGTAGGAAGGAATTTTTGAACCTGACCCAAGGCAGTAAGACCGTTACTGAATATGAGGCAGAGTTCCTGTGACTGAGCCGGTATGCTAGTGGTATTGTTTCCACTGATTATGAGTATAGTGTTCATTTCGAGGATGGTCTTAAAGATGAGCTAAGGGTGCTGATAGCTCCGCAGAGGGAGCGCGACTTTACTGCACTGGTAGAGGAGGCAACAGTAATGGACGTGGTCGTGGAGCACCTAGTAGGGGTGCCGGTAATGCTGCGGCTCATCAGCCAGCCTTGGTGTATGCTGCTCGCCGTCGAGAGAAAGGTGATGCACCTGATGTTATAATTGGTATGTTCTTGATATCTAGTATGCTATATACTACTTTGATTGATGTGGGTTTAACACATTCATATGTTGCTTGTGAGATCTCTAGGTCGTTGGGTGTGCACTCTGAGGAGACTGTGAGTGGGGTAACTATAATTAGTCCTCTGGGTCACTCGGTTAAAGTAGATAAACTCATTAGGGATGTGCCTTTAGAGACTCAAGGTAGAATCTTTTTGGGAGACTTGATGGAATTACCTTTTGGAGAATTCGACCTGATTTTGGGTATGGACTGGTTAACTAAGCACAATGCGACTCTGGACTGTGCGACAAAGAGGATGGTGTTAAGAACAACCGAGGATGAGGAGCTAATGGTTATTGGAGAATGAAGGGATTATTTGTCCAATGTGGTTTCTGCCTTAAGGGTTGAAAAGCTGATTTGCAAGGGTTGCGAAGCATATCTGGCTTTCGTAAGTTAAACCGAATCTAAAGGTGTGACAGTGGAGGCAGTTAGAACTGTTAATAAGTTTCAAGATGTTTTTCCTGAAGAGCTTCCTAGATTACCTCCTAATCGAGAAGTTGAGTTTGGGATCGATCTGTTGCCTGGAACAGCTCCAGTGTCCATTGCACCTTACAAAATGGCACCCAAGGAGCTAGTGGAACTGAAAGCTCAGATTCAAGAGTTGTTAGATAGGGGCTTCATTAGACCGAGTGTGTCTCCATGGGGAGCACCGGTGCTGTTCATGAAAAAGAAGGATGGAACGATGCATATGTGCATCGATTATCGCCAGTTGAACAAGCTGACGATAAAGAATAAGTACCCTCTATCAAGAATAGACGATTTGTTTGATCAGCTTAGAGGAGCTTCTGTGTTTTCCAAGATCGATCTCCGGTCTGGATACCATCAGCTAAGGGTAAAGGAAGTGGATGTTCATAAAACGGCGTTCAAAACTCGATATGGTCACTAGGAGTTTTTGGTTATGCCATTTGGATTAACGAATGCACCTGCAGCTTTTATGAATTTAATGAATTGAGTGTTCCAGCCATACTTGGATCAATTCGTGGTCGTCTTTATTGACGATATATTGGTGTATTAGGAAACAGAAGAGAAGCATGTTGAGCATCTCCGAGTGGTTTTGCAAATTTTGAGAGAAAAGCAACTATATGCGAAATTTAGTAAGTCAAATTCTGGCTGCAAGAAGTGACTTTTCTAGGTCATGTTGTGTCTGTTGAGGGGATTAGAGTGGACCCTTGTAAGATTGAGGCAGTTCTGGACTGGAAACCGCCAAGGTCGATACTGGAAATTCAAAGTTTTCTGGGTCTGGCAGGTTATTATAGAAGGTTTGTTGAGGGATTTTCTTCAATCGCGGCACCATTAACGAAACTGTTAAGGAAGGGAGTAGCATTTATATGGACTGAGAAGCAGCAAAAAGCTTTTGATAGGTTGAAAAAGGTGTTGATTGAGGCGCCAGTGTTAATTTAGCCAGAATCTAGGAAGAACTTCACTGTGTACAGCGATGCTTCGTATGTGGGGTTAGGTTGTGTATTGATGCAAGAGGGTAAGGTGGTTGCTTATGCTTCACGACAACTTAAACCTCATGAAGTGAATTACCCTACGCATGACTTGGAGTTGGCAGTGGTGGTCTTCACATTAAAAATCTGGAGACACTATCTGTATGGGGAAAAGTGTATTATATACACTGACCATAAAAGTCTCAAATATCTGTTGACTCAAAAGGAGTTGGATCTTAGGCAACGAAGATGGATAGAGTTGCTTAAGGATTATGACTGTTCGATCAAATACCACTCAGGTAAGGCTAATGTAATGGCTGATGCACTGAGTAGAAGGACTATTGCTGAACTAAAGGCTATGTTTGCTCACTCAAGTGTATATGATAATGGGAGCTTGCTAGGAGAGTTGCAAGTAAGATCGACTTGGACCGAGAAAATTAAAGAGTTGCAGTTGAAGGATGATTCGTTGGTTCCTCGACTTCAGCAAGTTAAGAATAGTGAGAGTGAGGATTTTGGGCTGAATTTTGATGGGGTTCTGTGATAGCCCTAGTTCGACCTTAGTCGGGAAGCGGTTTCGTGACCGCTAAATCGAGTCCTTAAAATAGTTAATATTGATTTTCAATGCTTTAATTATGTGTTAATTACATGTGTGGGAGTTGTGAATTGGAATTTTGACAAAGTCAATACGAATTTATTGAAAAGGGTTTAGTTGAAAAACTTAGAAACTTAGCTAGACAATTTTGGAATGACCTAAATAAATTAAGCTAAAAACTAATGGATTTGCATGTCAATTTTTCCCTTAGAAGAAAGTGGCCGGCCATGCATTTGTTTCCATTGGTTGTTTCATTATTTTATAATTTGTAATTTAAGTTAGTGGGATGATGATGTTGATAAAAAAAATAATAAAGTAAAGTAATTAAAATAATGAATTAGTAAGAATTAAAAAAAAAAACTTGGTTGTGTTCTTCTTCTTGCCGTGAAACAAAGAAAGAAATATGGAAAAGTGAAGGCTAGCATTCGGCATTGTAGCATCAAATTGAAGGTATGAATTCATGTAGCTTTCATGGAAAATTATGAGTTTTAGTTAATAGCTAAGTATATGCACCAACCCATGAGTTAATTTTTCTTTAGAGGGTAAAATCTCCATTCGGCCATTGTTAAGGGAATAGAGTTTTGACGTTATAAATTATGAAATATGTTAAGGGGTTATAAGGAGATTTAATTCATGTGACTACTTGTTTAATTACCTTAATAATGCAAATTTTGTGAATATGCTTTGATTTGCTTAAAGGGAACTTTCGGCTATGTCTTTGATGAATGAACAAATTAGGAGGCATGTGTTCGAATGGTATGATTTTTGAGAGTGATGGGAGACGGGGTTAGTGGTATAGTCTTGCCGAATGTGTGTGGTTATGGAATGGGGAGAAATATTTGAAGGTTCTATGATATTTTGGCAATTGGTAGTAACGTGTATAGCTATAGGTACAATAGCCGAATGTGATTTAGCTAATGGTTAAGGAAAACCATGAAAGTGAGTATTTTGCACATTGATTTGAACTCAAAAGATTTTCTTTAGGGAATAGACAATAAGACATTCGGCTATGAGCATTTTAGGAATTGATTAAAATGTTTACAAGAATCCTAGTGGAACATTCGGCTATGATTTTATTTTTTTTAAATGAAGAATAGAGTGCCTTATAGTATATATATATATATAGATAAAAATGTCGTATGTCCTTGCATTAAAAATTTCATTGTAGACTTTGTGTGAACTTGTGCCATATTGATGCTAAAGCGTTAGCTTAAGTGAAAATGTTATGTGCTTTTGTGATAAGTGAAAGAGAATTTACCAAATGAGTTGAATAAACACGGTTTAAAATAAATTAAATTGTTCAAATTGTAGCTCAAGAACAAAAAGGGGCAGAATTAGACAAAGGAAAGACAAAGGTTACGGAATAATCGACCGGTACATATTCAGCGAGGCACGAGGTAAGTCCTTGAGAATCGAACCTTTATTTAGGATAAAGAGAAGTTATAATGCATATGTATATTCTATGAGCTAATGGAAAATGATATGTCCGAATGTAAATTTTTGAAAATGAACGTGTGGGAAATTGTTGAAAGCCGAATACTAAGGTTAAATATTAATGTATCTAGTTGTGAAATTGTGTTCTTTGCTTACAATTAAACAAACCGTATGGAACATAATTGGTATTATGCCGAAATTGTGTGTTTGTATCTGGATGGTTATGGAAAGATGATATGAAAGATATGCTAATATGTATGAGTACAAATTTCGTTGATATAGCCGAGTTTAGTCTCGAAGGGCTTTCGAGCTAGAGTTAAAGCCGAGTTTAGTCTCGAAGGGCTTTCGAGCCAGAGTTAAAGCCGAGCCTAGTCTCGAAGGGCTTTCGAGCCAGAGTTAAAGCCGAGCTTAGTCTCGAAGGGCGTAAAGCCAGTGATATGTTTCGGGTTTGACCTTGAAAAAAATCATTCGTGGTGGAAATCGGATATGGGTTATATGTATAAGCTCATGTATAAATAATATTGCCCTGGTTGTAACATATGTGCCACTTACTGTAAGGATGGCAGGTATGTATTCTATACGCTTAATGGTTTAGAATGTCATTAAGATTGACCTATTTGAGCCTGGTACGGATTTGTGAACTGTCGTTTGATATCATTCGTATGTTTAAGAAATCTGATGTTGAGTTATATGTATATATATATATGTGCTAGATTGACTAAGCAAAGAATAGAATTGAAATACTCAGTTATGAATGAATGGTTCTTGGATTGCATTGTGTTTTATTTTGAGTTATGCTTGCGAGTAAATAGTAACATGATATGCTCATATTCGGCCAAGGAAGGATTTAGACAAGAGTTGATAATATTATGTCCTTCTTTTATTTCTGACTGAGTTACTTAAGTACTTACAAAGCAAGTAGTTGCTTACTTTGTTGTACCTGCTTTCGATTTCGTAGGTCTTAATCGGAAGCTACGGTCTCGGGAGTTCCAGAATTGAAGTCATCTACACTATCACTCATCTTTTGGTACTGGTAACTAAACCTAGGAATGGCATGTAGAGGTTTGACTTTTTGTGGTTAAACAAATATCTTTTGAATTTTGTAACTAAATTAGGCCATGCGAAAATGGCTCCTTTAACATTTTTACTTCTATAATTATGGTATTAATTAGATTATGTTTTATATGAATGGTTGTAAAATGCATGTTGGTAATACTAGTTTTGAAGTATGTCATACCTTTATAATTGTAATCCATGAAGTATAGGTGGTGAATGTGACTAGGGGTGATTTTATTACGTACATTGTTACCAATTTGATAAATTGGTTTAGTTGTGTTCAGTTGATGAGCGTTTGCCCAATAGTGTCGATTATATCGTTATGTTTAGTAAAAATCTTCTTTTAATGTTGTACCTGTTCTGGTGATGTCTCTCGACTCTCCTGCGATAGGACCGGGTCTAGGGGTGTTACATTTTATTGGTATCAGAGCTACGGTTTAGTCGATTCTCGGACTACCGTAGTAGGTTTGAGTCTAGCTATACATGCCATTTAGTGTAATTTTGATAGTGGGATGACTTCTGATATTTGAAATGTGATTTTTGGTATAGAATGGATCCCGAACCCGATCGAATCGTAGCGGACGATGTTGAGAGTGTAGCTCCTGCTCCCACGCAAGGGACAGCGCCACCTGACTCTCAGCCAAATATGGGTCATCGAAATGATGATATTAGACCAGCTTTTTATGCGATGATGAGTGACTGGTTCGCTCAATTCGCCAGATCAAATCCGGCTGTTCCGCAACCTCCGCCCCCGAATACTCCGTTTCCGACCTTCATGACCCCACCTGTGACCGATCCAATGAGATCGAGTAGGCCCCCTATTGACAAAATTAGAAAATATGGGGCCGAAGAGTTCCGGGCTACTCCTAGTGACGATGCCGAGCGGGCCGAGTTTTGGCTCGACAATACCATCCGAGTGTTCGATGAACTATCCTGCTCACCCGAGGAGTGTCTTAAATGTGCGGTGTCTCTGTTACGCGACGCTGCCTACTACTGGTGGAATACTCTAGTTTCTGTTGTTCCGAAGGAACGGGTCAACTGGGAATTCTTCCAAACCGAGTTCCGTAAGAAATACATCAGTCAGAGGTTCATCGATCAAAAACGGAAGGAATTTCTAGAACTCAAACAAGGGCAGATGTCAGTGACCGAGTACGAGAGAGAGTTTGTACGCCTCAGCCGCTATGCTCGAGAATGTGTATCCTCTGAAGCCATCATGTGTAAGCGTTTTGAGGATGGATTAAACGAAGATATAAGATTGCTGGTGGGGATTTTGGAAATTAAGGAGTTTGTCGTACTGGTTGAGCGGGCTTGTAAAGCTGAAGAACTCAGTAATGAGAAAAGAAAAGCCGAAGGTGGAGATAGAGAGTTCCGTAAGAGGTCCGCGGGGAAATCTGTTCAGCAATCGACCAAGAAGACTAAAGATGACATGGGCCGATCTAAAAATACATTGAGTTTTCCTAGATATGAACGTTCTCGACCTCCCGCTAGTTCGCGGACCACTTCTATTGCCAGTGTCGGAAATGAACGTCGGGATAGACTGGATTGCAACTATTGTGGTAAATGGCACACGGGGAGTTGTAGGCATCGGGACCGCTCTTGTTTCAGATGTGGTTCTGCCGACCATTTTATTAAAGATTGTCCGAGAAATGATGAACGCACTCCTGATCCGACTCAAAAACCTAATGGCGCAGCTTCACGAGGTAGACCACCACGACGGGGCGGAAATATTAGCGGCAGTCAGAGAGGGACTAGAGACACTGCGATTAGATCCGAGGCTCGTGCACCTGCCAGAGCGTACGCTATCCGTGCCCGTGAGGAAGCTTCTTCTCCGGATGTTATTACTGGTACTTTCACACTTTTTAACACTGATGTTATTGCTCTAATTGATCCTGGTTCAACTCATTCATATGTGTGTGAAACTTTAGCCTCCAGTAAGACTCTTCCTGTTGAGTCTACTAAATTTGTAATACGAGTGTCGAACCCTTTGGGTCGTTGTGTTCTGGTTGATAAAGTATGCAAGAAATGTCCGTTAATGGTTCGAGATTTTTGTTTTCCGGCTGACTTGATGCTTCTTCCATTCAACGAATTTGACATTATTCTCGGAATGGACTGGTTGACCGTTCATGACGCGATAGTAAACTGTAAGCGGAAAAGTATCGATTTGCGATGTTCGAAAAATGGAATAATCCGAATCGAGTCCATTGATCTAAGTGGACCACCTGCAATAATTACAACCATGTTAGCTTAGAAGTATGTGAGGAAGGGTTATGAAGCGTATTTGGCCTATGTGCTAGATAACAAAGTTTCCGACCGAGAACTTGGAACGGTGCCCGTAGTCTGCGAGTTTTCAGATGTTTTTCCCGAAGAATTACCGGGATTGCCGCCTGTAAGAGATGTCGAGTTTGGTATAGAGTTGATTCCAGGTACGACACCGATTTCGATTGCCCCGTATCGTATGGCACCTACAGAGTTAAAGGAATTAAAATCTCAGCTGCAAGAGTTGACGGATAGAGGCTTTGTGCGACCTAGTTTTTCGCCTTGGGGTGCACCGGTTTTGTTCGTGAAAAAGAAAGACGGGACTATAAGATTGTGCATCGACTATCGACAGCTGAACAAAGCCACGATGAAGAATAAGTATCCGTTGCCCCGAATTGATGACTTGTTCGATCAGTTGAGAGGAGCCTCAGTATTCTCAAAAATTGATCTGCGATCCGGCTATTATCAGTTGAGAGTTAGAGATTCCGACGTACCGAAGACGGCATTCTGAACAAGATACGGTCACTACGAATTTTTAGTGATGCCGTTTGGACTCACCAATGCCCCCGCGGTATTCATGGACTTAATGAATAGGATATTTAAGCCGTTTTTGGACCGCTTTGTAGTAGTGTTCATCGACGATATTTTTATTTACTCTCGCAATGAGTCCGAGCATGCCAAACATTTAAGACTGGTACTTCAGACCTTACGTGAAAATGAATTGTATGCGAAATTCAGCAAGTGCGAATTTTGGTTGCGCGAGGTCGGGTTTTTGGGCCATATAGTATCTGTTTCGAGTATTCGAGTGGATCCGAACAAAATTTCAGCCATCCTCGACTGGAAACCTCCTAAGAATATTTCTGAGGTCCGAAGCTTTTTAGGACTCGCTGGTTATTACCGACGATTCGTCAAAGGTTTTTCGATGATTGCGACTCCGTTGACGAGACTGTTGCAAAAAGATATTAAATTCGAATGGACGGATAAGTGTCAGCAAAGCTTTGATCAGCTAAAAACCCTTTTGACGAAAGCTCCAGTATTAGTTCAACCGGAAACCGGTAAAGAATTTGTAGTTTATAGTGATGCATCTCTGAACGGTTTAGGCTGCGTGTTGATGCAAGAAGGCCGGGTTATTGCTTACGCTTCGAGACAATTGAAGCCTCACGAACGAAATTACCCGACTCATGACCTTGAACTAGCCGCTATTGTTTTCCCCTTGAAGATTTGGGGACATTATTTGTTCGGTGAGAAGTGCCATATCTTTTCCGATCACAAAAGTCTCAAGTATCTGATGACTCAAAAAGATTTGAATTTGAGACAAAGGCGATGGTTAGAATTGCTAAAAGATTATGAGCTTGTTATTGATTATCACCCGGGGAAAGCTAATGTAGTTGCGGACGCTCTCAGCCGTAAATCTTTATTTTCCTTACGAGCCATGAACGCAAAGTTAACTATGTCAGTGGATGATGTGTTGATTGCCGAATTAGTAGCAAAACCTGTGCTACTTCAACAGATTCGTGAGGCGCAGAAAGCCGATGAGGACTTAGTTGCTAAACGAGCTCAGTGTGAGTCGAATGTAAATTCAGAATTTCGAGTTGACGAAAATGATTGCTTGAGATTTAAAGACCGATTGTGTATTCCGGAGAAGTCTGAGCTAGTTTCGATGATTTTAAATGAAGCTCATAGTAGCCGAATGTCGGTCCATCCGGGCAGTACGAAAATGTATAACGATTTGAAGCAACAGTATTGGTGGTACGGCATGAAACGAGACATCTCTGATTTTGTGTCTAAATGCTTAGTATGTCAGCAAGTAAAAGCGGAACATCAGGTGCCGTCAGGATTACTTCAGCCGATTTTGATACCCGAGTGGAAATGGGATCGCATTACAATGGACTTTGTGTCAGGTTTGCCGTGGACGTCGAGCAAAAAGGACTCCATTTGGGTTGTTGTTGATCGATTAACGAAATCAGCCCATTTCATTCCGGTTCGCACTGACTATTCGCTTGATAAGTTAGCAGAATTATACGTTTCTCAGATTGTGCGATTACATGGGGTGCCGACTTCTATTGTTTCTGATCGAGACCCTCGGTTTACTTCTAGATTTTGGAGAAAGCTGCAAGAAGCTCTGGGCACTAAGCTCCATTTCAGCACCGCTTTTCATCCGCAGACGGACGGTCAATCTGAACGGGTTATTCAGATACTTGAGGGCATGTTGAGATGTTGCATCCTCGAGTTTAGCGGCTCGTGGGAGAAATACTTGCCCCTAGTTGAATTCGCTTATAATAACAGTTTCCAGTCGAGTATTCAAATGGCGCCCTATGAAGCTCTTTACGGTCGAAAATGCCGTACACCTCTATTCTGGACCGAACTTAGTGAAGATAAGATTATTGGAGTTGATTTAGTCAGAGAAGCGGGGCAGAAAGTGGAGATAATTCGCGACAGTTTGAGAATGGCATCCGATCGTCAGAAATCTTACGCGGACTTAAAGCGAAAGGACATCGAGTATCAAGTGGGTGATAAGGTGTTTTTAAAAGTTTCACCGTGGAAAAAGATACTCCGTTTTGGCCGTAAAGGCAAGCTGAGCCCAAGATTCATTGGACCGTATGAGATATTAGAACGGGTTGGACCGGTTGCTTATAGATTGTTGTTACCTCCTGAGCTTGAAAAGATTCACAATGTTTTCCATGTATCGATGCTCCGTCGGTATAGATCCGATCCTTCGCATGTGCTAAATCCATTCGAGATTGAAATTCAACCTAATTTGAGTTATGAGGAAGAATCTATCCATGTTTTAGCTCGAGAAGTTAAAGAATTACGAAACAAAAGAGTTCCGTTAGTAAAAATATTATGGCTTAAGCATGGGATCGAAGAAGCAACTTGGGAGCCCGAGAAGGCTATGAAAGAACGATATCCAAATCTATTTTCGGGTAAGATTTTCGGGGACGAAAATCTTTTTAAGGGGGAGGGAGTTGTGACAGCCCTAGTTCGACCTTAGTCGGGAAGCGGTTTCGTGACCGCTAAACCGAGTCCTTAAAATAGTTAATATTGATTTTCAATGCTTCAATTATGTGTTAATTACATTTGTGGGAGTTGTGAATTGGAATTTTGACAAAGTCAATACGAATTTATTAAAAAGGGTTTAGTTGAAAAACTTAGAAACTTAGCTAGACAATTTTGGAATGACCTAAATAAATTAAGCTAAAAACTAATGGATTTGCATGTCAATTTTTCCCTTAGAAGAAAGTGGCCGGCCATGCATTTGTTTCCATTGGTTGTTTTATTATTTTATAATTTGTAATTTAAGTTAGTGGGATGATGATGTTGATAAAAAAAATAATAAAGTAAAGTAATTAAAATAATGAATTAGTAAGAATAAAATAAAAAAAAACTTGGTTGTGTTCTTCTTCTTGCCGTGAAACAAAGAAAGAAATATGGAAAAGTGAAGGCTAGCATTCGGCATTGTAGCATCAAATTGAAGGTATGAATTCATGTAGCTTTCATGGAAAATTATGAGTTTTAGTTAATAGCTAAGTATATGCACCAACCCATGAGTTAATTTTTCTTTAGAGGGTAAAATCTCCATTCGGCCATTGTTAAGGGAATAGAGTTTTGACGTTATAAATTATGAAATATGTTAAGGGGTTATAAGGAGATTTAATTCATGTGACTACTTGTTTAATTACCTTAATAATGCAAATTTTGTGAATATGCTTTGATTTGCTTAAAGGGAACTTTCGGCTATGTCTTTGATGAATGAACAAATTAGGAGGCATGTGTTCGAATGGTATGATTTTTGAGAGTGATGGGAGACGGGGTTAGTGGTATAGTCTTGCCGAATGTGTGTGGTTATGGAATAGGGAGAAATATTTGAAGGTTCTATGATATTTTGGCAATTGGTAGTAACGTGTATAGCTATAGGTACAATAGCCGAATGTGATTTAGCTAATGGTTAAGGAAAACCATGAAAGTGAGTATTTTGCACATTGATTTGAACTCAAAAGATTTTCTTTAGGAAATAGACAATAAGACATTCGGCTATGAGCATTTTAGGAATTGATTAAAATGTTTACAAGAATCCTAGTGGAACATTCGGCTATGATTTTATTTTTTTTAAATGAAGAATAGAGTGCCTTATAGTATATATATATATATATATATAGATAAAAATGTCGTATGTCCTTGCATTAAAAATTTCATTGTAGACTTTGTGTGAACTTGTGCCATATTGATGCTAAAGCGTTAGCTTAAGTGAAAATGTTATGTGCTTTTGTGATAAGTGAAAGAGAATTTACCAAATGAGTTGAATAAACACGGTTTAAAATAAATTAAATTGTTCAAATTGTAGCTCAAGAACAAAAAGGGGCAGAATTAGACAAAGGAAAGACAAAGGTTACGGAATAATCGACCGGTACATATTCAGCGAGGCACGAGGTAAGTCCTTGAGAATCGAACCTTTATTTAGGATAAAGAGAAGTTATAATGCATATGTATATTCTATGAGCTAATGGAAAATGATATGTCCGAATGTAAATTTTTGAAAATGAACGTGTAGGAAATTGTTGAAAGCCGAATACTAAGGTTAAATATTAATGTATCTAGTTGTGAAATTGTGTTCTTTGCTTACAATTAAACAAACCGTATGGAACATAATTGGTATTATGCCGAAATTGTGTGTTTGTATCTGGATGGTTATGGAAAGATGATATGAAAGATATGCTAATATGTATGAGTACAAATTTCGTTGATATAGCCGAGTTTAGTCTCGAAGGGCTTTCGAGCCAGAGTTAAAGCCGAGTTTAGTCTCGAAGGGCTTTCGAGCCAGAGTTAAAGCCGAGCCTAGTCTCGAAGGGCTTTCGAGCCAGAGTTAAAGCCGAGCTTAGTCTCGAAGGGCTTAAAGCCAGTGATATGTTTCGGGTTTGACCTTGAAAAAAATCATTCGTGGTGGAAATCGGATATGGGTTATATGTATAAGCTCACGTATAAATAATATTGCCCTGGTTGTAACATATGTGCCACTTACTGTAAGGATGGCAGGTATGTATTCTATACTCTTAATGGTTTAGAATGTCATTAAGATTGACCTATTTGAGCCTGGTACGGATTTGTGAACTGTCGTTTGATATCATTCGTATGTTTAAGAAATCTGATGTTGAGTTATATATATATATATGTGCTAGATTGACTAAGCAAAGAATAGAATTGAAATACTCAGTTATGAATGAATGGTTCTTGGATTGCATTGTGTTTTATTTTGAGTTATGCTTGCGAGTAAATAGTAACATGATATGCTCATATTCGGCCAAGGAAGGATTTAGACAAGAGTTGATAATATTATGTCCTTCTTTTATTTCTGACTGAGTTACTTAAGTACTTACTAAGCAAGTAGTTGCTTACTTTGTTGTACCTGCTTTCGATTTCGTAGGTCTTAATCGGAAGCTACGGTCTCGGGAGTTCCAGAATTGAAGTCATCTACACTATCACTCATCTTTTGGTACTGGTAACTAAACCTAGGAATGGCATGTATAGGTTTGACTTTTGGTGGTTAAACAAACATCTTTGGAATTTTGTAACTAAATTAGGCCATGCGAAAATGGCTCCTTTAACATTTTTACTTCTATAATTATGGTATTAATTAGATTATGTTTTATATGAATGGTTGTAAAATGCATGTTGGTAATACTAGTTTTGAAGTATGTCATACCTTTATAATTTTAATCCATGAAGTATAGGTGGTGAATGTGACTAGGGGTGATTTTATTACGTACATTGTTACCAATTTGATAAATTGGTTTAGTTGTGTTCAGTTGATGAGCGTTTGCCCAATAGTGTCGATTATATCGTTATGTTTAGTAAAGATCTTCTTTTAATGTTGTACCTGTTCTGGTGATGTCTCTCGACTCTCCTGCGATAGGACCGGGTCTAGGGGTGTTATAGGTTCTTTGTTTCTGTGGAAGAGTTTGTATACCGAAGGATTCTGAGTTGAGGCAAATGATTCTGAAAGAGCCTCATAGTGGACCTTGTGCAATGCATCCTAAAGGGAATAAGTTATATCAAGATTTGCGAGAGGTATACTGGTGGCCTAGACTTAAGCAGGAAGTGACTGAATTCGTTGGGAAATATTTGACGTGCCAGTACGTTAAAGCTGAGCACCAATTGCCTTCTGGATTGTTGCAGCCAGTGAAGATTCCATAGTGGAAATGGGAAAGAGTAACGATGGACTTTGTGAGTGGATTGCCGTTGACACCTTCGAAGAAAGACTCTGTTTGGGTAATCATGAATAGATTAACGAAGTCTACACATTTCATACTGGTTAGAACCGACTACTCATTACAGAAGTTGGCCAAGCTGTATGTAGCAGAGATAGTGTAGTTGCATGGGGTGCCAGTTTCGATAATTTCTAATCGAGATCCTAGATTTACATCTCGATTCTGGCAGAAGTTACATGAAGCGTTGGAAACGCGGTTGGACTTCAGTACTGCATTTCACCCTCAAACAGATGGTCAGTCTGAAAGGGTCATTCAAGTGTTGGAAGACATGTTGAGAGGATATGTAATTGACTTTCGTGGTAGTTGGGAAGACTATTTGCCATTGGCAAAATTCATGTACAACAACAGCTACCAAGCAAGTATTCAGATGGCTCCATACGAGGCACTTTATGGGCGAAGATGTCATACTCCTACACGTTAGGCAGAGTTAGGAGAGTGCCAAGTTCTTGGATCAGAGTTGGTGGCAGATACAGAAAACAAGGTTAAGCTAATTCGAGACCGATTAAAAGAGGCATTTGATAGGGAAAAATCATATGCTGACCTTAAGCGCAAGGCAATTGAGTTTGCTGTTGGAGATATGGTATTCTTAAAAGTTTCGCCATGGAAAAAGATCTTGAGATTTGGTAGGAAGGGCAAGTTAAGTTCGCGTTTCATTGGACCTTATCGGATTCTCAAGCGAGTTAGGCCAGTAGCATATCAGTTGGAGTTGCTACCAGAGTTGGACCGTATTCACGATGTTTTTCACATATCCATGTCAGGACGGTATCGGTCGGATCCTTCGCATATTGTACCAGTGGAGGAGATTGCAGTTAATACTGATTTGACCTTCGAGGAGGAGCCTATGCAAATCTTAGATTGTGAAGTCAAAGTCTTAATGAGGAAGTCAGTTCAATTGGTAAAGGTGCTGTGGCGTAACCATGGTAGAGAAGAGGCTACTTGGGAGCCAGAGGAAGCGATACGTCTACAATACCCTCAGTTATTTGGATCAGGTAAATTTTGAGGCCGAAATTTCTTTAAGGGGGCAGAGTTGTAATGCCCTGATTTTTGAGATTTTCGGGTTTAGTGCGATTTTGGTGCAGCTGTGGTAATTTTGCGTTCTAATTGTTAAATTTATGTTTGAGCATGTTAGTGGGCCTTTAGGAGGCCCAAACTCTGGTTAAAATTTGTTAAAAATGTCAAAGTATGTTTTAAGTGAAAAAGGGAACTCGAGCAAGAGGCTCTTAAGTAAGATTGGGTAAAATGTGTCACAAGAGGAGCCTTGGCAAAGTGGCAGGGTGGCGCCACTAAGCTCCTAAAAAAGTGGCTCCTAAGAGGTGTATGAGGTCCAAGGTATGAGTTGCAAGGTAAGCATAAAGTCTTTTTATTTTTATGTGCATGTGTGGTCAGTGTTGGTGCCCAAATAGAACTCTGTCTAGGAGAGTTTGAACTATTCAAGAGAGTAAGTCAAGGAGTGAATTAAGGGCACTTGAATTTGAAGTGGAAGTGGCCGGCTAAGAGACTCTCCATGGTGCAAAAATTGGCAAGCAATTCAAGTATAGCATTTTCGGCAATTGAGGTTTAATGTGCCGATTTCTATAGGTTAGTGCATTCTCTTCTTCTGCCAGTTCTATTTAGCACGGTAGGGTTCTTTTTGTTACTCTTTTCTTGCTTTTTTGACCTAGTAGCCGCATCTCAAACCCAAGAAACCCCTATTGCTGATTTCTCTGTGACCGAAACCACTCTCTAGATCTTCTCCCTCTTTCGTTCTTTTTCTATCCTCTTGCACCCATAAGCTAATTTTATTCCATCCCTTTTCTCTTCAAGACCGAATCCATCTTCTTATTTCTCTTCTCTTCAACCTCTGTCGATAAAACACTTGATCGAAACCTCACCATAGCCGAATATCTATTTAACTGACAACACATTCTCGTTGTTCATCTTTTGACCAAAACCAACCATTCTTTCTTCTCTTGAATCTATCAAAAGCCGAACCCTAGTTCTTCACCTCTTCTGTTGAATCACTCCATCCAATCCCTTGCTAAAGCCGACAAGAGATTATTTCCATGGATCCAAAAGCTGAAAACAACCCCCTTTAAACCCCTTCAAAAGTCGAATCTTTTAGGACTATTCTTTGCCAGCGTGTGGGTATAGATCTATCATAGATCTAGGATAGAAAGGGCGTGGAGACAGTATTCTTCGAGTAGAGTTATTGGTAAGTGGTCTAAACACTGAATACATTCGACTTCATAACACCTAAGAAGTAACCGAAACCCTAAGTCTTTAAGGGGCTTTGTCGATTTGGTCTATGGATAACATAGGGTTGTTTTTTTTATTCTTTTATGTGCTAGTTAGCAAAAGAGGAGAGCCAACAAGGATCTGAAGGCATCGATTCAATTGGATCTAGATCTAAGGGGGATCTAAGTCGACAAGGTGAGATTTCAAGGCCATTAGGGGTACTGGACGATTGTGGTAAGGAATGTTAGCATCAATTTTTGTAGTTTCTTTGGCTAATTGTTTAAATGATGAATTGTAGGATAAAGCACGTAGAGGATTTCGTCGGTGAAATCGCAAACAAGTGTGTGTATCGAACACCCCCTCCATGGTTCATTCGGCAAAAGCTGAAAAGCTGAAATATCGAAGCCTTGGCATTTCGTGGGTTTGTCAGCATGCGAACGCTCTCAAGTCGATAGGAACATGTTAGATCTGAAATCACTACTGGTAGGTAGGACGAGTGCAAAATTTTGAGCTCTTCGGTGTGTTGGGCCTCGGTGGGCCGAATATGGGCCCAATGGGCTTTTGGGCCCATTTGGGATAAAAATAGGTTTAAAGGTATTTCGGGATGGACCATAAGTTAAAACTGCTAAAATGGGTAATCGGTTATGGAACATAGCCTAAATGGGCTTAAACTGCTAGATGACACTTTAGGGCCTATTAGGGGTTTTCGGGGCCAGTAACTGAAACTGCTAAAGACTTTTGAAATGAATGCTAAGACGGAAATAATGACTGTTAACAACTGTAATACGTTTAAAACTGGTAATAATTGTGTAAATGACTGAAATACCCTTAGGGTGAGAAATTACCGTTTTACCCCTTGGTGTAAAATGACTATTATACCCTTAGGGCTAGAATCGACTGTACTGCTTAATCTGACTGTCTCTATTACTGCATACCATGTTATATATATATTTGTTGCATGGGTTGGGTTGATATTGGAGGAAGTGTGAGTGGCACTGCCACGTTTTCTGAAAAGGGGCAATGCCTCGTACTATATTCTGAAAGAGGCTTTGCCTCGTTATTCTGTTTATCTGAGTACCTATGCTACGACTGTGGTGTGTGGGCTTGGTGGGTTGAGTTATTCCCCACATGGTGTGTTGGCTGGTACGAGTGGTGTGTAGCAGGTAGGTGGGTCGAGTAGTCTCCCTACATGATATGGGCTTGCATTCATACTGTTATTCTATATTGTTCTGTTCTGGGCCTATGGGCCATACTGTTATCTGAATAGGACTACGGCCCAGTATACTGTTATCTGAATAGGGCTACGGCCCAGTATACTATTATCTGAATAGGGCTTCGGCCCAGTTTACTGTTATCTAAGTAGGGCTTCGGCCCAGTTTCTGACGGATCTGGATAGGGCATAGGCCTAGTGGGCTCAGGCCAATTTGAGCTTTGGATGGGCTTCTGCACACACTGAGTTTTCCAAACTCACTCTTTTCCTTTCCATCCTTACAGGTGAGCCCTAGTTCGTGGACTTGGAGCTAGGAGGGATTTAGAGTGGCCATGAGAACTGAACTTGGTTTAAAACTTACTTTATTATTATTTCACATTTTTCTTTAATTACTCGTTTTACTAATATTTTTTGGGGTTTGTAATAATGCCACTTTAACTATTTTATTTGGGGTTTAATACTTTACTTATGCATGTCGTATTTCATCTACGACAACACACGTTTTCAAAAATAAACTAAAGTTTTCAAAACCAACCTTGTAATATGACCAGTTTAACTAGATAATGGTTCTAAAAATGAAACATGTATCAAACGAATGGAGAAGTAGGCTAATTATCAAATAAACCGGGAATTTCTAATAACCCAACACACTGCTTTACAAAACTCAGCATCAGACTTAGTAACTAGGCAATGCGTAGTTTAGGTGATGTAGCATACCAAATTTGGCCATAACGTCTAGGCCGGGTTTGGGGTGTCACAAAAAAGCCCTGATGGCAGAGCAAATGAAGGGAAAAGCAGTCGAACTTGAGCTGCCTGTTAATGAGCCAGTAAAGGAGGAGGAAGCTATGGAATTGTTGAAGTTCCTGAAACATAGCAAGTATAGTGTTGTGGAACAGTTGCATAAACAACTAGCTCGCATATCTATACTAGCTTTACGCTTGAGTTTGGAGTTACACTGAAGTGCATTGATGAATATGCTACACGAGACATATGTGACCAATGATATCTCAGTCAAAAAATTAGATCAGCTGGTTAATAGCATAAGTGCTAATAACTTCATCTTCTTCGATGATGATGAAATACCACCAAGAGGTATGGGATCCACTACAGCCCTACACATAACCACTAGATGCAAAGGGTATACATTGCCAGGAGTCTTGATAGACAATGGGTCGGCACTGAATGTATTACCCTTGTCTAGATTAAATAGATTACACGTGGATAGCTCACACATGAAGGGATGTCAAAATATAGTGTGGGCATTCGGTGGCATAGAAAGAAGGGTCATGGGGAGAATAGAAATACCTTTATTGATTGGCCCAACTACATATGAGGTGGACTTCTTAGTGATGGATATTCAACCCTTCTACAACTACTTGTTAGGGAGACCTTGGATACATTCGACAGGAGCAGTGCCTTCGTCACTATATCAGAAGTTAAAGCTAGCATAAGAAGGTCGACTAGTGACAATAAACGTCGAAAAAGATATTATTGCAGCTGTAACTAATGATGCGCCATATTTAGAGATGAATGACGAAGTAATCGAATGCACTTTTCGGTCTTTGGAGTTTGTAAATGCAACATTTATCACTGAAGTGAGCAAGATTCTGGTGCCAAAAGTATCCAAAACTATAAGGATGGGTCTACAGTTGATGGTAAGAAGGGGAGCTTTACCAGAAAAGGGACTTGGGAGACATCTCTAGGAAGAGTTGAGGTTCCAATACCGAAGGACAAACATGACTGCTTTGGTTTAGGGTTCAAGCCAAATGCGAGAAAAAGAAAGGAGTTGGAAAAAAGGCAAGAAAGAAGAAGGGCACATTTAAGTGGTGAAGAAATAAAGTGGAACCCATGATAATTGTTCACATATCCAAGACTTTCATATCGGGAGGGATTATTCATCCTGAGCGAAGGATGCCAAGGAAAGAAAAAATTGAAGAAATGTTGGGAAATGTTCACATCAATGCCATATTTGAATAAGCAACTAAAGAAGGGACCTTATCAGATATCTGCCCTTATGAACTTGGGAGTGTTGTGGACAACTAGACTACAGAAGAAATTCCTGTAGTATTTAGAGCTTACTTAGAGTACCTAGATAGCAACGACATGAGCGATGCTACGACTAACTCAGAATCTCCTTTTGAGCAAGACATGTGTTTAGATGGATCCCAAGATTTTGAAGATGACAGATATTGTGGCTTACCTTTGAAATTGTTGAGGATGGTAGAACAAGAAGAGAAACAAATTCTACCTCATAAAGAGATGGTAGGCATTGTAACATTGGAAGAATGAAAGGTAGTAAAAATTGGAACATGTATAATCGAAGAAATGAAGTGAGACCTTGTTGAGTTACTTCAAGAATTTAAAGATGTCTTCGCGTGGTCATACCAAGATATGTCCGGGTTAAGCACTAATATTGTAGAACACCATCTTCCCATAAAAGAAAATTGCAAGCCAGTTCAGTAGAAACTTCAGAGAATGAGGCCTGATATTGTGCTAAAAATAAAATAGAAGGTTAAAAAGCAGTTTGATGCTGGATTCCTACGGGTGGTCAAATACTCGGAATGGGTAGCCAACATCGTGCCTGTCCCAAAGAAAGATGGAAATGTGTGAATGTGTGTAGATTATAGAGACTTAAATAAGGCCAGCCCAGAGTACAATTTTCCCTTACCTCACGTAGATACTCTGGTGAATAATATGGCAGGCTACTCACTATTTTCCTTCATAGCTGGATTCTCGGGATATAATTAGATAAAGATGCATCTTGATGATATGGGAAAAACTACTTTCATAACTTTGTGGGGTATGTTTTGTCATAAGGTGATGCCGTTTGGGTTGAAAAATGTAGGCTTAACGTATCAAAGGGCCATGATGACCTTGTTCCATGATATGGTGCATAAAGAAATTGAAGTTTATGTTGATGATATGATCGAAAAGTCCCGAACAGAAGAGGAACACATTCATGTTTTGAGGAAGCTGTTCCTGAGATTGAGAAAATTTCAATTAAAGCTCAATCAAACAAAATGTACTTTTGGAGCTAGATTGGGAAAATTACTGGGCTTCATAGTCAACGAAAGGGGAATTGAGGTTGACTCAGACAAGGTTAAGGCTATACAAGAATTGCCTCCACCGCACACTCAAAAAGAAGTTCAAGGTTTCCTTGGAAGGCTAAATTCCATTGCTCGTTTGATTTTATAATTAACTGAGAAATGTGATCCCATATTTTGTCTTCTTAAGAAACACAATCCAGGCATGTGGGATAATGAGTGCCAGAAAACTTTTGATAAGGTTAAACAGTACTCGGCAAGTTCCCCAGTATTGTCACCTCTATGCCTAGATACGCCATTAATATTGTATTTAACAGTGTTTAATAACCCCATGGGATGTGTGCTTGGTCAACACGATGAGTCAGGAAGACGAGAAAGAGAGATATATTACCTCAGTAAGAAATTCACTAAGTGTGAAATGAGATATTCACCGATTGAGAAATTGTGTTACGCCCTGATTTGGACAACTCAGAGGTTAAGGCAATACATGCTGTACCATACTACTTGGCTAATCGCAATGTTGGACCTTCTAAAATATATGATGTAGTTAACTACCTTGAATGGAAGGATGCTAGATGGCAAATTCTGCTCTATGAATTTGACATAGTCTATGTAAGCCAAAAAACCGTGAAAGGAAGTGCAGTAGCAGATTTTCTGGCCAGCAGAGCTCTAGAAGAGTATGAGCATCTGAACTTTGATTTCCCCAATGAAGAGCTAATGTATGTGGCAGCTATTGAAGAAAACGCTACAAAAGATCACCTGTGGAAATTGAACTTCAATGGAGCATCAAATGCTATGGGTAATGAAATTGGGGCAGTCTTGGTATCCCCAAATAGAGATCATTATCCATTTACATGTAAATTGGATTTTGGTTGCACAAATAATATGGCAGAATATGAAGCATGTATTATGGGACTCCGTGTAGCCATTGAATGTAAAATCAGAGCGTTGGAAGTATATAGAGATTCGACATTGGTGATTTACCCACGTAACGGTGAATGGGAGACGAGAGACCCTAAATTGATCAATTATCGAAGGATAGTTCTGGGGTTAATTGAGGAGTTTGATGGTCTCACTTTCAACTATCTCTCTCGAGATGAAAATCATATGGCAGATGCTTTGGCAACTTTGGCTTCCATGATCAAAGTGAACAAACAAGAGGATGTAAAACCTATTCAAATGAGTATTTATGAGGCCCCAAGTCATTGTTACAATGTGGAGGAAGAAGAAAGAGATGACCACCCTTAGTATCACAATATCTTTCGATATGTAAGGAATCGTGAATATAATGACCAAGCAATTGAGAATGACAAAAGGACGTTGAGAAGACTAGCTTGTGACTATGTCTTAGATGGGGAGATCCTATACAAAAATAGAAAGGATCAACTATTACTAAGATGTGTAGATGCAGTTGAAGCTAAGAAAATTCTGGAAGTAGTCCACGAGGGTGTTTGTGGAACACATGCTAATGGTTTCACAATGGCTAGACAAATTATGAGATTTGGATATTATTAGTTCACCATGGAGGGAGACTACATCAATTATGCAAGAGGTGTCACAAATGTCAAATTTATGGTGTAAAAATTCATGTGCGTCCTTCGCCTTTGTATGTTATGACTTCCCTATGGCCTTTCTCCATGTGGGGGGTGGATGTCATAAGGCCAATCTCGTCGAAAGCTTTGAATGGGCATCGATTCATCTTTGTGGTCATTGACTATTTCACTAAATGGGTAGAGGTTGCTTCATATGCCAGTGTTACTAAGTCGGTAGCCAACAAATTCTTAAAAAAGGAAATCATATGTTGATACGGAATGCCTAAGAGGATTATATCTGATAATGTATTAAACTTGAACAACAGTATGATAGTGGAGGTCTGTAGTCAGTTCAAGATGAGACACCACAACTCATCACCGTATCAGCCAAAAATAAATGGTGCAGTGGAAGCAGCCAATAAAAACATTAAGAATATTGTGGGGAAAATGACCGAAACTTATAGAGATTGGCACGAGAAGTTACCATTTTCCCTCTATACTTATTGAACATCTGTCAGAACTTCTACTGGGGCAACGCCTTTCTCATTGGTCTATGGAATGGAGGCAGTTTTACCCATTGAAGTAGAGATACCTTCTCTTTAAGTTTTGTTAGAGTTAAAGTTAGATGAAGCATAATGGATACAGTCTCGATATTATCAGTTGAACTCGATATAAAAAATGAATGATGCGAGCTTATGACAAAAAGGTTCACCCAAGAGAATTTCATGACGGAGACTTGGTTTTGAAAAAGATCCTTCCTATACAAAAGGATTTTAGAAGGAAATGGATACCAAATTGGGAAGGGCCTTACGTGGTGAAGAAGGCTTCCCCTGGAGGAGTACTGATTTTTGACCGAAATGGATGGGAAAAATTTACCTAATCGTGTAAATTCAGATTCAGTTAAAAAGTATTATGCATAAAAAGGGAAAGAGACCAAAGTTAAAACCCACAAAGGAAGCTCTAAGACCTTCTAAAAAAAAGAGATAAAATGGAGAGGCCAAGGTGAAAACTTGAAAAAGGCACCTTCAGACCAAAGGGGATTTGAGTTGAAAGCCCGGAAAGGGTGGCTCAAATTTTGACCAAAGTGGGAGCATACAGTGACATTGCTGCACTTGAATTAATGAGAAAACGGTATGCTACATCTTGGGACATCGAAAAAGTACTCAAGATCTCCTAAACACATGTTGAACTTAAAACAGTCTTCAAGAAGTTCGTACAGAGAAGCTCAGGCTGCGATATTTGGGGCACCTAGTTTTCATCTTACTCATATTGAATTTGCGACCTTTGAATACTTTGTCATTTTCAAGATATGCATCTTCAATCAATTTCTTTTTATTTCTGCTATCTTTGATAATTTTTTCATCTCGAGCTATGCTCCAAATCAATTCTACTTTATCCATTCTTATGATCATTTGCAAGCATGTTGCATTGAAATAATGATTAATAGACTAATAAGATTTTTATAGAAGAAATTATGAATATTACTCTAAGAGGTTTCTAAATAATACAAGAACCTGAAACAGGACTGTTGTTTAGAATTTACCAGGCCTAAGGTTTGGAAACATTGAGAAGGAGGAGTCTAAATCAAGACTATCTCTTTGAATTTTTGAACAAAATATCATGGCAGGGATGAAGCTTTAATGAACAAGCTAATAAGGTTCACCAGGCATTACGAGGATGTCATTCTAGGAGAAGAAAAAACTACATTCATGCATAAGCATCTGGTCATGACACCCAGAAAATGGTGAAATAAACCAAAATGATGGAAGAAGATTTAGATCCTATACCCCTGAGTGGCAATAGGAGGGTTTGAGGATAGTACAAGCTTTATGTCCTAGAGGTACAGTAGAATGGACCCTGAGGCTATGGTGGGGCAAACTTGTTGAGTAAAATATGATTGTTTATTCGGGTTTACTGTCCGAAAACTCAGCCGAGCAAGATGGCAGCATACTACGGCATTAATAGAGCCCTGATGAGTGATGAGTGATGACACCCTAAATATTAAAGAGGGATCAGTGTCATGACATTTTTGCATCCATATATCATAACATATTTAGTTAAGAGCATTTTGATTCATTCTGATCATGGCATCCTAATCATTTGCTTAAGCATAAGAACATAAAATTGATTCTACAGGACAGGTTCCTTAGAGAACGGTGTAGCAATATCGGTGAATTCACAGATCTTGTCTTCTTGAAGTTGCAATGAAATAGATCAAAATCACCAGCCTTGCCTCCCTGAGTTTGTAGTAGAGAAGACTAAAGATAATAGATCTTGTCTTCCTAAAGTTGCAGTGAAGCAGATCGAAGATACCAGCCTTGCCTCTGTAAGTTTGCAGCGGAGCAGACTGAAGATAGCAGATCTTGTCTTCCTGAACTTACAGTGAAGCAAATCGAAGACACTGGCCTTGCCTCCTTGAGTTTGTAGTGTAGCAGACTGAAAATAGCAAATCTTATCTTCTTGAAGTTGAAGTGAAGTAGATCAAAGGCACTAGCCTTGTCTCTCTAAGTTTGCAGCGGAACTGATTGAAGATAGCAGATCTTGTCTTCCTGAAGTTGTAGTGAAGTAGATCAAAGTTACTAGTCTTATCTCCCTGAAGTTGCAGTGAAGTAGACTAAAAACAACAAATCTTATCTTCCTGAAGTTGCAGTGAAGCAGATTGAAGCCACTATCCTTATCTCCCTAAAGTTGCAATGGAGCAGGATAAAAATACACAAACCTTATCTCCCTGAACTTGCAGTGGAGTAGGTTGAAATTATCCGTTCTTTGAAGTTCAAGTAGAGTAGATTGAAGTTTCCAGTCTCTTCTCCCTAAAACTACATTAGAGCTATTCAAAAGCACTATCCTTATCTCCCTGAAGTTGCGGTGGAGCGGGAAAATAAACAAACCCTATCTCTCTAAGGCTGCAGTGGAACAGGTTAAAATTATCAGTTCTTACCTCCTTGAAGTCGTAGTAAAGAAGATCAAATTGACAAATCTCTTCCCCCTAAAATTTTATTTGAGTGAAGTACTAATTCTTATACCCCTGAAGATGCAGTGGGATGGAATGAGGTTAGTTAAAGAAGTGCCAATAAGTCAAGATTCGGCGAGACCGAGCAAAATTGACCCTTTTAAAGTCTGTGCTCCTTTCTCGTTACACGACAATCAGCAAAGAGGGGCAGCTATAGAAAGCCCATTTCGCTCGGGCATTTAGATTTATTTACAACAAATAAGTAAACCCAAAAAAATAAATAAAACCCCAAAATAAAACCAAAAAATATAAATAATAAACCAAATTATTTAAAATGTCCAAAGTCCATTTACAACAGTATTTCAAAACACCAAATTCATTTCGCACCCAACTAAACCAAAACCCCACACAAAGCCTGAGCTAATTTAAACCTAAATAGACCCAGGCTAATTCAAAGCCAAACCCAAATAAGCAAAGCCTGATTGGTCTAAGTTTTGACAGATCTAAATACAAAGGCCTAAAAAATAACCTACACCTAAAATGGACCTTGCCCAATAATCCAAATCGAAATTGGCCCAAAAGGCCCAATGACTAAATTTCTTTCAGAAACCCTAAGGGTTCTAAAGCTCCCTCGCGCCACTGCCATGCCTCAGGCCTTCAGTACTCCGTTTTCCTCGGGCCTCCGTACGACGCTCGAACATACGAGAAGAAACCAAATAACAAAAATTAGATAACGACACCAATGATAGTAGCAATATAGCTTGAAAATAAAAAATAGATTTGATATTTTTTATATTTTTATTTCGACTATAAAACGCCTATTGTAAACAGTGTACGAACCTTAAGCATACAAGCAAATAGAAATCAATAAGAAAAATCAAAGTTTTTTTCAAAAAGTGATTCTCAAATTAATCTTCTTCTTTTGATTTTTTTTCTATTCCTTAATCTCTGATTTATTTACATGTGAAAATAAAAAGAGGAAATAGGGGATCTTCCCTTTACAAGCGCACCATCAAAGTCCTCATTTTTTCTATCAAAGTCGGAGTTAGATGGAGATTTTGGGTTTTAAATGACGAGATCCCTTTGAATAATAGTCCTAAGTAGGGTATTGAGCCTTCGGTTGGTGATACCCACCCATTGCAGTGGCGAAATGGTGGTCGGACGACCTATTTTGGCTCTATCTTTTGTTCGGCCGAATATAGGAGCAAAAGGGGTGTTTTGTTTTTTATTTCTATTTTTAGTGGTAAAGGATTTGTTTTAGGGTTAGATTTTTGTTTTAAACAGCATGAAATGACGTCATTTAAGGCCTAATTTAGTGGCCTTAAAACGACGTCGTATAGGCTATACCCGACTAGACCTGATCCGATACCCTCAGGATTTGCGTGTTTCTGCGGTGAAGGGAATTTTGCGCGCTTAGTCCTTCCATCTCGCGCTGTCATTCGATTGAATCCTATATCTATTTCTTTTGTATTTTTAAATTTTGCTCATGAATTTTATGTCAGTTTCATTTTAATCCGCGTCTAAACACTATGTGTCAGAAATTTGGGGCATTTGCATTATTAATCCTCGTTCATTTTTGCGCATTTTATTTAGGTCCTTGATTTTGTTTTCATAGTTTTTGTAAATTGTTCTTTTGATTTTGTTTTTAAAATTTCAGTGTATGCTTTTTCTCTATAATTTATTTATTATTCATTTTTTTAGAAATTGTTTTAACAAATCATTTTGAACTATTTTATTGATTCTACATTGTTTTAATTTATTAGTTTTATATTTTCATTTGTATATTTTTTTAATTGTTTAGTTATATAATCTATTTATTTTAGAATTCTCTTTTCTATTTCTCTTTGTTTTAAAGATTTATACGATATTTATTTTAAATACTCTTATACATTATTATGTTATATATATACATAATTTATATAATTGATTTCATATTATTTTATGTATATATTTTCATTTAAATTTATTTACGTATATAATTTATTTCTTTTAAGGACCCTATTTCAAATTATATGTTTTGTTTATTTTAAACACTTTCATATATTTTCATTGCTTTATGTAATCTATCTTAAACTCTTTCATGTATTGCTTACTCTAAATTTGTATGCATTTCACTTATTTTTTTAATCGTTTTGTATCGTGTTGATTTCAAATTTTCCTTCTTTCACATTATTATTTTAATTTTATTTATCCACATTTGAAAGCTTGTTACATTTTATTTATTTAAATTTGTTTTTTTTTAATTAGTTATGTTTTTAAGATTTCATTAGCCTTTGATTATTAATGTTAGTTTTTCAAATAGGATTGTGAGATTATTGCTATTGCGTATTTCGAATTGTATGTTTGTGTTATTATCCTTATAATTCATTTGTATAATGCTATATTCACATATTATTGTTCCATGCTCGTTACTATATTTTTGTTCCTTATTATCGAATAGTGATTTAAATTCCAACATTTTGGCCGATATTGGTTATTTCATTTTTATCCCAAACAAACCAAATAAAATACATTTTGAGCCAATTTTATAATCGCTTATTTGAAAGCTTTTCAAAATAAGGCAATATTTTGTGTTTGGAAATTCAAGAAATTGTACCCTAACGTGTTGGGTTTCGATTTTTCATTTTACCAAATAACTAAATATCCTTTTAATGGCATGTTTTGGAAATCATGAGATGCTCTCAATTTCGAGGGTTTAAACTGTCATATCCTAACGTACTGGATGTGGTATTTTATTCTTTCAAGACGAATGAATCTTAAATTCCAACTCGTTGTCCAAACATTCTTTAAAAGTGATTGTATTTAAAAAAAAAAATTCAATTTTTTGACATTAGGACATTAGTTAAACAAATTGGTACCAATTTTTGGGCGTTACGAGGGTGCTAATCCTCCCTCATACGTAACCGACTCCCGAACCAGTTTTTCTTAAAATTCGTAGACCAAAGTTAATGTTTTAATAAAACAAAACATCTTATAGGGTCATCCGATCACACCTAAACAAAAAATATTGGTGGTGACTGTAAGAGTATGCCCAAAGATCAATCACGAGATGGTTGTAACAACATACTTGATTTATCATGTTTATTAATATAAGGCTTTGCCATTATTATTTCAGTTTCATTTCTGTGTGCATAAATAAACTGTTTTATAATAATGTCCTAAGAATAATATGATTACTCTTAAAAGATCCTTAGTCAAGTATTATTGTTGGCTAGGACAATAATAATGCATTGAGACTAACATGTAGTTGATTGATGATAAAGAGTTGTCATTGATATCGAGTATCAGAATCAATGCATGAATGTGTGTGTTAGAGAACAACATATTGGACCGACCCGCTATGAGTATGTTTCTTGGATTATTATGTAATTGTCACAATATTACTCATAGTGATTAATATGTATATGATCCTCATACTTGAGATCATCATCATTCCAACATCGTGAGTTGTATATTTTGATATAGTCAAACGAACACTGTAATTGGTTGTTCTATTAAGACTAATGTTGGATATACCACAATCTATGTAGAGGGATATGGTTGATCAATATAGGATAAGTCCCTCCTACATAATAGGAGTAATATCTCAGGCCACTTGATTGAGTGAGACTAGAAATGCATGGCCATGCTCAAATAAGTTGATATGAGATGTCATACTTATTTGTATATCATAGTCTACTCAAGGTATCAAGAAACATAGGATGGACTATGCAAGTGTGACTATTCCATGACTTGTGTCTATTCTAAAGATATTGGACTTAAGGATTAATGCATGAAAAGTTAATCACAAAAGGTTATGTCGAATCATGACTTCTTGTAACTTAGGTAGCAATGATGCATTGCTAGATGCCACTCATTGTTTGTAATATTAGAATAGTTCTAATATTACTGCTAATGTTACAAGAACCTATAGGGTCACACCTTTTAATTGAAATGAACGGAGTAAAACATAGTTGGTATTGTGTCTGGTTGTCGCATGAATTAAATTAATTATAGAATTAATTAAATTCGGCAATCAAATTATTGAACATACTATATGTACAAGGATGTTGTACACATAATCAAGAACATAATTTTCTAATATATGATTTTGGTTCATATATATATAAATTTAAATAAATATAGTTTACTGAAATCTTTATTATAATTAACGTAATTATAATTTTCGGTTAAACGTTATTATATTTATTTAATAACGATTATTATGATTCGGATTATTTATGGTAATAAATATTCATTATGAATATATACCAATTAACACAAAGTTTTAAATATGGCAAGGGTAAAAACCCTAAAGGGGATATACATAGGCAATCCCGAAACCATAAAAGTAAGGCCTAGCAGCCGTCAAAAGTGATACTCTCTGAAAATAGTTTCTGAGAGATTTCCGTTCATTGTCAATTGGGTGGACTACGTAGAGGCCGACATCGTTAAAGGTTGCGGCTTGGTTCGATAGTGCTTCAGGATTCCCATTGCCTTGGCGTCGCTGTCTACTCAGATTGAAGTTTCGGTAATTTCGAAACCTTTATCACCCCGATTCGTTCCTTACACATGGATCCATGGTATGGATCGCCGGTAAAATTTATTATTCTAATTTTCCGCTGCGCCTTGGAGGCACCGGGCGATCCTACAGTGACTCCATATTTCATTTTAAAGTTGATCCCTATTTTTCAAAATAAAAATGGCTTCGACAGATGTCATAAACAGAATGTCCAAGTTTTTGCACATGGGCAGAGACACGGGTGTGTGTCTCAGCCGTGTGAAGGACACAGCCTAGGACACAGGCGTGTGCTCGGCCATGTGAAAACCCTTGTAGATTTGAAATGAAAAATAAATTCACACGGGTTGGGGACATGGCATGTGTGACCACACGACCTGTCCACACGGGCGTGTCCCTGAACTGTATGGGTGTGTGCCCTGTTTTGCATGAAATTTTCTAATGTTCTCCAAAGCTCTTAGTTTTGTCCCGGATCGCCTTCAAGGTATGTTTTTGGCCTCGTAGGCCCATAATAGGGACAATTTATTTTTGAATCAAGGTTTTAATTTAAATTGAAATTTATGACTCGAAAACGGTCGTTTATGTGCGATATTGTCCGGTATCACCTCGTACCCTGTCTTGGAATTGGTTATGGGTAAAGGGTATGACATTTTAGTGGTATCAGAGCTATGGTTTAGTCGATTCTCGGACTACCATAGCGAGTGTACGAGTTTAGCTATACATGCCATAAATATATTTTGATAGTGTGTTGACTCTTGACAATTCTAAACTGTGTTTTGCTTTCATATAGAAAATGGATCCCGATCGAGCTGTAGTTGATAATGCTACGAGTAACGCGCCGGCTCTCGCGCAAAGGATCGTGCCAGGAGAAAGTAGACATAAGCCCTTGAGTCAGGGAGATGAGGCTCAGGAAGCCTTTCTCAATATGATGAACAATTGGTATACTAAGTTTATTCGAGCAAGTCCTAACGCTCAACCTCCTCCACCCCCTCTTATACCGCAACCGGTCTCCGTAGCTCCTCAAGGCATTGATATGGTAAGAATAACTAAGGCCCCGATTGATAAAATCTGAAAACAAAGGGCCAAAGAATTTAGGGCCAACATAGATGATGATCCTATGACAATGGAGTTTTGGCTTGAGAATTCTATGTGGGTAGTTGATGATTTATCTTGTACTCCGGAGGAATGCTTAAAGTGTGCTATCTCATTGCTAAAGGATTCGACATATCATTGGTGGAAACAATTGATATCTGTGGTTCCGAAAGAGAAGGTGACATGGGATTTCTTCCAAGAGGAATTCTGAAAGGAATATATAAGCCAGTGGTTTATTGACCAAAAACAGAAAGAGTTCCTCGAGTTGAAGCAAGGTAAGATGACTGTGGTAGAGTAAGAACGCGAATTTGTCAGACTCAGTAAGTATGCCTGTAACACCCCTAACCCATGTCCATCGCTGGATTAGGGTTACGAGGCATTACAGATTAGAAGACAGATCAGACTGATCACACATTATCAAACATGCATAATAATATAGTTTCTTTAACTGTACAATGTAATGTCTATTCCATAATTTAAATATTTACTCATGCTTTAACAAATATGCTGTAGACCGATAATGCATCATGTGGAATTAAAACTATTCATTTGGTATATTTTTAAAACCATAGCCGAATATAAGACCATCCTAGACTTGTGAATCCATTCGTTAATACTTATAACCACAACCAAATTAAGAACAACGAATAATTTCAAAATGATCAGCCATATAAGTTCATTGAACCATACACTCATATGTAGGAATTAAGCAAGCCATTTTCGCATGGCTGGAATATTTACAAATTCAAAATATATTTTGTTTCAAAAGAGAGCTAAGCCTATACATGCCATCTTTCAAAATATCGACTTTTAAAAGTACCAAAATAGTGACGATAGTGTGGATGACTTTGAACTTGAATCCCCAAGCTCAGTAGCCTTCAATCGAGATCTATAAAATAGAATGAACACACACTTACAGTAAGCAATTAAGCTTAGTAAGTCCTAAGTAATTTAAACAACTTTACTTATCTAAACACATAATCACATAAATCATAATTTAAATATATCATCATTAGGCCTTATGTACATAGCCACATCATGCACATTTCATTGACATATCATTTCCTTAAAAATTTGAAGTCACATATTCACATCATCTAAATGTCACAATGCCATTCTTTGATTCGGCTTAATAGAAAGAATTTAACGCATCGCTTTCACATATAATTACAATGATCATAATCATATATATAACTCGTAATTTCATATATTCAATTCCACAATAACCGAATATAATATACAAAACCACATCACATACACTTCTCGTTTCACCTTCTTAATTCAATCCACATTATCTTCATATCCAGGAAATTTATACGTACCTTGACGATTTAAATCTACTGAATGAATTCAGATATCGTATAGCACAAGACTCAGTGTCTTAGACTTTCATCATTTCACCGGCAATTAGCCTGCTGGGTATAAACCCGAATTTATCACCGGCATAAGCCTGCTAGACCTTTAGGTCTGATAACACCAGCATTTACACCTGCTAAGCTAGAAGCCCGGTAATAAACACCAGCTTATAGCTTGCTAGGTCATAGACCCGAATGTCACAGCGTATTGCCAATTCATTAATTTTCACATGCCTTGGAACAATTACATCTAATTCCCATATGATATAAACATATCATAAAAATTAGTGCATTGTTCAAACATTGAACATAGAAATCAACTAATTACCTTGCACACTTACCATTCGGTTACAAAAGCATGTCACAATTTACCTTCATTTTCTAATTGCCATTCGGCCATATAAGCTTAAGGCAAACTCACCACTAAATTCATTCTTGCGATTCAGCCATATACATATATCACAAAGAATACTTAATTCACGTAATGTATCATAATATAATCTAATATAGTCTTTGTTTAATTACTTAAAACTTACCTCTGATGTTGTCAAGCTATTTCGGATCGACTATTCAACTAATCTCACTTTCCCCTTATCCGAACTTGGCTCTCTTTGATCTTGAGCTTTAATTAAACAAGTAAACTAGTTCAGTCGTCTTATCAATTCATTATAATCTAAATACTATTAATTTCATACACATGAAGCTTACGGCAATTTCATCTTTGACTATTTAAACTCATGTCAAAATATACATTCTTCAATATAACATACATTCGGTAACCATATGTATTTCAAAACAAATCAAATCATACTTATCATTTGGCCACTTAAGCTTATTACAAATTTAATTTTCAAAAATCATGTACTTGTAAGTCATATTCGAACACTCAATTACACATTAACTTAGCCATTCCATCCATTTAAAAGCCACCAGCATGATTTATTCTTTCATGGACACATTTGGCACTATGCATCTTTACATCTATTTCGACTCAAATATTTTTGGCCACCTTCGATTTAATTCATGCATTCAATCATTAAACAACAATTGACACCAACTATTAATTAAAATCACATTCGGTCTTTTAAATCGAAAAATCAAAGTTACATTACATGAAAATAATTCCTCACACAACATCTTAGCCAGATACTCCTATTTCTCCTACCATCTCTCACTCTTCATTAAGCTAGCAAATTAATTTCTTTTAACAATTTACTCAAATTATTAACTAGGATGCTATTCAGCAATTATACATATATGTGCTAACAATTAGGCACTCGGATCTTGTATTTAGCAAAAACTTCTCAATTTACCACACTAATCAATTTCCATACTTCAACAAAGCCATACATATCAATTTAACAATCTCAAAGCTCATCTTTCTACCATTTCCATATTAAAACATCAAAACATCAACAAATTAACACATTGAAACCATGGCCGAATGCATCATTCACTTTTATCATCCATGGCCGAATGCTCACTTTGCCAACATCTAAAAAATTCATATACTTATAACTTAACCCACTCATTTACCACTTAATTTCACAAATTCAAAGCTCAATTTAACAAGAACATGTTTAATTTAAACAAAGACAAATTTCCTTTCCCAATAGCACATATACGGCAACTTCAATTTCATACCTCTTAAAATGGATTCAATTTTAATCATTCATTAACATTACACTCATTCGGCCATCATAGAATCAAATTCAACATCTAAGCAACACCTTCCAATATCTATCAAGTTTTCACAATTTAAACAATAGCCGAATACACATATGCTCAAAATTCAAGGACTTAAGACAAGGGTCAACTAAGCAATGTATTAACCATGCTAATTTCATAAACATTTTGCAAAAATCTACTCAAACATACCTTTAAATCATGTTCCAACTATAGCCGAATGCCCTTAGTATCTTCTTCTTTCTCTTTTCTTTATTTTCGGCAAAACCAAAGAAATGAACAGCCATTTCTTCATTTACTATTACATGCAATATGTTTAATTGTTATGTTACCAAATTAACCTTGTTAAAAATCATGGCTCTTCCACCAACTCTTGGCCGATTATGTCCATGAAATATATGCATGGTCTAATTGCATTTTAAACCCTTCCTATTAAAAGAACACTCACAATTCAGCAGTTGCACATTATCCCACTAATTTTCCTTTTATGCAATTGAGCCACTAATTAATAATTTGACATCCAAATGACAAAATTAAAACACCAAATTTTCACACATGATAGTTCACATAGTATAGACACAAAAAATAATATTTTAAAAAATTTATGACTCGATTTCGTGGTTCCGAAACCATTTTCCTGATTAGGGCCAAAATAGGGCTGTCACAATGTAATGCCCTAATTTTCAGGATTTTTCTGGCTTTATTGTGATTTTGGGGGAAACATGAATTTTTAGTGTTGTGATTGTTAAATATGTGTTTAAGTATGTTAGTGGCCCTTCAGGAGGCCCAAACTTAGGTTAAAACCCGATAAAATTATCAAGCTTTGGATGTTAAGTAAAGGGGGAACTTGGTTAAGTAGGCTCTTAAAAAAAACTAAGTAAACTTTGTCACAAAGAAGCTCTTGGTAAAGTGGCAAGGTGGCGCCACTAAGCTCCTTAAAAAGTGGCGTGTGGATGGTATTCAAGGTCCACGGTTCAAGGCACAAGGTAAGCTTCAGGTACTTTTATTTTTGTGTGCATGTGTTGGTCAAGTGGTGGCACTCACGTGAAACTCTGCTAAGAAGAGTTTGAATTGCTCATGAGAGAGTAAATCAAGGAGAGATTTTAGGAATGTTTGAATTTGAGAAGCAATGGCAGGCCAAGGGACTCTGGGTAGTGCAAATTTGGCAAATGAGAATAGGTATAGCACTTTTCAGCATTTTCAGTTATTGTGCCAATTTCTTTAGGTAAGTGAGTCTTCTTTCTTTTACTTTCTGTCAAATTAGGTATAGTAGGCTAAGGTTCCCTTGCCTCATTCTTTTCTCCACTTTTCTGTCCCTAAAAGCCAAAACCTACCCCAAAGGACCCTATTGTTGATTTCTCCAACTGGCCGAACCTTCTCCTTCTTTCTTCTTTTCTTTTTTTCCATTTGTTTTCTTATTTGTTATTCCTGCACCTTGAAGCCAATTCCAACCCATCACCCTTTTCTCCAAGCCGAATCAATCTATGCCTTCTCATTTTCTTTCAAACTCTTGTCGAGAACCATTAGAAGCCAAAAACATATCATTGTCGATTACCTTTTTGATTGAAATCAACTCTTTCTACTATTGAATCCTTCAACAAGACGAATCCCTAATCTTCTATTTCTCTTTCTATCGATTCACTTCACCTATTCTTCTGTTGAGTCGACAAGGGTACTTTAGTATTGATCTAAAAGCTGAACCTTCTAGATCCACTCTCTGTTGACGTTTGTGGGTAAATCTACCACAGATCTAGGCTAGAGAGGGCGTGCAAATGGTATTCTTCAAGTAAAGCTATTGGTAAGTAGTCAAGGAACTTTGTACATTAGTTATCTTAAAACTTAAGGAGAAGCCGAAATCCCTATGTGCTTAGGGAGGCTATCGACTTGGCTAAAGATTAATCTTAATTTGGTATTTGGTTTTCTATGTGCGTTAGTCAGCGAAGTAGTTAATCAAGCAAAGAGCTATGGAAGTAGACAACGTGGGTACAACCAGATCTAAATCTAGTACATCTAAGTCGACAAAGGTAAGATTTCATGGCCATTAAGGCATTGGCCAAATATGATAGGAGAGTTCTTGCATTGGTTTTCATGGATTCATAGTTTAATCGATTAAGTGGTGGATTGTAGGAGTTATCGCATTGAGGATCTCGTCAATGGAATCGTAAACAGGTGTGTGTGTCGAACACCCTTCCATGGTTCAATTCGGCAAAAGTCAAAAAGTCAGAATGCCGAAATTCCGGCATTTCGTGAGCTTGCAAGCATGCGACTGCTTCTGGGTTGTTTGGGAACGTTAAGATTTGGTAACCGGTGTTGGTAAGACGAATGAGTGTGCAATTTCGTGTACTTCGGTAAGTTGGCCTCGATGGGCCGATTGTGGGCCCAATGGGATTTCGAGCCCATATGGGTAAAAATAGGCATTAAAGGTATTCTGATAGACTGTAGGGTCAAAACTGCTAAAACTGGTTACTGAATATGAAACTTGGACTAAATAGGCTTAAGAGGCTAATAGACGCTATAGGGCCCATTAGGGGTTTTAGGGCCCGGTAACTAAAAACTGTTAAATAAACTATTGAGACAAAAAAAGTGAATATTATTGACTGTAATATGCATAAGACCCATAAAATGGAATAATTACTTAAATACCCCTTAAGGGTGAGAAATTATTATTTTACCCCTAGGTGCGAAATGACCGTTATACCCATAGGGCTGAATTGGACTGAAATTCATGCTTTACTATTTCTGTTTACTGCATGCCATGTCATAATTATCTGTTGCATGGGTTTCGAGAATATTGATGGAGGAAGTGCAAGTGGGATTATCACGATTACTGAAAGAGGCTTTGCCTCGTACTGTTTACTGAAAAGGGGCATTGCCTCGTTTTACTGTTCTGGTGGCTTGGCCACGAATACTGTTACTGGCAGTAATGCTGCGACTGTGGTGTGTTGGCTGGGTGGGTCGAGTTATTCCCCACATGGTGTGTTGGCTGGTACGGGTGGTGTGTAGTGGTTAGATGGGTTGAGTAGTCTCCCCATATGAATTGGGCTTGCATTCATGCTTATTAACTGTTCTGGTTCTGTATTAAGCCTATGGGCCGTTCTGTTTTTTGTATAGGGCTTTGGCCTGGTTGATACTGAGACTGGATAAGGCTTAGGCCCAGTGGGTTTAAGCTGTATTGTGCTTTGGATGGGCTTTCTGCACCCACTGAGTTTTCCAAACTCACTCTTTGCTTCCATCCTTGTAGGTTAGCCCTAGTTCGAAGACTTAGAGCTGGGCGGGATTCAGAGTGGCCACGAAGACTGTGTTCTGGTTTTAAACTTATTATTCTATTACTTTCAATTATTTGTTTTATTTTCCATTTTCGAGTTATAATAAGGCCGCTTTAATTATGTTTTTATTTTGGGCTTTTTATAACTTATCCATGCATCGCTTGATTATGTTGAATACGATTACATGAGTTTTCAAACCTACTCCATCGTTTTCAAAATCAATAACACAACTCAATCGATTAACTAGGATAAAGATAAAAAGTAAATCTTTTAATAACTGGTAGAGACTAGAATGATCATCAAATAAACTAGGAATTTCTCCTAAACCTAAATATCGTTTTTACAAAGCTCACCTTAAACTTAGTAACTAGGCAGCGTGGGTTAGTTCTAGGTGATGTGACACACCGAATCTGGCCATAACATCTGAGCCGGGTTTGGGGTGTTACATTTAGTGGTATTAGAGCCAAGTTGCAACAACTCGACTGTGGATCGAGTCCAAAAAGGCTTTCAAATTTTTTAGGCCCGAGAAGGGTATTATTGGAAACTCAAATTTTCTAGAAAATTTAGGAAAAAAACTCTTTTCAAACTTGTTTTCAAAACACACATGTTTTAAGAATTTGATTTAAAAAAAGAAGAAGAATGGACTTGAATTTTTTTCTGAGTTTTCTGAAATCTGATAACTGGAGAAGTGGCACACTGATCCCCGACACCAGGTCTGTAAGTATTTCTGCTTTATATACTGTACTGTACTGAAATAATACTGTAGATAGAATTGAGCCTTTAATATGATACTGTAGTTAAAGTAGTATTAAGACTACAAGACTAAGACTATAGGGTAAACCCTAGAAGACCGAGACAGTAGTTAAACTACGATTATGGGGAAATAAACTCTAAAACTTTATCTATGCATAAAACATTCTGTAACAAAAGAATTGAAACATTAAACTGATGTCATAAAATCGTAAATCAGATAAATCGATATGAGTACGAGAGCTGCTCGTAGACGAGGCCGTTAACGTGGCCGTGGTAGTGTACAAGCTGGGTATTCGTCTTCGGAACACATGCTAGCTGGTGAGGCACGATCACCACCGGAAGCTGAGAATGGGCCTTATGATCGGGCTACAGGGGATGATGCCTAATCCCAGGCAATGTTAAGGGTTCTGAAAAAGGTTGTCGGAGCTAATGTCGGCCTAGTGAATAGAGGGTCCATTTCAGAACGACTCCGAGCCAACGGAGCAGAGGTTTTCAGGGGTATATCTGAAGTAGCCCCAAATGTGACTGAGTACTGGTTGGAAGCCACAGAGCGGATTATAAACGACCTGGATTGTTCGGTGGAGCAAAAGTTGAAAGGAGCGGTGTCTTTGCTACGAGATGAGGCATATCAGTGGTGGATCACCGTGAGAGAAGGTACCCCAGCTGAACGGGTAACCTAAGAACTATTTAAGATGACCTTTAAGGGCAGATATGTTGGAGCTAGCTATGTGGATGCGCATCGGAAGGAATTCCTAAATCTGACCCAGGGCAGTAAGTCCGTTGCAAAGTATGAAGTAGAGTTTATCCGGTTGAGCCGATATGCTAGTGGTATTGTTGCTACCGAATATGAACATAACGTTTGTTTCGAGGATGGCCTCAGAGATGAGCTGAGAGTACTGATAGCTCCGCAGAGGGAGCGCAATTTTGCTGCCCTGGTGGAAAAGGCTAAGATAGCTGAGAAAGTGAAACGAGCTAAACGACAGAACCGCGATAGAGATCACAACCGATTTAAGAGAGATTCTAGACTAGTAGGGGCTACAAACCGAAATTTCAAGAGAGCTAGGGTGGAGGAACCAGTTTGAGCTGTACCGGTGAATACTGTTAGACTATAGCCTTGTAGAGAATGTGGTAGAGAACATTTGGGTGAGTGCTGGAAATGTATTGGAGCTTGTTTTAGATGCGGGTCTAAGGAGCACCAAGTTAAGAATTGTCCACAAAGGCCAGCCCAGACTCAAGCTGTTGACTAGAGGATTGCTCAGCCAGTGCGAAGAGGACCACCACCGTCGACAAGTCGTGGCCAAGGTAGAGGCAACAATGGAAATGGACGTGGACGAGGGGTACCTGGTCGGGGTGCTAGTAATGCTGAGGCTCGTCAGCTAGCCTTGGTGTATACTGCTCATCGTCGAGAGGAGGGTGATGCACCCGACGTCATAACTGGTACATTCTTGATTTCTAGCATACCATATACTGCACTGATTGATGTGGGTTCGACACATTCGTCTGTTGCATGTGGAATTTCTGGGTCATTGGGTGTGCACTCTGAGGAAACTGTGAGTGGGGTAACTGTAATTAGTCCACTGGGTCACTTGATTAGGGTAGATAAACTCTTTAGGGAGGTGCCTTTAGAGACTCAAGGTAGGATATTTACTGGAGTTCAAATGGAGTTACAATTTTGAGAATTCGACCTGATTTTGGGCATGGACTGATTAACTAAGCACAAGGCGACTTTGGATTATGCTACCAAGAGAATGGTGTTGAGAACAACCGAGGGTGAGGAGGTAATGGTCACTGGGGAGCGAAGGGACTACTTGTCCAATGTGGTTTCAGCCTTGAGGGCTGAAAAGTTGATTCGCAAGGGTTACGAAGCATATTTAACATTTGTAAGTAAAACTGAGTCTAAAAGTGTGATAGTGGAGACAGTCAGAACCGTTAATGAATTTTAAAACGTTTTTCCAGAGGAACTTCCTAGACTACCGCCACACTGAGAAGTCGAATTTGGGATTAATTTACTGCCTGGAACAGCTCCGGTGTCCATCACGCCTTACAGGATAGCACCAAATGAGCTAGTAGAACTAAAAGCACAAATTCAAGAGTTATTAGATAGGGGCTTCGTTCTACCGAGCGTGTCTCCATGGGGAGCACCGATCTTATTTGTAAAGAAGAAGGATGGGACGATGTGTATATGCATTGATTATCGCCAGTTGAACAAACTAACGATAAAGAATAAGTATCCTCTACCGAGAATCGATGATCTGTTTGACCAGCTTAGAGGAGCTTCAGTGTTTTCCAAGATCGATCTTCGATCTGGATATCATCAGCTAAGGGTAAAAGAAGCGGATGTTCATCAGATAGCATTCAGAACTAGGTACGGTCATTACGAGTTTCTGGTTATGCCTTTTGGATTGACGAATGCACCTGCAGCTTTCATGGACTTAATGAATCGAGTGTTCCAACCGTACTTGGATCACTTCATGGTCGTCTTTATTGACGATATATTGGTGTATTCGAAAACTGAGGAGAAACATGATGAACACCTTCGAATTGTCCTGCAAGTGTTGAGAGAAAAGCAACTGCATGCGAAATTCAGTAAGTGTGAGTTCTGGTTGTGAGAAGTGACTTTTCTAGGACATGTTGTCTCATCTGAGGGGATTAGGGTAGATCCTCGGAAAATTGAGGCAGTTCTGGACTGGGAGCCACCAAGATCAGTACAAAATATTTGAAGTTTTTTAGGTCTGGCAGGTTATTACTGAAGATTTGTAGAGGGGTTTTCGCTAATCGCAGCACTGTTGAAAAAGCTATTAAGAAAGGGAGTAGCGTTTATATGGACAGACAAGTAACAAGAAGCTTTTGACAAGCTAAAAAAGGTATTGATTGAGGCGCCAGTGTTAATTCAACCAAAGTCGGGGAAGGATTTCACTGTGTACAGTGATGCTTCGCATGTGGGATTAGGCTGTGTACTGATGCAAGAGGGTAAGGTGGTAACTTATGCTTCACAACAACTTAAACCTCACGAAGCGAATTACCCTACGCATTACCTAGAGTTTGCAGCAGTGGTCTTCAGGTTGAAAATTTGGAGACATTACCTATATGAGGAAAAGTGTATTATATACACCGACCATAAAAGTCTCAAATATCTGATGACTCAAAAGGAGTTAAATCTTAGGCAATGAAGATGGAGAGTGTTGCTTAAGGATTATGACTGTTCCATTGAGTATCACCCAGGCAAGGCTAACGTGGTGGCTGATGCACTGAGCCGAAGGACTGTTACTAAGTTGAGGGCTATGTTTGCTCGTTTAAGTTTGTACGATGATGGGAGTCTGTTAGCTGAGTTACAAGTGAGGCTGACTTGGACAGAGCAAATTAAAGAGAAGCAGTTGGAAGACGATTCGTTGATTCCTCAGTTTTAGCAAGCTAAGAATGGGGAGAATAATAACTTTGGGCTAAATACTGATGGAGTTCTGTATTTTTGTGGGAGATTTTGCATACAGAAGGACTCTAACTTGAGATAGTTGATTCTGAAAGAGGCTCATGGCAGACCTTGTGCTATGCATCCAAGAGGAAATAAACTGTATCGAGACTTACGAGAGGTGTATTGGTGGCCTGGACTTAAGCAAGAAGTGACTGAATTCATAGGGAAATGTCTAACATGCCAACAAGTAATGGCTGAGCATCAGTTGCCTTCTAGACTGTTACAGCCGGTGAAAATTCCACAGTGGAAGCGGGGGAGAGTAACTGTGGATTTTGTGAGTGGGTTACCTTTGACACCCTCCAAGAAAGACTATGTTTAGGTAATCATGGATAGATTGATGAAATATGCTCATTTCATACCAGTTAGAACTGATTATTCACTTCAGAAGTTGGCCAAGTTGTACGTGGCAGAGATAGTGCATTTGCATGGGGTGCCAATTTTGATAATTTCTGATCGAGATCCTAGATTTACATCTCGATTCTGGCAAAAGTTACATGAGGCGTTGGGAACGCGATTGGACTTCAGTACTGCATTTCACTCACAGACAGATGGACAGTTTGAAAGGGTTATTCAAGTTCTAGAAGACATGCTAAGGGGTTGTATTATTGATTTTCGTGGAAGTTGGGAGGACTACTTAGCACTGGTAGGCTTTGCATACAATAATAGTTATCAAGCAAGTATTCAGATGGCTCCGTATGAAGCACTCTATGGGCGAAGATGTTGTACACCTACATGTTGGACAGAATTGGGGGAGCGACAAGTTGTGGGACCAGAGTTGGTGGCAGATACTGAGAACAAGCTCAAGCTAATCAGACATCGGTTAAAGGAGGCATCTGATAGGCAGAAGTCATATACATGTAAGAGTATGCCCAAAGATCAATCACGAGATGGTTGTAACAACATACTTGATTTATCATGTTTATTAATATAAGGCTTTGCCATTATTATTTCAGTTTCATTTCTGTGTGCATAAATAAACTGTTTTATAATAATGTCCTAAGAATAATATGATTATTCTTAAAAGATCCTTAGTCAAGTATTATTGTTGGCTAGGACAATAATAATGCATTGAGACTAACATGTAGTTGATTGATGATAAAGAGTTGTCATTGATATCGAGTATCAGAATCAATGCATGAATGTGTGTGTTAGAGAACAACATATTGGACCGACCCGCTATGAGTATGTTTCTTGGATTATTATGTAATTGTCACAATATTACTCATAGTGATTAATATGTATATGATCCTCATACTTGAGATCATCATCATTCCAACATCGTGAGTTGTATATTTTGATATAGTCAAACGAACACTGTAATTGGTTGTTCTATTAAGACTAATGTTGGATATACCACAATCTATGTAGAGGGATATGGTTGATCAATATAGGATAAGTCCCTCCTACATAATAGGAGTAATATCTCAGGCCACTTGATTGAGTGAGACTAGAAATGCATGGCCATGCTCAAATAAGTTGATATGAGATGTCATACTTATTTGTATATCATAGTCTACTCAAGGTATCAAGAAACATAGGATGGACTATGCAAGTGTGACTATTCCATGACTTGTGTCTATTCTAAAGATATTGGACTTAAGGATTAATGCATGAAAAGTTAATCACAAAAGGTTATGTCGAATCATGACTTCTTGTAACTTAGGTAGCAATGATGCATTGCTAGATGCCACTCATTGTTTGTAATATTAGAATAGTTCTAATATTACTGCTAATGTTACAAGAACCTATAGGGTCACACCTTTTAATTGAAATGAACGGAGTAAAACATAGTTGGTATTGTGTCTGGTTGTCGCATGAATTAAATTAATTATAGAATTAATTAAATTCGGCAATCAAATTATTGAACATACTATATGTACAAGGATGTTGTACACATAATCAAGAACATAATTTTCTAATATATGATTTTGGTTCATATATATATAAATTTAAATAAATATAGTTTACCGAAATCTTTATTATAATTAACGTAATTATAATTTTCGGTTAAACGTTATTATATTTATTTAATAACGATTATTATGATTCGGATTATTTATGGTAATAAATATTCATTATGAACATATACCAATTAACACAAAGTTTTAAATATGGCAAGGGTAAAAACCCTAAAGGGAATATACATAGGCAATCCCGAAACCATAAAAGAGAGGCCTAGCAGCCGTCAAAAGTGATACTCTCTGAAAATAGTTTCTGAGAGATTTCCGTTCATTGTCAATTGGGTGGACTACGTAGAGGCCGACATCGTTAAAGGTTGCGGCTTGGTTCGATAGTGCTTTAGGATTCCCGTTGCCTTGGCGTCGCTGTCTACTCAGATTGAAGTTTCGGTAATTTCGAAACCTTTATCACCCCGATTCGTTCCTTACACATGGATCCATGGTATGGATCGCCGGTAAAATTTATTATTCTAATTTTCCGCTGCGCCTTGGAGGCACCGGGCGATCCTACAGTGGTATCAGAGCCACTTGTGTGATACGAACTCGGGTTTAAATACTTGGGTGATGCAATTGTATGAGATACATGTTTTAATTTTATTTTGCTTTCCCTGTTTAAATCGTTTAAGCGAAATCTGATAATTGTTCCTTTCGATAAGTGATTAAATGTTAATCATGGTATTATGGCCTATTCAGTTTTATGTTATTACTGTAAACATTAACAAGTTTGTTATGATGTAGCGGTGATTTTTCAATTTCCAGTAAGAGTTTACTGGCCAGTGGAACAAGAGTTGTTCCGATATGAAACCTGAAGGATTAAAATCCTGAAAACACGATTCTGTTGATAAAAGTTATCAAATCGTGAGGTTTCATTTGACTGGGGCATGCGGTTCGTACCGCGGGGCTCTGCCCCGCACCCCTGGTCCATACCGCGGGGGCTCCGCCCCCGCACCCCCGGGGATGGGGATCAGGCGGTTCCGGTCGCGGGCCTTCGGCCCGCTCCCTGTCACCGCCTTTTGATCCCCATCATCTTCCAGTATGTTTTTTTTAATAAATAAAACTTAATGGGCCATAAAAGGATTGAAAGGATATTTTAATATGTCACTTAACAAAACGTTGAATGGTACATGTTATTTTTGAAATGCACGGTGTTTGAAATGCATAGTTATAGCCCGTTGACCCATTTGATAAAAGGTTGTAATTTTATAAATACGGCCTGCGTGTCGTGCCTTACTACTATTCTTTTGTATTTCTCTTCTCATCTTACTCCCTCGTATGTAAAACGAGTTTCTGAATTTTGTAATTTGTAAAAATTGCTATGGACAAGACGAGAAGGAAGATTGGCTGACAAGTGTGGATCGACAGCGTATGAAACGGCTTACACCTTTAGGTTCCCTATTAGTTCTCCCATTGGCTTGGGTTGAACCACCATAGTTTATGGGCTATAACTATTGCATTTATTTATTGCTTTACTTATTCATGTATGAGATGCTATGGATGTCTAAAGCATGCAAATTTGGTAATAATAATAAACCCCACTAATTGATGAGATCAATTAAAAGATTAAATGGACTAAAGTAGACCATAATTGGTGAGATGTAACATTTTAATAAAATCCCTCAATTAAAATATTAAGTCAATATAGGCCTTCCAATTTATGCCCTCGTTAAAGCCTCGATCAATACTATGTAGGTTTTGCCAAAGCGAAGTACTAGTATTTATCTTGGTTAAACGCGAAGAATAAACAAGTGATATTCGCTGGTTAAAAATTGGTTAATGACTTAACTAGGTTACTCTAATAGGATTAGAAATCTAGAGGCAAGTAATTTGGATATATCATAAGATGATTAGAACAAGAGTTGTTCACCAAATTGTAGGAGTTACATATGATGTAATTAGCAAGTGTTGCTTACCTAAATAAACCATAATCTTGAGAGTAAAGCCAAAGCTGACTTAAGAGAAGGTGAAATATGGATCCTTGACCCACTAGAAATTCTTTGAAGAAAGTCTTTCCGAAATTAATATATGAGGGTTATTAATTTTGAAATAGTGGGAAACATCATCTAATAAAGTCCTTTTAATGATTAATATAAACTTGGTAAATCTATTCACACGCATATTTTATTGTTGTAGATATATTATGGCTGCAAACACTAATACACTCTCATTGCGATCGGTCCTTGAGAAGGACAAATTGAATGGTTTGAACTTTCTTGACTGGTTCCGTAACTTGAGGATTGTCCTCAAACAAGAACGGAAGTTATATGTCATTGAAAAATCACTTCCTGATGAACCACCTGCTAATGCCTCGAGGGCTGAAAAAGATGCTTATAAGAAGCATCTCGATGATATGGTAGACGTCGGATGTCTTATGCTTGCCACTATGAATCCTGATCTTCAAAAACAACATGAGGATATGGTTGCTTATGATATGATCGAGCACTTGAAAGAACTATATCAAGGGCAAGCAAGGCAAGAGAGGTTCGATATCTCTAAGGCCTTGTTCCAATGTAAGCTGGCTGAAGGAAGCCCAGTAGGACCTCATGTCCTTAAGATGATTGGTTATATTGAAAGCTTGTCTAAACTTGGGTTTCCATTGGGCCAAGAGTTGGCCACTGATGTTATTCTGCAATCGTTGCCGGATAGCTACAGCCAGTTTGTTCTCAATTTCAATATGAATGAAATTGACAAGACTCTACCACAACTGCTCAGTATGTTACGAACTGCTGAAGGCAACATGAAAAAGGTTGGACCCAAGCCCGTACTGATGGTCCGTAACAATAAGGGCAAGGGAAAGGCCAAAGTCCCGACAAAGCCCAAGGGCAAAGGTAAGCCCAATCTTGGAAAGGGAAAGGCTGCACTGAAACCTAAAGGTGGGGTATCTAAGGAAGGAAACTGTTTTCATTGTGGTGTGACTGGACATTGGAAGCGGAACTGCTCTGTCTATCTTGAGGAAATCAAGAAAGCCAAAGCAAGCGGAACGTCTGCTTCAGGTATTTATGTTATTGATATTAATTTATCAACTACTACTTCTTGGGTATTAGATACTGGTTGTGGTTCTCATATTTGTACTTCTGTACAGGGACTACAAAGGAGTAGGACTTTGGCTAGAGGAGATGTGGACCTGCGAGTTGGAAATGGAGCAAGAGTTGCTGCATTAGCTGTAGGAACATATACTTTATCTTTGCCTAGTGGACTTGGTTTAATTTTAGAGGATTGTTATTTTGTGCCTAGTTTGACTAAAAACATTATTTCAATTTCTTGTTTAGACAAAATTGGCTTTGAGATAATAATTAAGAATAATTGTTGTTCCTTTTATCTCAATAATGTTTTTTATGGTTCGGCACAATTGATTAATGGCCTCTATATTTTAGATCAAATGAATCCCATTTACAACATAAATACTAAAAGATCTAAAATAAATGACTCAAATCAAACTTACCTTTGGCATTGTCGTTTGGGCCACATAAGTGAGAAACGTATATCCAAACTCCATAAAGATGGTTTCTTGGATTCATTTGTTTTCGAACAATTTGAAGTATGTGAATCTTGCTTATTAGGAAAAATGACTAAATCTCCTTTTACTGGTAAAAGTGAACGAGCTAATGATTTATTGGGCTTAATACATTCAGATGTATGTGGACCAATAAATACACAGGCCAGAGGTGGATTTCACTACTTCATTACTTTCACTGATGATTTCAGTAGATATGGATATATTTATCTCATGCGCCATAAGTCTGATGCCCTTGAAAAGTTCAAGGAATTCAAAAATGAAGTACAAAATCAACTAGGCAAAACTATCAAGACACTTCGATCTGATCGAGGTGGAGAGTATTTGAGCCTACAGTTTGATGATTTTTGAAGGAATGTGGGATTGTCTCACAACTCACTCCTCCTGGTACTCCTCAATGGAATGGAGTTTCTGAGAGAAGAAATCGAACTCTGTTAGACATGGTTCGGTCCATGATGAGTCATGCTGATCTACCGACTTCCTTTTGGGGACATGCACTTGAAACAGCTGCTTTCACACTAAATCGTGTTCCATCTAAATCGGTTCAAAAGACGCCATATGAGATGTGGACTGGGAAACGTCCCAGTATGTCTTTTATGAAAATTTGGGGTTGTGAAGCTTATGTTAAACGTCAGACGTCTACTAAGCTTGAACCCAAATCTGAAAGGTGTAATTTTGTGGGGTATCCAAAAGAAACCAAAGGATATTATTTCTTTAATCCCACTGAGAACAAAGTGTTTGTTGCTCGGACTGGTGTCTTCCTAGAAAGAGAATTTATTTCTAGAAAAGGAAGTGGGAGAAAGATTGAACTTGAAGAAATTCGAGAATCACAAGATACCACCGAACTAGAGATAGAACAACAGCAAATTCCACAAGAAATTGAGGAACAAGTAACTGCTGTAGAAACACAACCACCACGTAGATCTTTAAGAGAACGCCGTGCACCTGAGAGATATGGATTTCTCATTACAATGCATGGTGACATTCTTCTTTTAGATCAAGATGAGCCTAGGACTTATCAAGAAGCGGTGGCGAGCCTAGACTCTGAGAAATGGCTGGAGGCTATGAGATCTGAGATGGATTCCATGCATGAAAATCAAGTATGGACTTTGGTTGACCCACCCGAAGGAGTAAAACCTATAGGGTGCAAGTGGGTTTTCAAAAAGAAAACTGACATGGATGGTAATGTACAAACATACAAGGGGCGTTTAGTCGCTAAAGGTTTTCGCCAAATTCATGGTGTGGACTATGATGAAACTTTTTCTCCTGTAGCTATGTTTAAATCCATCAGGATCTTGCTTGCTATAGCTGCATTTCATGATTATGAAATCTGGCAAATGGATGTCAAAACAGCTTTCCTTAACGGGAACCTTGAAGAGGATGTGTACATGACACAACCTGAAGGTTTTGTCAATCCAAAGGATGCTAGAAAGATATGTAAGTTACAAAGATCCATTTATGGATTAAAGCAAGCTTCTCGAAGTTGGAATCTTCGTTTTAATGATGCAATCAAAGAGTTTGGTTTTATTAAAAATGAAGATGAGCCATGTGTTTACAAGAAAGTTAGTGGGAGTATAATCACATTCTTGGTACTATATGTGGATGACATACTAATCATGGGAAATGACATACCTACCTTACAGTCTATTAAGACTTGGTTAGGAAGTTGTTTTTCTATGAAGGACTTGGGCGAAGCCACTTACATCTTAGGAGTCAAGATCTATAGAGATAGATCGAGACGACTACTAGGTCTAAGCCAAAGTACATACATAGACAAAGTATTGAAAAGGTTCAATATGGAAGAATCTAAAAGAGGATTCCTACCTATGAGACATGGTATTTCACTCTCGAAGGAAATGTGTCCTTCAACTCCACAAGAAAGAGAACGCATGAGTAAAATTCCATATGCTTCTGCTATTGGATCTATCATGTATGCCATGTTATGTACCCGTCCAGATGTCTCATATGCCTTAAGTATGACGAGCAGGTACCAAGTAGATCCCGGTGAAAGTCACTGGATCACAGTCAAGAATATCCTTAAGTACTTAAGAAGAACTAAGGATACGTTCCTAATATACGGAGGTGAGGAAGAATTAAGTGTAAAAGGTTACACTGATGCTAGCTTCCAAACCGACAAGGATGATTCTCGATCACAATCAGGTTTTGTGTTTTGCCTTAACGGTGGTGCTGTGAGCTGGAAGAGTTCAAAGCAAAGTACAGTAGCCGATTCTACAACAGAGGCCGAGTATATTGCAGCTAGTGAGGCAGCAAAAGAAGCAGTTTGGATCAAAAAGTTCATTACTGAACTAGGGGTTGTGCCTAGCATATCAGATGCTATAGAACTCCGATGTGATAACAATGGAGCCATCGCACAAGCTAAAGAACCCAGATCTCACCAGCGATCCAAACATATACTAAGGCGCTACCATCTTATTCGAGAGATTATCGATAGAGGAGATGTAGAGATATGCAGAGTACCTACAGATGATAATATTGCTGATCCCCTGACCAAGCCTCTGACACAGCAGAAGCATGATCGTCACACTAAGTCACTTGGTATTAGATATATGAGTGATTGGTCTTAGTGCTAGTGGGAGATTGTAAGAGTATGCCCAAAGATCAATCACGAGATGGTTGTAACAACATACTTGATTTATCATGTTTATTAATATAAGGCTTTGCCATTATTATTTCAGTTTCATTTCTGTGTGCATAAATAAACTGTTTTATAATAATGTCCTAAGAATAATATGATTATTCTTAAAAGATCCTTAGTCAAGTATTATTGTTGGCTAGGACAATAATAATGCATTGAGACTAACATGTAGTTGATTGATGATAAAGAGTTGTCATTGATATCGAGTATCAGAATCAATGCATGAATGTGTGTGTTAGAGAACAACATATTGGACCGACCCGCTATGAGTATGTTTCTTGGATTATTATGTAATTGTCACAATATTACTCATAGTGATTAATATGTATATGATCCTCATACTTGAGATCATCATCATTCCAACATCGTGAGTTGTATATTTTGATATAGTCAAACGAACACTGTAATTGGTTGTTCTATTAAGACTAATGTTGGATATACCACAATCTATGTAGAGGGATATGGTTGATCAATATAGGATAAGTCCCTCCTACATAATAGGAGTAATATCTCAGGCCACTTGATTGAGTGAGACTAGAAATGCATGGCCATGCTCAAATAAGTTGATATGAGATGTCATACTTATTTGTATATCATAGTCTACTCAAGGTATCAAGAAACATAGGATGGACTATGCAAGTGTGACTATTCCATGACTTGTGTCTATTCTAAAGATATTGGACTTAAGGATTAATGCATGAAAAGTTAATCACAAAAGGTTATGTCGAATCATGACTTCTTGTAACTTAGGTAGCAATGATGCATTGCTAGATGCCACTCATTGTTTGTAATATTAGAATAGTTCTAATATTACTGCTAATGTTACAAGAACCTATAGGGTCACACCTTTTAATTGAAATGAACGGAGTAAAACATAGTTGGTATTGTGTCTGGTTGTCGCATGAATTAAATTAATTATAGAATTAATTAAATTCGGCAATCAAATTATTGAACATACTATATGTACAAGGATGTTGTACACATAATCAAGAACATAATTTTCTAATATATGATTTTGGTTCATATATATATAAATTTAAATAAATATAGTTTACCGAAATCTTTATTATAATTAACGTAATTATAATTTTCGGTTAAACGTTATTATATTTATTTAATAACGATTATTATGATTCGGATTATTTATGGTAATAAATATTCATTATGAACATATACCAATTAACACAAAGTTTTAAATATGGCAAGGGTAAAAACCCTAAAGGGAATATACATAGGCAATCCCGAAACCATAAAAGAGAGGCCTAGCAGCCGTCAAAAGTGATACTCTCTGAAAATAGTTTCTGAGAGATTTCCGTTCATTGTCAATTGGGTGGACTACGTAGAGGCCGACATCGTTAAAGGTTGCGGCTTGGTTCGATAGTGCTTTAGGATTCCCGTTGCCTTGGCGTCGCTGTCTACTCAGATTGAAGTTTCGGTAATTTCGAAACCTTTATCACCCCGATTCGTTCCTTACACATGGATCCATGGTATGGATCGCCGGTAAAATTTATTATTCTAATTTTCCGCTGCGCCTTGGAGGCACCGGGCGATCCTACAATACAGACCTTAAGCGTAAAGAAATCGAGTTTGCTGTTTGGGATATGGTTTTTCTGAAGGTTTTGTCATGGAAGAAGATCTTGAGATTCGGTACAAAGGGCAAGTTAAGTCCGCGGTTTATTGGGCCTTATCGGATACTCAAGCAAATTGGGCCGGTAGCCTATCAGTTGGAGCTACCCCCAGAGTTACACCATATCCATGACGTCTTCCATGTGTCGATGTTGAGACAGTATCGATTGGATCCTTCGCATGTTGTACCAGTGGAGGAGATTGAGGTAAGGACTGATTTAACCTTTGAGAAGGATCCTATACAAATTCTGGATCGTGAGGTTAAAGTTTTAAGAAGGAAGTCAGTTCCATTAGTAAAAGTGCTGTGGTTCAACCGTGGTAGAGAAGAGGCTACTTGGGAGCTAGAAGAGTCGATGCATCAACAATACCCTCAACTATTTGGTTCAGGTAAATTTCAAGGCCGAAATTCCTTATAGGGGTTAGAGTTGTAACGCCCTGATTTTTGAGATTTTTTCGGCTTTCTTGTGATTTTGGGGGAAACATGAATTTTTAGTATTGTGATTGTGAAATATGTGTTTAACTATGTTAGTGGGCCTTTAGGAGGCCCAAACTTATCAAGCTTTGGATGTTAAGTAAAGGGGGAACTTGGTTAAGTGGGCTCTTAAGAAAAACTAAGTAAACTTTGTCACAAAGAAGCTCTTGGTAAAGTGGCAAGGTGGCGCCACTAAGTTCCTTAAAAAGTGGCGTGTGGATGGTATTCAAGGTCCACAGTTCAAGTCACAAGGAAAGCTTAAGGTACTTTTATTTTTGTGTGCATGTGTTGGTCAAGTGGTGGCACTCAGGTGAAACTCTGCTAAGAAGAGTTTGAATTGCTTATGAGAGAGTAAATCAAGGAGAGATTTTAGGAATGTTTGAATTTGAGAAGCAATGGCCGGCCAAGGGACTCTGGGTAGTGCAAATTCGGCAAATGAGCATATGTTTAGTACTTTTCGGCATTTTGAGTTATTATGCCAATTTCTCTAGGTAAGTGAGTCTTCTTTCTTTTACTTTCTATCGAATTAGGTATAGTAGGCTAGGGTTCCCTTGCCTCATTTTTTTCTCCTCTTTTCTGTCCTTAAAATCCGAAACCTACCCCAAAGGCCCCTATTACCTATTTCTCCAACTAGTCGAACCTACTCCTTCTTTCTCCTCTTCTTTTTCTTCCATTCATTTTCTTCTTTGTTCTTCTTGCACCTTGAAGCCGATTCCAACCCATCACCCTTTTCTCCAAGCCGAATCAATCTACTCCTTCTCCTTTTCTTTCAAACTCTTGTCGACAACCATTAGAAGCTGAAAACATATCATTGCCGATTACCCCTTGACTGAAATCAACTATTTCTGCTCTTGAATCCTTCCACAGCCGAATCCCTAATCTTCTATTTCTCTTTCTGTCGATTCACTTCAGCTATTCTTTTGTTGAGTCGACAAGGGTACTTCAGTATAGATCTAAAAGCCGAACCTTCTAGATCCACTCTCTGTTGACGTTTGTAGGTAGATCTACAACAGATCTAGGCTAGAGAGGGTGTGCAAGCGGTATTCTTCAAGTAAAGCTATTGGTAAGTAGTCGAGGAACTTGTACATTAGTTATCTTAAAACTTAAGGAGAAACCGAAATCCCTGTGTGCTTAGGGAGGCTGTCGACTTGGCTAAAGATTGATCTTAATTTGGTATTCGGTTTTCTATGTGCGTTTGTAACACCCTATACCCCTGTCCGTCGCCGGAATAGGGTATTAAGATATTACATAACTAAATACAACCTACTGAGGTTCATAGATACATACAAGACATAGATTTGGTTATACATCAATTACGAATAGTGACCAACTTAAATTTCTAGATCCGAACAATCCAACTTTCGAGGTAATTCGACTAATGCAACCATATCACACATATTTACTATAGGAGTACTATCAAAGTTGCAAAGCGACTACCTACTAATAGGTGTAATCGAATTTTATTAGATATTAAGCATACCATCATCGCATCATATAACCCATGCATCAAAGTAACAAGTCACATAAAATTTCCAACAAAACATTTACTTGGCTTAGAGATTAAGCAAGCCATTTTCGCATGGCTAGAATAAATACAACTCAAAATGTAATTTGGTTTCATGAAAGGAGATTAGCCTATACATGCCATTGTTCTCAAAATAACTTTTGAATGTACCAAAATAACGATAATAGTGTAGGTGATTAAAGCTTCAATCCCCGAGTCCGTAGCTTCAAAATGAGATCTATAAAACAGAGGAAACAAAGTAAACGGAGTAAGCACTACAATGCTTAGTAAGTTTTAAGTAATCACAACAGATAAAAATCAAATTATAACTTAGTGGTTCGCATTTTTTTTTTTTACTCTTCCTTTGGGTATATCACCCCTTAGCCGAATATACACAATCTCATCATATACAATAGGTAGATAAACTCTCACATGAAAGTGAGCTCATGTAAACATATATATATGTTGCATAATTCCACATAACCTTTCACATTGACCTGATGCCACATAATCATAGAAACAGTCTCATTGATTGCTCACGTATGCATCACATAACTACCTTATGTTTTAGTCCAAATCAAGCTCACATATAAGCTCAGAGTACATACCTGTTTAACTTTTCGCATTGAACATAATTTATAAGCAATTCTTATGGTGAAGTCTTATAGTTTTAAACTTTACTTGGATCATCGGCGAGACCTTTAGCTCGGATGAAATCTCCACACGAAGTCAGCAGGTCTTAACCCGGACATAGTCACCGCATATAGCCATCGGGTCTTAACCCAGACATGGTCTCCGCATATAGCCTTCGGGTCTTAACCCGGACATAGTCTCCACATATAGTCATCGGGTCTTTAATCCTGGATTCACATCACAAAGTTTCACGCATATCTATTCACATGTTACCACATTTCACATAGCAAAATCACATTTGTAATTCAAGTCCACTCATTCGCATATAGACATATAACATGCTCATTGACTTTGTGTCGTAAGCATCATTCAAATCTAATACATGTATACTTCTTTTACTAACCTTTCAGCTCAATAAGCAAACACACATAAGCACATATCCCTAATCTTGTTCTTTGTTTAATTCTCTAATAGCCATTCGGCTATATAACAAACATGTATAAGGTTTCTTTTTCAATAACCTTGTTATGGTAAGGACAATGGGACATCATTTATCTATTATACATGTATATCATGGCATTTTAAATTAAATACCAAATTCAATTACTCAAAACTTACCTCGAACTTTTTTGAGTAACTATGAGTCAGCTATTCAACCACTTTAGCCTTCCCTTTATCCGAACTTGTCCCTCTAGGCTCTTAAGCTAAATTAAACAAATAGATTGGTTTAATTACTCAATCAATATTATTTTCTTATTAATCATATTCGGCAACCATATATCAAATTCATCAAGTACATTTACACCATGATTCAAAACTCATACTTTTTATAGCCGAAAATAGCAAGGACTTATCAAGCCATGTATATCACTTATAGCTCACACAAAATGATCATATAACCCTAATAAGCAATTATTCAACTTAGGCCTTGTTTGTATACACAAGCAACACTCAATTAACAAAATATATGTTTGATATGTTTGATTTATTTCACATGCTATGACCGAATGTATGTGGCCTTAGACCTCACCTATGTATACAAAATCAAACCATCAATTTCCTTATTAAGGACACATTCGGTACCCTCATCTAGACTTAATAGCATTTCTTATTTTCAATGCAAATATCCTCATTTATAAGAACATTCGGCACTTCTTTGCATTTTAATAGCATGCACATACATCACAAAACTCATTCTAATACAACACATTATCTTTTACTTGAGCCTACATGGATTCAACACCTTGAAGTTTATCTACTAACCACCCTTTTCAAACACATAAAACTTTCGTATCCGAATGCCTAATTTCATCATTTAATAAACTGTGAGCCATGGATTTGTTAAAATACAAGATAACAACATCAAACTCACCATTAAGACCTCCCAAGAACATTCGGCCTATAGCATAACATAAAAAAAATTTAGCTTTTAAAATTTTCACGTTTTAACAAGCTTAGCCTCAATTAAACACTTGTTAGTTCATTCAAGCATTAAGCACATCATTCATGATATCCAAACATAAATAGCCGAATCTACAAATTAACTAAGCATAGCAAATCTCATTTACAATTTAGTACCACATATACGGCAAATCTTAATAGCCACAAATGTTCATTTCATGAGCTATGTCCACATTCAGCCATCATGATGTAAATATCAAAGTGCAACTTAATCTCTTCAACCACTTATCAATTTAGTCACATATACAAAATTAAGAACCCTCATTCAAACACATATAAACACATTTCTTGAAATGGCCGAATCTCATATTGTTATGGAGTTCATCTTTAGCACCATTCACTAAGCTTCAAACTAATTCTCAACTAACCTATGCTCATTATCAATTATTTCAAATATGCGACACCTATTTACCAAATCAAATGACAAGTTGAATTCATGGTTGAATGCAACGATCAACCCAATTACAAAATCAATTTATCACTTAGGTGCTAATTTGACTAATTCTTATACAACTATTATCAACACACATTAATTTTGTATAAGCCCCTATATTGCTGATTTTTACAATCAACATAGTCACAAGGGCTCATTCCATCTACTCAATCATCAAATAACTCCTTGCCACTCAAAACAATCAAAATCATGTTAAGGAAAACTCCATATCCATAGCCGAATGTGCCCCACAAAGAACCGAACCAAGCAAGCTCAAATTCCACATTTCTACTTAAAATCTTCAAATCTCATGAAATTAAACCTCAATTTGCCTATCTAATACTCTTTTACTAATTTCTAACACCAAATTTTGTAAACTTCATAACTAGGAACACCATTGCCGAAACATCACATTACAACAAGAATTCAAAGAATGCATCATGGGTTTATGGTGTAATCGGTTATAAAGCTCAAAAACACCCAAAATAAAATCATATTATCAAAAACTTACCTAGGATTCTTGAGCTTCAATGACTGAACAACAAGGGCTTTTTATCTTTGTTTTTCTTTTAGTTTCGGCTAGATGAATGAAGAAAGATGAATACATAGTTTTTATCACCCTTTTCTTATTCTAAAATATCCTTAATTCATAATATTACTTTAGCTTTTATTTTATGCAAAAATAAGCACTTATAATCACTAAAATACAAAACACAAACAACCAAAACATCATCATGAGGTGAGTTGGTCGGCCATTTAAAAGAAAAAGGGAAATTTGACATGCAAGCCCATGTTTTTAAACTATGCTATTATTTAGTCATAACACATTTAACTAGCATATTTTCAAAGTTCATAATTAAGCCCTTTTAGGTGAAATTCATAATTATAATGCTAAATTAAAGGTCCCAAGATGTCACACATCAATTGACACATGCAATGGGCATCAAAATAGTTATTAAACTATTTTTGTGCCTCAGTTTTGTGGTCCCGAAACCATATCCCAACTAAGGTCGATTTAAGGCTGTTATAGCGTTAGTCAGTGAAGTAGGTAATCAAGTGAAGAGCTGTGGAAGTCGACAACATGGGTACAACCAGATCTAGATCTAGTACATCTAAGTCGACAGAGATAAGATTTCATGGCCATTAAGGCATTGGCCGAATATGGTAGGATAGTTCTTGCATTGGTTTTCATGGATTCATAGTTTAATTGATTAAGTGGTGGATTGTAGGAGTTATCGCATTGAGGATCTCGTCGGTGGAATCGTAAACTGGTGTATGTGTCAAACACCCTTTCATGGTTTAATTCGGTAAAAGCCGAAAAGTCGAAATACCGAAATTCTAGCATTTCGTGACCTTGCAAGTGTGCGACCACTCGTGGGTTGTTTGGGAACGTTAAGATTTGGTAATCGGTATTGGTAAGAAAAATGAGTGTGCAATTTCGTGCACTTCGATAAGTTGGGCCTCGATGGGCCGAATGTGGGCCCAATGGGCTTTCGAGCCCATATAGGTAAAAATAGGCATTAAAGGTATTCTGATAGACTGTAGGGTTGAAACTGCTAAAACTGGTTACTGAATATGAAACTTGGACTAAATGGGCTTAAGACGCTAATAGACACTATAGGGCCCATTAGGGGTTTTAGGGCCCGGTAACTAAAAACTGTTAAATAAACTGTTGAAATGATAATAGTGAATATTAGTGACTGTAATATGCACAAGACCCATAAAATGGAATAATTACTAAAATACCCCTTAAGGGTGAGAAATTACCGTTTTACCCCTAGGTGCGAAATGACCATTATACCCCTAGGGTTGAATTGGACTGAAATGCATGCTTTACTATTTCTGTTTACTTTATGCCATGTCATAATTATCTATTGCATGGGTTTCAGGAATATTGATGGAGGAAGTGCAAGTGGCATTGCCACGATTACTGAAAGAGGCTTTGCCTCGTACTGTTTACTGAAAGGGGGCTTTGCCTTGTTTTACTGTTCTGGTGGCTTGGCCATGAATACTATTACTGGCAGCAATGCTGCGACTATGGTGTGTTGGCTGGGTGGCTCGAGTTATTCCCCACATGGTGTGTTGGCTGGTATGGGTGGTGTGTAGCGGCTGGATCGGTTGAGTAGTCTCCCCATATGAATTGGGCTTGCATTCATGCTTATTAACTATTCTGTTTTTGTATTTGGCCTATGGGCCGTTCTGTTTTCTGAATAGGGCTTCGGCCCAGTTGATACTGAGACTGGATAGGGCTTAGGCCTAGTGGGTTAAGCTGTCTTGGGCTTTGGATGGGCTTTCTACACCCACTGAGTTTTCCAAACTCACTCCTTTCCTTCAATCCTTGCAGGTTAGCCCTAGTTCGAGGACTTGGAGCTGGGCAGGATTCAGAGTGGCCACAAAGACTGTGTTTTGGTTTTAAACTTATTATTCTATTACTGTCAATTATGCATTTTATTTTCCATTTTCGGGTTGTAATAAGGCTGCTTTAATTATGTTTTTATTTTGGGCTTTTTATAACTTATCCATACATCACTTGATTATGTTGAATATGGTTACATGAGTTTTCTAACTTAATCCATCGTTTTCAAAATCAATCACACAACTCAATCGGTTAACTAAGATAAAGATAAAAAGTAAATCTTTTAATAACTGATAGAGACTAGAATGATTATCAAATAAACTGGGAATTTCTCCTAAACCTAAATATCGTTTTTACAAAGCTCACCTTAAACTTAGTAACTAGGTAGCGTGGGTTAGTTCTAGGTGATATGACACACCGAATCTGGCCATAACGTCTAGGCCTGGTTTGGGGTGTTACACACAATGCCCAAGAGTGTGTGTCTACTGAATCTATTATGTGTAAGAGATTTGAAGATGGGCTAAATGCGGACATTAAATTGCTAGTTGGGATCTTAGAGTTGAAAGAATTTGTGGTCTTGGTTGATAGAGCTTGCAAAGCTGAAGATGTGACAACCCAATTTTGACCCTAATCAGAACGGTGGTTTCAGGACCATGAATCTGAGTCAGAAAAATATTTAAATATTATTTTCTGTGTTCTGAATGTGTGAATTGGCCTGTGTGGAAATTTCGTATAAAAATTTGATTGTTTGTGTGCTCAATTTAATAAAAGGACTTAATCGCGTAAGTTTAAAATTTAATAGTTAAAACATAGGAGCCTAATTTGTTAATGGCTTTTTAAGTTGAGGCATTTAAGTGGAAATTTAACCATATTAAATTATATGGACGGTAGTGGCCATATTTTATAATGGTTAAATATTTGTTATTAATGGTTATTAAACTAATTTAATAAAACATTATAAGTTATGATAATGAAACATAAAATAAAAACATGCATGAGTTCATATTATTTTGACTGAAACTAGTAAAAGAAAGGAAAAAGAGAAAGCACATGATATTCGGCCATTGTTGATCCAATTCAAGGTTAGTTTGGTTTCGGCTTTTGATAATTTTTACATATTTGAGATCGTTGCTTCGAATACTATCCGACCCATGCTAAAATTTCTGATTTTGATGAATGTTTTGAATTATGCCATAGATTAATATTTGTGGTTTACGATATTTGATAATGAAATATTAAAGATATGTTTTAGATTAACATGTTTGTATTGGAGTTTTTGAAGATTTTGAGTAATTAGGACTGAATTGCAAAAAGTATGAAATATCAAGGGTTTGGCAAATTACCCATTTATGTGTTATGATTAAATTGAATTATATTTTATTTGAATGGGTCTCATATGAAATTTTATAGCTCAAGAACAAAAGAAATTGGACCTAGATCAGGGGAAGATGAAAATAAACGAAAAGCCGGTAAAAGTCATTCGTCGTTATCGGAGGTAAGTCTATAAGCTATTAGATGTATTTAATTTTAATAAAAAACATATAATTGTTGAATTGAAATATTTGAAATTTTTTAAACCATTGTCGAATGTGAATTGGATAATTGAATTTCTTTAGCTATGGTGTAATGGAGCTTACCAAATGTGATTTAGATTAGTGAATTGAATTAGCTATGGTATGTTTGTATTTGCCGATTATGAATTTAATTGGAGAGTTGTTATAGCAATGATTTTTATTAGTGTTTCGGCATATGAAAATTTGCATGATTAGCATAGAAAAGTATGAATGTTAATGATTTAAAATGTGAGGGTATGAATTATGTATTTGGAATAAAATCGGGCTCTGTGCCTAGCAAGCTTCGTGCCAGTGAATAAAATCGGGCTCCGTGCCTAGTAGGCTTCGTGCCAGTGAATAAAATCAAGCTCCGTGCCTAGCAGGCTTTGTGCCAATGAACTTAACCAGGCTTTACGCCTAGCAGGTCTTGTGCCGGTGATTCGCATTAGACTTCATGCCTAAGAGGCTCTATGTCGGTGAAAAATCAAAAGTGTAAAACGAATCTAAAAAGGTTAGAATGAATGAAATTACCATTTTCCTATAAGGTACGTGTGTGTTTTGATACCCAATATCAAATAGTGAATTTATTAAATGAAAGGTAGGTGTGTATTCGGTTGAATAATGAACCAATTTAGCATGGTTGAAATATGTCATAAACATATATATAATGATTGAATGCATTCGGTCTATTATGTGATTACAAATAAGATATTGATTTACGAATGTTGGACTTAAATATATATATAAGTTGAATTGTGTATGTGGTTATGATATTATACCTTGGAAGTAGTTAAGATGGTTGATAGTTGATTTGATGTAATAGTCATATTTGAGAAATTCATTTAGTTTTCTGAATTGAATTATGTTATTTTAAATGTGTACTTACTTAAGACTTACTAAGCTATAAAAGCTTACTTTGGATGTTATGTTTCTTCGTTTTATAGACTGTTGAAACAAGTTACAAGCTCAAGTACCGTCAGCAATCTCATCACACTATCCACTAGTTTGGTATTTGATGTTTTAAACACAACTTATGGCATGTATAGTTTGGACAATGTTTGAAGGATACATTTTGTAACGCCCCAAATTTTGGGCCTAAAAGTATTAGGCCTTGAGTTTTGGATCGGTTAAAAGGCGGCCTAAATAATTCAAATGTGTGATTTTGAAGTGTTTAGAGGGTACTATGAAGTCTCGGGTTCAAGTTAGGCCATAGGAAAAATTTTGATTTTTAGCCTTAGTGGAACCCTGATCTCAAGTGGTATGACTCTTAAATAAATCAGGGTAAAATAAGGCACAAAAAGGAGTGTGGTGTAGTGGCAAAGTGGCGCCACTTAGGGGACAAGGAAGTGATGCCATAAAGGAAGTAAGGGGGTCCAAGGTTCAAGCCTTGGATCTTACAATTTATTTTGGTTTTTCTTTTAAATAAATCTGGAAGCGAGTAGGCGAGCTTTAAAGTTAAATATGTTGGACTTATGACACAAAGGAGCTTGTGTCCTAGTGGTGGTGGCGTGACATGGTTATTGTGAGGACTATGGTTCGAATCTCTTTGCACGCAAAGGTTGATTATTTTGCTAATGCTTTAGTTTTGGGGGATTCATGGAGAATCCCACATCAGGAAACTAACATGAGAATAGGTGAGGAGCTGGCTTTAAATAGAACAAACCATGAGGAGAGTAGGCATACCTTGTGGCGTGTTTGTTTGGGTTAGACGTTGGATCATTCGTTGATCTGTATGGCGTTGGGTCACGGTGGTGGTGACCGTAGTTGATCGACACACCCCCTGGGGAGTCAAGGGTGCAATTATTGTTGGCTTCTGGGCATAGCAGCGTTCAGAGCGTGGATTAACTTCAGATACCTATCAGACTAGGTGAATCTCATATCTGTGGCTAGTTCTGGGCTAAAGGGCCACACAAGCGTGTGGGCCTACCTGGGTTGAGAACGGGTCGTAGGACCATTCGCAACGTTATCTCTGTTTAGAAACTTGAGTCACCCGAGGCGACTGTAGACTTTCTGCTGGATTGATAAAATTACCGAAATACCCTTATAGGGTAGAATTAATATAATACCCCCGATTTGTAAAATTACCGAATAACCCTCAGTTTGCAAAATTACAAAAATACCCCTGATTTGTAAAAGTACTATTTTACCACTGATTTGTAAAATTATCGTTTTACCCCTAATTTGTAAAGTTACTATTTTACCCCTGATTTGTAAAAGTACTATTTTACCCCTAATTTGTAAAATTACCGTTTTACCCCTAATTTGTAAAGTTACTGTTTTACCCCTAATTTCAAAAATTACATTTTTCCCCTGATTTGTAAGGTTACCGTTTTACCCTTGGTCTATAAAATTATCGTTTTACCCCTTAATCGTAAAAATTACCATTTTACCCTCGGTTTACAAGATTACAAAAATACCCTAGTTTACAAATTATAAAAATACCCTAAATTTCAAAATTACTAAAATACCCTTGGTTTGTGAAATTACCAAAATACCCCTGATTTGTGAAATTACCTAAATACCCCTGGGTTGCAAAATTATCGAAATACCCTTGTAGGGTAGAATTACCAAAATAGCCCTGTAGGGTAGAATTACCGAAATACCTTTGTAAGGTAGAATTACCGAAATACCCCTGTAGGGTAGGATTACGGAAACACCCCTGTAGGGTAGAATTACAAAGATACCCCTGTAGGATAAAATTACCATTTTGCCCCTAGGGTGTTAAATGATTGTTTTGCCCTTGTGGGCAAGTGACTGACTTGGACTGTGTGTTTGACGGATTTGACTGCGTTCGTATGACAGTGATTTGACTGACGTGATCGTGGTTGTGTGATTGATATGTTTTAATGTGTGTTTAAATGATTGATACTGAACATGGCCTTTCTGCATACATGTGTGATGATTGAGCATAGCATACACGACATATTGGGTTGGGACATCAATTTGGGGGAAGTTTTGTGCTAGTGGCTTTGCTACGTATTCTGATTCTGGTAGCTTCACCACGTTATCTGTTATTAGCAGCATGGCTGCGTCATTGGTGTGCAGGGTTGGGTGGGTCAAGTTATTTCTCACATGGTGTGTTGGGTTGGTACGGGTGGTGTGATGGCTGGACTGGGTTGGGTTGCATTCACATATTGTTTTGATTCTGCTATGGGCTTGGCCCATACTGTTCTATATAGGGCTAAGGCCCAGACTGATTTGTTCGATATAGGGCTTCAACCCAGTCTCTTCTGCATATCTACATTATACTGTTACTGATTCTATTTTAGGCTTAAGCCCACCTGATTCTGATTCTGATTCTGATTTTAATTTTGATAATGTTTCTGATTCTGTAATGGGCTAAGGCCCATCAGGTACTGTCTGTTATAGTGGGCTAAGGCCCAATTGGTTATTGGAATTGTAGTAGGGCTGGGGCCCAGACTTTTAATTCTTTTGTATGATTAACTGTTCATTTTATATGGTAGGAGATTACACACTGAGTTTTCATAAAACTCACCCCACTTAATAATTGCGCAGGTATTCCCTAACTTTAAGAGGATCAGTGCTGTGAGGGACTTGAAGAAGGCTACACATTACTTATGCTCTGTCTTGATTTACTTTTAAGTACTTTATTCC